>CM042156.1:65204070-65249070 GCA_023376005.1 Doryteuthis pealeii
ACAGCTTTGCTTGAATTGTTAAAGATGAGATTTGCGGTTAACATGAAAAATAAAGAGATGAAGGTACACGTTACACTGGCGTTAATGGGATTGCTGCTGCTGCTGCATAATGTGACCGTAAACGTTTTTACAATTTGGGTTCTTCAAGGAAATATATTCACGAAACCATGCCAAACACTTGCTTGTTCGCCCCACCGCTTCGACTATACGCGCGGTCGAAAGACCCCCTCCAATCAATCGGCGAGTCACGACAAGCCCTAGCAACTATAGGATTGTCTTAACTCTATTACCCTTATGGCAAGCCCCACCCCTTTTTATTATATATATATATTTACCAACCCCTCCGCACGAGCAGGGTGTGACACAAGGTCAATTTCTTAAGCGGAGTTCAACAGGTTTGAATTCAGAGTTTTCCTTCTCCTAGCCCGGTTGCCTAACCAAGGTTAAAGAGCCCAGCCTGCCCTACTATTTATCCGTAGCTGGAGGGAGAGTAGGATTCATACCTTTCCCAAGGGTATTAGCGTTAAGTGAAGTACAATTACCACATCCAGGATTTGAACTCGGTGCGACGAGTCCATTTCCTATGACTTTAACCATTACACCACGCGCTTTTTATCATATATGTACTAGAATAGGGTGGCTGAGGGTCTTCATGTCCTGGGTATGATGTTGAATTGCATCTGATGGTGAGGTTTCAATTCTGGAAATCTGGAACACCCCTTCTTCACCACTGCTTCCAGGAACAATCTAACCCGGAGTAGTAGTACTTGTTAGGGTTCCATGTATAGGATAATTGTGAAAAAAATGTGTTTAAAACAAATTAATTACCCATCAAAAATGAATAAAACAAAAACGTCTTCGGCATAAAATAACCCAATGGGTTGACATACCATAAACCCAACCAACCAACCAACAATCACCCCACCGACCAAACCTATACTCCAACTTACCACAATATACTATAGCTCCAGAACGATATATGTATGAGAATGATAGGTGTCGCATAGGTCAACTCAAGTTATAGTAGTGGTCGTTTTTAGTAGTAGTAATAGCTGTTAGTTCAGAAACAACACACACGCAAGTTGTATTGTCTCAAAGGGCAGTGTATTTATTTTTAGGCTCGTGGGTTATTTTTCAGAGTGAAGGAAGACAGAGAGAAAGAGAGAGAGGGGGGTACAGTCAAATTATTCTATCTTCTGACAATACGGGGGACCAGCAGACACGTCTGCTCTCACCAGAGCCCAGCCGAGAAAAAAAAAGACTGATTTTCTTCTTCCGTTTCTCATCCCGAAACTTCCGTCTTTATTTTTAGATCTATTTCCGGGGTCATTCGTCGGTCAAATTACTGTCACCTTCACTTAGTGTTTACTCTTCCAAATTTTAACCTTTGTTTATTCTTATTTCTTTTTCTTCTCTTTCTCCTTTCAATCCACGTAGACCACAATAATTACGCTACAACAACCTTGCTAAGGCCTCGTCGGATTTAATTTCATTTTGCAACTCAGTGGCCAAGAAAATGGGTCTTAGAATCCGCTGACTGTATTCCCTGCAGAGGGTGAGGCCATTTCCCCTCCAAAAAGTATATCCTGGGTATGACTAAACTGCATATGATGATGAGTCTCCAATTTTGGTGATCTGGGTAATGTAAATTATCACATTATTGCCACTTCTCCCAGGCTCACTCTGACCTTGATTGGTATTACTTGTTAAGATGGATAACCCTGTCGGCCATGGCTTTAAAATACACCCACTGCACCTCTGCAGAGGGGTAAGATCCACCCAATGGGACTACCTGTTGGCTGTGGGTGGCGACCCGTGGTGCTTAAGGATGGAACTGAGCAGTCCATGACACGCAACACTCCACTTTGGTCCTTACTTAGGCTAGACGTGTGGTCAGAGAGGCCTCCTCCAATCAATCGGCTGGTCACTTCAACTCCTAGCACCTATATAATTGTCCAGACCCTTTTTATCATATAATTGTATCATTCAATTATCATACTATGGTATATTCACAGGTCCTGCTCGTATAAAATAATCTTGTAATTTGCAGGCCTAAAACAAATACAAAACAGAAGATCTATTAAGTGCCATTTGGAAAATTTGGAACCATTTTGCTAAATTATTCAGCTTTCAATTTGAGAAACCCGTGCCTAAAAGAATTAAGACTGTCATTAAAGTTCGAGAAGGAGTAATTAAGTATTAATTCGAATTTTTTGTCGATAGCTTCCCATTTCCCCCCTCTATATTGGATTAATCCATTATTCTGCACGGGCAAGGATACCCGGTGTTGCCCAAGATTTAAAAAGTCGGTTTAACTCAGTCAGTAGAGCACCCCGGCTAAGAATCGCAAGGTTCCTGATTTGACAGCGCTCCCAAACAACTCAGTGCATCAGTAGCAAATACTGGGCTATCGGATCTGTGCGGTAAAGTGAGGAGCTGACGTCAGGTGTGGCGCTTCACCTGAGCCAAAAACAATCTACCTAACGCTAACGAAAAGTGGATAGATGCCCTCACTGTTCGGCTGATACCAACAGTAGAACACTTCACTAACTTTGCTTAAAACTTTGAGGAAAAGTAGGGATGCAGGCAAAGAAAACCGAAGAGAGGGGAAAATTAAACAATATAGGAAAGAATTAAAATCTCTCCCGAAAGAAGGGCTGACTTACCTAATCATCTAAACCTCGTAATCCGTAAGTTTCTGGTAACGTATCCCATTTAAATATGGGGTAACACTCATCTGATTGGCTGTTACTAACAACCAATCAGATGCGCGGTGCTTTGTATTTGAATGGGATATAGTTCTACAACCATCCATGAAAAATAATTTTTTTGTCAATTTTCTTTTAGCGGCTATTGTTGGTGGTTGTACCAGAGTTTGATCACCTCTGATAGGGTCAGCAGGGCGAGGAAGTCTGATTTTGGAAGACCCGAAACTTCCCAATGAACTCTGCGGATTACATCACTGACGACAATCACCAGCGCCCCAAATGTAGGAGCGTATATTTAAAGTACTTACTTATATTTATATATAGATTAATGAAATAAATATTTTTCTATATATTTGTTTTGTAATTATTTATCCTTTATATATTCTTGTTTTTAAGTTGTTTATTTTCTTCATTTTTCTTGTTTGTATTTTTATTTTATTTGTTTTTTATTTGCTTTTCATCATGTTTTATCCTTTATTAATTTGTTTTATTTTTAATCATTTTTAAAATTACACACACACACACACACATATATATATATATATATATATATATATATATATATATATCTGTGTGTGTGTGTGTGTGTGTGTGTGTGTGTTGTCGTTGTGAAGTCCTCGTATGCTTCTTTGTTGGTACAGGGTGACAAAAAAAGAGGCCCCACACCCACTTGATCGACGCATTTATTGTGCCTAACACCCATAAGTTTCGGCTTTGTAGGCACAAATTCGAAGAATGAATGGAACGTTAATTTTTTTTCAGAATACAAGGTGTGTCAAAAAAGTACCAAGTTTAAAGCTGTATTTACCAATATAGAAATGAATAATGAATGGGACTTTTTTTCAATATACAAAGTGTGTCAAAAAGTACAAAAATCTCGATAATTTTGTGACACACCTTGCTATATAACAGTAAATGAATGAAAGTCAACCAAAAGGTATAATTGAATGAACGAAAACAAAGAAATTGAAATATAATAGAAAATGAATGAAAAAAAAGTACAACGAAAAAGAAAAATTAATGAATGAATACAAAATCAGTGTAATTATTTAATTTCTTTTGGATTTAGCGCGATTTCGCAGTTTGTTTGTTGTATTTTTTTTTTTTTTTTTACCAAAGCTTACAAATCTATCTGCATTGTATTCAATGAAATACCAAAATCCTGTACATCTTGATTCAGATTACAGACGCCTTACAAGTTCCAGCTCAGTTGAAAGTAGCTTAACACATCCGGGTGCTTTTCAATGCACAACATACGCAGTGAACAATGTAAACAGATTTCTAAATTCTCAGAGGTAAGTCTAGAAAGGAATGATACTGATTTTATATATTTTCAGGATGGTAACCCTAACTGAAAACCAACTGATCAATACTGACCTTGGCCACGCGTAAAAACATTCAGATTTACGAATTACATTTCTTACCACGTTTTTCTGTTAGGCGCTAGGTGGCGTTGCTAGCAGTCTCATAAAAACAGAAGCGCCAAAATAAAAGATCTCGCTTTCAACTTCTAGCCCCGACAAGATAACAGTTTAACTCCTGCCTACGTGACCGGGCGGGGCGACTTCTCGCCGACAGCAATTTCTTGTCACTCAACACACGAGAACACTTGATCAACATGTACATTTTTAACTTTCTCCTTTACGCAACGGATTTAAGAAATTTATCTACACAAAAGACTATCTACATACTAGGACATTTGTAAGATAATAGAGAGAGAGAGAGAGAGAGAGAGAGAGAGAGAGAGAGAGAGAGAGAGAGAGAGAATGGAAAGCTACAGTAGGTTAGCATGGAATTTTTTTTAGGATGAACCAGCATAATTCCCCATGGCCATTTTTTCTACTGGTCGAAAGGTTTCACGTGGCAAAGTGGGAGAAAGGAAGAGTGAGAAGTGGGAATGTTAAGGGAGTTTGGAACTATGCGTTGACGGAGTGAGATGTGGGCTCTTGCTCAGTGCAGTTTTTACTAAAGGAAAAATAAAAATCTCTTGAGGAAAAGTCGCCTTGTGTTATTTCTAAAAACAAGGCAAGATGTCATCCAGCACTCCAAGTTGGTTTCCAGACACCAAACAAGGAATTGTCAGCAAACTCTACATCAGCCTAACAACCGGATTCGAGCCTTTTCACGTAGAAAAGAAAATGGGATAAGTATAGGGCGATTATTTTTACTATCGACACATCATCACTCCATTCCGACGATGAGAACGATAACGCTACAATTTCACCTTATATAACTGTGTGTAAGGCATCTCCATAATTGATGAAAAGTCTCTAAAATCGGTAGACTAGGGCCGGTTCAGCTTAGTCGGCAGAGCGTCCGACTAGGAATCAAAAGGTCCCTGGTTCGATACCGGCCCTCGCCAACTCAGCGTATGAGTAGCACAGAGATTTGTGCGGTAAAGTGAGGAACTAATGGTAAGTGTGGCACTCCACCTGAGACGCCAAAAACAATATCCTTGGTCTAGCACTAATTAAAAGGCAATATACTCCCTCGATGTCTGGCTGATACCGACTTTAAGCCACGATGACGACTTACTTCACATACCGATATTTAACAATATAAAATGGTAGATATTTACCCATCGTACCCTGTATATTAAATAACTAAAAAGTGTATATTACTCTTAACAGTCTACACTGGTGCTAAGTTTAGTAAACACTAGACGACCTAAAATATAAATTAAAAAAAAAATTTAAAAAAAACAGAATATAAAAATGTACAAAACATAAAAACTATAAAACATTCAAAATCTCTCTACAATTTGCGCAGAAAGCGTTGCAGTTATTAAAAACAAAAGTTTATACGGGTTAAAAAGAAAAAATAACTTGATTAAACAAGAATTACCAATAAGAGTGTAAAACGCGAAGGGTGAAAATGTCAGACAATTTTTCAATATAAAATTGAACTTGTAAGACAACAAAGGAATTCGATTAAAACACCATATTAAAAAAGACCATTGTCTGCGGTTTTTAAGTGAAAGACTGAATGTTGGAATATGTTTGTCATATAAGGTGTACTGAAGTCCACCACTTAAACTTATACACTCTGTGTGAGCGCGAGGATTAAATCCAGCCAATCAACAGCTCGAATACGTGGTTAGTTAACTATTAAATCACCGATCTTGAAAGCCGTTCATTTGCACGTATTCGCAACGGACGAACGGATCAGCAACAAAGGAACACTGTGGAACAACTAAAGGATTCAATCCAACACTAAGGAACACTGAGGAACAACCAAAAGATTCTACCCAACACTAAGGAACACTGAGGAACAACCAAAAGATTCTACCCAACATTAAGGAACACTGAGGAACAACCAAAGGATTCTACCCAACACTAAGGAACACTGATGAACAACCAAAGGATTCTACCCAACAATAAGCAACACTGAGGAACAACCAAAGGATTCTACACAACACTAAGGAACACCGAGGAACAACCAAATGATTCTACCCAACACTAAGGGACACCGAGGAACAATCAAAGGATTCTACCCAACACTAAGGAACACTGAGGAACAACCAAAGGATTCTACCCAACACTAAGGAAAACTGATGAACAACCAAGGATTCTACCCAACAATAAGCAACACGAGGAACAACCAAAGGATCCTACCCAACACTAAGGAACACTGAGGAACAACCAAAGGAAGGAACACTAAGGAACAACCAAAGGATTCTACCAACACAACACGAGAACAACCAAAGGATTCTACCCAACACTAAGGAACACCGAGGAACAACCAAAGGATTCTACCAACACTAAACACCGAGGAACAATCAAAGGATTCTACCCAACACTAAGGAACACTGAGGAACAACCAAAGGATTCTACCCAACACTAAGGAACACCGAGGAACAACCAAAGGATTCTACCCAACACTAAGGAACACCGAGGAACAACCAAAGGATTCTACCCAACACACCGAGGACAACCAAAGGATTCTACCAACACTAAGGAACACCGAGGAACAATCAAAGGATTCTACCCAACACTAAGGAACACTGAGGAACAATCAAAGGATTCTACCCAACATAAGGAACACTGAGGAACAACCAAAGGATTATACCCAACACTAAGGAACACTGAGGAACAATCAAAGGATTCTACCCAACACTAAGGAACACTGATGAACAATCAAAGGATTCACCCAACACTCCAAAGGATTTTACCAAACACCAAGGAACACTCAAAGGATTCTACCAACACTACCGAGGAACAACCAAAGGATTCTACCCAACACTAAGGAACACCGAGGAACAACCAAAGGATTCTACCCAACACTAAGGAACACCGAGGAACAACAAAGGATTCTACCCAACACTAAGGAACACGAGGAACAATCAAAGGATTCTACCCAACACTAAGGAACACGAGGAACAACCAAAGGATTCTACCCAACACTAAGGAACACCGAGGAACAACCAAAGGATCTACCCAACACTAAGGAACACCGGAACAACCAAAGGATTCTACCCAACACTAAGGAACACAACAACAAAGGATTCTACCAACACTAAGGAACACTGAGGAACAACAAAGGATTCTACCCAACACTAAGGAACACTGAGGAACAATCAAAGGATTCTACCCAACACTAAGGAACACCGAGGAACAACCAAAGGATTCTACCCAACACTAAGGAACACCGAGGAACAACCAAAGGATCTACCCAACACTAAGGAACACCGAGGAACAATCAAAGGATTCTACCAACACTAAGGAACACTGATGAACAATCAAAGGATTCTACCCAACACTAAGGAACACCGAGGAACAATCAAAGGATTCTACCCAACACTAAGGGACACCGAGGAACAACTAAAGGATTCTACCCAACACTAAGGAACACCGAGGAACAACCAAAGGATCCTACCCAACACTAAGGAACACCGAGGAACAACCAATGGATCTACCCAACACCAAGGAACACTGATGAACAACCAAAGGATCCTACCAACACTAAGGAACACCGAGGAACAATCAAAGGATTCTACCCAACACTAAGGACCGAGGAACAACAAAGGATCTACCCAACACCAAGGAACACTGATGAACAACCAAAGGATTCTACCCAACACTAAGGAACACTGAGGAACAATCAAAAGAAAGGACTACCACACTAAGGAACACTGATGAACAACCAAGGATTCTACCCAACACTAAGGAACACTGAGGAACAATCAAAAGATTCTACCCAACACTAAGGAACACGAGGAACAACCAAAGGATCCTACCCAACACTAAGGAACACTGATGAACAACCAAAGGATTCTACCCAACACTAAGGAACACCGAGGAACAACCAAAGGATTCTACCCAACACTAAGGAACATCGAGGAACAATCAAAGGACTACCCAACACTAAGGAACACTGATGAACAACCAAAGGATTCTACCCAACAATAATCAACACCGAGGAACAACCAAAGGATTCTACCGAACACTAAGGAACACCGAGGAACAACCAAAACACTAATGAACACCTACCCAACACTAAGGAACACCGAGGAACAACCAAGGATTCTACCCAACACTAAGGAACACCGAGGAACAACCAAAGGATTCTACCCAAAACTAAGGAACACCGAGGAACAACCAAAGGATTCTACCCAACACTAAGGAACACCGAGGAACAATCAAAGGAACCCAACACTAAGGAACCCGAAGAACAACCAAATGATTCTACCCAGCACTAAGGGACACCGAGGAACAATCAAAGGATTCTACCCAACACTAAGGAACACTGAGGAACAACCAAAGGATCTACCCAACACTAAGGAACACTGAGGAACAATCAAAAGATTCTACCCAACACTAAGGAACACTGAGGAACAATCAAAAGATTCTACCCAACACTAAGGAACACTGAGGAACAACCAAAGGATCCTACTCAACACTAAGGAACACTGAGGAACAACCAAAGGATTCTACCCCACACCAAGGAACACTGAGGAACAATCAAAGGATTCTACCCAATACTAAGGGACACCGAGAAACAACCAAAGGATTCTACCCAACACTAAGGAACACAAGGAACAAACAAAGGATTCTACCCAACACTAAGGAATTACGGACACGAGTGAGGGTCAAGGAACAGACGACAACGAGACGATCATGGCCAGTAATTTGAAAGCTGTAAGTAATGCAGAAGATGCACAGCAGAAGCTGCCTACAGGTGCTCACGGCCAGAGGGAGGTTTCACCTGGTGTTCCTTAGTGTTGGTAGAATCCTTTGGTTGTTCCTCAGTGTTCCTTAGTGTTGGGTAGGATCCTTTGGTTGTTCCTCGGTGTCCCTTAGTGTTGGGTAGAATCCATTGGTTGTTCCTCGGTGTTCCTTAGTGTTGAGTAGAATCCTTTGGTTGTTCCTCGGTGTCCCTTAGTGTTGGGTAGGATCCTCAGGGCTCATCCAGGGGGGTTCACAATCGATAATAAAGAGAGAATAAAGACAAAACAAAGACAAACCAGTCAGGTGAACTTCAGATGGCAAAGACGAGGTATATAGCTTGCATTAATTATTTCTATCGGCTACAGTTCCATGGTTGCCGAGATGGGGGATGCCCCCCCCCTTTCCTTTTGGGGACCTCTGCTAAGACTAGCTTCTAGTGGGCAGCTCCTGTCCTCTCCGGTGTCCAAAACTAACTGCTGTCCTCTTCGGCTCCCAGAGGCTAACTGCTTTCCCCGCTGTCCAGAAGCTAACTGACTAAACTTTTTAAATTTCCCAGAAACCCCAAATCTCATATTAACTCTCGTACGAAATCTCACCCTCCGAGATTTCAAAATCCTTTGTTCTAACAGACCACCCTCATGGTGTTTTATGACCCCCTAACCTACGGTCAACTCTCAAAGTTATTGAAAACCTAGACTTCTCGTCTCTAATCTGGGGAGTTATCACCCTCTTAATCTTTTCTTCAGTTTTACGGTTTCTTTGACCGACCATACACATACCTTTACTTACACATACAATATATGTGCATACACACACACACACACACACATACACACACACACGTGTGTTTACATGCGTACACATGTATCTATCTATCTATACATATGTATACCCCCATTATCCACACAAGAACACACACACATATTTATACATATATGTGGTTTGACTTACTATTTACTAATTCAATTTAACTAACTATTATGTATCTATATAACCAACTGTGCAGCCACATATGCATGCACAATGCATGGTATTATATATACACACCTACCCCCACATGCATAGTATTATAACCGAGGAACAACCAAAGGATCCTACCCAACACTAAGGATTCTACCCAACACTAAGGGACACCGAGGAACAACCAAATGATTCTACACAACACTAAGGAACACCGAGGAACAACCAAAGGATCCTACCAACACTAAGGGACACCGAGGAACAACCAAAGGATTCTACCCAACACTAAGGAACACCGAGGAACAACCAAAGGATCTACCAACACTATTCTACCCAACACTAAGGGACACCGAGGAACAACCAAATGATTCTACACAACACTAAGGAACACCGAGGAGGAACACCGAGGAACAACCAAAGGATCTACACAACACTAAGGAACACCGAGGAACAACCAAAGGGACAACCAAAGGATTCTACCCAACACTGGACACCGAGGAACAACCAAATGATTCTACCCAACACTAAGGAACACCGAGGAACAACCGAAGGATTCTACTCAACACTAAGGAACACCGAGGAACAACCAAAGGATTCTACCCAACACTAAGGAACACCGAGGAACAACCAAAGGATTCTCCAACACTAAGGGACACCGAGGAACAACCAAAGGATTCTACCCAACACTAAGGGACACGAGGAACAACCAAAGGATCTACCCAACACTAAGGAACACCGAGGAACAACCAAAGGATTCTACCCAACACTAAGGAACACCGAGGAACAACCAAAGGATTCTACCCAACACTAAGGAACACCGAGGAACAACCAAAGGATTCTACCCAACACTAAAGAACACCGAGGAACAACCAAAGGATTCTACCCAACACTAAGGAACACCGAGGAACAACCAAAGGATTCTACCCAACACTAAGGGACACCGAGGAACAACCAAATGATTCTACCCAACACTAAGGAACACCGAGGAACAAACAAAGGTTTCCTCCCAACACTATGGAACACCAAGGATCTCCACTGTAATGTGCTCTCATTTGCAGCCTAAGAATGTCGAAAAAATCGTAATACTGAAGCATACCCCTTGTAGATTGATTTATCTGGAAGGGAATTTCACTGACGCCTGCCATTTACGCTGAAATTGCAAGGCTCTTCTTGAAATGGATAGAGCTCTCTTTAGTGGCCTTTATATACGCGTGTAATTATCAATAGAAATCCCCCTCTTCTAGTTAGTGTGTTGATAGCCTGGTGTTTAGAGGCTCAGACTGACGAATATTTGGTCGGGTTTCCATCCCGGCTTGAAGCAGCTTAAAGTCTTGTCACACTGAAGAGAAATGATAAGTCGAAATATATATATATATATATATATATATATATATATATATAGTCATCAACATTCTGTTTCGACCTATCTCGTCTCTTCAGTATGTATATATATATATATATATATATATATATATTATTTATTTATATTTGTGTGTGTGTGTGTGTGTGTGTGTATGAGTTAGAGTAGCGAAAACATAAAGTCAACAGCCCTTAGTAATTGTCAGTTTCTTGTCTATGGGATTTTGACTACCAATGTAAGTGTATTTATACGTAAATAAATACAATAGGCGGATGAGAAATAAGGTTAATTTTGAAATGAAACGCAAACAGACTCGTCCAATATTTGGACTAGGATTGTCGATTTAATCCCCTACGATAATAAGCGCTACAAAGGCGCCTCCCAAGGTAATAATAGCCCTCGGTTGCTACAAGAGGAGAGCAGTTTAATATCAGATTTTTTAGAGGGTTCTTACTCTTCTGCAGGGTATATAGTCGGCATAGACATATGAAAATGAAAATAATGTGATAGATAGATAGATAGATAGGAAATAATGAGATTGATAGATGAATAGATGAATATGAAATCAAAATAGTGACATTGATAGAGAGATATTAAAGGATAGATTAGAACAGAACAGACTAGGAGAGATAGATAGATAGATAGTCATGGTGTCTATTGAATCTAGACATCAATTGAATTAAAAGGAAAGAATTAAAAACATGTGGACAAAAGTATTTCAGATCAATTTTCTTTAAACGCTTATAATTGAAATGTAAATATATATATATATATATATATATATATATATATATATATATATATATATAATATATATATATATAATGAAAGTAAGTTTCTTTTTCTTTGTTTGGATTTGTTTTCTTGTTTTGAAGACAAAACGCAAATGTATTTGGGTTGGTGGGGTCCTATTTAATGGAAATGTTTGTTTTGGAAAACAAAGTTTTTTGAAATCAAATAAAATTCTCCATTTCTAAAATTAATATACTTTATCGTGTTCTGTAGGTGAACGTTGTTTTGTTTGTTTGTTTTCACAAAGGTCAATAAAAGTTGAAAGAAATCTTCTTTTGATTTGCAACGTTGATTTCCAACTGGGTTAATAGATAAATTATGGGTTGTCACCGTGTGAGTTAGTATTTGCCTTTTTTTTAGTTATTCGTTTGTTTACTTTTTGCACATATACAAATGGAAAACTTTACATAAAATATCTCGACATGAAAGGGAATAAAACAGAAGAGAAAGAAAATGAAGAAGACAGATTAACGAAATAAACATTTGAAAAAATAAATATTTGCAGCATATATTAATATCAGAAAAAAAGGCCTTGAATCTGTATTTGTATAGGAAGTTCAATTGTCTCACATGTTAAATGGACCAAAGTAGATCTATTTATCTATCAATCCTCTCTCTCTCTCTCTCTCTCTCTCTCTCTCTCTCTCTCTCTATATAATATATATATATATATATATATATATATATATATATATATATGGTTTGTTTTGTTTTACGGCATATCAACCTCAGTGGGTCATTTAATGCCGATAAAGTTTTGAAATAAATCAATTCTTAATGGATAATACAATTTTTTTATAAATACATTTTTTCTATTTAACCCATAGATGGGACCATAACAGGTACATCACTCCGGGTCAGAGTGGACCAGGGAGCAATGGGGATGAAGGGGTGCTCCACATTCCCCAAACCTCCAGAACTGGAACCTCATCATCAGATAGAGTTTAACGTCATTCCCAGGACATGTAGACCCACAGCCACCGCCTTCTAGCACCCATATGATAAAAAGGGTTGAGGGGTTGCCATAAGGGCAATAGGGTTGGGGAAATCATATAGGTGCTAGGGCTTGTAGTGACCAGCCGATAGATCGGAGTGGGTCTCTCCGACCGCCCGTCAAGCCTAAATAAGGGCTCGTAGGAAATGGACCCAGTGACAAATGGTGAGTTCAAATTACACTATAAACATTATCGAATCAAGTATTTCGTTATGGCGTGCTCAAAAAGTCGTTTTCAATTACGAAACCAGAAGGCATATGAATTGATTTTACATTTCTAGGAAGATATGTTTTTATAATCACACATTGTGCAAGAAATCTGTAAATGCCAAAAACTTAATATCAAAAGATTCCTTCAACTGAGAGAAGTGGGTTGGTTGGTTGGTTGGTTTTTGCATCAACCTAACACTTGTTGGATTATTTAATACCAAATATCCTCCTCATCCTCAAATCTACAACTGAAATGATAGTTGGTTTTTGAATTTTACGGCATGTAAATCCTTGAATTATTTTAAACCAAAAACATTTTTGTTTTATTTGATATTGTTGAGTTTAAAATCTTTTTAAAAACTGTGATACTACGCATTGCATCAAGTGCAGAATGCATTTGGAGGCATGCAAGTGTGTATATATATATATATATATATATATATATATAATATATATATATATATTATATAGGTGTAATAATTAGTTATGTGAAAATATAGTATGTCTGATTATGGACACATGAGTGTCTGTGTGTTTGGAGGGAATATAATGAATCATGTGTGTATACATGAGTGAATAGCACTAAGGAACGAATAATTAAATAAAAAAGGAGTGATAGGAAGATATTCGATATCCAACCGAGACAAATGTCTCAAAACCAAGAGACAAATGTTTATTTGGGGCCTAATTATTCATTGTGTTAATTGATAATGTGGAAATTTGTTTATCTGTTATGCCAAGTATTATTATTATTGTTATAGTCTTAGTATTTCAAGCCAAAAAAAAACATCTGGAGATTGTGTGCCCAGCAAGATTAGTCAGAAAAGAGATGGTGGGGTGGAATTTTATATATATATACAGTCCCAACTAGAAGGGACGGGCAAATCTTTAGTTGAAACAGTGGAGTCGATGTTTTAGTTGACAGAGGAGTTGAGCTAGTTGCTGGGAACCGAAGAGTTGAGATTGGGAGCAGAGATTACAACATTAGCAGAAGTTCTTAAAAGAACAAGAGGGGGGATTTTGCTCCTTCTCATCTCGATAGTACAGAGAAGAATGTGTGATTAGCAGATAGAAATGAAAGAAGGAAGCAATGTAAGAACTATATACCCCCTCTCTGCCATTTGAGAGTGAAGTTCCAGTTCTGGAGGTTTGGGGAATGTGGAGCACCCATTATCACCATTGCTACCAGGTCCACTCTGACCCGGAGTGGTAGCACCTGTCAGGGTCCCATCTATGGGTTAAATAGAAAAATGTGTAAATAAAAAAATTGAATATCCATTAAGAATGAATTTATTTCAAAACTTAATCGGCATTAAATGATCCACTGGGGTTGATATGCCGTAAAACAAACCAAGCCAAGCTAAGCCATCTCCTACGACTATAACCATTACACGGTGCCCTCCAACTAACCAAATCTGTGACTTGTTCATGTTTCTTAAACTGAGAATTCATCTCAGTTGTGAATGATATTTGGCATCCAATAATACTGCAAAAACCATCCAACCAGCCAACCCACTTCTATCAGTTGAAGGAATCTTTTGATATTAAGCTCCCAGTTTTTTGGGCTTTCGCAGATCTCTTGCGCAATGTGTGATTCTAAAAGAAAATATCCTCCTGGCAATAAAAGGTAAAATAAAAAAAAACACAGTTCCAGATAGATGTATCAAATTAACGATTCTTTTCTGTATTCGTCAATGCATCAAGGGAAATGCCGGTGCAATTTAGAGTAAATGTGCAAGGTGTGAAAAATAAATGCAGGTGTGCAGCGAATATTTTTGGCATGTCAGTTTCGTGTTGCTTTAACTGTGCAATTGGGGAAAACGTGTTAAGTGGGATTCGAGCTTATTTCACATTTTTTTAAAGGGAATAGGGAAAGATGATAGCATTATTAAATGGGATATAAATGTGTTAGTATAGTTGGTTGGTTTGGTTGGTTTGGTTGGTCTTTTTACGGCATGTCAACCCTTGGGTTATTTTATAGGACCGGGTTAGCTCAGTTGGTAGAGCGTTCGGCTAGAAACCACATGGTTCCTAGTTCGATTCCGGTCCTCGCTAACTCAGCGTATGAATAGCACAAGGATCTGTACGGTAAAGTAAGGAGCTGATGGTAGGTGTGGCGCTCCACCTCAGACGCCAAAACAATCTCCTTGGTCTAGCGCTAGTAAAAAGGGGATAGACTCCCTCGATGATTGGCTGATACCGACGACTTTTACTTTTTACATGTCAGGTCATTTTAAATTTTCTAAAAAAAAGCAACCTTTTCAACAAGATCTAACAAGACATGACCGAATACCTCTATAAAACCTCTACTTTAAAGACTGAAATCTATAATAACCTTTTCTGGCATTAAATGACCCACAGAGGTTGATATGCCATAAAACAAAACTCAAACTTAAACATGTCAGGTCTACCGGTTGAACAGATATGATGTTGCAAACCCGAAATCTGTAAGGATACTGGTGTAACATCACTAATGGCCTACTTTAGTGCGTTTCGGCGATGTTTAACAAGACTATTAGTGTAATTGGTTTCTTGGTTGGTTGGGTTTTACGGCATGTCAACCCTTGGGTTATTTTATGCCGGAGACATTTTGTTATAGTCCTTATTGTTGGGTATTTAATATTTTTTAAACTTAATTTTTATCACATTTCTGAAAAGTCATTTTTTATCTATTTCAACCATACGTGGAACCCTAACAGGTACTACCACTCCAGAAAAATGAACCTGGGAGTAATCACGGTGAAGGGGTACTCTATCTTTCCCCAAAGCCCCAGAACTGGAATTTTACCATTAGATGCAGTTTGACGTCATACCCAGGATACTGTGTCAGTGTAAACTTAACTATGATATGAATAAAAGAGCAGGGTGTATTTTGATCTCTAGTCTTGGTGAGCAACTTGGTGAGGAAAATTCTAAATTCAAAAGCATAAACTAAAAACACTACATATGCATGTGTGGAAAAGTAGACACCAACTAATGACTGGAGTCTGGCAAAATACTAAAACTTGTGCAGTTAATTTCTGACTTTGAATGCAATTGAAATTCAATTATGCAAGTCAAGATGAATATCATCCCCCAAGCTATGGGTTAATACTGTTATTCTACAATGTTGTTTTTGGCTATTCTAGTTGTACGGCATATCAGCCCTTTCGGGTCATTTAAAGCTGAATCAAGTCATTTTCATATCAGGTTGCTTACAGTATTTGCTATTGCTTAAATGTTCACCCTTTTAAGTATTGAACTGGCTTAACTTCGGTGATCTAGCTGGTACCGGTGCTTTCGCATAAAATAACTCACGAAGGTTTATATGCCATTAAACAAAGTAACCAAAATGTTGTGTTGCGGAACCAGTGAAGCTCGACACATATTTAGATATAACAAGGTTTATTTCCGAGAAAAAATACAGTATATGGTTGAATAGGATTAGTCGTACGTTGCTCTTTAGCTGCTCTCCCAGCTCTGCGAGTTGGCCGCTTAATACTCCTCAGACCAGTCCATCTTATGGGGGTAGTCTGTCAACTCCACAACACAAACTATATCACAGGGAGAGTGTTGTGGCCTTATTAGGTTCCAGAATAAAAGACACAAGAGAGGAAATGAGTTAAACAAATATATTAACGAAGAACAGTAGTACAAACATATACAAATAAGAAGGTACTCGCGTAATCAACTGTCCACTGAAATATTGACTCTCACTTAAAAGCAGAACCTGCTGCTATTTATAGTTGGAAGAGTTCATACGTGCCTGGTAAATTAACATAATAGAGAGTCACCGTGGCGTAGTGGCTAACATGCTGGACGGCGACATCGAACTCCAGTCACCCTATTACGTTCACTTTCGGAAAAATACCCTTGGGAATTGTAAGAACCCCCTAATTCCCCAGCTATAGGTTAGATACTCCCATCACTGTTATTCTACAATGATGGTTTTGGCATTAAAAAACCCTCGAAGGATTGATATACCATTAAACAAAGAAACCATTCAAACAAAAAATATAGTTGTGATTACAATCAAACATTTTCAAAGGAATCAAATGTTGGCATTAACCCATAAGAAGCCAAACCAAACTTATTATCATCAATGAATGTTTGTTTGTTTCTTTATTTGTTTGTTTGTTGATTTTAACGGCATATCAACCTGTCCGGGGTTATGTCATGCCTACCGGTTATGATGTAATACATATTGTGTATTTATATATATACTTCTAGTAATGTAATTGGTTTTAACAATGTGTTAACATTATTGGGGATTATGTTGTATGGTATTGGTTTGTTTCATGTCTATATTCTATGGTATATTTTTGTTTCCCTCAAAAAGGAGAGAATATCCTCCATGTTGACATTTTCAAACAGATCCTTCATATTGTTTGCATTAAGATATTATTATTATTATCAATGAATATTATTATTATTATTATTATTATTATTATTATTATCAAGGAATGTTATCATTATTATCAATGAATACACATGAAGTTAATGAAATATCTAAGATGATTTATACCAATTTATTAATAAGTAAAAAAAAAAAGTAAAGTCGATGGAGTGGCCTATTGTCGGTATCAGCCAGACAGCGAAGGATTCTATCTCCTTTTCACTAGCGCTAGACCAATGATATTGTTTTTCATGAGGTCGAGCACCACATCTGCCGTCAGCTCCCAACTTTACCGCATGGGCCAGTTTACCCAATCTGAGGTGCTACTCAGATTGGGTAAACTGGTCCATGTGGTAAAGCTGACGGTAGGTGTGGCGCTGATTTGGGGGGTATCGAACAAGGATCCTTACGATCCCCTTGGTGAGTGCTCTATCAACTGATCTAAACCGGGCAGTTTTATTTATTAGTAACCCGGTCCATTTTTCATTTATTAATAAACCTAAAATTAAATCATATATATATATATATATATATATATATATATATATATATATAAGAGAGTTTCATAATTTGCTTGAAGCATTGTGTATGTATTGGTTAGGAGGTTGATTTAGAAGGCTATCACAATGCAGTTTGGAATAAATAAAAAATAATAATACGGTAACAATGGTGTTGTGTGTTGACCTGTATTTTTATTATTTCCTGAATTTTCGAGGTAATACCTCTTTATCAAAAGAATTGAAATGAAGCAGTCCAGCTATGGCATTTCTTCCCAAATTAATTTTTTTTGAAAATGATGTTATTTTTTAAATAACTATATTCCAGTGTGAGCGTGAATGCGCTTATTTTTGTTTGTACGTGTGTGTATGTTGTAATGCGCGTGACATTGAAAATGGGTGTTGGTTGTGACGTTAAGACGGTATCCTAGCGCGGGATTTTGTACGTGTGTATGTGCGAATGAAAAAGCGTATTTGTGGTTTGTGACCATGGTGATGTTTCCTGTTGGATGTAAAATCAATTTAATCATTTATTATTATTATTATTATTATTATTATTATTATTATTATTATTATTATTATTATCATCATCATTTCATATTATGTTTATTACTTATTTATATCTAATTCAATTTATTTTATAATATTTTAAAATATATATATATTTAATTTATTTATTTAATTTTTTTTTTCCTTAACACAAGTTGTTAAGGGGAAAAACATTACAGCTCCGGGGGCACGCCTTTCTTTTTTTATATTTCTAAATTAATGGTGGGTTTGGCTTGGGTTCTTTGTTTAATGTAGGTACCGAAATGTAGACTCGTTTTCATTTTAAAAACGAATCAAAATTAATTAAATCGATTATTGAAGGTCACATTTTTGTATAAGTCGAAAAGTAGTAACATAATGAGCATCAGTAAAATGAAAAAAGCAAAATAATATTACTCATGTAAAATTAATACATTTTAATCAATTTTTTCGGTTAATTTTCAAATATAATAATATAATCAAATATATCGTAAACATGGCAGTAAACGTTGTCTAAGATGACGTAAAATCCGCATTTTACAAAATAGATTAAAAACCCTCCCCCGATTGAAAAAAAAATACCAAAAATCATGGAATTATCCAATTTTAATGAAATTTTCAATGTTGATTTATCAATGGAAGAATTTTATAATGCATTAAATATTTTATTTCCAAACTTTCTGATTTGATTAGGTATTTAAAGTAGTTATTAAATAAATGTTTGTTTTTAGAATCTAAAAATATAAAATTTGAAACTTAAAATTTGGCCTTTCATATTTTAGATGAAATTTATATATCAATTTACCATAGTAAAAATGCCTAATTAATTCAGAAAGTTTTAAAATAAAATAACTAATGCATTATGAAATTCATTCCTTGATAAATCAACACTGAAATTTTCATTAAAATCGGATAATTCCCTGATTTTTGATAAAAAATTTTCAATCGAGGGTGGGGTAAATTTATTTTGTAAAATACGGATTTTACGGCAACTTTGGCAGTGTCTCGTTTATCAACCTTCGTGGATTACTTAATGCCCAAGACGCCCTTTTATAAGAACCAGTAGTAGTACTATTTAACCTATACCTGGAGGTTGAGGGGGTTTATACATTTCATAATGGGTGTTTGGCTGGTGGGTTGGATTTTACGTCATGTTAACCCTTGTTGGGTTATTTTATGCAGAAAACAATTTGTTTTATTCATTTTTGGTGGGTACTCAATTTTTTAAACACATTCTAAACACATCTTTTCTTTCTAATTCATAGATCGGTGCTAAAAGGTGCTACCACTCCAGGTCAGAGTGTACCTGGGATTATTGGCGATAAAGGGATATTCCACACTCCCCAGAACTCTAAAATTGAAATTTCGCAAGTACATGCTGTTTACGGTCATACCCAGGACACTTTATAAACTGGTAGAAATAAGACATACAAGGTGGACCTGTGGATATACCATAGTATGATACTTGAGAGCTATTGTGAAATAGTTCAATATGTAAAAAGTATAATAACCTAGATTTAACTCTCTTTCACTCTTTTGTTTGTTTCTTTCCTTCGTTTCATCTTTTCATTATGTTCAATTGAAACATATTTGCGTTATCGTTTCAGTGCGCCCACTCCCTCTCTCTTGATCTATATCCTACTCTCTTTCTTTCTTTATTTCTTATTATATTTTTTCTGTGTTGAATGTACTTTTTCTTTCCTTTTCTTTCTTTATAAGAAAAAAACGGTATGGTTCTTTATTCCACTGATAACGACACCCATGCAGATGAGCAACACCAGATAATCAGAATTTATATTTTTGCATTTCGTCTTGGAGGATTCGAACGGAAGATTAAGGAACAATAGTATTCATATACAGATATTAGATTTTTCATTAAGTTTGTTTTATGTTATTTTAAGAAAATAACAGAAATAATTTCATGAGTATTAATAAACCGGTTATTGACCATCAGCCATCGTCTTCTGTTACAATTAATGAGAATCACAAATTGTTGGCAGACCCTGTAGTTAGTTTAAAATAAGTTCGTTTGAATTAAAAAGCGGAGGCGGGTATTTTTTTTCCGTAACCGTTGGGAGATATGATTGTAGATGACTCCAAATGACTTCCGGTACACTGATAGTTTTTAGAGAGTTAGTTTAGATGCGACCCGGGCTTTGGAAGGGAAAGACATGGTAGTCCTTCTCTCTCGGGTCATCTCATCCGCGCGGAATTGATGGAATCATGGACTAATGAATAAAACCTTGATAAAGCAACATAAAATCTTGTTTTAATTAATTAGATGAATGTTAAAACAATGACCAACTCATTTCAGCCCAGAGAAGAATCAGCCTTTAGAAGAAGAAGAAGAAGAAGAAGAAGAAGAAGAAGAAGAAGAAGAAGAAGAAGAAGAATATGTAACCAGTAACAAGTAACCAGAGAAAGGAAGTAATCAAGTAAGAAACCCATCTCCTCTCTAAGTAATTTTTAAATCGCTCTCTCTCTCTCTCTCTCTCTCTCTCTCTCTCTCTCTCTCTCTCTCTCTCTCTCTCTCTCTCTGAACTCTCTGAACTCTCTGAACACTCACTATCCCACTATTATATACCCGATGTTTAATAGGGGTATACAACAATATGAACACAATGCTTCAAGCAAATTATAAAATTCTTAAATAAATAATATTTTTCTTTTCTTTCCTTTCCTTTCAGATAGTCTATTCTTTGCTAAGAAGCTGCGAACCTCAGGTAATGTCACCATGTTGGATCCTTGAACGAATGGGAGGCCTAATTTATCTCCCAGTACTTCTTGGAGGGGTTTTCTGGTCAGATGCTGTTCTCTCAGCTCTGGGTGAGTTCAGCAATATTTCATTTTTTATTCCTTAGAATATGCTTTCATTTGCAACTTGCACTACTCAGATGAAGAAAATGTGTCCCTTACCTTTCTAAGGTACACACACACACACACACACACACACACACATATATATATATGTAAACAAATATAGCTATTTTCAGCCGACAATATTTGGGAGAATATGTGCTTAATTGAAGTCAAACCTAATTTTTTTGAAAGTTAATTCATTAATGATTAATTAGGCGGGATTTAACTACTTAAATGTAAGGCTAAACAAATCGAGAAAAATCAGTTTCTGAATGTACATTTCGACCTATTAGGTCTCATCAGCAGAGCTATAGATACGAAGATCGCCTCGTGCGTGATTAGAAACCCGTATGTCGAAACGACACGCAAGCCTCTTACCCTTACACCAAACGGACTTCGCAATTTTTCATCGCTTTGTTTAGGTATTAGTAATACTCATATTCCTCTTGAGAGACTTTCGCACGAACTTACGTAAACGTAAACAAATATAGCTATTTTCAGCCGACAATAATAGAATAATATTGTTCGACAATAATTGAATAATATTGTCGGCTGAAAATAGCTGGCTTGACAGACGAAAATTCTGTCGGGTTTCGATCCTGGCTAGAGGTAGGTGTTAAAAAGAGACATGAAAACTATTCCATCGTTTTCACACACGAGGATGGCAAAGTGTATTGCCGAAAGCGCTAGTGACGAAACATTCGGTGGACTAGTATACCAGTTCCACCCTGACACCAGAAGGATGGACCGAAGATTAGAACGACATGCACTGATGAGACGTAAACGTCGAAACTTGTTTCTGTGGATGACTGGTATATATATATATATATATATATATATATATATATATATATATATGGGAGTAAATATGGAAATTAAATCCGACAATATAAAGAAAATTTGAAAAAACAAGTATTCCGAAATTGGATGAATTTAATAATCGATGTTTAAAACATTTCGGTTACATTGAACCTTCATCAGGATGTCTCTTGGGTGAAGAAAATGATGGATGTTTTATATGTGACAGGAGATGAAAATCTTTTTAGTTATGTAACTGTATTTGATCAGCGTTTTAATTTTGAAAGGCAAGTCGCGATCTACTCACGCGAAGGTGTCATGACGCGTGACACCACTCGAAGAAATGCAAAAGACGAGAAAAAGTATTAATGGACTGATTATTTTTAAGAGAACATAGGGAAACAAAGTGGGAATGATAACTAAATAAATAATTAAATGAAGCCTGGTATTTAGTAATTATTTAACACTATTTAACTAGAAACGGAGATATAATAAATAATACATGTCGGTTAATTTAATTATTTATTTAGTTATCATTCCCACTTTGTTTCCCTATGTTCTCTTAAAAATAATCAGTCCATTAATACTTTTTCTCGTCTTTTGCATTTCTTCGAGTGGTGTCACGCGTCATGACACCTTCGCGTGAGTAGATCGCGACTTGCCTTTCAAAATTAAAACGCTGATCAAATACAGTTACATAACTAAAAAGATTTTCATCTCCTGTCACATATAAAAACATCCATCATTTTCTTCACCCCAAGAGACATCCTGATGAAGGTTCAATGTAACCGAAATGTTTTAAACATCGATTATTAAATTCATCCCAATTTCGGAATACTTGTTTTTCAAATTTTCTTTATATATATATATATATATATATCAAGTAAGACCATCATCCTCTCTAAGTAACTCTCTCTCTCTCTCTCTCTCTCTCTCTCTCTCTCTCTCTCTCTCTCTCTCTCTCTCTCTCTCTCTCTCACCCTCGTTTATATACCCGATGTTCGATGTAGGTATACAACGTATTGATATACAACACTTCTAGCACCTTTATGATAGAAAAAATGAATGTTTCCCAAGATATACAGTCGGAACAATAGTTGCAACAGCTTGACATAACCAGTTAATTAAGCGCTTTCGGGGATAATAGATGTTGTTATTGAAAAGTTGAATGTAATTTGTCGTAATTTGGGTAATAAAAGCTTCTAATCACAATCATTTCTTTAAAAGGAATGAGGGGAAGTCAATAGCTAGGAGCAAAGTGTTAATGTTCTCAATAGCTTTTATACAATTTGTGAACTAACTGGCAGAGCTTCTAGGAACCACAAAAACTAGGGTCCAGGTGAAACAAATTAACTAAAAAACACAATTATTAACCATATATATATATATATATATAAGTATATTTAGGCAGCATTTTTTCTTTTATACAGGTTTCGTTGAATTGAACAGACAATTCCTGTCTGACAAGTCTTTCGTTGATCCTTTCTAATCTTCAGGCCATCCTTCTGGTGTCAGGGTGGAACTGGTATACCAGTCCACCGAATGTTTCGTCACTAGCGCTTTCGGCAATACACTTTGCCATCCTCAGGTGGGAAAACGATGGAATAGTTTTCATGTCTCGTTTTTAATGAGAACGAGTAGAAGCAAGGAATTAGTGGGAGGTAATAAAAATGAGACATGAAAACTATTCCATCGTTTTCCCACCTGAGGATGGCAAAGTGTATTGCCGAAAGCGCTAGTGACGAAACATTCGGTGGACTGGTATACCAGTTCCACCCTGACACCAGAAGGATGGCCCGAAGATTAGAACGGATCAACGAAAGACTTGTCAGACAGGAATTGTCTGTTCAATTCAACGAAACCTGTATATATAATATATAATATATATATATATATATATATATATATATATATGGTTAATAATTTCTTTAAACAAGAAATTTTCTCCTGACGATGACCTAAGGTCGAAACTAGTTGTGAATAAATAACATATAAGAAATATTCCTGTTTCCACAGTTGAAGGAGTGAAAAAGAGAGGAAAGAAGCCGACACGGAAAAGAGAGCCAAAAGGAAGGAGAGACAACGGCAACTCCAGCAAGCATCACTGTTTGTTTGCAGTCACTGCACGAGAGATTGCCATTCAAAAAATGGTCTGTTTAGCCACTCACGCAGTTGCACATAAAAATGGACACTGCGCCATCGTCTATAGTAGACGGAATGATGCCAACAAAATGTCATCCACAGACACCGTATTTCGACGTATCACGTCTCAGTGTGTCTAGACCTAGCAGGCTACCTCCAGCCGGGATCGAAAGCTGACAGATTTTCCACGAGCCAGTGTTCTTAAATATTGGTCAACCGCATACATGGGTTTCGATGTTTCACGCCTCCTAGACACAACAACTGTCCCTGGCTAGAAGCGAACTCCGACTGACTACTTGCCAACCTGATTTCTTAACCTCTCGGCCACTTTGACAGCTGCTGTAACGGGGGTTGGTGTTTAAACTATTAAATACATAGGTTTGTTTACATATTTTATGATCACAGAGAGATCTAGTTTGCGAGCAAACGATCTTTGCTTATATATGCTTGATAGTGAAAGTTAATTTAAATCACCCCTTAGAGAGCTCTACCGAATTTATATATTCTTGTTAGTTATTCATTTTTTAACTAAATTTTTAAACACATTTTGATACTTATTTTTTTTAGGTGCTAGGGCTTGACGTGACCAGCCTAAATAAGGGCCAAATGGAGTGTTTACATATCATTGTCTACTTAGCCACCAGGTTCTGTCCCTAAGCTTCAAGGGTTGCCACCCACGGCCAACAGGTGGCTTGATACGGGGATTTTTACCCCTCTACGGAGGTGCAGTTGGTGTATTCTACAACCCCAGTCTAAAGAGCTAAAATACATATTGATGAATATTAGGTCAGTTGAGGTGTGATATAAGATCAAAATAGAGGATTTATTATATAATACAAGATGCAGAGAATCTAGAGAAATAATTGAGAAGTGTTTATTTGTCCTTTAGAGACAGCCAATCAGTTTGAAACAGAACTATTAGAGTTGCTAAACATACTTATAGAACGCAAAAGACTTTAATCGCGCACGCGTGTAAGTCTACGTGTGTGCGTAGAATCGGATTTGAGACTTTTCTTCTTTTGTCTCGTAGAGGAAATGGCTTAGGAAATTTAAGACAAATCTATTTAGAAATTAAGTCGTTTAAAATAAAAGTCCAACATAAATCTATTAATAATGGAGATTGTCTGTATTTCTGTCTGTAACCCAAAACTACGTCATAGCTCTACGTCACAACTTACGTCACAATATTCTTATGCTATATACACCCAACATTTGAGTAAGCAATTTTAAAAATTGTTTTTTACTCTCGTCCTTTTTTTTTTTACAGTAACTAGAAGTTAACTAAAAAGTTTACAAATAAATAAATACCTACGATTTTGTGGAAAATTGATGTGGAAAATATTCAAAATAATTGTTTGATTATTACATGCACGCAACATTTTATTTGAGAGGGACGGGGCTCAGTTTTCATTTCAAATTATTTTATTCTTTTTTTTACTCCTTTAATAAATATGTGGATTTGTCTTACTTATCATACAAACCCTCTGACATTGAATTTTTAACTCCCACCCTCTCAGGCAATTCCTTTCAAAAATTAATTTTTACGACGCCCGGAGGGTGTTTTCTGTTGCTAATAATAATAATAATAATAATAATAATAATAATAGATACTTACTCTTATTAAATCGGATATCAGACCTTCTGGCATATAATGACCCCAGCTCATCTTCTTGGACGATATCTCGAAGATTGCCGGATTTTTTCAATGTCCCTTATTTGACACAAAAATACGATTTCCCATGAAAACAAGTATGATATATAAGTAAAGTCATCGGGGTGGCCTAAAGTCGGTATCAGCAAGACAGCGAGGGAGTCTATCCCCTAGACCAATGAGTCTGGGGTCGAGTGCCACATCTACCATCAGCTCCTTGGTTATATCTATTAATAATGGAGATTCGCTTACGGTTTTTGTCTGTAACAAAAATTACATCACTGCTTACGTCACATTACCCATGATCGTCATAACATATTGTTATAGTTGATATACCCTATAAACTATAGTGGAATGCACCGACGGTTACTACAACAACTGGCGACCGAGGATTCGAAGCAACTTACGCAGGTTTATCGTTTACAACAACAACACCAGCGAAACAAGATTCAAAAGACTTCACGCACAACTATCGTTTTTTTAACGACACAAAACTTGGAAGAGACGATTAAGACTCTAAAAAGAACTTCGTGAAGTAATCGAACCTAAAAAAGAAAAAAAAGTGAAACAAGCTACACTGAAATTCGAAACCGCAACATCCGGATTATGAGAAAATCGTAGCTGCTCTGCAATAGAGAAATTCTTTTTATAAGTCCAAATAAGCAAAAAGCCGTTTTTGTTCAAGGATCTATTTAGCAGAGAAAATAACACTTGCTGAAAGAAAAAAAGTAAGTTGTACGAAAAAGAATTTTTTTCTGGATTCATAAAAAAGTTTTTTTATTCAGTTTTCTCTCTCTCAAAACCTTTTGGTTCGTTCATTCTACATATTATTTGATATGGAGGATTTTAAGGTACAAATGTTATAAATAATTAAATTCCAGCAACAGCAGCAAATTGAGTTACAAAAACTTTCCAGGAAAGACAATTAGAAATTGAAAAAAACATTTCAAGAAAGACAGTTACAAACTGAACAAAAATTGATTGAAGTACAAAAATCTCAATTAGAACAGCGGGCATCTAATCATGCATTGTTAATGAAAGCTATAACGGACAGGAGCCAAAACACAGACAACGAGAACGCGTTTACACAGAATCCTATCTGGACAGCGATAGAATCTTTTACTTACGCACCAGATGAAGATATAAGTTTTGAATCGTATTACAGACGATACGAGGACTTATATTCGTCCGACTGTGCTACTTGGACGGACTCGAAAAAGGTCCGCCTTCTATTACGCAAACTGGGGACGACTGAGCACACCAGATTTGTTGACTATATTTTGCCTCGAAAGACTGGAAAACGAGCCCACCTTGACTCTGCAACAATTGGCAGAAAACTCTCAAAGGTTTGTCAGTTTAAAACAAGACTCAAAAAATATCGAACAGTTTGCTGTAGGACACATTAGAAAATTGCGTGATAATAGAAACAAATTCAGACCTCCCCCCCCAAAAAAAAAACAAGTTACTCCTTCTTCACCTAAGAAGAGACACGACGATTAGCCCCCTAATCCTTGCTCTAATCCTGTGGGTCCCTTCATTGGTATAGGGACTGTATGTACCGGAACAAGAAATGCCTAAATTGTGACCGTGTCGGGCACAAGGCCTCTCACTGCAGGAAAAAGAAATCTGGAAAGAGCAGCATAAAAAAGACAAAGTCATTCGAGCAAGATGGCCATAACATAAGAAAATATGTACTGGTACAAATTTTAGGCAGAAACGTAAAACTCCAAATAGATCCTGGGTCGGACTTAACGATTATCAACGCTTATACTTGGAAAAAGCTTGGTAAACCGACGATGTTAAGAACGAAAAAAATAGCCAGATCTGTCACGGGGGAAAAATCGAATTCGAAGGTGAAATTATCACCAATGTAACTTTAAACGGGCAAACCCAGAAGTTAAAAATGTTTGTTCTAAAAAATACAAACAATTTATTCGGCATAGACGCTATGCAAAAATTTGAGTTGTGGAATTCGCCCATTAACACTTTTTGCCAGAAAATAAAAAATTCAACGGCCGAGTCAGAAAAATTAATAGAAGAATTGAAAAAAACATTTCCTGACGTTTTTTCTGGGGGTCTTGGTCGGTGCAAAAAATGACTGCGAAACTCGCATTACAGGATAATATCCAGCCAGTATTTAAGAAGAAAAGAAATGTGTCATTTGCCTCATTAGAACAGATCAACAAAGAGCTGGATAGACTGGAGAAGACCGGCATTCTTTCAAAAATTGAATATAACTCGTGGGCCGCACTTACCGTCTACGTAAAAAAGAAATCTAAAGAAATCCGCGTTTGCGCCGATTTCTCAACGGGGCTGAACGCTGCCCTTAAGGATTATCATTACCCTTTGCCAAGCCCAAATGAAATATTCACAAAAATGAGTGGGGGAAAGATTTTTTCAAAAATTAACCTCAGTGACGCTCATCTACAAATACTCATCGAAGAAGAAAGTTCCAAACTGCTTTGTATTAATACCCATCGGGGATTATATAAGTTTGGATTGTTGGCATTTAGGATCAAGGTCGCCCCAGCAATATTTCAGCAAGTAATGGATACGATGCTGGGTGGACTTGATTTTTCAATCGCCTACTTGGACGACATTTTAATAAAAAGTCAAGATATGGAGCAGCACAAACAACATGTCCACCAAGTTTTCAAAATATTCAGGACTACGGGTTCAAACTAAAAGAATCTAAGTGCGACTTCTTAATGAAAATAAAATACCCCGGGCACATAATCGACAAAGGGGGTAGAAGGCCAGATACAGAACGGTCTATAGCTATCAAAGAAATGCCGGCTCCCCAAAATGTTTCGTCACTACAAAGTTTTTTAGGACTTGCTAATTACTACCAAACTTTTATTCCTAATATGCATGATTTATGTGCCCCGCTAAATAAACTTTTGAAAAAGGACAAGGCCTGCGAATGGACTCCCGAATGCCATAGAGCATTCGAAAAAACCAAAGAAATGTTGATGTCGGACTTGTTTCTCACACACTTCAACCCAGACCTAGAGATTATTGTTGCCAGCGACGCCAGCTCATATGGCATCGGAGGATGCATTTTACACAAAATGCCCGACGGGTCACATAAACCCATAGCCCACGCATCCAGCGGAGAGAAATTATTCCCAAACTGAAAAGGAGTCAATCGGGATAATATTTGCAGTAACCAAGTTCCACCGTTACATTCATGGTCGACACTTCAGACCATAAGCCCTTACTTACCATCTTCGTCTCAAAAAAGGGTCTGCTTAGACACACGGTGAATAGACTGCAAAGATGGGGGACGATCCTTCTAAATTATAATTTCAACATGGAATTTCTCCCATTTAAGAAACTCTGTCACGCAGATGGACTCTCTAGATTGATGCCCAAACAGAGTGAACCCCTGGAAGACACCATGATTGCTTCCCTTCGAACTGAAAGGATTTAAAAACTTTACAGTGCAACACGATAAGGGGGGGGGCGGTGAACGATGAGTTCATAATACAGATGAAGGAAAAGCTAGCACAAAAAGACCAACAAAGTCCAGATGCCTTCTCCATATGCGATGAAGTATTGCTATACATCGAACAAGTGGTCATCCCAGCTACGCTACAAAAAGGACCCTAAAGGATTTTTATATGGGTCATCCTGGGATTACTAGGATGAAAAGTTTAATGCAGAGCTACGTATATTGGCAAAACATGGACAAGGACATTGAGTGCATGGTGAAAGCATACATGGGCTGTGGCTCCCCCAATAAAATTCAGTCCTTGGCCTAAAACAGATCGCCCATGGGCATGTATTCACGTCGACTTCGCGTGACCACTGGAGGGCTATTATTATCTAATAGTAGTTGATAGTTTCTCGAAATGGCCGGAAGTATTTCGATGCAAAAGCCCTACAACGAAAATGATTATAAGCTCTCTGCACGAACTGTTCTCTCGCTTTGGAGTTGTAGACTATTTAGTGTCGGATAACGGCACACAGTTCACGTCCGGAGACTTCAAAGAATTCTGTGATACATTTCAAATCGACCACATAACCATCCCTCCGTACCACCCGAGGTCCAACGATCAAGCTGAACGCTTTGTGGACACGCTAAAGAGAGTCCTGAAGAAGGCCAAATGTACACCTACCGAAAAAGCGCTTCAGCAGTTTATGCAGGTGTACAGGATTACGCCGAACGAAAGTACACCTTCGTCATTATCTCCGGCCGAGGTAATGTTTTCTCTTAAGATTAGGTCTGTCTTCGACAAACTGCTCCCGAGACAGACAAAACCAGGAAGATCTACGACGGTGCCAAAGAAGCGGTACCTCCCTGGTGAGAAAGTATAATTCCAGATGTTCCGAAACAACAAGACTTTCTGGGAGTTGAGAAAAATACAAAAGAGGATCGGCAATATGGTGTATATTGTCGAAGGTCCCAAGTTTTCCCATAAGAGACACCTAAACCAATTAAGAAAACGCTTGACGGAGGATGTTAACAGCGTAACCAGAGGAGGTAATGGGTGTCATATATGACACATTTAGCTTACCTACTCCACGAGCAGCCCTTCAACAACGCCATTCTTCAAGAAAACGAAGAGCGACGGAGTTTATCAACATAAATCCCAAGAGAAAAAATATTAAGACTCCTGTGGAGTGAAATCTTAGGAGGGGGTGTTATAGGGGATATACCCTATAGACTATAGTGGAATGCGCTGACGGTTTATATAAGTAACAGGAACGATTATGGTTCGAGGAAGCCAATGCGAGTCAGCTCATAACTCTATTTGTCGGACGCAATTCCCACTTTTCTTTACTGTAATTGTCTACTCTTTTGTTAATACATTTTCCTACATTTGTTACCCATCGTTTTGTCTTATTTTGACCCCTTGAAACCCCACAACACATATATACACTCAACATTTGAATATGCAGCATTAGATAGTCCTCATTGTTTTTTAAAACAAGTTTTAATAAATACATGACTGATATTATATATCTATATATAGTTTGTTTTATTCTAATACATATTTAAAGTTTGCATTTCAAATTGTTTTATTTTTAATCCTTTAATGAATTTGATGAATTTACTTACTTAGGATACAAACTCGCTGACATTGACTTTTTTACTCCCACCCCTCAGGCAATATGCTTCAATGTTTACATCGCCCTGAAGGCGTTTTTTGTACTAGTATATATTATATATATAGTGTTCAACTTCTACTCAGGAGTTTTCGCTGTGGCAGCATTAGTAGTTAATTCAAAAAGGGCTCAGTATATTTCATTAAACACAGAGCAATAATAGTTGTAGAAAACCGCGGTTCCGGTATTCAACACACACCTTCTACAGGGTCTCAAGTTATAACATATAATAAATATCGCACATATGTACACACACCCACACAGACCCGCACATACACTATATATATAAAGGATAAATACGTACATACATACTTATATACAAAAACATACGCGCGCGTGCATGCACACATACACATACTCATAGGCATATACACACAAACACACACATATATATATGCATATATGCATATATATACGTGCATATATACAAGGTGTGTCAAAAATACACAACTATATATAAAGGATAAATACGTACATACATACTTATAGACAAAAACATACGCGCGCGTGCATGCTTGCACACACATACATACACACACTCATATACACACACATATATATATGAATATATGCATATATATATACGTTCATATATACAAGGTGTCAAAAAGTATCTAGATTTTCGGTAGTTTTTGACACACCTTGTATTCTGAAAAGTTAACGTTCCATTCATTCTTCATTTCTATCTTGGTAAATTCAACTTTAAAATCTGTACTTTTTGACACACCTTCTTTCTTAAAAAAATTAATGTTGCATTTATTGTTCATTCTTATATGGTAAATACAGCTTCAATCTCGATACATTTTTTTCACACCTTGTATATTGATAGATAGATGAATATATATATATATATATATATAGAGAGAGAGAGAGAGAGATTTAGATATATTAATTTTAAGACACTTTAGATGTTTTTGACATTGTTCTATGTATTTATTTTACTTCCGCGAGATTTGAAATGTGACACTAGTCAATTTATATTAATTTGCACTTATTTTATTATCGGATTCGTTTTTTGTTATTTTTTCCTTTGGGGATCTAACCCGTGGCTTGTTCGGTTTTAACCAAACCCGATGGTTGATATACCTTTTAAAGACAAGCACAACATAGAGGAACGATCGGCTGTCAGGATTAAGCTGACCCCAACGATAACTGGATATATTCTCAACTTTTATACTTCTAAAATCTGCTATCTCATATTGCTACACTCTTGAAAGAATATTACTGCTTAAATAAAATACGCACCTTTTGCAAGTTTCTTAAATTTCTATGAGTATAACAGAATTCTGTAGGTTTATGCAAAACATGCTCTTTTAATACGCGATGCGCGGGAAATGTTAAAAAAATATTTTAAAACGTCAATAAAAAATGGAAAATTAACTTTTTAATGTTTTCTTTTACGTTTAATATAAAGAACAATTCCAAGTTTATGTGTTATAACATAAAACCTAAATTTTTGCATTTAAAAGTAAATTCCCGTAAATTCTTAATATTTGTTGACATAGTTATCGCATGTGCACTATTTTTTTGTATGAAGGATCGTACGTATAATAATTTTTTTTCTGAAGCAAAAACAAATTACTAATTTAGCATTTCCTTGATGCCTCACGATTTACCTTATGTACCCCAACACCCAGCGCTGCAACAACAATAACATCAACAACTACAAGAGTTTTCCTCAAAAACCAAAGCGGATATTATTTCCGTCAGATCCATCCATTAATAAGAATAACGACAATTTTTGATTCAAACATTATTTTCAAAATTTTTAAAAATAAAAAACGATTTCTATTATGTCATTATTTTTAGCTAGATATTATTTTATACAATATTTTCTTTGATTAAAAAAATAAGATTTTGATATACACTAAACAAAAGTATTTATTTTACATTTTATACATTTTTAAAGATCCCTGAGAAAAAAAAATAGACAATAGGAAAAGCATAGAAAATAATCTAACAATTTAGAAAAAAAAATATACATATTTTTTTCTTATTTACAAGATTTAAGTTTCAAATGTTTAAGATGCCCTATTTCCAAAACCGAATTAGTAGCGAATTATCTTTTTTTACATATGTTCCGTCATTAAATTATATTTCCAAAAATATAAAATTTATTTATATACAAAAAAAAATTGTGACGGGGGATCAATGCGAGAAACAAAAACTAACCAAAAGAATTATTAGCCTTTTCAATTTAGTAAACATTTATTTACAATAAAAGTTCGTCTTTTATTACTTCATATACCGAAAGTTTTATAAAAATCGGATAGTTAGTTTATTTTATATGATTTTTAGAAGAATTTCATGTGATCACCCATTTTAGAATCAGCGAGAAAATGCACATACCTAGAATTCTGCATGGAATGACGTAAAAGCATAGAAATATGTTTCTGCGAAATATTCTGCTAGAAAATTTAATTGCACTCCCAGAATGTTTATTTAAAAAATATTTTTCTCGTTTCAATATATTTCCTTCTGTAGTGACTCCGTATAAATTACTGTGGAGATCCAGCAAAAGGAAGTAAAACGCATCTTTTTACCAGTTTACTATAGAAATTATGCTATATACAATTTGCAAACACTACTTTCCAGCGGACTTCAACATGGTGTCATTTCCTGTCTCGTTCTTTAAAACGTTTAATAATTTAATTCTAAACATAGAATTCAATTGTGATGGGGTGGATGGGGATCAGCTTCATTGTATCAATTGTTTTCCTGTCAAGTCAGCAGTATTGTTTCTAAGTTCAATCCTACCCGTCCCCACAATCCAATCAATTTCTCCCACCCAACCGCTTGTTTCAGTAAAACAGTTAACCGTTCTTAAAACTAGCTGAGGGGAAGGGGGTAACCAAAGGACCGAATTTGTTACCTTAGTTTTCTGTTACCGTTTATCTTGTCCATCTCACCGTGTCGGTTGGGGCTGTAGAATACACCAACTGCATATTAGTCGTTTATCCACAATATGAAATACTTTGAACATCAAATTTGATATCTAAAGCAATTTTTAATTGAGGATAAGCGGCTAATACAGTGCTTTAAAACCAATGGTCACAAACGCTTTTTAATTGTATATTATTTCATAATAGATAAATATATATATATCTTACACCAGTAATCAAACTTTATTTTCCTTTCCCAATACACACACACACACACACACACGCGTGCACACACACACACACACACACACACATACATACATATATATATATATATATATATATATATATATATATTAATTAGTAATAGTAGTTTTTTTAGTATTGGAAAATTGAAAATAAAGTGCTGGATTACCGTTGTAAGAGCCGTATTTATTTGTTGTAGAGTATAATACATTACTAAGTTGATAAGTGGCTAATACGCTGCCTTGAAACCAATGGTAACAATCGCGCCTTAAATGTATTGTATCCTATAACACAATATATACATATGTATGTGTATTATTTATGGAGGTGTACTACACAGGTGATCTAGAGCTTTCCGCAAATACACAAATACAGCAATAGGCACTCAGATAAAGTTCACAGAGAGGTCAATGGTACTTTTAGTGCAAAACTAGTTTTTCTTTTTATCTGAAGTAAAAAAAAAGTGTTATCCTTTATTTCTTTTTGAATCATTAAGAATTTTGAGCACAAGTTCCATTTTTGTCGGCATTTCCAAAGGCAAGTGAAATTTCATTGTTTCCAAACAATGAGAAGAAATTTTCTTGAAATACAATTAGTTTACTTAGTAAGAAAAATAATGCCTGAAGGGTTTTTGTTTTGATGAACTGTTTCCACCTTATTTTCCTGAAATGAATAATACATCAAGTGTGAATGACTGACAAGACGATGAACAATGTTTCATTTCGTGCGTTTATAATAGGTTAATGAAATTATTGCTTTCTCTCTCTTTCTCTCTCTCTCTCTTTCTTTCTTTCTTTCTCTCTCTCTCTCTTCTCTCTCTCTCTCTCTCTCTCTCTCTCTCTCTTTCTCTCTCTCTATCTATCTTTTTCTCAAACACACTATCTCTCTATATATCTCTCTTTTTTTCTCTCTCTTTCTCTCTCTTTCTCTCTATCTCTCTCTTTATCTCTCTCTCTATCTATCTCTTTCTCAAACCCACACGCTCTCTCTGTCTTTCTCAAACACACGCTCTCTCTCTCTCTCTCTCTCTCTCTCTCTCTCTCTCTCTCTCTCTCTCTACATATATATATATATATATATATATATAAATAAAAAGAAAAAAGAAACGGCAAATAGTTTAATAATAAAAATATACTACCAAACATTACCTGGGGAAAAATTCCAAAAAAAGAAAAGACCAAGAGGGTCGTACCAACTGAAAATAATCGATTAATACTATAACACTTATCCAATAGAATATATATATATATATATATATATATATATATATATATATATATATATATAAACCGCTCTAAGCTAAAATGGAAAAAGTGCTCTATACTCGACTAAATAATGAAGTTAAACCTAATGAGTCAGATATACCTACTAAGCGAAACTATTAGTATACAAATGAGCTTCATATATGTTTGTATTAATAAGTTCACTAAAAACATTTAAGTTTCCAAATTTATTAAGAAAAATATTGTTTATAAAAAATTAACCCGTGAAATGAAATAACCTATGTGCAGTTGATATGCCGTTAAACAAATAGACCAAACCCGACCTTTACAAATGAATAAAATATCGGTATTAAATAATCCATAGGCAGTTGGTATGCCGTTAAACAAATAACCCAACTAAACTTTACAAATGAATCAAATTTTGGCATTAAATATCCCATAAGGAGTTGATATGCGATTAAATAAATGATTCGACTAACCCATTACAAATTAATCTAATTTTGGCATTGAATAATTCATAAGGGGTTGATATGCCGTTAAACAAGTAACTCAACTAATCCTTGACAAAGGAATATAATTTTGGCATTAAATAATCCATAAGGAGTTGATATGCCGTTAAACAAATAACCAAACTAAACCTTTACAAATGAATTTAATTTTGGCATTAAATAATCCATAAACAGTTGATATGTCGTTAACCAAATAAACCGAACCAAACTAAACTATAAAACTCTATGCAATTACCTCAATTTAAAGTTCACGTTCGAGTGAGTTGCCAAGTTGAATGTTTACTTGATATAGATACACTAACTCTGTTTCCCTGGAAATGTCACTGTGTGAACGTATCAGCCAAAGGATTAGTCAACTTCTTACTTCATCAGATCAAGTGTCTTCAAGTAAAACTGATAGGTAAATTACTTTTATTCGAAATTGATTAAAAAGGAGAACAGTTTTTGGCGCCAATTGAAAACAAAGAAAAGTTTAAATTGATCTCCAGCCAAGTTTTCCCGCCAAAAGAGGTTTAAATGAGTCGGCCATCTTTTGCCCTTCGCATAATTACTGCTGAGGGCCACGCAGCAAACGCTAACTGTTATGTAAGGTTAAGTATAGCTCTCTCTCAGAATTTTCCTGATGCCAACTAAAAGAATATCCATTAAAGCCAATGTCTGTCATTCTTCTTGAAAACTCTACAACGCCAAAGTTTATGTGACAGTTTTTTGTTGTTGTTGTTGTTGTTGTTGTTGTTTTGTTTTTGTTTTATTTTTGTTGCAAATTACAACAATTGACATTTCATTTGGCAAAAAAATGTCTGAGCACTTTTAAAACAAAAAACATTTCTGTCAGCACAAATCTGTCGTTTAGAGTTGAAAATTGTTATTTTATTTATTTATATCTTTTTATGATTACTAAAATAAATGCGCCCTATGAGCACAAGTATTTAACTTTTAATATAATCAAATGTTATACTGAATTAGAATGACTATAGAAATTAAATACGAACTCAAAAAAGATTACTCTTATTCTTACCTTATTCTAATTGATTTCAATATAAAACTATTGATAGAATTACTTTTAATACATTTAAGAATAAAAGAATAATATAAGAAATCAATAACACCAAGTAATTGTTTATTAAACCCGGTTTTGTTAAAAACAATATGCAAATTATTTACACCATATATTATGTAAACATTTATTTCTTAATGATATATGGCACACATCGCAGGATTTTAAAAACATTAATATGGGCTGTTTTGAGGCAAATCTATCTCAGCTAGACCTTTATAGAAACATTGTTAAGATTAGATAATGATTATTTATTAACTATTGAGAATATAACGTAAACAACTAAGAGAATTGTGACGTTGGTGGTGATATAGTTTCGGTTACAGACAGGCACAAATTCTCTATTATAAGATATTATAACTCTTTCTTTACTTTTCTATGTGTAGTGTTAGAAATATATTTCAAATTTCAAACAATGAATATTAAGCGTAACATGTTTATTACAAACGTATAGGAATTTATCTAAACAAAAAATAAAATCCCTGTCGGATGGAGATTTAGAATACACTGGTTGCACCTCTGCAGAGGGATAAGTTTTTCTCAATGGGGCCACCTATTGGCCATGAGTGGCGACCCATGATGTTCAAGGATGAAACCTTGGTGGCTGAGCAGTTCATGAAATACAACATTCCGCTTTGACTTAGGCTAGACGGGCCGTCGGAGAGACCCTCTCCGATCAGTCGGCTGGTCACGTCAAGCCCTAGCATATTGCTCTTATAGCAACACCCAACCCTTTTTATTATATATGTGCGAGAAGGTGATGGCTGAGGGTCTTAATGTCCTGAGTATGACGTTAGACTCCAATTATGGACCTCTGGCAACATTGCTCCCGGGTCCACTCTAAACCGGAGTGTCTCATCTATGGGTTAAATAGAAAAATGAGTTTTAAGAAAATTGAAAAGATGATGAGTACCCATCAAGAATGAATAAAATAAAAACGACCCAATGGGTTGACATGCCGTCAAACCCAACCAACCAATAAATGAATAAAAATAAGTATGAATTTTTTTAAAGTGAAAAGTCACTAATATACATATCCGGTATCTTGTAACATTTTAACAATTATTTGACTAAATAAGAAGATAAGTCAGAAAAAAAACCCAGAACTGACAGGTTAATGCGGTAATTCTTACGAATCGTGGTTGTATCAGTGCTACTGTCCGGCTGCACCACGTAGACCATAATAAAGCGCATGGAGAATAAGATAGATGGGAGTTGCACAAGAATGCTGTGCACTGTCTTAAACAAACCGGGGAAGAGCACCCAACACGAAAGCAATTTTACAAACAATTATTCCCTATCCCACATAACATCCGAGTAAGACGAACACATGCTGGACACTGCTGGAGAAGCAAGGACGTACTCATAACTAACGTTTACCTGTGGAAACCTGCACATGGACACGCCAGCGGGAACCGTCTAGCAAGGATCTACATATATCAGCCCTGTGCGGGTTCTGGATACTGCACAGAGAACCTCCCGGGAGCGATGACTGGTTGCTGAGAGATTGTCACGGATACCCTTCCTGCCAGCGATAATTGATGATGATCATAGAAATAATGTTAAATTCCACTTTTCTTTTTTTTTTTTGTGTATATTAGCTAACATTTTGGAATCTTTCGAATTAGAATTACTTTTTTATTTCCAAAATATGCTTGGTCAAAGCGTTATTTTCTATATCGCCGACTTTAATGTCTCTTTTATGCTCGTATATCCGGTTTCCTATTGATCTCGAGGTTTCTCCCCATATATTGTTTATTACAATTTAAACATTTTATGGCATATAATTTTATGAGGGTATGATTTTATTATTGATAAGACTCCTATTTGTTTTGTAGAGTTTGTACATTTTTTGATTCCAAGATTGTCTAGTTTTTGTTTTTTGGTCGATGTTACTTGTGGTTGAATTATTGGGTAAACTAATATATATGTGTAATTGATTATTATTGGAAAAATTGTTATTAGAAATGTTTGGGAAAACATTTATGTTTGTGAATTTTAAGAGCTTTTATTTTATCAAGTTGTTCAAATGATTTAGGATATTGAATTTACATGAAAACTTTTTCTGTAATGTCAGATTCTTTATTTAAAATTTTTGTGATCCTAAGAGCTCAAAGATAAAAATATATTATTATTCCACTTTTTATTTTGGTGTTTTGATGTGAATAAAATTTAAATGGTTATTTTTATTTGTGGATTTACATTCTAATTGGTTGTTATTATTTGTTAGTAATACATCTAAAAAAAAAAGATGTTGTTTGTTTCTAATTCGTAAGTAAAATCTATGGTAGGTTCAATCTTGTTCAAATTATATATATTTATATATATATATATATATATATATAAGATGATATGAAAAAATACAGATGTTGTTTAACTTCAACTTTACATTGCCGATATTGCAATATTTCGATTATTTTCAAAAAATCTTCTTTAGAGCATATTAATAAGAAGACAATTGTGACCGTTTTATGGTGGGATTGTTTTATACCGGATTCTTTAAAAAGAGAAAAAAAGGAGAATATTTCAAATTCAAACTAGACATTTTTCAAAAGCATATGTCACGTTCATCATTAGGTGTAACTGATTTTTTGTAAGATAATTAATTTTAAATCTTTTAAAAAATTCTCAGAGGGTGTATGTCACGTTCATGACCAATTTATAACGGAATTTACCAAGAAGAGAAATATTTTTAATAACTTTTAGTAATTAATTTTTATGGAAATATGAAGAGAAGGAACATAATTTTATTTTTGTAAATGAACAAGTTTCATTGACGAGTGATGTTTAATAAGCCGACGCTGCAGTATTTCGGTTTGTTTAACAAATCATCGTTTGGGCCTTCGTTTGTTTCAAAAAGAAATATTCGAAACAGGCAGTAAACCAACGGTTGTCAGACTTGTATAGGCGAGAAACTGTCAGTAACCAGGCGCCGTTGACTTCATGTCCACGCTACCTTAACTTAAATATAAATGCTCTATCAATGATACTGAGCACTGTTTACATATAAATATAACACGCATATAATTTATTTTATATATATATATATATATATATATATATATATATATATATATATATATATATAAAATGATGAACGATTTGATTGTTTTTCCCCAATAAATTTAAAGGAATTATTGACAAAAACGTTATTGGATTTCTTAGGTTTCTTGTAAATTGATACGAATGATTTATTGAAAATAGATTATCGTTTAAAGATGTTTTGTATGGCAAAGTTGAAAATAAACATCTCCATTTCAGTACTACTCTATCTACCCACCTCCCTACCTTCATCCTCGGGATTCGGCGTGTGTCACACTCAGAGGAAGAAAGTAAAGATAATCTGAGGGAAATCTATCTCACACCCTATACCTATATACGTGCGCTTTTACTACGGGAACTGGGTTAGGATATTAATTCTTAGCCTGTGACACAATTAGCTCTTCTTCCCCTATGTGCACATAGGTGCTATAACGCATATGCATGTATATGTGAGCATATATATATATATATATATATATATATATATATATATATATATATAAGTAAAGTAAGTAAAGTTGTCGGGGCGGCCTAATGTCGGTATCAGCCAGACAGGAGTCTATCCCCTTTTCACTAGCGCTAGACCAAGGAGATTATTTTTGCATCTGAGGTGGAACACCACACCTACCATCAGCTCCTCACTTTACTGCACAGATCACTGTGCTACTCATACGCTGAGTTGGCGATGGCCGGTATCGAACGAGGAACCTTGTGATTCCTAGCCAATTATCGGCGTAGCATCTGTGTTTGTATTTAACCCCTGCACACGAGTAGGATGTGACACAATGTCAATTTCTTAAGCAGGGTTTAACATGTTCGAATTAAGAGTTTTGCTTCTCCTAGACTAGTTGCCATACCAAGGTTAAAGAACCCAGTTGACCCAACTATTTCCCCATAGGTGGTGGAGGAAAGTTGGATTCCTACCTTTCTCAGGGATATTAGCACCATATGAAATGCAACTGGTCTCGTCCAGAATTTTCAGTTCGTGTCGCCGTTTCCATCTCCAGTGACAATAACCATTGCACAACAGGCACCTTCTATTAAGTTGTAATGATATATGCACAAACCAGAATATGTCTAAAAAAATTCGACCCATGAAATTCTCTTGGATTTTGAAATACAAGCGGATCTTTCCTAGACCAGTTGCCATACCAAGGTTTAAAAACCAGTCTACCGTACTATTTACTCATAGATAGGAGGAATTATTTTGAATGCATACCTTTCCCAATGATATCTGCGCTATCTGAAACATGAAACATAGAATAACATAGAATACTTAATATAGCTTAACACTTGTAGTCGGTCAGGGTTAACAAAATAAGAACAATCTCCCTCGGTAGATTAAATAAAGAGTTCGACTCGAATTTCCGTAAAGGCTCCCGATTATGACATGTAGGCTCCCGAATTTGACAAGAAGGTTCCAGAGTTCGACGAGAAGTTCCCGTTTTTGACAAGAAACACTTGAAAAAGGCCGAATGACTTGTATTGCCTTTATTTGTCAGACTGTTGTCCTCACTTTATTGCTATATACCCAACGTTTCGGCCGATGTGCCCACCGCTCTTCTTCTGGTGTTTCTTGTTGAACTCGACATGAAGGTTTGACTAGAAACACCTGACTAAGGCTCATCGATCTAAACATTATGTATAACAATAAAGATGAAGATAACAGTTCGAAAAATTTGAATAATACAAATTATCAAGCCTCATTTCTTTTAAATTTAGAATTTTATTATATAATTTCTGTTGCAGTCAGTTGAAGTCATCTTTAGAAAATCGAAAAATCGAACTGATATGATCTTATATTTTCCTGCGAAATTCAATTGATTCAGTTTTTTGAATTCCAATTGATTGACAAACGATTTTTTAAAAGATTATTATTCAATCGAAACTGGAAATAACTTTAGTATTTTAAAATCTGTCAAGGTTATTTTGGTACTTACTTCTTCTCAGTTTGTTTTTAAATTAAAAAAAAAAAAAACAGATAAAATAATGAGATGTGAAAATGTGGAAAAACCCAAAATGTTAGTTATACGTTATGTAAATTGTGGAAATTGACTAGAATTTAAGATGACGTGTGAAAAGCTGACCTGTTAACTTCTGACTCATTCTGATGGATATCGGATATATATAAATGGTGACGAGAGACACAGGATGAGGGGATGAGAATGAGTTCTTACGTCTGTTCAGCTTGTCTTATTCATCGGCCACTATCATCCTTTGGGTTTCTTCTGTGGGTTGATTTCTTCTTTCTGGTCATCTCTTGTTGATTAATTAACAAAGACAGGTTGTTTTCCTATTTTCTTTATTAAAACAACCCCAGCCCAAAACCACGCGGGGAGAAGCCGACGATAACATTTTCTCTCACAAACTGACTGGCCGCAACTAACTAAAACTTAACTTCTGTCCACATGTTTCTATTCGCGCGTTTCGGAAGGTCAAGTAGAGGTTACCAAATGCCAATCACAACGGTAATGGTACTTTTCTATCCATCCCCGCTATTTGAATCTTCAACGATTCAACTTAAATATATCTACACTGGCTACCCATGAATTATGTAACATGAAGAGTAAAAGGGAGATAGTGAGGAGTGAGTCTTGCCTAAGTTTTTCAAGGAGGCAGGCGGAAAGTCTGGACTGAGTGATTGAGGAGGACAGACTGCATCTTCCGTCTATCTTTCAAAGTATTTTACTTTTAAAATAAACTTTAATGAGCTCTGATAAAAACAACGTCTCGTGTTTGTTATTAAGAACTGCCAACGGACGCAAGTATATCCCAAGAATATCCTAAACTCGAAGAATGGAGAAAGTGCCAGCCAAACAACAGACTTAGAATACCAACAACTACGTTCCAGAATAGTAGAGACCCAACCAGTTCCAGTCCAGAGATAAATAGAACAGTTTAAGATATCGAATTTGCATACTTCCTCAATTAGACGCCACGTCACATATCGAAATCTAATTACCCTACACACATTTAATTGATCCCACAATGTTACAATTCTTGCTAATAGTGTCTGTCTTTATAGACCCTTCGCTCTCCTCTCGTTCTCCTAGTTCTCTCTCCCTTTCGACTATTCACCCCATCTTTTATAATTACAAAATAATCAGCTGATCAATGTCTTACGTACCGATGATAAGCTAATTACTTTCTTTCGTCATATTTTTATTCTATTGTATATTGTCAAATTGCCATACTGGAATGTTTAGCCAAAACAACCCGACATGCCAGAGTTTATAGTTCTCCCGAAAAAATTTAACCCCAGCAAATCTCTGATGGAATTTCAACAAACATTTTAAACAAAATGCATTCCAAATAAATTCTTTCTTTCAAAATATTTTTTCAAAACATTTATTTCCATCTTTCATTACAACTTATTTTTACTAAAACTGATCCTTTTTTAACCTTAATTATCCAAGGTCTTGAACAAATCCTGGAAGCAGCACTCCACAAAGGAGCAGCTGCACTGAAACATGCTTCCTATCACATAAACCACCCAAGCAAGACGAACAAGATATGCTGGACTCTGGAGGAGAAGCAACGACGAGCTCATAAGTGACGTTCTCCTATGGTGACTTACACCAGTATGGAAAGGTCGTGCCAACGTACGATTGTTTCTGTTTTTTATTCAAGCATCTTCAGGGTATTGTTAAGAAGCGATGTCATTATGCTTCATTTGAAGTTATTTTCAAATCTATTTTTGATTTAGGTTATTTCTTTTTCATTTTTATAATAACATTTGGACGAAATATCCTAACATCGCTTCTTGAAGACGATTTAATGGAATTAAGAAAAAAAAGTTCGAACCTTGACATACTATCATTCATTGATAAATACCCCCTTTAAATATTTGTTATGCTCACACACAAACACGCGAGCATATATATATATATATATATATATATATATATATATATATATATATATATATATATGTATGTATAAGAACAAGGGAGACAGGAGCGATTGCAATAATTACCGTGGTATTTCTTTACTCAGCATTACAGGTAAACTCTTTGCTAGAGTTGCACTAAATAGACTTCAGATCCTCGCAGAAAAGACTTACCCTGAATCACAGGCCGGTTTCAGAGTAGGAAGGTCCACTACTGACATGATCTTCTCTCTGAGGCAACTTTAGGAGAAATGTAGAGAACATAGAAGGGCACTCTACATAGCATTTATTGACCCCACAAAAGCTTTCGACCTTGTAAGCAGGAGTGGTCTCTTCCAGTTAATAGAACGAATAGGCTGCCCCCCCCAAAAAAAACTTCTCCGCATTCTTCAGTCCTTTCACACTGACATGAAAGGCACCATCCAGTTTGATGGGTCCACCTCAGACCCTTTCATCATTCGTCGTGGTGTCAAGCAGGCATGCGTGTTGGCACCCACTCTGTTTGGGATATTTTTTCCCTCCTTCAGCGCCAGGCTTTTGGTAAATCAACAGAAGGGGTCTCCCTTCACACAATGACAGATGGAAATCTGTTGAATCTCTAAAAGCCAAAACAAAGGTCAAGCAATTTGTCATTCGGGACATGCTATTTGCTGATGATGCAGCAGTGGTAGCACACTTTCAGGAGCACCTGCAAACACTCATGGGCCAGTTCACCCAAGCCTGCCAGGACTTCAGCCTGACCATTAGTATAAAGAAAATCAAGACGATGGGTCAGGGAACTGGAAATCCTCCCTCCATCCCCATCAACAGCTACACACTGGAAGCCGTAAACACCTTCACCTACCTTGGATCCACCATCACTGACAATCTGTCACTTGATGCTGAACTCAGTTGCCGGATCGGAAAAGCTGCCTTAACTTTTGGGAAGCTCACAACAAGAGTGTGGGACAACAGCAAGCTCACTATTCGTACAAAGGTACAAGTGTATAGGGCATGTGT
>CM042156.1:65251570-65261570 GCA_023376005.1 Doryteuthis pealeii
TTTTGTGTTGTATCTTTTCCTGCAGGTTCAATATTTTTGATACGTTCATCTCCATGAAATGCCAATGCAATCGACATAGAAAGTTTATAGATTTTTTCTGCCGCGTAAACGAGCTCGAGGGATAGAGAGAATGAAAGAAGATAAGGAAAGAGGAAGAGACAGGACGCCGCATGCCATTATGCCTAATGGATTTAGTAGTCGTAAGTTGAATAGAAAAATCTCACATGTAAAGTCGAAATTTGTGGCGCTAAAAACACAGACTCTGTGAAGCTGATAAGAAAGGAATGATAAGATTAAGCTTATGAGTGCATACAACTGATTCTTGCAAAGGCATATTTATCAGGGACTAGTGGGAAAAAAAACAAGAAGAAGAAGAAGAAATGAAGAAGGGTAAAGAAACCGAAAAAAGTTAGGGGTAGATAGAATAAGACGAAGCTATGTAGATAGAAAGAAGAAGAAGAAGAAGAAGAAGAAGAAGAAGAAGAAGAAGAAGAAGAAGAAGAAGAAGAGAGGGAAAGAAAGAAAGAAGAAGAAGAGAGGGAAAGAAAGAAAGAAGAAGAAGAGAGGGAAAGAAAGAAAGAAAGAAGAAGAAGAGAGGAAAAGAAAGAAAGAAAGAAAGAAAGAAAGAAAGAAAGAAAGAAAGAAGAAGAAGAAGTCAACATAGAAGTAAAGGTGTAAGATAGAGAAGGAGAGATATAGTAAAGAAACTGGAGGAAGTGAGGGCTGGATAGAATAAGATGAAGATATGTAGATAAAAAGTTTGAAGAAAGAAGAAGAAGAAGAAGAAGAAGAAGAAGAAGAAGAAGAACAACAACAACAACAACAACAACAACAACAACAACAACAACAATCATCTAAGCAGCTATAAGTTCTGCAAAAAAGATTACGTAAACGCCCCGTGTAAGATAAAGTAGACTGAAACATTACTTCAATTCCGTTTAACTCTTTTGGTTTTTTCTTGTTTTCTTGTTTTGTTCTGTTTGTCTGTTTATGTTGTGTGTGTGTGTGTATTTTATATTTTTGTTTTTTTGTGTTTTTTATCTAATATCACGAAGCGTGAATAGTAAAACAGATAAGAATACGGGCTATACATGCTTTGATCTGTCTTATCATTTAAAGCAGATAATAATAATAATAATAATAATAATAATAATAATAATAATAATAATAATAATAATAATAATAATAATATGTAGACTTTGCGGTAATAGAGATGAGACTGTAAACCATGTACTCTGCGAATGTAACAAACTAGCACAACGAGAGTACAAAACTAGACACGACTGGGTTGGGAAGGTGATCCACTAGGAATTATGCAAAAAAATTAATTTTAACCATACAACAAAATGGTATATGCATAAACCAGAATCTGTTCTTGAGAACGAAATGCAAAAAAATTATCAGGGACTTTGAAATAAAAACAGATCACCTTATCCCAACAAGAAGACCAGACCTAGTGTTGATAAACAAAAAAGAAAGAATTTGTCAACTGATGGATTTTGCAGTTCCAGCAGATCACAGGGTGAAGCTGAAGGAAAATGAAAAAATTGACAAATATCTGGACCTTGCCAGAGAACTGAAAAAGTTATGGAATATGAAAGTGAAAGTGATACCAATTGTAGTTGATGCACTTGGAACGGTCCCAAAAGGATTGGAAAGGGTTTGGAAAGTTTGGAAATCAAAGGATGGATTGAAACCATTCAGAACACTGCATTGCTGTCACTTGCTGTCACTCAGACTCCAGTGAAAGACCATCAGCTAATGCTGATGTGAAAACTCAAAAGGAGTAAATAATAATAATAATAATAATAATAATAATAATAATAGAGAATTGTAAAAGCTGTGGAATATAAGGGTGAAGGTGATACCAATTGTAGTTGGTGCACTAGGAACGGTCCCTAAAAGCTTAGAAAAGAGACTAGAGGAACTTTGAGATAGTACGGATCGCATTATCCCAGCCTAAAAGACTAGACCTAGTACTGATTAACAAAAAGAAAGAGAACTTGTCAACTGGTAGATTTTGTAGTTCCAGCAGATCACAGGGTGAAGACGACAGAAAACGAAAGCAAAAAAAATAAAAAGATAAAACGCAACAGAATAGTATGTGTAGGATGTGTGGAGACAGAAACAAAACGGTTAATTATATAATAAGTGAATGCAACAAACTAGCACTAAGGAAGTATAAATGCTGTCACTCTATAATAATAACAACAACAAAAGGAATGGGGGGGGGACAACATGAATACATAAAATGTATATAATACCTATCTTCCCAAAGGCGTCCCATCATGAGGTAATGTGTAGCAGGCTTGTGTCACTGGTCTATTACTATTGAATAGCGAGGACGATCCTCGCAGGGTGCCCTATAATTGCGACTTTGAGTCACATCCTACCCGTGACGAACGTAATGGGTAAATAAGGCGTCCTATCAGGATGTAATTAGTGTCAAGCTGGTCTCGCATATCCATTTCTGCTGAACAGTACACTCCTCGCTGGATGCCCTATACTCGCGATCTTGTGTCCCAACCATACCCGTGGCGAACAGATTGGGTAATTACCTATAATAATTGCTTATCCCTTAGTCTAAGTGTCTGGTAAAGACCTTGTTAGGTATTGTAAGAAACCTAAAATAAAGCTGATAGCTGAAACTCTGAAGCAGAAATCTCAAGGGTATAAATACCCGGGTTGTTCCCCTTCTAAGATACACTGGACCATTCTTAAAATGAACAAGAGAGGTACTCCAACAGATGGACCAAATGACAAGGCATTACACCCGAGAGACGACATAGACAGACTATGTATCAAGAAAAGAAGTAGGAAGAGGTCTCTCCAGCATTGAAGATTATGTAGATCAGACCTGGTGTTGATCAATAAAAAGAAAAGTTGTCATCTCGTGGATTTTGCCGTTCAGGCCGATCACCAAGTGAAAGTGAAAGAAAGCGAAAAGATAGACAAATACTTGGACCTTGCCAGAGAACTATGAAAACTGTGGAACATGAAGGTGAAGATCGTTCCAATTGTAATTGGTGCCCTAGGAACGGCCCCCAGGGGTCTAGAAAAGAGTATGGGTGAACAGGAAATCAGAGGAAGAATCGAGACCATCCAGACGATAGTATTGTTAATATCGGCTGGAATACTCAGAAGAGTACTGGAGACCTGAGAATACTTGCTGTCACTCAGCGTTCAGTTAACCACCTGCTAAGGCGGGTGTAATAAACCCTAATGGAGTGAAAATAATAATAGATAACTCGAGAACTTGGTAGATTTTGAAGATCCAGGGTGAAGATGAAAGAAGACAAAAAAATAGACAAATGCTAGAGAATTAAAAAAAACTGTGGAATATGTTGGTGAAAGTGGTACCAATTGTAGTTGATGCACTTCAAAAGTTTAGTCTCCAAAAGTTTAGAAAACATACTAGAGGAACTGGAAATCAAAGGAAGAATTGAGACCATCTCGACAAAAGCATTGTTGAGATCGGCTAGAATACTCAGAATAGACTTGTTGTCACTCAGACTCCAGTAAAAGACCATCAGCTTACAATGGTATGAAACACTCGCAAGGAGTGAAAAATAATAATTAGCAGGACCTGTGGATATACCACAATATCATCATTTTATTATTACAACGTTTGATACGTTTACTTAAGAGTTATTGCAATATAGTACAATGTGTAAAATTATCTTGATTTAACTCTCTCTCTCTCTCTCTCTCTCTCTCTCTCTCTCTCTCTCTCTCTCTCTCTCTCTCTCATACACACACACACACACACACACACACACATATATATATATATATATATATATATATATATATACCCACTCTCACTCACTCTTTTTCCTTCTTTTCAACTTTTCATTATGTTTCATTACGTTCGCTTGAAAAAGATTAACGTTATCTCTCTGTTCTCACTCCCACTCTCTATCTTTCACCTAGTCTCTTTCTTCCTTTCTTATTATTTTTTCTGTTTAATATGTCTTTTTTCTTCCCTTTCTTTCTTTATGATAAAAATTGAATTGTCCATTGTTTATCTGAGGTAAGAGATAAGAATTCAACGGATAAGCAAGACCAGATAATCAAGATTTACATTTTTGCATTTCAGCTTGAACAGTTTGGACGTTTGCAAGATTTGGATGTTTGCAAGATGATAACGGTCGTTCTTTTAATGATCACAATTATTGATATATAGAGAACAAGAAAACTCCAAGAAACCAAGCTCTGCAGTAGAAATCTCATCAAAGGGATAGATACATGGGCTGTCCCCATTATAAGTTGCTCTGGGCCATTCTTAAAATGGACAAAAGAGGAACTCAGATAAATTGACAAAAAAATCGAAAATTCATGACAATGCACAAAGCTTTACACACTGGTGACGATATAGATAGGCTATATGTATCAAGAAAGGAAGATGGAAGAGGTTTTGCCAACATAGAAGATTGTGTAGATTGCAAGGACTCGAAGAATACAAAAAAGAGCCAATAAAAATTACTTATGGCAGAAAATAACAGCAGCTTCAACATATGGACAAGCAGAAAAACTACAAAAACAAAGAAACAGAAATGAGAAGAAAAACAATTATATGGATTTTTCCGTCCCAGCGGATCCCAGGATAAAGATGAAGGAAAGCAAAAAGATGGACAAATACTTGGACTAGGCAGAGAGCTGAAAAAGTTGTGGAACATGAAGGTAAAGGTCGTACCAATCGTAATAGGGACCCTGGGACACAGTCCCAAATAGAGTTGGAAAAGAGTCAGGAGGAATTGGAAATCCGAGTAAGAGTTGAGACTATCCAAACAACAACTTTGTTAAAATCAGCTAGAATACTCAGAAGAGTCCTGGAGATCTGAGGAGACTTGCTTTCACTCAGAATCTAGTGAACCAACACCTTAGGCAGCTGTAAAAAATTCTCATAGAGATAACAAGAATTGAGACCATCCAGACAACTGCATTGCTGCAATCGGCTAAAATACCCAGAAGAGTCCTGAAGACCTGAGGAGACTTGTTGTCACTCAGACTTCAGTGAAATATTATCAACTAACGCTGGAGTGAAAAACATAAGGAGTTAATAATAATAATAATAATAATAATAATAATAATAATAATAATAATAATAATAATAATAATAATCCTATTCCTTGAAAAGAGCTGCCTCCTCCTTTGAATTATGAATTTCACACTAAGGTATTTATTCATAATTTGATTTCACACGAAGATAAAAGTGCATCACGGAACATATTGAACGGAAATAAGCACTGTAAGACACATGGAAAAATCCTGGTGAAAAAAACACACACACACATCCCCTGTTCGATTTTGTTTGCTGTTGATTCACCTGGGCTTTTGCTAATGAGGAATATTGAGTTACGTGACACCGCCAGACGTTTTGCACCTGCAACCACCGCCATCTTGCATTAGAAAATAATAATTACAACAAAAAAGACATTTTTAAAAGTAATGCTATTAGCAACTCTAAAATGGTTACTTGTTTGTGAGGGAATTCGATTTAGTGTTATTTTGTTGTTATGTTTGAGATTGTTAGTATTTATGTAAACAGTAATTTTTTTCTCTCTTATGGGTAGGGCAAGAGAAGACCAGCAATGTACAGGATAGTGTGGTATGGTATGGTTTGGTTAAAATCTCAGCAACGTTGGGTGCAACGCCATTTTTACTCAGCTTTTTTGCTAGCCGAAAAGATTGCATATAATTAGATTTTTTGTTTTAAAAAGGCAAATCATTCTAGAAACAGATCAATTTATCTAATAAATACAATTAAAATAATGAGCAAACTGCAAATCAGCCAGGGAGTCGCAACAGAGAAGAATAATTATTAACATTTTAAAACATTTAAAAAAAAACAATAAAATAAACATTGGTGTCAACGTCATTAGCTCGATAAGCGACAAATTTAATGTAATTAATTTTATCTAACGTCTTTGGGCCCATTTAGTTTCAACACACATGTGATGCATTGATCTCGCTAAGAGAACATCATTTAGCCACTAGAAAATGCATTAACAGCAACTGAGCTAATTACAGTTATCTATATGTCTCCATACTTGAACAAACAAGTTTTATACCCGATAGAATAATAAAACTAGTATTGAAAGTATAAGAATTAAGTGTGTATTCGTATGAAACCTACACTTAAATTCTTATAATATATTAGGACATCAATAGATAACCACTGAACACTGAACATTCGATTTGGAAAGACTGATAACTAACTCACATTAACAATTCTTTGACCTGACTTACTCAAGGTTCAATTTTCAAAAGGTCATTCGCAGACTTTCTGTCTCCCAAAAACATTCCTTTCTTTCTCTTTTCCTTTCCTTTCGCTTTCCCCAGAAATTAGATTACCATTTTTCCGTTTATTTCAATTTGATTTTACTCTAAGCAGTTCAATGCGTTAGAAGGTGACAAAAGGTCGCAAGTATGGGACATGCAGCATCTCTATTCTGAGAGACAAGAATGAACTGAATGTCTTGACAATAATCGGCAGATTTTCAACCAGGGTTGCCAACCTGAAAAATAAAGAAGAGAATAAGTCTCATTTCTTTTTAGTATAGTGGCATGTCTTGTGACACATCAAAACCTGCGACCGAGATATAACTTGATCTCCATAATCCTGTATTAACTTGTTAAATATTTATGTCGTATTGTCCTGCAGACTAAACCGATGTCGATCTTGATAGATAAATAAATAAAAAATATCAACAAATAAATAAATAACTCTTGGTTCTATTGTTGTTATTATTGGTAGTGGTGGTGATGATGGTGATGGCGGTGGTTATTATGTAGTATGTACATACTTGCTTTTTGAACCTGTTTGTTGTTGTTGTTGTTGTTGTTGTTGTTGTTGTTGTTGTTTATGTATTAAAAATAATGCAAGGGAATAAATCTGGACTGGAGTCGGGATTAGAAAATATGGAAAGGCCCGGAAAATGATATTAAGTATGGAAATTAAATCTCAACCGTTGAATGGTGAATCGGATGAATGAATGAAGAAAAAAATCCCACACATCTACGACAGAAAAAATAAAAATGGTTGCCTTCTACATTTTGTAACGGAAATGAAAAAAAAATAAAGAAAATAAAAAGATAGAAAAAAAGATAAACAAATAAAAAATAGTCGATTGCCGTTTAGGAAAAAAAAAATAGTTAAAAACGATATGATCATAAAATGATATTCAGGGAAAAATAAATAAAAGAAAAACAGAAAACATTTTCAATATAAAAATAAAGAGAGGCCTCTTCTTTAACTGACACGGATTTTTATTTTATTTTTATTTTTATTTTTATTCTTAGTTTCTCAATTTTCTAATGTGTTGTCGTTTGGTTGGTTGGTGGGTTGGTTGGTTGGTTGGTTGGTGGGTTGGATTTCACCATTCGATGGTTGGATTTTACGGCATCCATACTGGATATAATGGCGTCCCTTCATGGTGTAATAGTTAGCAAGCTAGTCTCGCAGATCCATTACTACTGAATAGCGAGTTATTGTTTTGCTAAAAGGATGGCTTTGGCCACGGAGGTTGATATGCAATTAAACCAAGTTTCTTTATTCTTTAATAAGATATTGCCGTCCAAATTCCTAGCACTATATATATATATATATATATATATATATATATATATATATATATATATCCTTTATGCCTCTTTTGTTTTCTCTCTCCTTTTTTATTTCTCTCTCTCTCTCTCTCTCTCTCTCTCTCTCTCTCTCTCTCTCTCTCTCTCTCTCTCTCTCTCTCTTACTTTTTCTTTCCTTCTCTCTCTTACTTTTTCTTTCCTTCCCTTTCCCTCTCCCTCTCTCTCTTTCTCTCTCTCTTTCTCTCTCTCTCTCTCTCTCACTTTCATTCCCTTTATTCTTTGTCTTTCTTTCATGCTTTCTCTCTATCTTTTCCACATTTAGTTTGTATCTATGCATTTATTCTCCCAACCTTTCCATGATGGGAAGGATTTAACACAAGGTCAATTATTAAGCGGAGTAAAGCTGGTTTGAATTCAGTTTGCTTTCTCCTAAACGTGTTTCCTAACCCAAGCTAAATAACCCAGTCTATCCTACTATTTACCAATATCTGAATGGGAACCAAAAGGATTCGGGCGTTTCCCAAGGTCATGTGCGTGAAGTGAAATACAAACAAAAGCTTTGTCAAGGATCTAGTTTGTATATGTGTATGAAGAAACCGTCGACAAAAAGTAGCTGTACGGCCACCTACCTCCTATCACACAAATAAGCCAAGAAAGACGAACAACACATGCTGGACACTACTAGAGAAGTAAGAACTCATATGATGTTCTCCTTTGGGCACCTACACACGGACACACCAGTGTAGGCCGGAGAGCAAAAATGTACGTCGATCAGCTAGGTGCGGATACTGGAAGCCGTGCGGAAGACATGCCAGGTACGATTGTAACATTGCGTCTTAATTTCTTATAAATGGGCTCGTTTCTTCGTGTGTGAAAACGTTTCTTAAATTAAGATCCCAGGTAACACTGCTTGGATTTTAAAGATAACACGGGCGATGTCAGTTTGTTTTTTTGTCAACAACTTTATTTCGTATTTTGATCGTCACGCAGTAGTAAACCACAGAGAGAGAAAGAGAAAAAGAGAGAGAGAAAGAGAGAGAGAGTGTGAGAAAGTAAGAGAGAGAGAGAGAGCAGCTGTTAATAATACCAGCATTGTCATACTAGAGTTATTTGCCTCTCATCCCACTTATGAGGGCGTGACACAAGGACATTTTTATGTGGGCCCACCCACGAGCCGATGCTTATGGGTGGTAGGCACATGAAATGCGTTGATCCCGTCGACATTCCCCTTCAAGGGGGCGCCTCAGGCACTGGGCAATAAACCCAGCCCTGCCCCTTTAAATCGAGGGGGCAGGTGTTGCCGGGGGGGGCCCTGGGATCAATGAGCTTAACTTATAAGCACAGCGGCCGAAGTTCACTGGACCCCCGTTCGAAACCGGAGTTAGATATATTAGACATATCTACTTGTCATAGCGTAAGAATCTCACGTTCGGTCGGTGAGACAAATTGTCAAAATGGGAAGAGGAAGAAACAAAGGTTGGCTGATTTTCAGCTGACGTCGTGGACGTCGTGTTCTTCCTAAAAATCTTTTTCGGACACTCTCTCCTCGGGTCCTCTATATTAAGGTATTTGCCTCTCATCCCACTTATGAGGGCGTGACACAAGGACATTTTTATGTGGGCCCACTCACAAGCCGAAGCTCATGGGTGGTAGTCACAAAAACTGCGTTGATCCCGTCGGCATTCCCCCTCGAGGGGGACGCCTCAGGCGCTTGGCAATAAACTCAGCCCTGCCCCTTTAAATCAAGGGGCAGGTATTGTCTGGGGGGATAACCCCCTGGGATCAACGCTGTTAATTTACATTAACAAACACAGGCCCCGAAAGGCCCGTGCTATTATGATTATGATTAATCCCCCACCCCTCACCTGATTCCCTTTGTTCACGTAATTTACCGATTTATTTCTCTATATTGTTTATTTCGCCCAAAATATCTAACATCAGAATTTTTTGGTTGGGATTTACAAACAATTAAAATGCATTCCAACCAGATTTTTCCTTTCAAAAGATTTTTCCAAAATATTTCTTTCTCTCTCCTTCACCCATAATTTACTTTTACCACAATTGTTTTTTTAATTACCTCAGATATTGCACGATGACCGATATGAACGGGTGGCAAGAGAGAGGGTCAACGGAATCCATGCAGTCAGCTCTACATGATGATGATGATATGATGATGTACGTAGTCGTAACCTAACAAAAACAGAGAGAACCAAATATATTGTACATACATGTTCTTATAACATAAATTAGAATTAACAATTGGTTAAGCTATCACTTAAGATAAATTAAGTATTGGGGTCTACTATCAATAGGCGAACTTTCTTGTTCATAGATCTTTATACATATAAAAAACCTACAACCATATACACATACATCTAAACACTCCATACACGTATACCAATATGTACACATG
>CM042156.1:65264070-65299070 GCA_023376005.1 Doryteuthis pealeii
TCTTACCTAGCCCCTAAAAACAAATCAACATAATCGATAATCATAATTCTTGATAGATGTTATTTTCATTCTAACCATCTAAAATACAGCACGCACACACTGAGTATACATTGACATGATAAAAAAAAAGTTATAATATATAATAAAAAACAACAACAAACAAATAAATAAATAAAATGAAGTTTTAAAAAAAATAATCAAATAAAAATAAATTAAAAAAATATAATTAAAAATTTAAAAAAAATAAATAAATAAGTAAATAAGATAAATATAATATTAAGAAACAAAACAAAGTAGAACCAGGCAGGCTCTATAATCACAATTTTAATAAAATTAACTTCATTCTAATCCCCTAAATCCAACACACACATACACACATATTAACGTATATGAAGAAGGCACGCACACAAACGGAACACACTTGCCCTTAACCTTAACCCCTAAAACAAATCAGTGGAATCTAAAATCATAATTCTTGATAGATATTAGTTTTACTCTAACCTTTTAAAACTCAACCCAACACACACTAGAAATACATTGACACAACCAAACAAATAAGAGACTAAATATATATATATATAATAATAATAATAATAATAATAATAATAATAATAATAATAATAATAAATAAATAATAAAAACGAATAAATGAATAAAATAAAAAAATATATAACATATAAAAAAAATTATAAATAAAAAAATGATAAAATAAATAAATAAATAAATAAAATAAAAATTAAATTTAAAAAATTATTTAATCTTAATTTATTTTTTTTATTTACTTTTTATTTTATTTATTTAGATAAATGTAATGCTAAAAAACAAAGCAAAATAGAATCTAGCAGACTCTATAATCATAATTTTAATAAAATTTCATTCTAAGCTCCTAAAACCAACACACACACACACACACACACACATTAATATACATGAACAAGGCACACCCCACAAATAACACACACACACTCACGGTGTTGAGACTGACCAAATACACCACACACACACAACAGGATAACAGGCCACCTGATAGACAGTAATTTTACACACCCGCACCCATAAACAATCAAGCAATATCTGGAATCTTAATCTCAGACACATATCAATAAAAAAGAGATCAGATGATCCTGTTAATAAACAAAAAACAAAAAAATAATAAAAACCTTACTTAGAGGCGAATCAAATCTGGAATAATAATTAAAATAAAATAAAATAAATGATCAGACACACAGACATAAGCATGCACACACACATACACTTACATTTACACGCACAAGCACGCACACACACACACACACATTTACACACACAAACACACAAATAAGCTAGCACCCCCAACCACACACATACACACACATAATTTGGAAGAACGAATTTAGCAACCGCTAAGATCACTTCAGTTCGAGTATTCTTCTGATAATGGGATCTTTCATCCCGAAATATTGAGAATAAAATGACAGGTTAACAAAAAACATCATAATTACCTTCCAAAGGAAAAAAAACAACAAAAGAAAGAAAGGAAAAAGAAAAGAAAAAAGAAAACAAAACAAAAGCTAAGTATATAAATTTTTCTATTGACGGTTTTTATTTTGAATTTGACATGGCTACAATCATGCAATATTCGCCGGATGACAAACAGACAATATTGGATACAGGGTTCAAGCATTCGTTCTCAACAGACATTTAAAAAAAAAAGAAATTACAGTTATTCGCCCATTTCATTCATAACATTAGGAAAAAAGAAAGGAGGAGAAGAAGAAAGAAAAAAAGGAGAGGAAAAAGAAATAAGAAGAGAAATTATAACCACACAAAGAAAAACGTAAGCACGTACATTTCTGATATGAACCTCTGATGATGAAGTTTATACTTTGAAATCGATAAGACAAAAATAACATCTTTTTGTTTTTATTTTTATACGCATTTTAATTGCCTTCAAATTATTAATATATTATATATATATATATATTCCCATATATATATATATATATATATATATATATATATATATTCCCAATGTATATATATATATATATATATATATATATATATATATATATATATATATACATAAACACACACAGAGATACATACACAGACATCCACACAAAAATATCGTTCAATAGTATTACTACCAGATCGTCAAGATTTTTAATCACATCAAAAAGGGCAAAATTCAAAATCAGACATTCAGAATAATGATTCTGGTAACGAAATAATTCTCATTTTAGGATCATGCAACTATGTGAAGAGATATCAGTATATACCAAGCAGCATTATTCCTAAGAATTAACAGACAGAAACAACATGACATAAATACAAGATGATTTTTATGCGGATCTTCCCATATAGCTTCATACTCAACATGGAAACCTATATCAAGGGCATAGAGTTAGGTAGTACTGCCCTGGATCAGGAGAATGGCTACTGGAAGGTCTTGCGTCTGACAAACAGGACTTTGCTACATGCCCTGCAAGCAGGAAAACCACAGTTTTTGCAGTGAGAAAATTTCTGAGACTGGTTTAGCTCAGTCGGTTGAGTGTTCGGCTAGGAATCACAAGGTTCTTGGTTCGATACCGGTGTTCGCCTAACTCCCCAGATTTCAGTCCGCTTGATTATTATGTATGAGACGCGGTTGATTGAGAGACAAACAGAATTCCGTGCATCACCAAATATGAACTGAATGCAAGGATAATGGTATTATTTATGAATTTAATTTATTTCTTCGGAAAGTCTTGCCGGAGATTCCAAAGTCGTCTCAAGGTTGCGGTTTAAGCCAATGGCGATTTCGTTAAATAAATTTAATCTATAGTATTTCCAAATATTTGTTATGGAATTTTGGTAAATATATCTGATAAAGAGAGATATAAGTATTATTTTTGATTTTTTGCTTAATTTAGATGACAATTTACTCATCGCACCATGTATATGTGTATGTGTCAATATATATCTTGTCTTTTGGAGTACTTATCTAAATTCAAAGATGTACGCTTTCACAAACGTGAACAAATCATGCTAGGATCTATTTCTGTCTTTGATGAATATTGATTGTACATTTCTTTGATTTTCTTCTGGCTATATTTTATTTATTTATTTATTTATATACTTATTTATGTATCTGTTTGTTTGTTCGTTTGTTCGTTAGTGTTTTAGGCGTGTTCGAAAATCTGGGGCACACATTGATGTGTATTTATCAAGGTAAGTGAATACGTCTCCTTCTCTTTCTCTTTCTCTTCCCCCTTCTCTCTCTATCTATCTATCTATCTATCTCACACACACACACACTCCCCCCTCTCCTCTCTCTCTCTCTCTCTCTCTCTCTCTCTCTCTCTCTCTCTCTCTCTCTCTCTCTCTCTCTCGCTCTCTCTCTCTCTCTTTCTTGCTTTCTCTTTCTCTCTTCTCTTTTACTTTTTTTACTTTCCCTCTTTCATTTCAATCTGATCATTTTTTTTATTCATTCCCTCCTTCACTTCCCACTTTCTCTTTCTTCCTTATTCCCTTCCTTTAATTCTCTTCTTCTTTCCTTTCTTTCTCCCTGTCTTCTTCTAACCGTCCGTTTCTTTCTTTCTTTCTTTCTTTCTTCTCCCTTTTCTTTCATTCTTTCCGATTCTATTTTCTTTTGTAATGTTCTTTCTTTCCTTTTCTTTATTTCTTCCCTTCATTTTTCTTTCTTTTTCTTTCTTTCCTTCTTTACTACTCTCTCTTTCTTTTTTCTTTGATTCATTTTTTCTTTCTTTCCTTTTATTCTTTATTTATTTTATTTTCATCTCTTTATTTTCTTTTTTTCCTGCTTTCTTTGTTTCTTTCATTCTCCCTTATTTGTTACCTTCTTTCTTTCCTCCTTTCTTTCTTTCCTTTCATCTATTTCCTTTCTATTAATTACTATTCTTTATTTATTTATTCTTTTCCCTTTTTCTTTCTTTTATTATTTCTTTCTTTCCTCTCTTTCCATTCATTTCGTTCCTTTCTATTAATCATTGATATAATTTATTAATTTCTTCTTTTTCTTTTTTCTTTCTTTCATTTCCTCTCTCTTTTCTTTTGTTAGCTAATTTTTTCTTTCTTCCTTTCTTTCCTTCTCTCTTTTCTTTAGTTTTCTTTTTTCTTTCTCTCTTTCTTTCATTCTTTCTCTCTTTTATTTTTTTAAATTCTTTCTTTCTTTCTTTCTTGTCTTCTCTCTTTTTATTACTAAGTTCATTCGTTCTTGTCTTTTATTTCCTATTCTATTTCCTCTTTATTTATATATTTTATTTTATTTTGCTTCCGCTTTTTTCTTTCATCCTTTTCTTCATTTTCCTTCTTTCTCTTTTTTCCTTCGTCTTTTTTCTTTCATTTTTCCTTCTTTTTCCCCCTTATTTCACTTTCTTCTCAATATTGTTAGTGCGTGCGCTTGCGCAGACGTGTAGAACGTTTATGTGTGTGTGTGTGTGTGTGTGTGTGTGTGTGTGTGTGTGTGTGTGTTTGCGCATGCGCCTATCGATGTCTACTTTGTCTCTACTTATGTCAGATGCGTATGTTCAGACAATCAGACACGGTACATGCTTGCTGTTGCATTGCTCGAACAGGATTTTCTCTGACTGGGATTATATGAAAAGATTGCAATATATAGGATATAATCCCAGTTAGGTGCTGGCGGGGTATGGCAGCAAAAACGCACACTCGAACTTTTCACAACTTGTCTGCGTGTGTGGAGACGTGTGTGTAAACGTATGCGCAGAGGTGTGTGGAAAGTGTGTGTATGCATAGCCGTGTGTGTGTGTTTATTCTCTGCGAGTAGTCAGCTTCTTACAGAGATAAATGAACCACAGTTTATGTATGCACGCATATCAAGCACTCTGCCTTTTTCTAGTTGGGCACGCGTACAAATACAAGAAGGAAAACTCTGAATTCAAAAATCCTGAGGTCAGTCGTTAATTGAGTTTGTGGCATTCCTTGTGCACCAATTCTTTCCTATCGACTGTGCCAAAAAGTGCGGAATGGTCTAACACAAGCCTTCACCACTATAAACAAAACACTGTATAGATTGTGCACTGAATGAACACTCATGGGTCGAAAATCGACGAGAGAATCCATATATATAGAGAGAGAGAATATATATATATATATATATATATATATATTATATATATATATATATATATATATATATATATATATATATATATATATATGTGTGTGTGTGTGTGTGTGTGTTGAAAGGATGAATATTTTGATAAATTGAGCGTTTTAATTTCAAATATCAAACATTTTGCCCTGAAGAAGGTCGTTCTCTTTGTATACTTAAATATTTAACATTTTTCTATTATTATTATTATTATTATTATTATTATTATTATTATCTTATTTCATATTTAAAATAATAATAAATAAAATATAATGTGTTCATGGACAAACTCTCGGCCGAAACACGTGTTGGCATTTCATTAAACCATTTTTATCCATTCAACATTGTATTTCCTTTATTTATTTATCCTTTCAACATATCGTCGGATTCATTTCCATTTTTCAAGTTTATATATATATATATATATATATATATATATATATATATAACCACAAGGTTCCTAGTTCGATATCGGCCCCCGCCAACTCAGCGTATGAGTAGCACGGAGATCTGTGCGGCAAAGTAAGGAGCTGATGGTAGGTGTGGCGCTCCACCTCTGATGCTAAAATAATCTCCTTGGTCTAGCGCTAGTGAAAAGGGGATAGACTCCCTCACTGTCTGGTTGATACCGACATTAGGCCGCCCCGACGACTTTACTTTTTACTTATATATACTGCCTTTCAAATTATTAAAGAAGTGACACTTTTCCCATCTATCCACAAACTACTGATTGGAATTTAACGAAATTATGAGGGAATAATGACAATCTATATATATACCTACTCCGTAAAAATTGTAAGGTTCTACAAAAAGGAACAGAAGTTATGATCATTTACCTAATTTACTTAAATTATTTGTGTCAAATTATTAGCGAGGTGTAATAAAAACCCCGGTAAAAAAGAAAATAATAATTTTATTGTTTCATTTATAGATTTTATGGATACATACAGTAACTAAGATAAAATTAAATTGAAATAAAATAAGTAAAATGAATTCAAAAATGATAGTGAAGTTAGTTAATTTGAGATATATGATCCTTTTTTAAAAATGACTTGGAAAAGGCGCAGGTCCAACGAACATGTCAATTTTTGGATATCCTCTGATGTAATTTCACGTGATACATTTAGTCATCTTTGCTTCTAAATTGGCGTCCATTCTCATAAACACGTCGCTTCAGAATGCTCCACAAGGTTTCAATTGGGTTTAAGTCTGGAGAATTGGCCGGCCAGTTCATCTTCCGAGGTCCACAGAAGCCTAATTTTTGCAGGTACCCCGTAGTTTTATGCGCTGAATTCGAGGGAGCATTATCTTGCATAAATATGATGGTTCTCTTGAAAGAGATTTTATGCCTTTTTAGCCAAGATTCCAGGTACTCTTTGAGGAAGGCTATATAAGCGTCTGTGGTTATTTTTGTACCGTCAGGTACTCTTCACAGGCCAACCATGATACCTCCAATAATACCAGCCCAACTCATTATACCTCCTCCTCCTTGTTGGCGTCTAAACCGGTGATAAGGATCTCGCCATTTACGACCCAACCTTTGCTTCAGCCATCAGGGCCATTTCATCTGTGAACAGTACTTTCTGAGAAATTGACCTTCATGTTCTCCTTTGCCCATTTCAAACGTATTTGCATGTGTATTTTTGTAAATCGAGGCTTTGTCACTGGTCTCACTGATTTTCAGAAGATGACAGCGAGTACTTCTGGGCACTGTTGCTTCTCCAATGCTTCTGAAAAGTGTTCCACTCTCAGGCCTGGGTTATTTACTGCTTCACGTTTCATTCGGGACAAAGAACGTCGGGAAACAACCCTCGAGTGGCCCTTATCGGCCCTCTTACGTACCTTCATAGGAGCTACAACAAATCTTTTCCCAGTTTGGTGATATATTCCAATTGTTTTGGATATTTCTAATGTAGACTTGCCTTTGGAAAGTTCAGATGTTATGATATCTTTCTCGGAAGGGGTCAAGTCACATTTGCTACTCATAATTGTACGAGTATAATGACACTTGTTTAATATCTGGGACACTTCTATATCGTGTTGATATTGCAAATGGCCACTGTTTGTTTCCTGTTGTGCAGAACAATACAGTTTTTATACAGCCTGCGCATACACCTATTTCCATTATACTGTGAAAGTTACGTTAAATTCCAATCGGTATTTTTTTACAAGATTGAAAAGATGTCACCTCGTTAATAATTTGAAACGCAGTGTATATGAGTAAAATATGACAATAAATCTGAAAATATATAGAAATTAGAAAAACAAACTGTTCCAAAATAGTTGAATTCATTTTGATGTTAAACCGAAACAGTTTATGTAAAAAAGACTTTCCACAGGACGATATAATAGAAAAGAAAAATTATTTTTGTTCAAATTGTGATGAATGTTTTTAAATGACTTGAGTTGGAAATGTGTAAGGTGAAAAAGGTACATAACTGTTTATTAATCAGCGTTCATTTTGAAATTATGTTGTCCTCAGAAAGCTTTTACATAAACCGAAACGTTTAAACGTCGACATCAACATCAAAATAAATTCATCGTTTTTGGAACACTTTGTTTTTTTAATATATATATATATATATATATATATATATATATATATATATATTGCAATAGTATATGGTTATCCCTATCTCACTTGGGAGTTAGTAGTGGGCCAGTATTTTGAGGTATTATTAGGGGAGTGTACCCAACCACACAGTACACAAAACCTGGAACAAATAAAACTCATTTTTGCTACTACTTTTTTTTAATAAGAAAAATAGTACTGTATTTTATAAAAAATATATTAAAATAGAATGCAAGGAATTCTGTGTTATAATGTTTTAACGTTGTTTTCTTTTGTGTTTTTTTGGGGGGGTGGGTGGGGGTTCGAGTTAGAAACTACTGCATGGTCGTTTTTTTCATTTGTATTGTGAGCTAAATGTTTGATGTACGAGTTAACTTCAGAAATACTTATATTAATAAATTCACTGAAAATATTCAAGTTTCCAAATTTATTACACCAAAGAAAAATATTAATCATAAAGACATTAGAACATATTACAGCACATAATTTATAACATTCTATTTCATGTTTTTATACAATCCAGTGGTAATTTTCATATTTAAGAAATTAGGTTGTTTTTTTTTTTTTTAGAATAAGGGCTGGAACGGATAAATGACATTTCAGTTTATTTAAAAAATTGATTTGCTATACGAGGAAATTGATCATTCTATTTTTGTTGTTGCATTTTACGGCATGTCAACCCTTGTTGGGTTATTTTATGCCAAAGGCGCTTTGTTCTATTCATGATTGATGGGTATTGAAAATTATTTTTGAACTCAATTTTTTAAAACTCATTTTTGTTCATTCATTTTCTTTTATAAGCAGTATCACCCCGGGTGAACCTGGAAGTAATGGAGATGAAGGGGTATTCCACAGAGTTCCAGTTTTGTAACTTCCTACTAGATACAGTTTAACGTCATATCCAGGATAGTAAGAACCTCAGTCACCGCCTTCTAGCATATATATTATAAAAAGGATTGGGGACTTGCCATAAGGGCAATAATGTTGGAACAATCATATAGGTGCTAGGGCTTGACGTGGCCAGCCGATGGATCAAAGGAGGCCTCTCCGACTGCTTGTCTAGCCTAAATAAGGATCGGAGAGAAGTGTTGCGAGTCATGGATTGCTCAGCCACCAAGATTCCGTCCTTAAGCTTCACGGGTCGCCACTCACAGCCAACAAATGGCCCTATTGACGGGGGGTCTTGCCCCACCTCAGAGGTGCAGTTGGTGTATTTTACAGTCCCAGCTGATGGGGCGGGAGGAAATTGAGTGGCATTTGGAACGAATTAAACTTGTAAGTAAAGGTAGCAGTGTATATGTCGTTGTTAGACGCTTGGGCCGCTGTGAGTGTGTATGTTGAGATTAGAAATTACGTTGCTGATATATTTCGGACAGTATGCACATGCGCAGATTGCTATAACTATGTTATGACACTGTAACGTACATTTTTCAATTGAAACATTCATCTTATCTTTCTTTTTCTTTTGTTGGGGGGTTATTTTACAAACCAAACGTTGCAAAATATCACTCTACTCGAAGGTCATGCGCATTATTGAGAGATTCTTTTTAGTTCTTGCTCCTGGCCAGAAACACACACACAATATATATATATATATATATATATATATATATATATATATATTATATATATATATATATATATATATATAATGTGCACTTAAAGCAACCTCGCTGTGAATTTGTAGCAATGAACAGGACTGCAACTTTTTGTGCCAAAGAAACTCTGAAAGGCCAATTGGCAAATACAAAGAATGTTTTTGTTCGTCGAGGCAGCCATTGCTGTCAAAATGGCCGGCAAAAATCTATTTGAAAGTTTCATGATGTAAAACAATTTTTGTAGCAGATGAAAAGGAATAATTCGTTGCAAAAGGTACTTTATATTTTCAAAATGCATGTCTCTGCACCATTTACCATTTCCTTATCCAGCTTAAAAGTCTTCAAGAATACAAAAAAGAAAACAACCTCTGTAAATGTCATCAGAAAAATACGATAGAAAACTTTATGATTACGACTACAACGGTCCATGATGATCTTGATGCTTCTATTTCCGAAGGAGTGATCAATTATTATTAGCATTTCATAATAAACTACTGTCCATGATTATATTGATGCTTCTATCATAAAAGGTTTGGAGGATTATGATAAACATTTCATTGTAAATTACTGTCCATGATGATATTGATGCTTTTATTTCCGAAGGAGTGAAGGATTATTATTAGCATTTCATAGTTAACTGCTGTCCGTGATTATATTGATGCTTCTATTTCGGAAGGAGTGGTCAATTATCATTAGCATTTCATATTAACTGCTGTCCATGATGATATTGATGCTTTTATTTTCGAAGGAGTGAAGGATTATTATTAGCATTTCATAGTTAACTGCTGTCCGTGATGATATTGATGCTTCTATTTAGAAAGGAATTCATGATCTTAATTAGCAATTCAAATCAACAACGGTCCATAATGATATTGGTGCTTCTATTTCAGAAGGAGTGAAGAATTATTATTAGTCATAATTACAAACTCCGGGCGGTGTAAAAATTATTTTTAATTCCTATTATAGAAAGAAAATTAAAATATCAAACATTTTGCCCTGAAGTAGGATGTTTTCTTTGTATACTTAAATATTTTATATTTTTCTGTTATCATTTTTTTTTTTTTTCATATTTAAAATGATAAATAGAATACAATGTGTACATAGACAAACGTTCGGCCGAAACACGTGTTGGCATTTCACTGAACCATTTTTATCCATTCAACATTTTCTTTCATTTATTCATTTATCCTTTCAACATATATATATAACGCTCTCCTATAAAAGGGATGGAGCACTCTATGGCGACCTTTACATTCATACAGAAGTGTGTATTAAAACAGTTAAAATACCTATCGCATTCTGTGGGTGACGATAGCCAAGTGGTTAAACTGTCCGACTGATGCTGAATTGATCGGATTTCAATTCCGACTGTAAGTAGCTTACAAATGTCTAGCCACTCTGAAGAGACTGTGTATGACTATATATATATAATATATATATATATATATATATATATATATATATATATATATATATATATATACCATTCGAGGAACTGATATATGCAACCAAAAATAATTACACCCAACAAATTTAAATATAACGTACAATGAACGCAATTCCCTAACCTCTAAGCCTAAAATAACCCTAAATTGATTGACGTGTTTGGGTTTACACTTCCTGAATCTCGTACCGAGTGCCTCCACAGACAGCTAATACAATGACGAACCTAATGCGCTTATGTTAGATTTGGAGCACCGTGCACTATAAGCAGTTTGAGGTACATATGCCAAACTAAGACAAGCTTAATAAATTCTTCAAAGGCACGCTAAGTATACTCTTAAACTAACGTGTTGGCCCTCTTTATATTTATCATTGCATGAACAATATCTTATTACTAACATGTCTTAAGTGAATCAGTTTTATGCTTCAAGAACAATAGAAATTCAAATTTTGACCCAAATTGGAATAATATGTTGGACACGAAAATACAACAACAATGTTGCAATGAAGCAATATATATATATATATATATATATATATATATATATATATATATATATATATATATATTGGTTTGGCGATTGATTTTGAAGGCTATCACAATGCAGATGTAAAGAAAAAATAAAGTAACAATGGTGTTGTTTTTTAACCTGTGATTTATTCTTAATATTAATATTTCGAGATAAAATCTCTTCTTCAGAAGAACACTGGAGAGATTTTATCTCGAAATATTAATAGTAAGAATAAATCACAGGTTAACAAACAACACCATTGTTACCTTATTTTTTCTTTGCACCTGCATTGTGATAGCCTTCAAAATCAACCTCCAAACCAATATATACACAATGCTTCAAGCCAATTATAAAACCTTTTTATATATGTATATAACAGTCCTTCCAGGCCGTTTTCGTATCAGTGCTGCTGTATGGCTGCACCACCTGGACTCTAACGAAGCGACTAGAGAATAAACTAGATGGGTGCTGCACAAGAATGCTGCGGGTGATCATGAACAAGACGTGGAAACAGCACCCCACGAGAAAGCAGCTGTACGGCCACCTGCCACATATCACCCAAACCATCCGAGTAAGACGGTCAAGACACGCGGGACACTGCTGGAGAAGCAAGGACGAACTCATAAACGACGTCCTCCTGTGGAAGCCAGCACATGGGCACGCCAGTGTGAGCCGACCAGCAAAGACGTACATTGATCAGCTCTGTGCGGATTCAGGATGCCGAGAATGATGAACGATAGGGACGGATGGAGAGAGACTGTCATGGATATCCGTGCTAACAGCGCGACATGATATATATATATATATATATATATATTGAATGCAATTACAATGCGTATAAAATAAAATAAAATATTGTCCAATGTCTAAACAATTTCGAAGTATCTTCATCTTCAGAGACTGTTTTTGAAATGGATGCGGTCTTGTGTGTTCCGCGTTGGTTGTTAGAACGCCACACGGAAGAGACGTGGTTTCCGTTGTTCAATCAATTTCAATTTCATTCTTTATTTTTTTTATGTTTGTACTTATGGAATGTGTATGTTAATTAATTATATATATATATATATATATATATATATATATATATATATATATATACCCAAAATTGGCCTAAACCCAAAATTGGCTATACCCAAAATTGGCCTAAAATGCGTTTTTGACAAAATGACTTTAGCCCCCACCCCTGCAGAAAATAATTTACCAAAAATCAGGGAATTATCGGATTTTAATGAAATGTTCAGTATTTATTTATCAATGAATGATCCTTATAATACATTATTTATTTTATTTCAAAATTATCTCATTTTTTCAGGTCACTTAATTTTGACCCCCACCCCCACGTGGGCGTAACATATTTTCGAGTTGGTCTTATAGTTTTTTAATTACAGTATAAATAAAGAGATAAAAAAAACTGAAGTTATGAATAGAAAAATAATTTTAACGGTGGCTTTTCTATGAGAAAATAAGTACCGAAAATTGAAAAATAAAATGTAAGAAAATAATAAATAATTAATTTTTTTGGAGATTTCTTTTTTACTCATTTCGATAATTATTTAATTATTTTATACATCGATATTTTTCTGCTTAAAAAGGGGGGGGGACATTTTCAATCGAGTTTTTCTTCAAAAAGTATACTTTGATGTAATAAAATAAAGTTTGCATTAAATAGATATTTATTTCTAGTATCTAGAAATATAACATTTTAAACTTAACATCAGGCTTTTCATATTTTAAATGAATTTTATATATTAATTTTTCATAGCAAAAATACTAAATTAAAGTTTTGAAATAAAATAACTAATGCATTATGAAATTCATTAATTGATAAATCAATACTGAAAATTTCGTTAAAATCGGATTATTACCTGATTTTTGGTAAATCTTTTTTGCAATCGCGAATGTTACATTAAAATTGTAAACAAGGACTTAAAACCATCGAAAAACTGACAGAATGGCGGATTGCATCGAAATTGATCAAAATAAATCCCTTTAAATATATTAAAAATAGACTGCATATGTAATGATATTTTTTTTTATTGATGTTCATTATGTTACTACTTATCGATTTAGACAAAAGTTTGACCTTAAATAATAGATTTAATTAATTTTAATTCGTTTTTAAAAACGTAGCAAACGATTTTTGGGGTATACCTAATATATATGGACAATAATTTTTCCATTAAAATAGAGACAATAATAGGCATTGTTGGTAATCTCAGAATTAGAGAAAGTTTATTAATAGCTAAGTTACACCCTCGCATAAACAGTAGGTTAGAATTAAACACTGAATATATAAATAATAATTTACTTAACATGATATATATATATATATATATATATATATATATATATATATATATATGCATAAATAGATAGATAGATAGATAGATGAATAAATAACAGGTTTAGCATTTTTTTATTAACATTGAAACAATTATTGCCACCGTTCGGTTTCTTGCTCAGTGCCAGTCGTCAGACAAACGAAATTGTTTTGGAAAATGATACAAATGATATAAATATGGTTAAATATGTGCGTTTTTTTTTTACTGTATTATCGTGTTACATGTTTACGTGATTGCGTGTGTAATGTCGAATGCGTCTTTTGTTCCAATGATAATGAAAAAGGCTAAACCTTTCATTTATTTATCTGTTAACGCCCTATCACAGATATTGAGCACTCTTCTAATAACACTGTACGTTGGATTACTACTGTTTTTCTTAGTATAATAGTGCCAAACATACACATTGATATATATGTATATATATATATATATATATATATATATATATATATATATATATATATGCATATATATATATATATATATATATATATATATAATCAGAGATTAGATATTATGGATTTGATATCCCGTAACTGTAGTTTCATGCGTACTTGCAATCATCAGACGGTCAAAATATTAAGATTTTTTAAAAAACGGTGGCTTGTTTAGTGTTTATAACGTGAAGTGTGTTCTCGCAATGTAACGCTAAACTTAACTTATATTCAAAAAAATAAACATGCTTAGGTCTTAATGCACGCGGTGTCCAGATGAATACATTCAAATTACTTGTGTTTCTCATATTTATACAAAAGTTTGAAATTCTGATTCTACTATAACCATTTGAACTAAAAATGAAAGAATAATTTGCAAATCACGGTGGGCTTTGGTGTCATAAATCTTAGAAGTAGCCCCCCTCTTCCATGAACCTGTCGTCACAGCTCTGTCTCTGTTTCTCCCTTTCTCTGCCACTTGATCCAACCTCATTAACGATAAACTAGGAGGGGACATGTGGACTTATACTAAGTTAAAAATTATATCTTACGCCTTCTCTCCCCCTCTTCATTTCCTTCTTACTCTCTTACTCTCCCCCCCCTCGTACAAAATTCTACATGCTACCCGGTACGTAAAACCAAGCCATGGGTAGCAGCATGGTGGATGTGAGATGCGGCGGAAGAGCCTAAATAGGCCAACGGTGTATATCATAAGATGCTGGGCGGAAGAACCCTGAATGGGTCAACGGCCAGGATCAAAAAGTTCAGTTAGGTAACTACTGCTCCTCATCTCTAAGACCGGCGCCTATTGATGAGTCAAACAGCTACCGATAGATATCGATGACCTTGACCCAACCGAAACCATTCATGACATTACACAAAGTTCAAAAATCATGTAGCAACGTACCCTCTGCTATAAAAAACGGTACGCGATGTGCTGAGGCTCGAGCACCGGCCCAGTGTTCGATAAATACCCTACGGAGCTCAAAAAACACGACACATTTAAATCACATCACTCTCAGCACAGACAAACAAGGCATACACCCTAGAGAAGACATAAGCCTAACCGCACTATCTAATAAGAAAGACACAGAACCCAAATCCAATACAAACCTACTTAGATGTAAAAAATCTCTCAAGCTAGCAACATTTAACGTTAGAACACTAAAAATGATAGGTCAACTCCCCGAACTCACGGCGTCCGCAGCCGAAAAGAATATAGACATCATATGTGTACAAGAACACAGACTTGACCATGAAATAGAAATAAAATACCATGAATCTGGAAATGGCTGGACGTTAGTGTCAGCATCTGCATGGAAAAACTCTGTCAATGCCACTATAGGAGATGTAGGAATGCTTCTTAGCCCTCGAGCACTAAAATCACTTAACAGCATAGAAAAAATTCAACCTAGAATCATGAGCGCTACGTTTAATGGCAATCCCTGCCTGACTATAGTCTCATGTTACAGCCCCACAAATGTTAGCGATGAAACAAACATCGAAACATTTTACAATGGGCTATCCTCTCTATGTCGGCACACCCCCAAACATAATGTATTGATCATTGGGGGAGACATGAATGCACAGGTAGGAAGAAACGAAAACAATAGATTCAGCTTACATAACACCCCAAACAGGAACGGTGATCTCTTAGCGGAGTTCTCCCTTGAGACAGGCTTGTTTGTCTAAACACCAAATTCCAAAAACGGAAGGGCAAACTATGGACATACACGTACCCAAATAGCACAAAAGCGCAACTAGACTAAATCCTAATAAACAAAAAATGGATAAATAGCACAATGAACTGCGAAGCGTATTCCTCCTTTGAAGGAGTATCTTCCGATCACAGAATAGTCACAGCAAAATTACGATTAAGCCTACGTAGAAACAAAAAACAAACAAGTAAACACATACGATACGACTGGTCGACACTTGCTAACAGCGATATAGGCAATCGCTACGCTGTAACAGTAAGAAATAAATTCAATATCCTCCAGGAGTCATCTGAAAGCTTCACACCAAACGAGGAATACGAAAACTTTGTTAGTGCACATCTAGAAGCAGCAGCCGAGTGCGTACCAACAAAACAAAGTGCTAAACACACTGTTCCTTGGGAGACTGAAGCAGTTAGACAAAGGAGAAACGGTATAAAAAAGCAGCCCAACGCAATAAAATAAAACCAACTAACACCAATCTACACAACCTTAAGAAAGCCCATATAGAACTAACCTAAATATACAAAAAAGAACAAATAGAATGTATCGAAGCACAAATAAATAATATCAGACAATCGGTGGAAGACAGACAATCGAGATTAGCCTGGCAAACAGTGAACGAAATTAGCGGTAGGAAAGGTACCTCTAGATCAAAGCTAAAGGCAACCAGCCAAAAAGATAGACTTCAGAAATGGAAAGACCACTTCCAGAAACTTCTGGGGAACCCACCTAAAATCATAGAAAATAACATCCAAAAAATCATAGATAGACAATTAGATATCAAACTAGGGGATTTTTCAACAGAAGAACTCAACGAAGTCCTAAAAAAACTAAAAGGCAGAAAAGCTGCAGGACTTGACGAAATACCCCCCGATGTATGGAAGTCAGGTAAGTTCAATGACATACTTCTTAGGCTATGCAATGCAGTATATAGGCAAAACAGAATAGATAAATGGACGAAAGGATGCATCGTCCCATTCCCCAAAAAAGGAGACCTAGGAATAGCTAAAAACTACAGAGGCATAACCCTTACTGCCATTGCAGCTAAGATATATAATGCCCTTCTTCTTAATCGAATCCGACCCGAGATAGAGAAAGTCCTCAGGAAAAACCAAAGACGGAAAATGAAACAAATACTACTGGCATATGGTCTCCCCAAAGAAACTACTGTCGCTATAATGATGCTCTACAAAGATACTAAAGCAATGGTACGCTCACCTGATGGCAATACGGATTTTTTTGACATCGTCGCCGGAGTCCTACAAGGTGATACATTGGCACCATATATATTTATAATATGCCTAGACTATGTACTCCGAACATCACTAGATACCATAAAAGACAAAGGTTTTACACTAAGAAAGGCAAGAAGCAGGAGATTTCCTGTCACAGATGCAGACTATGCTGATGACCTCGCACTTCTTGCAGATACACCGGCACAGGCTGAGGCACTACTGCATAGCCTGGAGGAGGCAGCAAAAAGCATCGGCCTGCATGTGAACTCTGCTAAAACAGAGTTCATGAGCTTCAGAAAGAACGGAGACATCTCCACGTTAGACGGTAAGTCCCTTAAGCCAGTACAACAATTCACGTACCTGGGTAGTAATATCTCATCCACAGATAACGATATTAACACACGAATAGGAAAGGCATGGATTCCCACAAGCAAATTGTCTGTCATATGGAAGTCTGATCTCACTGACAAGCTAAAGCGACATCTCTTCCAGGCTGTAGTCATGTCAGTACTGCTGTATGGCTGCACTACCTGGACCCTAACGAGGCGCCTCGAGAATAAGCTAGATGGGAGCTGCACGAATGCTGCGAGCAGTTCTGAACAAGTCGTGGAAACAGCATCCCACAAGGGAGCAGCTGTATGGTCACCTGCCCCCTATCTCACAGACTATCCGTGTGAGACGGACTAGGCATGCAGGGCACTGCTGAAGAAGCAAGGATGAACTCATAAGTGATGTTCTCCTGTGGAAGCCAACACATGGACATGCCAGTGTGGGCCGCCTAGCAAGGACCTACATCGACCAGCTATGTAAAGATGCTGGCTGCAGCGAAGAAGAACTCCCTGTGGCGATGAATGAGGAAGGTTGGCGAGAGATTGTCATGGATATCCGTGCTGCCTGCACGACATGATGATGATGATGATATATATATATATATATATATATATATATATATATATATATATATATATAATGTGTTTATAAAAAAAATTGAGTATCCATTAAGAATGAATTATTTCAAAACTTTGTCGATATTAAATGACCCATCGAGGTTGATGTGCCGTAAAACAAAACAAACCAAACCTATCAGCTTTGTTTTTCCAGTGTTGATTTATCTTCATTTCCATTTATATTTTTCACAATGTAGATATAAATATATATAAATATATAAAGATTTTCGTAACCCACTGTTTATGTATGCATATTATACGCAAGTGAATATTATTAAGAGATGTTAGGATGAGTATATAAAATGAAACACATCGGTCAGTTTACACACACACACACACACAGACACACCCATGTATATACAAGGTGTGTCAAAAAAGTATCGAGATCTTTTGTATTTTTGACACACCTTGTATTCTGAAAAAAAAATAACGTTCCATTCATTCTTCATTTATATCTTGGTATAAATACAACTTTAAATTTGGTACATTTTTGACACACCTTTTATTCTGAAAAAAAATAATGAATGGAACTTTTTTCAGAATAAAAGGTGTGTGAAAAAGTACGAGAAACCTCGATACTTCTTTGACACACCTTATATATATATATATATATATATATATATATATATATGTGTGTGTGTGTGTGTGTGTGTGTGTGAGTGTGTGTTAAATTACAGTTTTTTTGGTTAAATGAATAACGTGTCATCGATATAACGGAAAAAATTAGAGTTACTAGGTAGGATATATTTAAAGGGACCGGATTCTAAGAATTCAAGGAATAAGCACACTAATACACCACACAAAGGTGACCCCATCGCTAACCCGAATTTCTGTTTATATGGTGTCACCTTTGAGTGGTGTATTAGCGTGCTTATTCCTTGAATTCTTAGAATCCGGTCCCTTTAAATATATCCTACCTAGTAACTCTAATTTTTTCTGTTACATCGATGACACGTTATTCATTTATGCAAAACACTGTAATTTAACTGATATCATTGACAAACTAAATGATGTGGAACCCTCCATATATATATATATACCGAGTCATTCCCGTATGTGACACAACATCAAATTTTAAGTGGAGTCAAACTGGTTCGAAGCCAGAATTGTCCTTCTCCTAGACCGGTTGCCTTACCAGAACAAAAAAGCTCAATCTACCTAACTATTTACCCATACTAATGAAAAAGATAGGGATCTATGCTTTTGCTAGAGATGTTTGTGCGAAGTGAAATACAGATAACTTTCTCTATGCTTTGAACTCGGCTCACCGAGTTCATTTTCAATGACGATAGCCGTACTCTATACTAACCTTTTCTATATAAATCGCTTGAATCTGCACTTTCGCCTTCAACTTTGTCTCTGTTTGTGTTCATTTTTACTTCAATTTGCTCAACTTTCTTTTCGTCTCTTTGTAACCATGACAACTGATTACCTAACCTCGATAATGTATTGTGGGGTCTGCATTTGCCAGCGGAGAGCAAACAAAACTAAATTTGGATGTTGATACACAATACGACATGCGCGAAATTTGCACCAAAGATAGAAATTTTAAAAGATTTATAACCGCCTCCGTTTTCGTAATAATTTACTGCGTAGGCAAAGAATTTGGATCGAGAGAGAGGAGGGGAGAGGATATAGAGAGGAGGGACAGAGAAAGGGAATGAAAGGGAGGAGAGAGGGGGAGAGTGATAATTGGAGAGAGAGAGAGAGGAAGGAGAGAGGGGGGGGAGAGAGAGGGGGGGAGAGAGAGAGAAATGAAGGAAAGAAAGAGAGGGATAGAAAGAGGAAGAGAGTGTAGGATAAGAGAGCGGGGAGGGGAGAGAAAGAAAGAAAGAAAGAAAGAAAGGAAGGAAGGAAGGAATGAAGGAAGGAAAGGAGAGGGTGAGAAAGAGGGGAAAAGGAATGAAAGAGGGAGAGAAAAAGGGACAAAGGGAAGAAGAGAGAGAGGAGAGGGAGAAAGAGATGGAGGGGGACGGTGAGAGAAAAAGGGAGAGAAAGAGAGGGAAGAAAGAGAGTAGTAATAAGATAAAATAAGAGAGGTAGAGGGAAAGAGAGAGAGAAAAGGTGTTAAAAGAGGAACAGAGAGAGAGAGAAGGAGGAGAGGAAGAGGGAGAGAGAGAAAGAAAGGGATAGCGAAAGAACAAATTAGGTTGTTTTTCATTCCCTTCCCATCATGCACTTGGTGGGAAGTGCAAATGTCATCATCCCCAAACAATGATTTATTGCCATCTTCCTAGCGAAATCGGAATTTTTTTTATTTCTTCCCAAATTGAGTTCACAGGAAGAAAAACATCGATAGATTTGCCAAAACTGACAGATAATCTAGCCTTAACCCTTTTCAGACTGGTTGTTCCAATGGAACTGGTCAAACAGGTTCGTTGCTTTAAAAATAGGATCAAATCATAATCGACATTCATAAAACAAGCAATGTGTATCAATATGTCCTTATTTTACGGTCAAATCTCGCTGAAAACTCCGGTTCTCGCGAGAACACCAGAGTTAAGCAACAGCAGCAGCAGCAGGCACTGTAAGCAACCAGATTTCTTTGTTTATCAAAATTGACTTGTATTATTTTGATTTTGCGAACTGTTGTCCTCATCTTTATTGTTATATACTCAATGTTCCGGCCGATGTGCCCTCCGGCCTTCTTCAAGTGTTTTTTATCGAACTTGACATGAAAGTTCCCGAGTTTGACGAGAAGGTTCTCGAGTTTGACAAAAAACACCTGAAGAAGGCACATCGACAAGATGAGGACAACAGTCCGAAAAAATGTAAATAATTAAAATCATCAAGCCTAAACTAAAACAATTCAGACAAATAAATATCATTGATTCAGTATTAAATGACTTTTTTTCTATTTAACACATATATGGGACCCTAACATGTACTACCACTCCGGGTCAGGGTGGACCAGGGAGTAATGGTGATGAAGGGGTATCCCCCATTTCCCAGAGCTCCGAAATTGGAACTTCACCATTAGATGCAGTTTAACATCATACCCAGGACACGGTTTAGTTTCCTTGTTTAATAGCATATGAACTTTCATCGGTTATCTAATCCCAAAATCATCCTTCTAAAAGAACAGTAGTGGTACTAACTAACACATAGCTGGGGTGAAAAGGGAGGTCATACCTTTCCCAAGAGTATTAGTCAGAAAGTGAACGTAATAGATAGACTGGAGTTCGAACTCGCTTAGTAGGATATGGCAGTCCAACACGTTAGCCACTACGCCCCCAAACCCCCTATGAGTGAATGAAGTAAAATAATAAAGGGATAAAGAAAACCATTCTAAAGAAGTTTCTTATTTCATTCCCCCAAGGGGATTGACAGCGATAACTGGAGACAGAGAAAAGAAGTAATTATATTGATAAATTGGTGAAAATTTTATCAAATGGAAAATAGCAATTAAGTCCGGACTAAAGGTTTCACGTCGGAAAAGGATAATCATGTAACCAATGGAGACAGGAAAATGGCAAATCTAGAAATTGGGCGACTGCCTAATTTGGGGGTACTCTAATAATGTAATGTATCAATAATCTTCTTCTTCTTCTCTCGCCTTCTTCTTCTTCTTCTTCTTCTTCTTCTTCTTCTTCTTCTTCTCTCGCCTTCTTCTTCGTCTTCTTCTTCTCTCGCCTTCTTCTTCTTCTTCCCTCGCCTTCTTCTTCGTCTTCTTCTTCTCTCGCCTTCTTCTTCTCTCAGCTTCGTCTTCTTCTTTCGCCTTCTTCTTCTCTCAGCTTCTTCTTCTTCTTCTTCTTCTTCTTCTTCTTCTTCTTTTCTCTCTTCGCTCTTCTTCTCTTCTTCTTCTTCTTCTTCTTCTTCTTCTTCTTCTTCTTCTTCTTCTTCTTAAAATATCTTTTTCTATTTCGTCTTCATCTACTTTTTAACACGTCTTCTTTTTCTCACCCCTTTTCTTCTCTTTTCCTCCTCCTTCTCTCCCTCCTCCTACTACATAACACATAACTTCGTTGCATTTTTCTTTCTTCTTTTTCTTATTCAATATATCATTTTTATACGCTTACCACAACGGAGAATTTTCCTTTTCTTCTAGAGAATAGGATTTAACATATCCCCCTTCTTCATCACCTCCTACTATTCTCCATATACTACTACTACTACTACTCTTCTGTTTCTCTTGATACTCTTCTTCTTTTCCTACTCGACTGGTTACCTAGCCAAGGTTAATGAGCCCAGTCTTCCCTACTATTTACGCATGGCTGTGGAAAGAGAGTAGTTGGATGCATACATTTCCTAAAGGAATGTAAAATGCAAACAGCCTTGTCGAGGATTTGAACTCGGCTAGACGAGTACATTTCCTACGACTCTAACTATTACACCACGCACCTTCTAAATACATATATGTATGTGTGTAAATGAGTGTGTGCATAGTAGTATTCAAAAGGAGAGCTAAATAAGTAGGGTAGTTTGGCAGATTTTAATAGGTGATAAAATAGAAAGAAAAGGTTTGTTTTGAGAGAGGTGAGCGCTAACCATTGCGCTGTACAGAAGTTCGCACCAAAATTCGGACTGACGCGAGACGATTAATCTTCAGAACAGAGTTTGCTATCCATGAACAAGCATGTCCGTGAACAAGCAAAGTTTTTCACCTCAGCGACACCGGGTACAAGAGACGATATTGGAACGTTCAGAAAAATCTAGCTTGCTAACCATTAAACCACGTGCACTAGACACTTGGGAATTAGCGGGAAGAAAAATAGTTGTTATTAGAGAGAGTCGAAGAAAAACGAAGCAGAAGGGAAACATTCTATTGTAATCTTTAGATGATCAGTTTTTCTTTTTATCCCACAGAGTTTGACTGGGGTTTAGGCAAATTGGATTGACTTGAACACACACAGTACACTGAACTATGAAATATATAGTCACGGAGGAAAAATTACAATTTTAGCTAAAGAACAAGTCACGTTCAATTTATATTATATGACCCATGGACCTGCTGGTTTTCTTCCATTGTAACAATTGTTCGTGATTATATTGATGTTTCCTATTTAGGAAGGTTTGGTTTGGTTTGTTTTGTTTTAAGGCATATCAGCCTCGGTGGGTCATTTAATGCCGACTAAGTTTTGGATTCGTGACGATAGTTTGGTAGAAAACAAATGTATAGATTGTTATCATTGTTCAGTTACTCATATTTTTTTAGTACAATCTCACACTATTTAGGAAGGGGTGAAGAGGATGTCATAATTATCGACGTTCCATGATAATGCTGTTGCTTCTATTTAGGAAGGAGGAAAAGTTTCTTATTAGCATTTCATAGTTTACATTGGTCCATGGTGATATTTATGCTTCTATTTGGAAGGTTTTCTAATGATGATTTCATAATTAACGGCGGTCCATGATGATGTTGGTGCTTCTATTTAGGAAGGCGCGAAGGGTTCTAATGAGTATTTCATAATTAATGGCTGTCCATGATGTCCGTTCTCCTATTTAGGAAGTAGTGAGGGTTTCTAATTAGTATTTCATGGTTAAAAACTACCCATGATTATAATAATGCGTCTATTAAGGAAAGAGGGAAGTATTCTAATAAACATTTCATATTTAACAATGGTCCATAATGATATTAATGCTTGTATTTAGAAACGTGTTAACAGCGATCCATGATGATATAGGTGCTTCCCTCTAGGAAGGATTGAAGGGTTCTAATTAGCATTTCATAAGTAACAGCGGTCCATGACGATATAAGTGTTTCAGTTTATTCTTCTATACCTAGGCTTCGCCGTGTATCCGCTTCTAATATATATATATATATATATATATATATATATATATATATATATACTACCTTAACACACACACACACACATATATATATATATATATGTGTGTGTGTGTGTGTGTGTGTGTGTGTGTGTGTGTGTTAAGGTAGTGTGGACAATCGGTCTGAAGATCATATAGTCGAAAAACTGTCATTGACCAGTCGCCCTTGTCTCCATGTCCACGCTAACTTAACTTAGATATAAATGTTATGCCCATGATATTGAACACTATGCTCTCAAACCCGGTTGAGCTCATTGGAAGGGAATTTAGCTGACGGTCACTGCTTTCGCTTAAGCAAGGCTCTAACGGATGAGCTCTAGTGACTTTTATATATATATATATATATATATATATATATATATATATATATACCTATGTATGTATTTATCAGTTAAAATTCTGCTTCTTCCTGCTGATGACCGAGGTGCTAGGAACTCTGGGTAATGAAAAATCAGTCAGATTTCGCTCCCGGCTGGGGGTAATGTGAAAAGTCTAACCACACCGAGGAGACGTGATACGTCGATACACGGTGTCTGTGAATGAATATACTATTAATATATATATATATATATATATATTATATATATATATATACTACACACACACACACACACACACACACACATATATATATATATATATATATATATATATATATATAACAATTTCTGTAACAATACATTTTCTACTGTCTGTCTCCTAAGGTCGAAACTAGATGAGAAAAATAAACAACATAAAAGAAATATTCCTTGTCACTTTTTTTTCATCTAATATAAATATGTGTATATATATATATATTTGGAAGAAATGCCATAGCTGGACTGCTTCATTTCAATTCTTTTGATAAAGAGGTATTACCTCGAAAATTCAGGAAATAATAAAAATACAGGTCAACACACAACACCATTGTTACCGTATTATTATTTTTTATTTATTCCAAACTGCATTGTGATAGCCTTCTAAATCAACCTCCTATCCAATACATTCACAATGCTTCAAGGAAATTATGAAACTCTCTTATATATATATATATATATATATATATATATATATATATATATATATATATATATATATATATATATAATGAGAATTTTAATAATATATTCAAGAAAAATGGAAATAAATTCTTTGGTGTATAAAAAATATGAAAGAAAATTGAATATTCAGGAGATGCATTTATTTATGAGTGAATAAATAGATAAATAACATGACTCGGTAATTTTGCCTTGATAAAGGTTTTATAAAAAAAAGTAAAAAGGCCGAAACACTTGAAAGTAGGCATAACTATTCATTCATAAACAAATACATTCTATGAATATTTGTTTGTTGTATATATATATATATATATATATATATATATTATAATATATATATATATATATATATATATGCGTGTGTGTGTGTGTGTGATGAGTCTATTTTATATATATATATACATATATATATATATGTATATATATATATATATATATATATAGTGTGTGTGTGTGTGTGTGTGTGTGTGTGTGTGTGTCAATGTATGTATTTATGAGTTAAAAATGTTCGCCTCTACGGATAGCCGAGTGGCAAGGGGTCAGACTGCTGTAAGATCAGTAAGATTTCGCTCTCGGCTAGAAGCAAGACCAACTAGAATTACTAGGCCAGATGGATCGAGTCTGACGTCACTGCGATATCATCATATCTAGTCCCAAGTTTCTTTTCACACAAACCGGGGCAAAACGAGACTTGCTACACGTGGCTAACCTCGAAGTTTTTTGCAAATAGTCACCTCGAAGTTTTTTGCAAATAGTCAACGACTTTTTCTTGTAATTATTCAGTCAATTATTTTTATTTTATTTTAATTTATAAACAAAAATGCCCTTTAAGTGTGTTGTGCCTTTTTGTAATGGAACTATAAAAAGTTAGTGTTTTTTCTTTCCCTCGTGATAAAATTTTGTGCGATGAATGGATTTATACTATCAGACGAGAACATTTTTTACCTACAAAGAATTCCAAAGTAAGTAATTTTTTTGTATTAAAACTAAATAAATTTAATTTAAACTTCAATAATTGAAGTATTTTAAAGTCTTTGTAATTCACAAAATCAAGTTTAAGACATTAAAAGCTCTGTCTTAAGTTAACAATTTTTTTCACATAAGAGCGTAAAGTAAAAAGTGTTGTAAAAACTCATATTTTAGAAATAAACTCTAAAGAAATTCTCGATATTAATTCATTAAATTCGTAAAGGGATATTTTTATAAACATAAAGAAATAATTCTGATAATCCTTACAATATTTTTGAATAGTTTTATTCATAAATAAAAGAGTCTATTAAATTAAATTGACTATTTTGGTTAGTCTTAAATGCGAGAAAGTAAATATTTGTCTAATGTCTAATAATCCCACAATTACTTTGATATAAATTTATTCAAATAAAAAAGGGATATTATTATTATTATTGATTATTATTATTATCGTTATCATTATTATTATTGAACTAAAGTTGGAAAATACTTGACTTTTTTTTGGTAAGTAATTGTTTTATTTCATCAATAAAAAAATCTTTCTTTTTTTTTTTATTTATTTACTTTATTTATCTATTTTTTTCCTACTTGGCTTTTTTTTTGGGGGGGGGGTAAGTCAGGTTAGTTAATTTCATTTATTTAACGAATCTTGAAATATTGAGGACAATTTGCAAATTTAGCCTTTGTCTCCAGGACTCTTCTGAGTATTCTGGCAGATTGCAGCAGTACAGTGTTCTGGATGGTATCAATCGTTATAATTATTGCTATCATTATTATTAGTTTTTCACACCAGCTGATGGTATTTCCCTGAAGTTATTATTGTTATCATTGTTATTTAAATTATTATTATCATAAAAATACTGATTCTAATAATAATAATAATAATAATAATAGTAATAATAATGATTCTAATAATGAAGGTTTGGAAAGTTTGGAAATCAGAGGAAGTATTGAAACCATTCAGAACACTGAACTGCTGCAATCTGCCAGAATACTCAGAAGAGTCCTGGAGACCTGAGGAGACTTGCTGTCACTCAGACTCCATTGGAAAGACCATCAGCTAATGCTGATGTGAAAACTCAAAAGGAGTAAAAAAATAATAATAATAATAATAATAATAATAATAACAAAATTATTGATAATAAAATAATTCTAATAGTAATTAAATTAATCTCATGTCTTTGTAATTCACAATTGTAATTCAATTGAAATTTAGGATTAAAATTAAAGGATTAAAATTAAAGGATTAAAAAGGATTAAAATCTATCAAAATTTTCAAAATCATTTTATCCAAAAAATAATTATTCATTATTCTAATTCAAAAAATATATAAATGTTAAAAATTCTCTCTTTATTTGTACATAGATTTGTCACTAATAATTTTTTGTTGAATTGGTAAATTATGTTCCTTAAAGATATCAGAACACTCTTCATTTTTCCTAGAATTATAAGAAAAATGCTTCATATTGTAGATTTTTTGCTGACAAACTTTTAAGATTTTTACAAGGATTTAAAATAGGTTTTGATTTTTACAATATTTTTAGGTATGTGAACTACATTTTCGACCAGAGGACATAAGAAGAGAAGCATCAGCATTTGATGAAAAAACAGGGGCAGCAATTAAAGTTAAACTTTAAAAAAATCTCTTTGTGATGGCGCAATTCCTAGAATTCTCCCAAACTGTCCCTCATATCTATCATCATCAATCACCTCTAGAGAGTCACCAGATTCTAGAAGAATTCGACTGGACAATTCTGCACTTAAAAGTGCTTTAAATGAAAGTGTTAAGGATGCGTTGGCATATACAAAACAAAACAAATTTTATGATATTAATGATCTGGTAGGAAAATTAAATTTTCTTGATAGAGATTACTGGAATGTTATTAGGCAGCAAGAAACAGTTATCATATGCAGTATCATAAAAACCCCATATCCAAAAATAAATTTGTCTCTTTTAATCGAGTCTAATTTTGCAGTTCATGTATTTTGTAGGGATGTGAAAATGGATATGATAGGAGATTATAAAATTCCAAAGCATATGAATTATAAGAATGATCTAGAAACTCTAATAGAAAACATGAAGAAAATGGACACAGAACAACAGCAAGCTAATCCCCCTAGTATAATTTTTATACTAAAATTAATCATGTCATTTTTTATATTGATACAAGATGAATCAAGCAAATATTTTAATTCAATAAAATTCATATATGAGCAGCTAAAATTAATGACACAGAATAAGTTTGATTATTCAACAGAAATGATGATATTTTCTTCATTATTATATAACTGCTCTCCTAAAGGGTATAGATTATTAAGAGATAGCAAAAAATATAATTTTACCTAGTTATTCGACAATTAAAAGAGTAACATTATCAACAAATATGAATCCTTTAATTGAGCAACATGATAACAATTTTCTCATGTATATTAAAAACAAATTCAAGTTACTTGTACAGAAAGACACTACAGTATCTTTACTTGTTGATGAAATTCACCTAAAACCTTATTTTGATTATAAGGGTGGTAATATTGTTGGCTTATCTGACAATAGAAATGAAGCTGCAACAAGTGCATTTGCTTTTATGCTTAGCAGTGTATTCTCACCATATAAGGATGTTGTGCATGTTATGCCAACTAAATGTCTTAAAGCTGAAAATTTTATTTAATATTGTTAAACGTATTATAATTGGTTTAGAGGAGATAGGCTTTCAAGTATTATCAATCATAACAGATAATAATGCAATAAATAAAAAGGCTATATCTTACTTTTGCAATCCACCAAAGCTTTCGATTGTATATCCACACCCATTTGTTAAGTCTTGGCCTCTTTTCTTTCTATTTGACTCAGTCCATATATTAAAATGCATTAGAAACAATTGGCTTGGTCAAAAAGATGCAACTAAATGCATGCTCTTTCCAAAATTTTGTCATAATGGAAATCATGAATTAAATAGTATCCAAAGTGCCCCATTTTGTACCTTACAGAAACTTCATGCCCTGGAATCTCAGTCAATTTTGAAATATTGTTATAAATTGACCTCAAAAGCTCTTTATCCTACTAGTCTTGAAAGGCAAAATGTTAATTTAGTTCTGCAAATTTTCAATGAATATAAATCATTCTTTTCTTCATTCAGTAAATCAAAGGAAATTAGCCATGCATATAACATTGAATGTATTGGCAGACCATGAGCTACTTTTTAATGTTGACACTTGTGATGAAGGTCATAATATTGAAAAAATAGAAAAGATGTTTATCTTAAGCTCTACAAATGCTCTTTTAAATAATTTTGTTCTAGAGAAAATGATAACATCATTAATAAGTTAAGCAAAAAAATAAAACTTCAGACATTCAGCTGAATTTTATATCTATAACCTATTTTTCAATAAGTATTATTTGATTTTTGTAATTTGTTTGTCTGTTTATATCTAATTATTGATTGTTCATTTATTCATAATTCAGTATATATTGTAAATTTACAGAATAATCATTAAAATTGAAAAAAAAAGCAAATCAAAACAATGCTGATTATAATTTATCTAAACTTGGTTTCAAATTTATATTTAATATATTTATTGTAATCTGTCTGTTTATATATAATATAATATTGTAAAAGTACAGAATAATCATTAAAATTGAAAAAAAAAAGCAAATCAAAACAATGCTGATTATAATTCATATTTAATATATTTATTTATATTTATTGTAATTTGTTTGTCTGTTTATATCTAATTATTGATTGTTCATTTATTCATAATTCAGTTGTTCCTGTATTAAGTAATTATCACTTGATAATTACAATATTGTAAATTTACAGAATAATCATGAAATTTAAAAAAAAAAAGCAAATCAAAACCATGCTGATTATAATTTACCTAAACTTTATCAAATTTATATTTAGTATATTTATTTATATTTGTTTGTTTGTTTATCTAATAATTGATTGTTCATTTATTCATAATTCAGTTTACAGTTTTTTTAAATTAAAATAAAAAAAACATGCAAATCAAAACAATGTTGCTTATCATTTATAAAAAAATGTTTTCAATTTTAAAAAAATATATATTATGAACGAATTTCAGTTATTAAAGTTTAATGTAATGGTATTTGTTTTTTTATGTACCTCAACGTTGCCTTTACAAGTTTTTTTTAAATTAAAATAAAAAACATGCAAATCAAAACAATGTTTGTTATCATTTATAAAAGTTGTTTTCAAATTTGAAATAAATAAAATTATGAACGAATTTCAGTTATTAAAGTTTAATGAAACATAACACTTGTTTATTTACTGTCTTTACGAGACAACGGTATCTATTTCGCTTGCTCTAAGTTGGGCCCACTTTTGTGACGTCACACACCCAAAGAACGGGCCTTCTATATCGGTGGCCTCGCTAGAAGTCGCTGTTAAGTCTAGCTACACTGATGAGATGTAAACATCGAAACTTGGTGTCTGTGGATGACTATATCTATATTATATATTTATGGGGAAATAATTTTGGGGTTGTTTAAAAGCATGAAAGAAATGAGGGAAATAAATGAAAATGTGAGACATGATGTTGAATATTATGTTCTAAATCCCATTTATTTACCGATATTTTAACTGTTTTTTATTAGACTGACTGTTATTTTCCTGTCTGTGGTTCTTTTGTCGTCAGATGGTGCTTTTGTCAAGTCCTGTCTTTTATGTTGTTTTCTGTGGCGCCTCTTTCCACGCCTGGATTATATAAATATTATTTTCAATCAACAACGCTTTTCTCTTATTCTCTCTCTCTTTACTGATCACTCACTTTCTCTTTCTCATTATTGCTTACCCAGTTTTTTTCCCCCCCCACTATTCCTCTCTCTCTCTCTCTCTCTCTCTCTATCTATCTATTATCTATCTATCTATCTGTCTATCTATCTATCTCTATCTCTATCTTAGATATATGTATCGCTCTCTCGCTCTCTTCTTCTCTCTCTCCTCTCTCTCTCTCTCTTCTCTCTCTCTCTTCTCTCTCTCTCTCTCTCTCACACACACACACACACACACACACACACATTATTAGTGTGTTCTTTTCTCTCCTATCTCTCTCTCTCTCTCTATATATATTATATATATAATATAATACCTTTCTTACATACATAAATCACTCTCTCTCTCTCTCTCTCTCTCTCTCTCTCTCTCTCTCTCTCCTCTCTCTCTCCATCACACACACATACACACATACACAAACACAAACACCACACACACATCTATGCTTACCCTGTTCTTTCTTTATCTCTCCCTCATTCTCACTCTCTTTCAGCTTCTCTCTCTCTCTCTCTCTCTCTCTCTCTCTCTCTCTCTCTCTCTCTCTCTCTCTCTCTCTCTCTCTCTCTCTTATACACACACACATACACACATCTATGCTTACCCTGTTCTTTTCTTTCTCCCACCACCCCCTCTCTCTCTCTCTCTCTCTCTCTCTCTCTCTCTCTATCTATCTATCTATCTATCTCTCCCTCCCTCCTATATTCAACCCCCAACGCACTCTTTTTTATTCTCTCCCTTTACTGATAATTAATACTCATTGGTGGTTGAATATAAGAGAGAAAGAGAGAGAGAAAGAGAAAGAGAAATAGAGGGGGTAATAAAAAGAAGAACAGAGTAATCGTTGATGAGAGAGAGTCTGAATGATCAGTAAAGGGAGAGAAAGAGAAACAGCGTGTTGGTGGCTGAATATAAGAGAGAAAGAGAAAGAGAAAGAAAGAAAGAAAGAGAGAGGGGGAGAAAAATGCTGATGAACCATAGATCGAAAATTAATTCCTTTCAATTCGACTGGTCCCAGCTTACTAAATTAAAGTTAAAACCTAACTTCTAACTTCTCAGATTTTTATTATACCCCACTACCTGGTAGCCGCTTCTAATAAGACTATAAACGGTTTTTAATTATTCTGAAAAGGTTTTATCAAAATATATGAAATAAGCTGCTGCTGATATAAACAAGGGAAAAAAACCAGTGAATGGTGTAGATTTCTGAAGCGATCACAATAATACAGAAAGCGTGTTTAGCATAACGTCCATAGAGTATATTTCTATTTAGCATAACGTCCATAGAGTATATTTCTAAACTAGGAAATGAAATCGGCGACCCGAGTTCAAATCCTAAACGAGGCTGTTTATCGTATCCATTCTGGCCTTGGATAATAAATCAGCTATCATGACAGTTTTAATGTATGGCGTGTATTATAATGCTACTGTGAGATTATCTCCCTTGTCTGACAAACAATTTCTTCGAATGGCCGCCAGGTGGCGTTGTCAAGGCAATGCATGAAAAAGGTAATAAAAATCTCGATCTTTTTTGATCTGTCTCGACCTCGACAAGAATGTTTTCGTTCCTAGCAAAGCACAGAATAGTGCACAGCATATAATGTCCTAAGTTAACTTGTTTACATAATAAAGGCGCACTTAGCGTTACGGTTATCGTCGTAGGAAACGAAATCGGCCACCTGGGTTCAATCCTTGGGCGAAACTGTTTGCGTTTCCCTTTTGCGCTAATAACATTGGGAAAGGCCTGAAAACATCTGTTATCCCCCCCCCATCCTTCTATGGATGAATATGAAATATTGGGGTTTTAGCTTTGGTTAGGCAACCAGTCTAGAAGAAGGAATACTAGGCTTTAAAATTGATGTCATGTCACCTCCTGTCCGTGTAAATACATATGGAGGTTTTATAAAAAAATCAAATTTCGATTTCATGCCATTCCATGTCATCATCACCATCATCAAATCGTGTCAACAGCACGGGTTCTCAAGTCTCTCTCTCTCTCTCTCTCTCTCTCTCTCTCTCTCTCTCTCTCTCTCTCTCTCTCTCTCTCTCTTATATTCAAGCACCAACACGCTCTTTTTATCAATCTCTCTCTTTACTGATACTCTCTCTCTCTCTCTCTCTCTCTCTCTCTCTCTCTCTCTCTCTCTCTCTCTCTCTCTGCAAATCCTCCGCACGGTATCCAGTGTCTACATAGAACTGATGAATGTAAGTTTTGATGGTCGGCAAACACTAGTGTGTTCATGTGTAAGTGTCAACACGAGAACGCCACTTATGGGTTCGTCCTTACTTCCCAAGCGGTGTCTCCCATGTATTGTTTGTCAATAGGATGGTATGTGTAATGGGAGGTAAGTGGCCGTACATGTGCTGTTTTCTGGGGTACTGCTTGCAGGATTTGTTCAAGAGAGCACGCAGCAGTACCAATCTAGTTTTTTTTCTCCAAGCGTTTCGTACAATAGTTCATGAGGTGCAGCCATACAGTAGTACTGACACCGCTACAGCTTGGAAGAATTATCACTTTAACTTATCAGGGAGATCAGATTATCGACAATCTGTTAATAGCAGTACATGCCCTTCTTATGCGTATATTGACATCGCTTTCAGTAGATGAGATATTGCTACAAATCTTAGATATAAACCAGCTTGACGTGGTATAAAAATTGACCTTGTGTCAAATAATGGACGGGTTGGACAATATACGGTTGTAAAAAAGTAACAAATGCAGATTTATGTAATTTGAACAACTCTGTTGTGAATACCGTTTTGACATAATTTTCTGTAGATGAGACATTGCTACCAAGTCTGAATTTAAACCAGTTTACACCCCCCTTTAAAAATTGACCTTGTGCCACACCCTGAAGATACAACAGTAAAAAAAATTGACAACTGCCGGTTTATGTAATTTGAATAACTCTGTTTTGACTACTGTTTTGACATTTTCTCTAAATGAGATATGGCTACCAAGTCAGAATTTAAACCAGTTTTAACCCCCTTTAAAATTGACCAGGTACCACACCCTGAAGATACAACAGTAAAAAAAATGACAACTGTCGGTTTATGTAATTTGGACAACTATTTTTTGAATACCGTTTTGTCATCATTTTCTGTAGATGAGATATTGCTAACAAGTCTGAATTTAAACCAGTTTTACCACATCCACTTTAAAAATTGACCTTGTGCCACACCATGAAGATGTGATAAATGTTTGATTAATGCAATTTGGACCACTCCGTTTTGGATAGCGTCGAACTCTTGAGTGACACCCTCCTGTTTATTTAGGCAACCCTCTAGTAGTTTTCTAATTGTTGATCCGAACAATTTTGGAGAGCGGGAAAAAGAGATGGCCGACTCGAAATAGAACGAGCTAAATAGAGTTAGAATCAATGGTGAACGGTGTAGAGTTGAGTAACGCCGGTTTTAAAGTAATTGAAGAGCGATGTAATGCAAGGGCAGATAAATCTGAATACTGCTTAGAGTGTATCTGGATTTTTTTCAGAGATCACCGATCAGCAAACGTGAACTTGACAATGACAAGAAATGCAATTCATTCTTCGTTGCCAAATTTGCTTAGAAAAGAAATACATTTCTTTTTTCTGTTGTTCATTATTTCGTTCTTATCGTATTGCTCCAAGACAATGTAATTACAACGTCAAATCCTAAAGGAGACGCGACGAGCAAATGGCATCACCCTAACTATAAGGATTTATCCATACACACACACGTGCGCACCACCATCATATATATATATATATATATATATGTGGTGTGTGTGTGTGTGTGTGTGTGTGTGTGAGTGAATATATCTAAAGTATATGAGGATAGACTATATAAGGAATAGTTGATAATAGAATATATATATATGTGTGTATGTGTATAAAGATTTATCCATATATTATATATATATATATATATATATATATATATAATATATATATGTGTGTGTGTGTGTGTGTGTGTGTATGTGTGTGTGTGTGTATGTGTGCGTGTGTATGTGTGTGTGATGATAAATATATATATAAGATATATGATGATAGAATATATAGTGAATAAATGATGATAATATATATATATATATATATATATATATATATATATATATATAAAGGAAAAGTTGACTTACCGGTGAATTTGGTCACGATGGTTAGTAAGTGTGGAATTCCGAGGGGTAAGTCAGCGATATAACAAATACAAAGTGCTCAATACTAAGTAGAGCAAATTCATTATAAAATGGGTACAAGAGATAACCTACTGGGGTTTCACCATAAGGATCTTCAGGGTTAAATCCACTGAATAAATCGAGACATTTAAATAATAGCAGTCGATTTCACGTGTGTGGTCATTGCATTAAAATGTTCGTTGCGAAAGAACGCTGACTTTCGATTCAAAAAAGTCTCACGCCGGATGTTGATTTTTTGTGGGATTCAAAAAGTAAACAGTCGATTTGTGTTAATCTATTTACTAGGATGCAGCTGTCTAACAATTGTATGTGTCATAATGTTTAAAAATGGTTTCCTTAAAAAAGGGGGGGGAAGGGTG
>CM042156.1:65301570-65344070 GCA_023376005.1 Doryteuthis pealeii
TTATTTGGTTATTGGTAAGTGTTGTGGATTAAATAAAATAAAATAAACTAGAATAAATAAATAATACAACGTAAAATTAACTACAAGATAGAAGAAATATTTATACTTTTGACGCATGCGTTCTTACAACCGTTTAGGGCGGTGAATTCTCAAGATAGTTACCCGTGTATAAATGACACTTGGGTTTACTATTGTTTGGGCATTAAACATTGTTTTGATATATAGTATATATATATTTATTAATATATATGTATTTATTAATTAAAATTCATTAACTGGTGGAAAAAAAATATATAAAGGGGAATTCATTGTTGCGCATGGGTATATGTGTGGGACATATGCTTATCTATAAGGTGTGAATACGTTGTAATTATGTGGGGAGAGAGAATTTAGGAGGCATATAAATAGATGGTACTTATTATTATTGATATTAATCGTTTGGGGAGGTTGAGAAATGGTGTGTATGTGGTTTTAAAAGGGTGTAAATGTTGGTCTGGGAAGGTAATACTGCTGGTTTCGATTTGATGAGAGTTAAGTTGTGGTGGGGTGAAGGTTGGGGGGTAAGAATTAGAGATAAAAGAGGGTTATAGTTCCCATTTCCTTTGGTGCATGCATCTCGCGAAGATTTCAGACCTTTGGTTTAATAGCTCTGAGGGATTATGGTGGAATTGCGATTGTTAATTTCTCCTCAGTACACAGGTGGCAGAATCTGTCGCCCGGGCTGTAAGGTCTAGATCTTTTAACGATTTCCCATTTGATTATAGGGTCTGTGCCGTGTTTATTTTTGAAGTCCCAGACGTATTTAGAGAGGAAGGTGCTGTTCTTATACTTAATGTTGCTAAAACTAGATGTATGATTATAATATCTATTTTTGAAAGGATTCTGAGTGGAACCAATATAAACCATTTTCTTGTTATTCTTGTCGAAGGCCGTAGTTTTGTATACCAAGTTTTTGTTGCGGCATTTAAAGTTGAGTGGACATGTTGGTTTATTATTATTATCATTATTATTATTGTTATCATTGTTACTATTATTGTTATTTCTGCAGTTGCATGGGAGGGTGTCGCTATCGATTTTTGCTGGGTTTTTTTTTTGCTTTTTTGTTCAATTTTTTTATGTTAGATTTGCTTATATATTTGTCAACGTTCGGCATGCAGCTATAGGATAATTTGACAGTGTTTTTGTTGAAAATTTTATGGAGCTTGTTTTCGGGTGGGAAATGGTAGTTTAGGATTTTGAAAAAAATCTTACCTAAATTGAGGTTTAAGCTTAAGTTAAACGGGGGGGGGGGGATAAACTAAATTATATTTCTATTTCTATTTCTTTTTTGTTTTGGGAGTGCGGTGAGTTATCTTCTTTGTATTCAAGGTTGGTTTTGAAACCGCTGGATTTAAGGGCTTGTTCATATATGTTTTTGGTTTTGTTAAAGATAGTTTTGTTAGATGAGTTTTTTTGAGAGTCTGGTTGTTATGCCGGTAGGGATGTGTTTGAATGTTTGTTTAGGGTGGTTGGATCTTGTGTTGATGTAAGAAGGGGTGTATGTGGGTTTCATGTAGGGGGATATAGATCCGTCATTGAGGTTTAGGGATATATTTAAGTAGTCTGTGATTGTGAGGTTGGATTGTATTTCAATTTTGAATCCGAACTTATAGAATAGGTGAAGTTTTTTGCGTAAGATGTCCGCTTTTCTGGTGGTGCTATTTTCCAATATGGCTAATCTGTCGTCGCGGTAAAGTCCGTGGTTGCTCGGGTCCATGATTTTATTTAAGTTGTGTAGTAATTTGTGAGTTGGTCGGCTGTCTATTACAACACAACTTAAATAAAATCATGGACCTTATAAATAAATAAATGTATATATATATATGTGTGTGTGTGTGTGTGTGTGTGTGTGTGTGAGTGTTTGTGCGCGCGCGTTTGTGTATGCGTGTGTGTATGGTACCACTTAACAATTTAAAAAATTACATTTCTATTTACAATCTATTTTACTTTAAGGATTATTTGCTAGTTTTGTCAACCAATATATATATATATATTATATATATATATATATATATTGTGTGTGTGTGTGTGTGTGTGTGTGTGTGTGTGTGTGTGTGTGTGTGTGTGTGTGTGTGTATTTACATAGAGGATCCCAAAATTTACAGTAAATTTGTAAAAATAAACCATTTTTGTTTACAATCTGTGTACTTTCTTTTATTCAGCTTTTAAAGCGGAAACTTTTGCATCACTTTGTACAGATGCATATATATATATATATATATATATATATATATATATATATATATATATATATATATATATATATATATATATATAATGCGTGTGTGTGCGTCTCTGATACGTATGTCTGTGTTAATATATATATATGTATATATTTGTACGTGTATCTGTATGCATATAAATGTATGTATACACACACACACACACACACACACACACATATATATATATATATACATATATATGCTTGCATATATATGTGTGTGTATGGATTTGTATACATTTATGTGTATATATGGAAATATATGTGTGTGTTTATATTATATATATATATATATATATATATATATATAGTGTGTGGGGGGGATGTTTTTGAGTAATCTATTGCATTGGATGAGCAAATATCTAATTTAACTTCTTATTATCCGTTAAACATGAAAATAACTTCTGTTATTTCTTTTTGGTGAATAGAAAAGAAAAAAAAGAAATATTTTTGCGACTATTCAGTTATGTCTCTCAAAGAAACTGGAAATGCATGAATGAACCGAGTGTTTCTTACATATAACAAAGTTAAGCAGCTCTCGTGGCTGTTCATTCACGTCACACCCTAAAATAATCGCAGCACACTATTTCCTTTTATTCTGAAATCGATATTCTCATATTTTAAAGAACAATCTATATATTAATATTCTTGTTCCTTAATATTCCGACCGTTATCATCTTGCAACATCCTCGGGTTGAAAATTAGACCGGCTAAATCGGCCAAGATGAAATGCAACAATGTAAATCCTGATTATCTGGTGTGGCTAATCTACTGAATTCTTATTTCTTAGGAGTGTCGTCACCTCATCTAAATAATGTACCATTCCGTTTTTATTATAAAGAAAGAAAGGAGAAAAAAGGAATCCTATACAGAAAAAATATAAGAACGAAAGAAGAAGTGTAAGGGAAAAATAGAGTGAGAGAGGATGAGCATACGGAAGCGATAAAATTAATCAGTTTTAATCGAACATAATGAAAAATTAATGAAAAGATGAAATGAAGGAAAGAAAAAAAAAGTGAGAGATTTAAATCAAGATTATTGGTGTCGTCACCGCAGGTAAACAATGGACAATTCCGTTTTTATTAGAAAGAAAGAAAGAAAGAAGGGGAAGGGGGTGCGAGGAAGCGATTACGCTAATCTATTTTAATCTAACATAATGAAAAGATGAAAAGAAGGAAAGAAAGGAAAGAATGAGTGAGAGAGGGAGTTAAAAAGATTATTATGCTGTCTATATACTGAACTATTTTACAATAGCTCTTAACCGCCCTGTCGGCTGGGGCGTTAGAATGCACCGACTGCACCTCTGCAGAGGGGTAAGACTCCCCCAATGGGGCCACCTGTTGGTCGTGGGTGGCGATCCGTGATGCTTAAGAATAGAGCCCAGGTGGATGAGCAGTTCATGACATGCAATACTCCACTTTGGCCCTACCTTGGGCTAGACGGGCGCTCGGAGAGGCCCCCTCCGATCAATCGGCTGGTCACGTCAAGCCCTAGCACCTATATGATTTTCCCAACCCTATTGCCCTTATGGCAAGTCCCAACCCCTTTTTATCATATGGGTGCTAGAAGGCGGTGGCTGCGGGTCTACATGTCCTGGGAATGACGTTAAACTCTATCTGATGGTGAGGTTCCAGTTTTGGAGGTTTGGGGAATGTGGAGCACCCCTTCATCACCATTGCTCCCTGGTCCACTCTGACCCGGAGTGGTAGTACCTGTTAGGGTCCCATCTATGGGTTAAATTGAAAAATGTATTTATAAAAAAATTGTATTATCCATTAAGAATTGATTTATTTCAAAACTTTATCTGCATTAAATGGCCCACTGAGGTTGATATGCCGTAAAACAAAACAAACCAAACCAATAGCTCATAAGTAAGCATATCAAACGTTGTAATAAGCTAAATTACAATACTGCGTTATATCTACAGGTCCTGTTAGTTTTTAATTATTTCCATTATTTATATACCAGGCCCTCGAGCCCTGTGTCCACCATTACCCCAGGCAGAACCGGTCCCCTCATCTAAAAGAGGCAGGGTTGGGTTTATTGCCCAGTACCCGATGCGCCTTAAAAGATGAATACCGATGGGATTCACATAATTTTTTAAACACTAGCCACTCATGAGATTCGGTTTGTGCGTGTTTCCCCATTATAATGATCCTTGTGTTTGACTGACATGGTGGGATGTGAGTACATACCTACTTATAATCATTTACCATTGTCCAAGACATGAAACATGCTATTCTGCAATTGCACACACATGGCATTCCATTTCTTAAAATGTTGGCATACCATTGTGGTGTAATGGTTAGTCAGCTGGGGGTACAATGGTCACATTATAGGCCCCACTGATAGGGCGAGCAGTTTCTCCTTAAGAAATTGTGTACAACTTTTATTTATACACCCTGAGGCTGGTCTGAGGATATGGGTCGCATATTTTGGGTCTAGTTGTCAGGACTAAAGAAATCGCTTATTCTATCCCCGAAGAGATCGTATTACCCCTCCGAGTGACATGAGCCTCTCCCGCCTGATTTTTGGGTCTCTAGCTCTACCCTACTTTCTAGTGTCGGAGTCTTCCTTCTGTATGTGCGATATTCTGTTTACCCCCCAAAACCTCTGCATATTTTTGCGACGGCACTTACGCTTCCTTGCTCTGCATCTGATAACATCGGGGTCATTTCTAGGTCGTCATACCACTCTTTTATAATACTTGGCCAGAACCCTATCTTACTGTTATATTTCAAATACACAACAACAATATAAATAAAGGTTTATTTATTTAACTGTGTCTAATAAAAGCCATTATTTTTGTGTCACATTCCATCCGTGTCGATAAGGTTGGACAGAGATGGTAGCAAACTAATATGATAGAATGATTACCACTAAATAGCGACTCCAATTCTCGTTGGATGCTCCATAATTGCGACCTTGTGTCATATCCTACCTGTGGTGAACGGGTTGGATGGAGATGATTAGCAAGCTAGTCTAATAGATTAATTACTACTGAATAACGACTTCAATCCTGGCTGGGTGCCCTATACTTGCGACATTGTGTCACATCTTACCTGATGGACCAAAGAATAAATAAATTGATGCCTATGCAAAAAGCATTGCCCCGAAAGATGACATAGACAGACTATACGTATCGAGAAAAGAAGTCAGATGAAGGTTCGCCACCATTGAACAATGGGTGGGTAGGTGCGACAATTTGAGGACTTGAAGAATACACTAAAAAGCAAAGAAAGGCTAATTACAGCAGCCAGTAACAGCAATTAACACATGGACAAACAGAAAAAACAACAAAAACTATAAAACACAAATGAGAAGAAAAACAACTAAATGGATACTTCAAGCGACAAATTGGGGAGGTTGTATGATATGGCTAAGAAATGAACACCTCAAGAGAGAAACCGAATGCCATAAGAGCCAATTATTTCAAATCAAATAGATAAGACCCAACAGATTATCAAGTGTAGTATGTTTGGAGACAGAGACGAAACTTTTAATCGCATAATAAGCCAATGCTGTAAACTAGCACAAAATGAGTACAATATAAGGCATGACTGGTTGGGAAAGGTCATCCACTGAGAATTTGGCAAGAGATTAAAGTTTGACCTTACTAATGCACAAAAAAGAATCCGTCCAAGAGACTGTGACGTAGAACATTCTCTGGAATTTTGAAATACAGACAGATCACCTAATCCCGGCCAAAAGACCAAACCTAATGTTAATTAACAAAAAAAAACTTGTCTTATTAGTGGATTTTGCGGGTCCCGCGAAGTGATAATAAAAGAAAACAAAAAGAAGGACAAATACTTAGACCATGCCAGAGAACTAGAAAAACTGTGAAACATGAGGTTGACAGTGATATCAATTTTTGTTGGGGCGCTTGGGATGATCCCCAAATGATTGGGAGAAAAAGTGGAGGAATTGGAAAGCAGCGGAAGAATCGGGACAATCCAAAAAACCGTATTCTTAAGATCGGATAGAATACTCAGAATGGTCCTGGAGACTTGAGGAGACTTGTTGTCACAAGATTTTGCGGTTCCAGTGGATCACAGGAGGGAAGATGAAAGAAAACAAATTGAAAAAGCTGTGTAATATGAGGGTGAAATGAATTGTTGTCTGGATGGTTTCAATTCTTCCTCTAATTTCCAGCTCCTCCAGTTCCTTTTCGAAGCTTTTGGGGACCGTTCCAAGTGCACCAACTCCAATAAGTATTACTTTCACCCTCGTATTCCACAGCTTTTTTTAATTCTCTAGCAAGGTCCAGGTTTTTGTCTTATCTTTTCGTTTTCTTTCATCTTCCCCCTGTGATCCGCTGGAACATCAAAATCTACGATTAATGCTCTTGTTCCATTGATAGAGGAGCGCGTAACTAGTATGTCCTGAATTGGCTTTCTTTAAGAGAAAGAGGAAAGGGAATCATAACATTGTCCCAACGAACAAGGATGCATGCTCGGTAAGCTACAAGGTGAGCCTACGACTATGCCCCACTCAGCCTCTTGTCGGTCACCGCGTTCGAAAGATCTCTCTCTCTCTCTCTCTCTCTCTCTCTCTCTCTCTCTCTCTCTCTCTCTCTTCTTTTCTCTTCTCTCTCTCTCTCTCTCTCTCTCTCTCTCTAGCTAGCTAGCTAGCTAGCTATCTATCTACCTCTCTGATTTCCTATTTCGCTCGCTCTCTCTCTCTCTCTCTCTCTCTCTCTCTCTCTCTCTCTCTCTCTCTCTCTCTGTTGTGTGCTTTCCTATTTCTCGGTGTCTTTATTTACCCCTCTCCCTCTGTCTCTTTCAATGTCTGTCTGTCTGTCTGTCTGTCTCTCTCTCTCTCTCTCTCTCTCTCTCTGCTTTCTTATTTCTCGGTGTCTTTATTTACCCCCCCCCTCTCTCTCTCTCTCTCTCTCTGTCTGTCTGTCTGTCTGTCTCTATCTATTTATCTATCTATCTTTCTCTCTTCCCTATTTCTTTCTCTCAATCATACGCTCCTCCTTATTTTAGTTCAATTATTAAGGTTTTCCAATCTCCGAAAAGAGATGCGCCCCCTGGTGACTTTTGATTTAACCGATAAAAAAACACTAATTGCATGAAATACAGGAAATGATCGTTGACGGCCACGGGCCTATTAAAACTTGATTGGACAACTTGACATTTTTATCTATCAAATAAGTAAATAATCACAAGATGTTACAAACTAATATGAGGAATATAAACAGAATTTTGCCAGTGGATAAACCAACGAGAACGAGGCAAAAAGTGAACACACAAAGGCCGGTAACTCGACTTGGTTCTAAGAATAAACCAAAATGGAGAACTGGTGAATAAGTTTTTAATAACAGTTGCGAAGACCTCGAAGATTATACGAGTCGAGACCCCAGCCTTAAAAAGAAAAAAGAGGAGTGGGAGAAAACTATCGGTAGAAGTTTCTCGATTATTATCTATATATATTGATACTTGTGTTCTTTAATTGTACGACTGTAATCATCTTGCAATACCCTGTGGTTGAAAAAAAATGAAACCGTACAAATCGTTCGCTTTGAGCTGCAAAAATGTAAATCCTGATTATCTGGTGTCGCTTGTCCGCCGAATTCTTATTTCTTATGTGTGTTGTCTAAGCTAAATGATGGACCATTCCGTTTTTATTATAAAGAAAGAAAGGGAAAAAAAACATGCTACACAGAAAAAATATAAGAAAGAAAGAAAGAAAGAAAGAAAGAAAGAAAGAAAGAAAGAAGTGAGTAGTGGAAAGATAGAGAGAGAAGATGAGCATGCATAAGTGATAATGCTAATCTGTTTCAATCGAACATAATGAAAAGATGAAAAGAAGGAAAGAAAAGGGGGAAAAGAGTGAGAGATAGTTAAATCAAGATTATTATACTTTTTTAAATATTGAACTATTTATGATAGATCTTAAGTAAACATATCAAAAGTTATAATAATTAAATTATTATTCTGTAGTATATCATCAGGTGCTAGTAGTCATTATATTAATACTCGTGTTCCTTATTTGGTTAAACATGAGACCGTACAAATCATCCAAGACTCAATGCAAAACTGTAAATCATGATTATCTGGAGTTGATTATCCACCGAATTCCTTTCGAAAGTAAAGGCCATCATTCAAGAGTAGTGGATAGGGCCCGGTGGTGAGGCTTCAGTTCTGGGGCTATAGAGAGTGTAGGATTGGTATTTACCCAACACGTTAGCCACAAGGTCGCAAGTACGGGGCATTTCACTATTCAATAGAAATAGATCTGAGAGACGAGCTTGCTAAAAATGACACCACGATGTGACGCCCATTTGTATCCAACCCATTCGTCACAGGTAAGATGTGACTCAAGATTGCAAGTATGGGACATTCTGTGAGGTACGAACTCGCTATTCAGTAATAATTGATCTGCGAGACTCGCTTGCTAACTATTACACCACGACATGACGTCCTCTCATTGCTTTGAGAGTTAAGTCCTTTTAAGACTTAAATGAGAGTTAACTCCCTTTGTTCTTTTTCCAAGTAGCTTGTAAAAAATGACAGCCATCTTTGATTGAACGTAATTTTCACGGAGAAAACACGACGCTTTTCAAATCCATTTTAATGTACGTTTTTAACTCCAAAATATCATAAAATGTCTCTTTTTAATAACAATTAAGTTCATTTCAAATAATGCACAATTACATGGTAGGAATTTAGTCACTTAAAGTTCAAGATTACATCCGGAAAGTGTAGTTTGCCATGGATAGGATGTGATACAAGGTCACAAGTATGGGGTATCCAGCGAGGATCGAACTCGCTATTCAGTAGCAATGGATCTGCGAGATTAAATTGATAATCATAAAGTGAGTATTTACTTAGCCCGTTCGACAGGAGTAGGATATGACACATGATCGCGTCTATGGGACATTCAGCGAAAACCGAACTCACAATTCAGTAGTAATGGATCTGCGAGACTAGACTGCTTACCATTACACCACGATAGGACGCCCTCTCTAGAAAGTGTAGATTATAATGATAGGTTTCAATGCATTTGATAAAAATAGACACGCCCTGTTGTAGGGGACTAGGATACGTCAACAATATCCTTTGTAGAGTGCTAATTGTTTGTTTGTTTTGTTTTACGGCATATAAACTTCGATGGGTCATTTTATGCCGGCAAAGTTTTAAAAGGTAGAAAATTATTTAAACTCATTTTTTATAAACAAATTTTCTACTTAACTCATAGATGGGACCTTAACATTTACTACCACTCCGGGTCCGAGTGGACCTGGGAGCAATGGTGATTAAGGGATGTTTCACATTCTCCAAACTTCCAGAACTGGAACCTCATCATCAGAGAGAGTTTAACGTCATTCCTAGGAAATGAAGACCTTCAGCTACCGCTTTCTAGCACCCATATAATAAAAAGGATTGGTGGGGATGCCATAAGAGCAATAGAGACGGGACAATCATATAGGTGCTAGGGTTTGACATGGTCGTCCGATTGATCAGACGGGATGTTCCGACCGTTTAGCCTAAGTAAGGGCCAAAGTGGATAGCTGCATGTCATGGACTACTCAGCCACAAGGATTCCACCCACAGCCAACAAGTGGCTCCATTGGGTAGGGTGTTTTACCCCTCTGCAGACGTGCAGTCGGTGAATTCTAAAGCCCAAGCCGACATGGCTTGTAGAGCGCTAAGACCTCTCCAAAAATTGTGTCCTCGATATGACACTGCGTCCAAGTGGTGAAGCTCAAATTCTGGAGATCTGTAGAATGTGGATTCATCGCGTTTCTATTACTCATAGATCCACTCTGATCCGGCTGGTAGTATCTGTTAGGGTCCTATATATATAGGTAAAATAGACCTGTTTAAGAATTATTAATACTAGTACAAAATAAAAAAACACCCTCCGGGCGATGTAAAAATAGATTTTTGAATGTCCCATAGACGCGATCATGTGTCATATCCTACCCCTGTCGAACGGGCTAAGTAAATACTCACTTTATGATTATCAATTTAATCTCGCAGATCCGTTGCTACTGAATAGCGAGTTCGATCCTCGCTGGATACCCCATACTTGTGACCTTGTATCACATCCTGTGGGAGTTAAAAATTTAATGTCAGCGAGTTTCTACCCTAAGTAAGTAAAATCATCAAATTCATTAAAGGATTAAAAAATAAAACAATTTGGAAAATTTTTTACAGAAGTGATTAAAAGTTCTTGACTGTGACATCGTAGTTAGCAAGTTCGAACTCAAGTAGTACTATTACATTCACTTTTGATAATAATGCTTAATTAAAAAAACTAGTACAAAATAAAAACACCCTCCGGGCGATGTAAAAATAGATTTTTGAAACATATTGCCTGAGGGGTGGGGGTTAAAAATTCAATGTCAGCGAGTTTGTACCTTAAGTAAGTAAAATCATCAAATTCCTTAAAGGATTAAAAAATAAAACAATTTGAAATGTAAACTTTAAATATGTATTAAAATAAAACAATCTATATATAGAGATATAATACCAGTTGTTTATTTATTAAAACTTGTTTAAAAAAAACAATGAGGACTGTCTAATGCTGCATGTTCAAATTTTGAGTGTATTTATTCTATGTTATGACGATTTGGGGTAATGTGACGTAAGCAGTGACGTAATTTTCGTTACAGACAAAAACCGGAAGCGAATCACCATTATTAATAGATTAGATAGAAATACATGAAACCATATAAATGTGTATAAACATGTTCGTCAATTACTGCTGAGTAATGAGTTCGATCCTCAATAAATGCACTGTATTTGCATCCTTGTTCTGAATCAAAGATACACTTAGTTCTTTTAGAGAGAATTTCGCGTGTTGCAATGGTTAGAAGACTAGACTAGTAGACTATTACGAATGATTTCGATTCTCATTGAGTGCTCCATACTTCTGACCTTGTGCCATAACTAAGTGTAATATAGTAGCCGTCTCCCACCACCAGTGCAATTGGTGAACAACTGTGTGACCGTCAACAAAAGTTAAATAACGACAAGTACAACGGTAGGTGCGAGAAGCAGTCACATGAGAGTTGGAGAATTTTGAAATTTGTCTGTCATTTAATAATGAGGACAAGTAACGAGTTAAATTTCGGAGCTAACGAAATTAGACTACGTCGCACGTTCATTTGAGCATCTTTCAAATCACATCAAGAGTGAAGCAATGCATGACATGTCAGTACACCAAATAACTACAGCGGGTATCTAACACGGGTTGAAATGCTTTAGTCATATATATATATATATATATATATATATATATATATATATATATATATATATATACTAGAAAATACGTGACCCGTTGGGTCACCCATTGTGCTCGGTTTAGATTGTTGGAAAAAATCACATGATAATATTATTTCACTAATTTAAAGTTTTCCCAAACTGTCCAAATAAGTTATTTAAACTGGAGTAAACATTTTCAAATGACCAAAGGAAGAACAAGAGAAGGGTCACTTGTATAACACCAGAGTGGTGTTAAGGAGTGGCTGGCGATATCTGATTAGGATACTTAAAAATAACAATTGAGTCTAGAGTCGTATAAGCGACTTAGATTAGAGTACAAGTCAGTGGTGGGGTAATGTCAACACAGGATGATAAATTAATTACTCTAACACAAAGAAATTCTAATGGCTAAAAGTCGGTTGATGGTTGATATAACACAAATAATTTTGAACAAAGAAAGCCTAATGGCAGAAATAGGTTAATATAAGGCAAAAGCCTGTTTAATACAAATGTTATCTTATTATCATTTACATGAAGACTCCAAAAGATAGGAACCAATTTATCCAGGCTAAAAGTGGTTGAATTAAAAACGAATGTCTGTTTTTTATAACTGCTGACATCTCCATGTCTCGAACAAAAACAGTTTAAAGATTAAATCTTTAAAGTGTTGATTAGTGAAGAATCACAAATTCGCCCGGGTGGTCTTAGGCCAGTTTCTGGGAATTATCATAGCGATTGACAGGACCATTTATACAATAACAAAAATATTATCAGGTGCCTTACCAATCAGGAAACTGGGGCGGAGACTTGTTACCCACCTCCGAGATATGTAACCCAATGCCATGATTTTGATTGGCCGTCCAATCAAATGCGACCGCGTGGGTGGGGTTTCGTATACCTCCTGATATTTACACTGTAGGGCCATTGGTCCGGCGTTTCGATTGGCTGGCCAATCAGAGCCATGGATTCAGGGGTTTGGAACCCATAAAAGAGGACCCAAAAGGGTTCCAGGCAGATTGGAGAGCTGGTACTTGACCAGAGTGGAAAGCTGGTCCTTGACCAGATCGGACAGCTGGTTCTTGACCAGATTGGACAACTGCTTCCCTAGCAGATTGATAGCTCCGTCTCATGGCCCTTGTCACCGTCTTTGCTTTGTCATCTTGTTACTCAAAGTCCTGAATTTGAATCAGAACCCAGCATATATCGCCAGTCAGTCCACAAAATACCGACTCAACCTCAACTCGATACCCCTTTGTGGTTGTACATGATTTTTAATCACTGTATGATTAATAAAGGTCTTTTATTGTTAAAAACGCGTTCGTGTTAATTGTGGAACAACCTTGGTGAATTTGGTCATTTTCAGGTACAGCCCGGAACAAGCACTTCAACTTTCCTGTGGGTCAAAGAACACCCATCGCGTTAGATTCGACGCCGCGACAGCATTGTATTACATTTGGTCCCGTGACCAGATCATAATATTACATTTGGCACCCCGACCAACATCGTGTTACATTTGGTGCTGCGTGACCAGCAAGCAAACATCGTATTACACTTGGTTAGTTAATTTGTAATTAAAGGTAAGTAGGATTTTAATCATGGATATCCATGACAATCTCTAGCCAACCCTACCCTATCAATCATTGTTCTCAAGAGGTCCTCTTCACAGCATCCAATATCTGCACAGAGTTTGTCAATGTACATCTTTGCTCAACGGTCCACACTGGCGTGCCTGTCTGCTAGTTTCCATACAAAAACATCATGAGTTTGTCCTTGATTCTCCAGCAGTGTCCAGCATTTTACTCAGATTGTTTGTGTGATAAGTGGCAAGTGGCCATACAGCTGCTTTCTCATGGGGTGTTCCTTCCACAACTTTTTTGAAATTACATACTGCATTCTTGTGCAGTTTCCATGTAGCTTATTCTCTAGGTGCTATGTTAGTATCCAAGTGGTACAGTTGTACAGTAGCAATGATACAGCTATGGTTGTGAAGAATTGTTGCTTTAACTTGTCAATGAGATCAGATTTCTATATGACTGATAGTCCATGGAAGACCATGCCTTTCACTATGCATTGATTAACATAGCTTTCTTTAGATAAGATATTACTACCTAGCTACGTTAATTGTAACACCAATTTCTAGGGTTTATCATCGAACGTGGAGATGCCTCCTTAATTTTAAAAACACATGAACTTGGTTTTATCGGAGTTCACATAGAGGGTGATGTTCCATGCTGCATTCGGTGCAGAATATTGCCTGCTTCTTGCCTTTTTAAAAAAAAATTATTTATAACATCTAATGATGTTTACTTATGTAGTCTAGGCATATTATAAATATATATGGTGCTAACATATCTCCAAGAAAATATATTTAGTATTGTAAAATAATGGGTGCAAGAAAAATAAAACATTTATTGCAAAAACACAGACATAAAATGAGGGTTCAATTTATTTTATTGTAGGAATTTATGAGGAAATTTTTCTTCTTTACCCAGGTAGGAAGTTCATAAATAGCACGGTTCGAATTTTCAGAAGGCATCATGTAGCGTTTTTTAGGGCAAGGGGCCAGAACGCATTAATGCGATATGCACCAATATGTTTCGCGCGTTGATCCCCCGTACCAAGTTTTTTTGTTTTTTTTTGTACATAAATAAATTTTACATTTTTCGAAAGACAATTTAATGATGAAACATATGTAAAAAAAGATAATTCACTAATGAATCGGTTTTGGAAATAGGGTATCTTAAACATTGAAACTTAAATCTCGTAAATAAGAAAAAATATGTATCTTTTTCTTTTTTGTTGTTGTTTTTAATTGTTAGATTATTTTCAAAAGAATTTTATATTAAAAGTTCCTATTGTCTACATTTTTATTTTATTTTTCAGGGATTTTTAAAAATTTATAAAATGTAAAATAAATACTTTTCTTTAATGTACAGCAAAATCGTATTTATTTAATCAAAGAAAATATTGTATGAAAAATATTTTGCTTGTGTTCTGGGTCCATAAGTTAATAGGTTCGAATCCGTGACGCATGTATATTTATACTCTGTAAAAGAAAACTCAAACAAACAGGGTTTAACAGGGTTTAGGGGTTAAGGTAACTAAGTTTTTGTCGGTAATGTTAATATATACTTCTTATAAAAAATTTGCGAAGTTTAACCCACAAATCTTGATTTTAAAACAAAATAAGCTGATTTGAATTATTTCGCAGCTAAATTTATTTTAATTTTTCGGAAAAGACAAACAAAGACAATTTATCTACTTACCAAATAAGTTGATTGATTCACTAATTTAAGATATATAAATTACCAAAAATCAAAGAGTTAGTCAGCAATGTATTCTTTTAGTTTGTTTTAGTTAAACGATGGGGGGAGTCAACGTTTGCTCATTTGAATAAGATCCCATCACATTTAAATATATAACTACTTTTTTTTTTACCCAACATGAAATATTTTAAAGTTTAATAATCATGTTAAATTTGACTCTATAAATTAATAATTAAAGTAATTTAAAAAAATCTATTTTAAAGTCTGATTTACGCCACTTTATTAAAAAAAATTCTCTTTAGCCTGGAGAAATGAAAGGGGGTGAATCTACGTACGTAGGTACTTGGGTGTGGGCGTCAGTACTGATTTTTCAGTTATTATAGGCACTCTCACTAACTGACAAATACAGAGTGGGAGGAGAGTTTACTTAACTGAGAAAGCGAGATGGGAAGAGTGACAGGTAGTCTCCAAGACAGGGATTGGTCGGTCGTTGACTTAATTGCTAATTACGCCTAATTAAAGCCAATTAAACTGAATTTTTTTTCATACACTTTGTAGTGCTAACACCAAGGAATATCTAAGTATAAATATTGTGTCCATAACATAAATAGAAAAAAATCCTTTAGCTGGAGAAGTTTGATAAACTCAGCTTTAGTATAATAATAATATATATATATATATATATATATATACAATCATTCATACGCACACATGCGTGTGGATACGGTCATAACGTCACAGTCTACACGCATTTTCATGCACACGCGCATGTCAACATACGCACACGTACAAACAAAAAAGTGCCTCCACGTAAACACGCAACACGAGAATACAGTTATAAAAAAAATACCATCTGTAACATTTTCAAAAAAAAAGATTTTTCATTTAACTAAAAATGCCATAGCGAGACGACAACTACTTCATTTGCATTGTTCTTCTGAAGGAGAGATTTTATCTCGAAATATTAAGAATAAATCACAGGTTAATAAACAACACCATTGTTACCTTATTCTTTCTTTACACCTGCATTGTGATAGCTTTCAAAACCAACCTCCAAACCAATATATACACAATGCTTCAAGCAAATTATAAAACCCTTATATATATAATATATATATATATATATATATATATACCAACCCCACTGCACGAACAGGGTATGACACATGGTCAATTTCTTAAGCGGAGTTTAACAGGTTTGAACTTTTGATTTTTGAGTTTTCCTTCTTTTAGACTGGTTACCACGCCAAGGTTTTGCCGCGTTTGCCCTTCTATTTAACCATAGCTGGAGCGAGAATAGTTTGATGCCTATCTTCGCCAATCGTATTAGCGCTATGTGAAATGCAAACGGCCTCGTTCAGGATTTGAACTCGGGTCAATGATTCCATTTTCTACGTTTCTAACCATTACACCATGCGCCTCCATGGTCATGTGAGTATATCACATGACCATGGAGGCGCATGGTGTAATGGTTAGAAACGTAGAAAATGGAATCATTGACCCGAGTTCAAATCCTGAACACCACAAATTAGCACGTACCTAAATATTGAAAAACTTTTGTCTAACCTTCGTAATTTTCGGTCGCAAATAGTGAGGTGAAAATATAGAGGTATTTTAAGGGTTAAGAGCCTGGCGTATCACTCCTGCTATTTCATAGTCTAAATAACCGGTTAACTGTTTGAATCCCAGAACAGTGAAGCAATCATCTTTCCTGCTGATGGAATATAATTGAATTTCTTTACAGGCAAAATGTCGGGTATCTCGACGATTTACGATGCAGTTTTTGTTCGCAGAGTAAATGTAAAATACACATTCTGGATGTGCCTCGAAATTACAGTGTCTGTTTCGTCTTTTATTTATTTATTTTTTTTTTTTTTTTTGTCCTGCGTTTTTTTTTTTTTTGTTGTTTTTTGTGTATGTTTTTCTGGGGTTTTTACTTTTTCACTTAAAGATATCTTTATAACAAAATAATGAGGAAATTTTTAAGGAAAGACAGTCTATTCCGATGCAGAATGTCGGAAGGAAGAATTTAAAAACGTATTGCCCAGAAGAATTGGAAAATAAATTCTCTAAAAGCAGCCATTCGACGTCACGGCGATCCTACTTACGGCTAAAAGACAGAACCAATTTGACAGAGTAAGGAGCCAGTCCGACGGCCAAAAAGACCAGAGGTTTCAACTGCAAGATTATCAGTTACAGAATGTTTGCTTTTACGGGTGTCATATGACTTTAATGGTGTGTAACACTATTTAAGTGTTATGGGTTGATTGGCGATCTATTAATTAATTACCAATTAATTAAAACTACCCTAATTATTAATTATGGTGATTTGTTAAAATTAATAATAATAATAATAATGATAATAATAATAATAATAATAATAATTGTTTATATTAAAAATATAAATTTAGCTAAGCAAAGAATTTTCACGTAGGCATAAATTCCTTAAATTATGGAATTTGACATATTTTGACATATATCATCGAAATTTTAAATTTTGCCAAAATAAAATGATAATTTGATAAATAAGATTCCAGTTTTTGAAAAGTTCGTCAACAATTTCAAAAACTTAGTTAAACAAAACAATGGTTGGCCTTGACTCGTTGGAGTTGGAAAAACCCAAATGGAAAGATACAAGCTAGGCTGGCACAAGGCCATTTAGACACGTAGACAATAGTATCGAGTGGCTGGCCAATCAGAGACATATGTTAGGGGTGGGGAGGTCTGGATCCCATAAATAACAGACCAGATAGAGACCAAAGAGAGACCAGGACAGACCGGAAAGAAGAGAAGAGAGAAGCGGAGTCAGACACTCCGGAACCAGGGAGCTCGCCATGGCTCGGGGCCCTTGATACAACTTTACCGATACACTCTGATGCCTTGCCAATCGGTACAAAATTGATAACTTAGCCAAAAACTAGCTGTAGATCGCCAATCAACTGACAAATAAATTACCTCGCTCCTTTGTAAAATAAATGTGTATATATTGTACATAAGCATCAAAAAGCGTTGTGTTCAATTGTTTTGTTGATCCGTTGACAGCTTTTGGTTATTTAATCCTTTTTCAGCCGAGTTGGTACAAGGAACGAAACCAGCTCTTTTTAGCCTTCCTGTAAATCAACAGACAACATAAAAATGGGAGGTTGGAACGGGCAGTTTCGACGACTGTAATACTGAGCCGGAGCATCGTTCTCATACATCGCATACATACATACATTGAACCCTGTACCCCGGCCAAAGGATTATATTAGTGCCGTGACCAGGTGCTCTATAAATTGAGAACGTACCCCAGGTTAAAGTATTATAGGTGTGTCAATCTGCCTATAGTTATTTTTGACGGCGATGGCGAAAGAGATGTTTCAACTGCAAGATTAACAGTTAGAAAATGTTTGCTTTTACGAATACCAAATGATATGATTTTAATGGCATGTCAACCTGTCAAGTGGTATTTTAGACTTATAACCAATGGGACCTGTTTGAGGGCTAAAAGACCAGACGTTTTAACTGCAACTTCCACCTTCGCACAACAAATGTTTTTGGTTCTATCCGTGGCGTCATGGCCCAATTCGAACTCGTAAGGCATAAGTTCTTGAATTAGATTACTAATTCGTTAAAGAGACCAAAGGTTTTAACTGCAACATTATCAGTTACAAAAAAATTTATTTCATGGGTGTCCAATGATATGATTTTAATGGCATGTCAACCCGTCTAGGCTTATTTTTGACTCAGAACTATTTTTATGGTTTAAGGAACCTGTTCGAGGGTCAAAGAGATGTTTCAACTGCAAGACTAGCAGTCACTAAATGTTTTCTTATACGGGTTCCAAATTAATACGGCATGTCAGCCTGTCGGGTTATTTTAGATTTATAACCAGCTTGACGGGGTGAGGGGGATGTTTGAGGGCCAAAGAGAACAGGAATCCCAACACAAATCTCGCTATCATGTGTCGCTTTTTGACTGTTGCATATACGAAGAATGTCCAAATAGTAAAGTACACATATTTACTAATCCAACATGTTTATTACTATACAAATAAAACAATACACATATGTTACCAGAACTACTATGTCACTTTTTTGGTCAAGATTAATTCTCTTTTCCCATCGATACGGGAGCGTGGAAATAGCCTTACGTAAATTTGCAGTCTTTAAGAAAATCAGGAAATAAAATCAGAACATTGCCTCAATAACACAAATAACTATATAGTTTCAAGTAATTATTTCTATTTGATAATGTCACGAAGTGTCCTTGATATTTTCAAACACTCGCTAAGTCGTGTGGATCCTGAGTGACTAGGCAATTGACTCTTCCAAGAAAAAAAATACTTCAGGGGAAAAATACAGAAGGTTTTTCTTTCAAGCAAAAAAAAAAGTTTTAAAAAAAGGAATTAGTCAATAAGACAATTTGTAAGTGATAAATAATTATTTTCATTTTATGAAAATAATTATTATTTAATTCTTTTTTTTTTTAAACACACGGGTGCAAAATATAAAGTTCATGAAACAGTCCAATAAATACCTTCCTTTTTCCGTTAAAACATAAGTTGCTTTTTTGTTATTATTTCTTTTCTCTCCTTATCTTTCATTAAATATAAGTTCCTCCTTTCTCTTTCTTTTTTCTTTAAATCCGTTTCCAAAAACAATTACTTCTTTTCATTTTCTTTCCTTTTCCAAATCCGTTTCCTTAAATCATTCCTTTCGTTTCTTTCCCTTTCAATTCAATTCGTTTTTTTTTCTTCAAATATCTCTGATTCAACTGTCACTTCCAAAACCCGTTCTCAACTGACTCTTTAACGGTTTCTTTAACTTTTTTTTACCTTTTTGTTAATAAATAAATGATAAATCACTTTTAATTATTCCAACCGTCACTTCAATCTACTGTCGTCTGTCTTGTTACCGTTTCAACTCCATATTTCTGTCTAACCCTTCTCGTGTTCCGTTCGTCTCTGAATTCTCTCGTCCCTAAACTAAACTACCGTCTGTGAATTCTATCGTCTGTCTTGTTACAATTTTTTCCCGCGTATTTTTCAAAACAAACTTAGGGGAATTAACCCCTTTTTTCTGCCAAGGGCAGCAACTCTTACCTTTCCCTTTATTTATTTAACTTTTTATATTTTTTTCGTTTTCTTTTCCAACAAATAGTCAACGCCCTTGCTATTATTAATGATTAAATTATTAAATGATATTCTGAGAAATCTCAGAATATCATGACAAATAATAATAATCATTTGATTGCACACAGTTATATGGTTTCAAGAAACTAATTATAATCCCAGGGGAACAATTATTACAATCAAGTAACTATTCTTAATACAAATAATTTATTTATATGACATAAGTATTCCTATCGAATATGAATAATTTTCAAACATATCTATTTGACACCATCAGATAGAGTGAATCCCGTGGCATAGTTGTAATGGGCATGACATAAACGGCAAAGAATCGCTTGTGCCATGCACTAGACACCCGGATGGGACGAGACGGAATTTGCATAAGGGGTGGTCGAGCGATGATAAAAACTGACAGTGGCTGATACTGTCAGTGAGCAACAAAGTGAGAAGAGTGAAATTCAACGACTACTATTGTGTTTTGGGTGAACAAGGAAGAAGGGAGATGAACGAGCTCAGTTAGTAGAGAAGTTTGCAGAAACAAAAGTGATTACTGGTGTCATTTGAACAGACTCCAGTTGGAAAATTTTTTACAGAAGTGATTAAAAGTTCTTGACTGTGACATCGTAGTTAGCAAGTTCGAACTCAAGTAGTGCTATTACATTCACTTTTGATAATAATGCTTAATTAAAAAAACTAGTACAAAATAAAAACACCCTCCGGGCGATGTAAAAATAGATTTTTGAAACATATTGCCTGAGGGGTGGGAGTTAAAAATTCAATGTCAGCGAGTTTGTACCTTAAGTAAGTAAAATCATCAAATTTCTTAAAGTAGTTAAAAAATAAAACAATTTGAAATGTAAACTTTAAATATGTATTAAAATAAAACAATCTATATATATATATTTACCAACTCCTCCGCACGAGCAGGATACGACACAAGGTCAATTTCTTAAGCGGAGTTCAACAGGTTTGAATTCAGAGTTTTCCTTCTCCTAGACTGGTTACCTAGCCATGGTTAAAGAACCCAGTCTGCCCTGCTATTTACCCATAGCTGGAGGGGGAGTAGGATTCATACCTTTCCCAAGGGTATTAGCGCTAAATGAAATGCAATTAACACGTCCAGGATTTGAACTCGGGGCGACGAGTCCATTTCCCATGACTTTAACCATTACACCACGCGCTTCCTACTAAACAATCTATATATAGAGATATAATACCAGTCATGTATTTATCAAAATTTGTTTTAAAAAAAACAATGAGGACTGTCTAATGCTGCATGTTCAAATTTTGAGTGTATTTATTCTATGTTATGACGATTTTGGGTAATGTGATGTAAGCAGTGACATAGTTTTTGTTACAGACAAAAACCGGAAGCGAATCTCCATTATTAATAGCTATTCTTAATGCAAATAATTTACCTATATATAGTAACAAGTATTCCTAACGAATGAGAATAATTTTTGAACAGATCTATTTGACCTATACATGAGACCCTAACAGGTACTACCACTCCGGGTCAGAGTGGACCTTGGTGTAATGACAATGAACGAGTACTCAACACTCAACAGATCTTCAGAACAGGAGCCTCCTCAGCAGATGCAGTTCAGTGTCATATAGAGTACACCAATTTTCTGTTGGACTTTGCTTAGACAATAAAGTCTATTTGATATAAATCTTTGTCAGGATTTGTTCAATTTATATGTCCTGCGTTAGTACACCATTTTTCAGAGGGTAGAGTAAACGTTTAGAAATTTCGAAGGCAAAGGTGTTGGAAGTTTGTTTTGGTTTTGGTGTTTTTTGGTATTTTTCCTCATGCTCCGCTGTAGTGTGTTCTTCCGTTTTAGAATAAAAAGTCACATCTGTGATAGGTTCACGGATGATAATCAATTCCTGGGTTTGGTATTGCCACAATATACAACCCACGAAAAATGACAAATACAGAATAAAAGTGGAATTAACAGTTTGGAATTTGCGAGGTGTTAACTCAGTTGCTAATGACCCGTTTGTTATGATGCGCAAGGTTATCCAAGAAAAGATAGCCTAACACAGGACATAAAAATTGAACAAATTCCGAAAAAGAGTTATAACAAATAGACTTTATTATCTAAGCAAAGTCCAACAGAAATAATACATGACATAGATGTTATAAATAAAATAATCCTTGAAGATAGTTTGCGGTATAACACAAGAAAAAGGTTGTGACTTACTGTTCATTCCATGATGGATACCACGAGTGTGGCTAAATCTCTATGAAAACATAAAGAGTATTCAAGGCACGTGTACTGTACGCGGAAATACCGGGGCTGGTGAGCCAAACCTCTATGAAGACAGAGTATAAAGGTAGCGCGTACGGATACATGTACAAACCAATAGTTTGGGGGGGGGGCTTAGCTCCCTACCACACTTCAAATGAACGAAGACACAACTTGTGTCTACTTCATAGCTGGAGGATCCAAGAGAAAGAGTGTTTGACTTTCGCGGGGCTGCCTTTGATTATTATCAATATCATCATGGACCGCTGTTATAAGCCAATGAATTCGCGGGTAGTCTAGTCTAAAATCATTATTCAACAATTTCTTGGAGAAAAACGTAATTTTCTCGAAACCAATTCCGAACCCATCCTTCCAAAATTGGTTGAAATAGATAAATTTCTGCAGAATTATAAGGATGACCAAAATCGAATAAAGTTTAAATGTCTTGAAGGTTTTCTTCATGATTCCATCCATTATATTTACCAGCAGGATGCCAAGAAACTCATATAATTGCAGCAAAAAATAATGCCATGAGGACTAATTATATCAAAACAAAAATTAGATAAGACGTAATGGAATAGCAAGTTTAGGATGACCATTCTATCAAAATAATATATGTAAAAAACAGACTTCGTCATAAAATTATTGTTAACTAGAAACGGCTACCCGGCGTTGCCTGGGCAGAGAGGGGATAATAAAAGGTTAGTCTCGCAGATTCATTGATTGTGTTGATCTTACATAATTAATTTATGTTTTAATCATAAACGCAATTAATGACTTTCCCTTCTCTTACTATTCAAATTCAAATCCTGATTTTTAAATATCTTCCCAATTATAAATAAAATCTTCATTATTTTTTCGCAAAACGCAAGCTCTGGTAATAGTGAATGTGTATATATCTATTTACTTTGTTATTAATAGTTTTATTTTTGTAGTTTCCTCCGGACATACATTCATACATACACACAAGTGTCCTTTATATATGTATTGATTAATATTAGGACTGTTCTTCTGACCGGGATTAGGTGATTTGTTTGAATCTTACGGGAAGAAATTAGTTTAAAATCATTATATTCTTGTTGGGATGAGAACCAAGAAAGAGGGGAAAATACGCCATTTTACCTACTGATTTTAATTAATGAAATTCCCCCGTTCAAAATTCTCCCTGAAAAGTGAATAATTTTTACATGTGATTCTTTTAACCCTTCTTCTTCATATTACAGCAAAAATTACGTTACGTTTCTTTCATTTTTTATGAGTTTTGTTGAATCTTAATTCATGTTAAACACATGAAATTGTGGCTACACCTACTTTAAACAATGCAAAAGTTCAGTCGGTAGAGCGTCCGACTAGGAGCGACTAGGTTCCAAGTTCGATACCGGTCCTCGACAATTCAGCGTATGAGTAGCACAGAGATCTATGCGGTATAGTGAGGGGCTGATGGTAGATGTGGCGCTCCACCCCAGATGCAAAGATAATCTCCTTGGTCTAGCGCTAGTGAGAAGGGGATAGACTTCCCCGCTGTCTGGCTGATACCGATATTAGGCCGCCCACCGACTTACTTTTACGTATAAAAACGCACTACATTTCATTACATTGCACGAAAATACCCGAAACCACTGTGACGGATCCAAGGGCTCCACTATCGGTAGCACCTTCCCCCTCATGTTCCATTGTCTTTTCGGTTCACTTGCTGATGATGATGATCATACCTTTCCCAAGGGTATTAGGACGAATGTAATAGCACGACTGGAGTTCGAACTCGCTTAATATGATGTCGCAGTCTAGCACGTTGACCACTACGCCGATGTTCTTGCGTGTTACCAATATATAAAGCTGAGCTGTGTCATCGTTTCCATAAAGGACACAAGAAGGCCTGTTACATCAAGAGGGGCCCGAGATAATTAAGGATCGTAAAAGTTTTAGTAGAGATAAGTTTTAGTAAAAATAAATTGTGATGGAGGAAGAAGGAAAGAAAATTTTTGAAATATATTTTAAAAGAAAGAATGTGTTTGGAATACGTGTTGTTTAGAATGTTTGTTGAGAATTCCATCAGAAATTTTCGGAGGTTAGATATTTTCGGGGGAAACTATAAACATTAGCAGAGAATTCCAGTGTGGAAATTTGACAATAGACAATAGAATTAAAATATGACGTAAGAAAGTAATCAGCTGATTATCCGTATGTAAGAGAATAATCTGCTAATTATTTTGTAATTATAAAAGATGGGGTGAAAAAGAACTAGGGAGAACTAGCGGGGAGGAGAGAACGAAAGGGACACCACGACGCGATGTAAACATAATCCAATAGAGCGCCATCGATTTCATATCTGTCCACCCCTCCTATCACCAGTGACAGGCAAAGGACAATACAACAAATCAAATCTAAGCAAATCTCTCTCTCTCTCTCTCTCTCTCTCTCTCTCTCTCTCTCTCTCTCTCTCTCTCTCTCTCTCTCTCTCTCTCTGACTGCTAGGATTTTGTATCACGACCAACAATAAACATTCGTTAAAAAGAAGTACAGGTGTTTTTTTTTTGTTACTTGGTCACGGGTTACCATGGAACAAAAGACTCGTAAGGTAACAGGCCAATCACTGTGTGTGTGTGTGTGTGTGTGTGTGTGTGTGTGTGTGTGTGTGTGTGTGTCACATATCTAAAGCGCAACATTTATTTCTTTCTTTTACAAGGTTAAAACTTCAGAAGTTAAACTCAATGTCTGTAGCGTTTATCATTTTTTTTAACTTTAATCATTTTTTAAAGTTATTATGAGTACTTAAATACTTATGTGAGGGGAGTAAATCCCGAAATCAAATCCGGAGCCGGTGTCCCTAAAGTGGTGTAATGCTGAAATCCAGTACTATCCAGCAACTGCGACACTACCGCTATAAAACTGCATCGGTTCCTTACCTTTCCTTTGGATAACAGTGGCAGTGTGGGCAACAGCTCATCCTCCATAGGAACCCGCCCAGTCTATGTAGTTAAAAAATACACTTTCACACTACTCCATCGTCTCTCGTAGTCGGAAGGCTGCCAACAATTCTGACAAGACAAGAAAAACAGGAAAATAAAAGCAAAATATTCAAAAGATATCGGAATCTGTTTAGTTGAAGGAAAAGAAAAATGTTACTTTCAGAAAAGAAGATGAAAATAAAAAATCTGAATATCAAAATCCCATGGTCAAAATAACATCGGTCATGTATGCAATAATTATTGCATCACAACAAAGCAGTAGTTCTAGTAGTCGGAAGAGTTGCGTTTTGTCGGTATCAGCCGAACAGTTCAAATCCTGGACGCGGCTATTTGCATCTCATATAGCGCTAATACCCTTGGGAAAAGTACGAAACCATCTATTCTCCCTTCAGCTATGGGTAAATGGTAGGACAGACTGGACTCTCTAAAAGAAGGAAAACTCTAAATTCGAACCAAACTTCTCGTTAGTGAAAACTATTTTGAGAGCTCCTCCTTCTCCACCTAATCCCTCTCCTCCATCTCCCCTCCTCCCCTCTGTCTCCCCTCCTCCCTTCCTTCTCATCCTGTACGCATCTCTGTAATGTCGAAATTTGATTCATGATTACTGATGTAATGGAATATTCCACACTCTCTCACACCCATGTGTTGTAATGGAATATTCCACATTCTCTCTCATCCATGTGTTGTAATGGAATATTCCACATTCTCTCTCACCCATGTGTTGTAATGGAATATTCCACATTCTCTCTTATCCATGTGTTGTAATGAAATATTCCACATTCTCTCTCCCCCATGAGTTGTAATGGAATATTCCACACACTCTCTCACCCATGAGTTGTAATGGAATATTCCACACACTCTCTCTCTCTCTCTCTCTCTCTCTCTCTCTCTCTCTCTCTCTCTCTCTCTCTCTCTCTCTCTCTCATGTGTTGAAATGGAATATTCCACATTCTCTCTCACCCATGTGTTGTAATGAAATATTCCACACTCACTCTCTCTCTCTCTCTCTCTCTCTCTCTCTCTCTCTCTCTCTCTCTCTCTCTCTTTCACCCATGTGTTGTAATGGAATATTCCACATTCTCTCTCACCCATGTGTTGTAATGGAAAATTCCACACACACACACACACACTCTCTCTCTCTCTCTCTCTCTCTCTCTCTCTCTCTCTCTCTCTCTCTCTCTCTCACACCTATGTGTTGTAATGGAATATTCCACACTCTCTCTCACCCATGTGTTGTAATGGAATATTCCACACTCTCTCTCACCCATGTGTTGTAATGGAATATTCCACACTCTCTCGCCCATTTGGTCTGACTATATATAATGAGCACGGCATTATGCTGGGATGGCTTCGAGGATTAGTTACGTACCTCACTATTCCTTGTCTGTCTTATTGTATCTCGCTGCAATAAAACCCTCTATCTTAAATCTACGAACGTGTTGACTGGTCCTTCCTTCTCGACTAGAACCTTGTCTGATTGTATCCCTTTTAAGGACACAACAATTTCAAACATGATTGCATATTTATTAACCTTTTTTTATTTTTCTATAAATCATTTGTTCCCACACAGTTATATGCTATCAAATATGAAGACAAGAGATAATTACTCCCTAATTGAATGGACGGATCCGTTGGGTGCCTCGTGGGGTTTTACATGAATTGGCTAGTTCAGTTTATTAAATTCCACTTCACAGTGAAACGCCCCATATCTAATGTATTTCTGTTGTGATTGAGACCTCACATGGTGTAATTAGTTACGACTCCAGGGCGGATGCATGGGGCAACCAGTGAGATTCGAAATCACTCCTAATTGTTTGCTAGCCATTAAAATAAATCTGATATATATAAGTTAAAAGAAAGGAAATGAATCCGACGGTATGAGTATAGATAAAAGGATATGAAAATACAATATGCTGTTAAAGTGAAAATATTTTATAACATATCTATAGCTATTTCTCTGAATGTTTGAGATGAGGCTTGAAGATTAGTATTATTAGCGTTATTCAGACTATTGTCCCCATCAAATGGTGAGTCTAGATGTAGCGAGTCTGTTCACGAAGGTACCCACTGATGAGACTCTGACAGTGGTACGGAATAAGGTAACTGCAGATTCAGATTTGGAAGAACGCACCCGTATCCCAATAGACAATCTAATGGAGATGCTGACGTTCTGTGTAGAAACAACTTACTTTAAGATGGGTTCTGACATAGAGGAGAGCCTAGCTAAGGGATCACCATTATCCCCGGTGTTGGCGAATATATACATGGAATACTTTGAAGACATGGCCTTAGGAACTACACCACTAAAGCCATCAATGTGGCTTAGATACGTAGATGACACATTCATTCTCTGGCCCCATCAGGAAGATGTTCAAATACTACTGGATCATGTGAACTCAATCCATCCAACTATACAGTTTACTATGGAAAAAGAACAAGACAACAAATTGCCCTTCCTAGATGTGTTAATAACTCGCACAGAGCAAGGATTCAGTTCATCCGTGTATCGTAAGCCTACCTTCACTGGACAGTATCTCAACTTCAATTCCCACCATCCATACAATGTAAAGAAAGGTATCGTCCGTTGCTTACAACATCGAGCAAAAGCCATCAGCAGTGATGAAGTATACCAGAAGGAAATGGACAGCTTAAGAGAGACCCTCCGTCGTAACAATTATCCTGAGAGCATAACATCGGCTATGAGAAATCTGGATTGCAGGACAGAGGATGATACCCGAAAACTCACCACAGTCTGTCTGCCCTATGTGAAAGGCTTGGCTGAAAAGATTCAAAAGATATGTAATCCCTATTACATTAAGACAACATTCAGCAGTGACTCAACTCTTCGTAAACATCTCGTCCGAGTCAAGCCCCCAACAGAATACAACATGACCAAAAATTGTATGTATTCCATCTCATGTAGCTGTGGCAAAGAATACAAAGATGAAACATGCCACCCACTGAAAGTAAGACTAGAAGAACATCGTAAAGCAGTGGTCCGAGGAGAAATAGAAAAGTCGGGTATGGCTGACCATATATGGAATTAAAAGGGAAACCATCTGCCCTTATGGGATGAAGTTAGAATAATAGATAGAGAAGAACATTGGAAGAGAAGACAGTTAGGTTAAAAGACAGTTCTAAGTGACAGTTATCTCTGGTTCCCGAGTTCAATCCTGAGTTAAAGCAGTTAGAAAAATAATTAATTAACACAACTCCTATCCCAGCTATGGTTAGCGGAATGAGAACAGGAATAAATAAAGGGTTAGGTTCAAAGTTCCGTGATGGCTCCCGAATACGACAAGAAAGTTCCCGAGTTCGAAAAGAAGGTTCTCGAGCTCGACAAAAGAAGAAGGCCGGAGGATATATCGGCCGAAACGTTGTACAAATAACAATGAAGATGGGGACAATAGTCCGAATAACGCTAATAATACATATCTATAGCTAATATTGAACAATATTTCGATTTTATAAAAAACATCTTCAGAGTTTGTTTATACTCCGTACTATCAAGAGCGGAGACGAAACTCATATAGTACGGAGTATAAACAAGCTCTGAAGATGATTTTTATAAAATCGAAATATTGTTCAATATTAGCTATGAATATGTTATAAAATGTTTTAACTTTAACAGCATATTGTGTTGTTTTCATATCCTTTTATCTCTCTCTCTCTCTCTCTCTCTTCTCTCTCTCTCTCTCTATATATATATATATATATATATATATATATATATATATATATATATAAATATAATATATATATATATATATATATATATATATATATATATATATATATATATATATTACTGCGGCTATTTTCACAGTGTGCTATTTTAGATAAGTTTCTCTAAATTAGGTGTGGCCAAAATTTCCATTGAAAATTGAAAATTGTAGATTGTCAATTTTTTTCCTTGAGAACAGCGCCTAAACTTACATATCACGTTAAAAAGAGAACATCTTTAAGGAAGAAAAAAACGGAAAAATGCGCCAGTTTGACAAAAAGATTTTAATCTATAAAATTCTCCCGTTTAAAATTATCCCAGTAAAACATGTTATGAATTGAAGAAGTCTCTGGAAACAGACGTTGTCTTAGTCAAATGTAGTAGCCGACTGACTTAATACTGAGGCAGTCTTGTTTTTATACCGTTACGTCAATTACATATGATAATACAAAGCCAATAATTTTTACATCTGATTTTTTAACCATTCCTCTTCAACAAAAATTACGTTAAGTTTCATTTATTTTTTACGAGTTGTATGGGTTTTAATTCATCTGGTTGGGGTGGAAGTTAGATAAGACGTAATAGAATAGCAAGTATAGGATTTCCGGAGACAGAGACCATCCTCCCAAAATTGTATATATACAAACCAGACTTCATCCTAAAGAATGAGACCCATAAAAGTATTGTTAATTAACACAAGGTCAGGTCTTCTGGCTGGGATTAGGTGGTTTGTTTGTATCTCAGAATCTCATTGAGGGGGGACATATTAAACCTTTAAAGAAATTATTTTAAGATTATTATTATATAATTATATTATTATATTCATTTTTTACGAGTTTTGTTAAATCTTAATTCATGTTCAACACATGCAATTGGGACTACACTTAATTTAAACAGCCCAAGAACTTATTTTAAAATGATTACATTATAATTTCTCTGAATGTTTGAGATGAGGCTTGAAAATTAGTATTATTTGGATTATTCGGACTATTGTCCTCATCTTCATTATCATCTGTACAATGTTTCGGCCGATGTGTTCTCCGGCCTTCTTCGTGCATTTCTTATCGGACTCGGGAGCCTTCTTTTCGAGCTCAGGAACCTTCCCGATTACAAGAAGGTTCCCGAGTTCAAAAAGAAGGTTCCCGAGTCTGACAAGAAATACCTGAAGAAGGCCATTGACCGAAACATTGTACAGATAACAATGAAGATGAGGACAATAGTCCGAATAATACAAATAGTACTGATTGTATTATTGTTGGTCTGAGAACTTTTCTGCATTTTCTTTCAAACCTGACCACAACTGCACCACATTCTAACTTATCGGCATTACTGAACAGCAAAGAAAACCCAAATGTTAATGATGTATTGATCAATCACGCGTCACCTGTGCAAGTCTCTTTTGTTAAATAAGTAAATTTAATTAACTCTCTATTACAATGAACATTTAAACATGTGTCTACAAGAGAAATGATAAATTTGAAAAACCTGTTCAATTGATCAATAATTATCTACATTAAGACGAAGAAGAAAATCAAGAAAAGAAAAAAGACATGGCCGAACGAGACACTTGGATTTTTATTTTATAAAATTCATGAAAACTTTGAGTAATTTTCCTTTTCACTTGGACGTTTTCTTAATTCGTTAAAGAATGGAGATTTTTCCCTTTTTTTTTTTTGTATTCTTCCTTCAAATGCTGTTCTGAAAAGTTAGTCCAGGAAAGTTGAAACCATTATTTATGTTCTGGGATTCTGGATGCTGCGCTGAAGACCTCCCAGGGACGGTTGGCGAGAAAAGGTGATGGAAATCCGTATTGACGATCTATATTAATATTTCATCTTTTATCCAGAAATACACACACACACACACACACATATATATATATATATATATATATATATATATATATATATATATATATAAATGAGTGTTAAGTTTATTAGCCGACGCTGCAGTGTTTCGATATGTTAAGTAGATCTTCTTCAGGGCATTTGTTTATATAAGGAAGAGTTAAAGAAAATTATCACAGAATAACGAGAAAATCAGTGATATTCCTTGTTTCCTTAACAGGTCGAAACACTGCAGCGTCAGCTAATAAACTTACCACTCATTTTATTTAAACCTGTGTTTTTTCAAATTTCTCACTATACTACATACCGTCGGATTCACTTCCATTTCTCTTCACACACACACACACACACACACACACACACACACACATATATATATATATATATATATATGTATATATATATATATATATATATATATATATGATATTTAGACAATCTATTATTGATAAAATTAATCAGGAAATCAGAGATGACATTTTAAAATGCTTTTATGGGTAATCTAATGCTATTGCTCCTTGCGCGCTATTCTGCATTATATTTATTATATTCTTATTATATTATATATTATATATTATAATTATATATTATAATTATTATATTATAATTATATATTATAATTATTATATTCTTGTTGGGCTGAGATTTTATGCAATTTTTCAGAACAGACCCCAACTGTGCGCCACTTAACAGTTATAACTTATATATATATATTATATATATATATATTATATATATATATATATATATAATATGTATGTATACACCCCCCACACATACTAACTTATTATATATATATATATATATATATATATATATATATATATATAATATGTATGTATACACCCATATACACACACACACATACACACACATCGTACATGGTTAAAATTTTCGACTGGACTGTCCGATACAAAATAAGGTTTATTTTTATAATTTTGTTAAATTAATTTTTAAAGACTGTAACATTCAAAATATAATTTTGGTTCGTGTTTAAAAATGTTCTTAATTCTTTGACCATTTCTCTGCTATCATGTTAGTATAAGTTCAAATGTTGAAGGTTGTCGTAAATAATTTTCGGTAGCTTGTTAACCTTACCCCCTCCAAATTCCACTGGCCTGCCGTCTCTCTCTCTCTCTCTCTCTCTCTCTCTCTCTCTCTCTCTCTCTCTCTCTCTCTCTCTCTCTTTAAATGCCCCCCCCACCTGAATGTTTAATCCATTCTAAAACATTAGATTCCAATTCGGTTTTGAAGAGCGCACATGGTTAAGATTTTGGACTGGAATGGCCCCACGTTCACTAGCCCCAATATAGGAGGGGATATGTGGACTTATACTAAGTTAAAACTTAGATATCTAGGCCCTCCCCGACCTTTTTTTAACTTCTATCTCTCTTCCTTTTCCTTCTTGCAAAAATCTACATGCCTCACTGGCCTGTAAAACAAAACCATGGGTAGCAGCATGGTGGATATGAGACGCGGCGGGAGAACCTAAATAGGTCATCTTCTGATACACGCTATTAGAAGATGCTGGGCAGAGGAGCCCACAATGGGTCAACGGCCAGGATCAACCAGTTCAGTCAGGTAACTACTGCTCCTCATCTCTAAGAGCAGCGCCTATTGATGAGTTAACTCCACAGCTACCGATAGATATCGATGACCTCGACCCAACCTAAACTATACATGACAGTACACAAAGTCGAAGAATCATGCAGCATTGTGCTTCCTGCTATCACTAAAAGTACGCGTTCTGCTGAGGCTCGAGCTCCGGCCCAGTGTCCGATAAATTACCTACGGAGCTCCAAATGCATCACACACTTAAACCACATCACTCCCAACACAGACAAACAAGACACACACTTTACTGAAGACATAAACCTAACCACAATATCTAATAAGACAGACATAGAACCCAAAACCAATACAAACCTACTTAGATGTAAAAAAGCACTTAAGATAGCAACATTTAACGTTAGAACACTAAAAACGATAGGCCAACTCCCCGAACTTACAGCGTCCGCAGCTGAAAAAAATATAGATATCATATATGTGCAAGAACACAGATTTGACCATGGTGATATAGAACTAAAATACCATGAATCTGGAATCTGGTTGGACATTTGTGTCAGCATCTGCATGGAAAAACTCCATCAATGCCACTATAGGAGGTGTAGGAATGCTTCTCAGCCCTCGAGCACTAAAATCCCTTAACAGCATAGAGAAAATCCAACCGAGAATCATGAGTGCTACGTTTAATGGCAATCCTTGTATGATTATAGTCTCATGCTACAGCCCCACAAATGTCAGCAACGAAACAGACATTGAAATGTTTTACAGCGCACTATCCTCCCTATGCAGACATACCCCCAAACATAATGTACTGATCATTGGTGGAGACATGAATGCACACATAGGAAGAAACGAAAGCAATAGATTAAGCTTACACAACACCCCAAACAGGAACGGTGATCTCCTAGCTGAGTTCTCCCTTGAAAACAGGCTTGTTTGTCTAAACACCAAATTCCAAAAACGGAGGGACAAACTATGGACATACACATACCCAAATAACACAAAAACGCAACTAGATCACATCCTAATAAACAAAAAATGGATAAATAGTGCAATAAACTGCGAAGCGTATTCCCCTTTTGAAGGAGTATCCTCAGGTCACAGAATAGTCACAGCAAAATTACGACTAAGCTTACGTAGAAATAAAAAGCAAATTAGTAAATCTGTACGATACGACTGGTCAACACTTGACAACAGCGATATATGCAATCGCTACGCTGTTACAATAAGAAATAAATTCGATATCCTCCAGGAGATATCCGAAAGCTCCACACCAAACAAGGAATACGAAAACTTCGTCAATGCTCACCAAGAAGCAGCAGCCGAGTGCGTACCAACCAAACTAAGAGCCAAACACTGTGAAACAAAAACAGTTAGAGAAAACAGAAACGATATAAAAAAAGCAGTCCAACTCAATAAAACAAACCCAACTAATGCCAATCTACACAACCTTAGGAAAGCCCAGATATAACTAGCCAAAACATACAAAAAAGAACAAATAGAATACATACAAATACAAATAAATAATATAAGACAATCGGTGGAGGACAGACAGTCGCGATTAGCATGGCAAATTGTAAATGAAATTAGTGGTAGGAAAAGTACCTCTAAATCGAAACTAAAGGCAACCAGCCAAAAAGATAGACTGCAGAAATGGAAAGACCACTCCCAGAAACTTCTGGGGAACCCACCTAAAATCGTAGAAAATAATACCCAAAAGATTGTAGATAAACAACTAGATATCAAACTGGAGGATTTCACAACAGATGTAATCAACCAAGTTTTAAAGAAGCTAAAAGGTAGAAAAGCGGCAGGACTTGACGGAATACCCCGGAGGTATGGAAGATAGGAAATTTCAATGACATACTTCTTAGGCTATGCAATGCAGTGTGTAGACAAAATAGAATAGATAAATGGACGAAAGGCTACATCCTCTCATTCCCCAAAAAGGGAGGTCTCGGAATCACTAAAAACTACAAAGGCATAAATCTTACTGCTATTGTTGCAAAGATATATAATACCCTTTTTCTTAATCGCATCCGACCTGAAATAGAGAAAATCCTTAGAAGAAACCAAAACGGATTCCGCAGAAATCGATCCACAACCTCTCAGATCCTGATTATTCAACGGATCATAGAAGGAGTACAAGCAAAGAATCTAGATGCAACGCTACTATTCGTAGATTTTTCCAAGGCATTTGATTCTATACATAGACGGAAAATGGAACAAATACTACTAGCATATGGTCTCCCCAAGGAAACGGTTGCAGCTATAATGATGCTATACAAAGACACTAAAGTGATGGTACGCTCACCTGATGGCGACATTTATTTGACATCGCGGCTGGAGTACTACAAGGAGATACGTTGGCACCATATATATCTATAATATGCCTAGACTACGTACTCAGAACATCATTAGATACCATAAAAGAAAGAGGTTTCACACTAAAAAAGGCAAGAAGCAGGCAATATCCCGCACAAACAATTACAGATGCAGACTATGCTGATGACCTTGCACTTCTTGCAGATACACCGGCACAGGCTGAATCACTACTACATTGCTTTGAGGAGGTGGCAGAAAATATCGGCCTCTGTGTGAACTCGAGTAAAACGGAGTTTATGATCTTCAAAAAGAAAAGAAACATCTCCACACTCAACGGCACGCCTCTCAAGCCTGTAGAACGTACCATCCACAGAGAGCAATGTTAATACACGAATAGCAAAGGCATGGTCGGCCACAAACAAATTGTCAGTCATATGGAGGTCCGATCTCCCTGACAAGCTGAAGCGACAGTTCTTCCAGGCTGTGGTTGTATCAGTGCTGCTATAATGGCTGCACCACTTGGACCCTAACGAAACGTCTTGAGAATAAGCTAGATGGAAGCTACACAAGAATGCTGCGTGCAGTCTTGAACAAGTCGTGGAAGCAACACCCCATGAAGAGGCAGCTGTACGGTCACTTGCCTCCCATCTCACAAACTATCCGAGTGAGACAGACAAGGCATGCAGGACACTGCTGGAGAAGCAAGGATGAGTTCATAAGCGACGTTCTCCTGTGGATGGACATGCAGGTGTGGGGTGCCCGGCAAGGACCTATATTGACCAGCTATGCGGGGGTGCTATTTGCTCCACAGAGGACCTCCCAGGTGCAATGAATGATAGAGAAGGTTGGCGAGAGATTGTCATGGATATCCGTGCTGCAAGCGTGACATGATGATGATGATATATATAATATTTAGACAACCTACTATAAATAAAGTTTATTACGAAATCAGTGATAACATTAAAATCCTTTAAATAGATAGAAATTTTAATTCAAAATCCTGTTTGCCTGCACGTTAGATATATTTAAAATTATAATTTAAATCTTACAAAATAAATAGCTAACGTTATTTAGCGTCACCTTAGGAACAAAAAACAATAATTTAGACAATTAATAACAATTTATAATATACACAGGGAAGGTTAGTTATATATCACTTTTTTATCCTATTTATTTCCCCATACTTTAAAAAACGAGTACATATATATATATATATATATATATATATATATATATATATATATATATTCCCGCCTAATTCATTATTAATTAATTAATTTTCAAAATTAGGTACGACTCCAATTAAGCACTTATTCTCCAAAAAATTATCGGCAAAAAGCCATTCTAAACAAACCTTGTTTACAACTTATGATATCGTCGTGTAATAAAAGTCACTAGAAGAGGAATGTTAACCTACTCTAAACAAATCATAAAAATCTAAGAAGTTCGTTTGGTGTTGGGGTTATGGGATCGGCCTGTCAGCTTGGCAGTCCGGTTTCAAATCACGCACAGGGCGGTCTTCCGATCTATAGCTCTGCTGATGAGGCCTAATAGGCCGAAATGTACATACAGAGATTGATTTTTCTCGATTTGTTTAGCCATACATTTAATAGGTATTCCCGCCTAATTCATTATTAATTAATTAATTTTCAAAATTAGGTACGACTCCAATTAAGCACTTATATATATATATATATATATATTTGGGAGAATATGTGCTTTTAATTTTAGTCAGACCTAATTTTTTTGAAAGTTAATTCATTTATGGTTAATTAGGCGGGATTTAAATGAATTAACTTTCAAAAAAATTAGGTCTGCCTAAAATTAAAAGCACATATTCTCCCAAATATACTGTCGGCTGAAAATAGCTAAAAGTTGTTTACATAATATATATATATATAATATATATATATATATATATATATATATATATATCATGCCACATCAACACCAACACATGGGAGGCTTGTGCAGAAGACCGTACGAGCTGGCGACTCCTCGTCAAACAAGGCACGAAAAGGAGTGAAAAAGAGAGGAAAGAAGCCGCCACGGAAAAGAGAGCCAAAAGGAAGGAGAGACAACAGCATCTCCAGCAAGCATCACTGTTTGTTTGCAGTCACTGCACCAGAGATTACCATTCAAAAATTGGTCTGCTACTCATGCAGTTGCAGATAAAAACGGGGACACTACGCCATCGTCTTTAGTAGACGGAAGGATGAAAAAATATTATATATGTAAAATGGAAGTGAATCCGACGATATGTTGAAAAGAGAAATGAAGGAAAGAAAGTATATGCATGTTTTGGTCAGGAGTTTATCCATGTGTACATTATTCTATCTATTATTATTTTTAAATAATAAAATGATAAGTAATAATAATAATAGAAAAAATATAGAAATGTTTCTTTGTGTGCGGAACATTTCTACATTTTTCTATTATTATTATTTCATTTCATTTTGTTATCTAAAAATAATAATAGATAGAATAATGTACACATGGATAAACTCCTGACCGAAACACGTGTAAGTTAAATTAATTAAAATAATCCTATTCTATTCATTCTATACTTTCTTTCCTTTATTTCTCTTTTCAACACATATATATATATATATATATATATATATATATATATATATATATATATATATATATATATATATATATGAAGTGAACAAACAATGTGTTTGAAATGGCGAAGGCCGACAATTTTTGGGAGATTATGTGCTTAATTAAAGTCATACCTAATTTGTTAATTAATTAGTTATAATTAGTTGAATTAGGCGTGCATATCGGCTTAAATGTAAAGCGTAAACAAATCGAGAAAAACTTTTTCTCGATTTGTTTACGCTTTACATTTAAACCGATATGCACGCCTAATTCAACTAATTATAACTATTTAATTAACAAATTAGGTATGACTTTAATTAAGCACATAATCTCCCTAATATATATATATATATATATATATATATATATATATATATATATATATATGGGAGAAATATAAGGAGGTTAATCCGACAATAATTGGAGAAAAGTAGACAAACACGGGATGTTATGGAAACTGGATGACAATAAACATCCAGTTTCCATAACATCCCGTGTTTGTCTACTTTTCTCCACACACACACACACATATATATATATATATATCTGCTGAAAAATAAGTATAGCTGCACTGATGAGGGGTAAACCCCGAAATGCGCGTCTGTAGATTGCTTTATATACGCTCCCCAATTTTCAGGTTGAGCACTCTGTTTAGAAAGGTAGTCTCACTTGTTTACAAGTTAGAGACCTCTGGTGAGTTTATTTCCGGTTTAGGAAATATAGCGATTATTCTGCCTTCTATTCTTGGCAGCTGCTTGTGGACCCATCGGTAAGAGAAAGTTCGTTCGGGTCTCGAACCCGACCAGAGGTAGCTGCTGAAAAATAAGTATAGCTGCACTGATGAGGGGTAAACCCCGAAACGCGCGTCTGTAGATTGCTTTATATATATATATATATATATATATATATATATATATAGTTTTTATTCTGTTTTAAACGACTTAGAGTTCCTCGTCCCAACCACTCCCCCCCACACCATCTTATCGGCTATCTCCCGGCAAAAAGAGATGAAAAAAATAGATAAATAAGACAAACTTATTCATTAGAAAGTCAACAAGTAAATTGGACAAGCACAAATAATAATTATCTCAGATAAGTTGCTGTTTTAATATTTATTTCTTTATAGGAAAGACTAATATATCGAATTTTATGACTAGCGTTTTATTTTTGACTCTAACACACTTTATTCACAGCGTAACTCCAGTGTCTGTAGATATTAACTCATGTTTATATCGTTTTACCCTATTGTTTACTGCTAATAGTCCTAACTCCAGTGTCTTTGAAAACATTAACTTGAATTTGCTTACCGATTTGTATTTTCTAATCTAAAATGGTACCTGTGGACTTATACTAAGTTAAAACTTGGATTTTTTTCGGTGTGGTGGACCCGTAGATCTCGTCAGATCATCCACCTGCGTTCTCCAAAGTCTCCCAGTCATCTTGCCTCGGCTTGTCACTGATACTTGACTTTGGGGAAGGAGAGCATGCGGTGCGTGTCGCACAAGCGCGCAACATGTGAAACAAAAAACATCTGCAGATATTTCTACAAGTCTCAGAGTGATGGCGGAACGGTGAGGTGTGCAGGCCTGACGGGCTGGAAGCACGCAGATGTGAACCTACATACGGCGTGATCCGTGACCTACTTAACGTCACCACCTTGCTGATTGAACAGGAATGCGCCTCGTCGAGGTTGTAGATGAATGAGCAGTCCCTTGGTTAACACGGTTCACCCAGCCATTTGGGAAGTATCTAGAAAATATGACCTAAACAAATGCCGATTCAGCTATTAAGCTGGCCAGAAACCAGCGCTTCGACAGATGTCCACATAAGCTAGGCGAAAACAAGAAAATACTACAACACAAAACAAGGCTAAGAATAGCCACCTGGAATGTCTGGACACCTCCCGATCTCGAGAGATTGGGAAACCCCAAACTACGAACTGGTATCGTGACAGGGAAGCATCTCGATATGGGCCGACATCAATGCCCTTGTGGAAGTCAGTTTCAGCTATAAGGACCAATTGACAGAAGGGGGTGGGCTTGATACACATCCTCATGGAAAGACAGGCCGATGATATCTGTAAGAAGTTTGAAGTAAGATAAGCCCTCTACCCTGAAGCGACACATGACGGACGCCATGGAAACAAGCAATCTAAGCGAATGTAATCAGAAGTTGGTTTTTTTTTTCACGAAACAAAAGGACTCGTTATGTTTAACGGTACATTTTTCTGAAAAGAAGTTAAAAAGTTTTCAAAGTGTTTGACAAACTTTCTGGTTTGTCAAACACTTTGAAAACCTTTTAAAAAAAGAACTTGCAACAAACAATTTATTTCACTAGAAATTTTCTCCTGGCGATGGTCTAAGGTCGAAACATATAAAATATATTCCTGTTTTTCTTATCATATTTTTTTCATATAAATATATATATATATATATATATATATATGTGTGTGTGTGTGTGTGTGTGTGTGTGTGTGTGTGTGTGTATAAGTGAATAATATCAAATATTCAACCCAAAAATTAGAGGACACAAACGTAAATATTGTTAAAGTTTACATACCCATGTCTGTGTGTGTGTGTGTGTGTGTGTGTGTGTGTGTGTGTGTTCATTCCACACTCTCTACAACTCCAAAACTGGAGCATCACCACTAAATTCAGTATAGTGTCATACTCAGGACACCTCTTTTGAAAGGGAGAGGGTATAATCTTCGTAGTGCACTACCCGTGGCGAACGGGTTGGATAAATACATGTCTACTCTCTCATACTTTTGCGTATTTGCTGGTACCGTGTTTATCCGAAAATAAGACCGGGCTTATATAAATTTTCACTCCGATATATGACACTAGGGCTTATTTTCGGAGATGTCTTATTCTTCATATATCGAAAAACGACATTACGAAGTAGAAAATTATGAAATTCTAAATAAATAGAAAACATCTGAGGATGTCGGGTTCGAGTCGCATGATGTGATTGTGAAGAATGCTTATTTATTTCATCTGTCTACCGCTCTCAACTAGGGCTTATTTTTCAGAGGAAATATTAAAACATTCAGAAAAATCATGCTAGGTTTTCTTTTGCAAGTAGGACTTATTTTCAGAGAAACACGGCAGTTATGAGCATATTCTTTGGAGAAGAACAGAAAATGGTAAACGTGTGTTAGCAGGAATCGATTCGTTGCGCTTAAAGGAATCTACGATTATCTTCTGAAATCTATGGCAATTCCAATCTAAAGTTTAACCTAAGTAATGAGATAAATATTACCGAATTTTTTTGTTTTGTTTTGTTGTTTTGTTTCGACATGCGCATTCTTGTTGACGCCATCACTTTGCATGTGCATCAAAAGAAACAAAACAAAAAGGGCGGGGAGGGGAGCAAAACAAAATAAGAAACCGAAGAGAAAAGAGAAATACATCTGAAAAGAAGATGAAATTACCTTTTCCTCATCTTTTAAGCGCTAATTTCCAGCAGATGAACTCCATGGGAAAACTCTCCTGTGTAAGAGTTTCGCGTCTCGCATCTTCGTGTAACTTTTCACACCCGCGTGCGGGCGTGCACACACGCATACAAACACAAATACATACATATATTTACACACATACATACATATAGATACACACATACACACACATATATAGGTTAAAGCGAACTTAACGGACCTAAATTCCACCATCGTATATCACCCCACCGAAAGAAAAGAAAAAATACCAAAAAATCAGGGAATTAACCGAATTTAATGAAATTTTCAGTGTTGATATATTAATGAATAAAAAATATAATGCATCAGTTATTTTATTTTAAAACCTTTATATTTCTTAAAGTCAGTTAACTTTAAACCATCTATTTTTTAGGCGTAACACAAATTCTCAAAAATACGTGGTTTAAAGTTAATTCCCTGATTTTGGGGTTTTTTTTCTTTCGGCTGGGTGACATACGATGGTGGAATTTAGGTCCATTTAGTTTGATTTAACCCACTTATATATATATATATATATAAGTAAAAATATAACAAAAGACTTAGAATTTTTGATTTATCGTCTATTTCAAGGAAGCTTAGACAACGTGTCTAACTCTCCCAAATCATCAGATGCGAATGATGAAATCTTTATTACTTTAAAGGCATTTGAAAACAGATTTTTTTTATTGTCCTGTTACTCTCAGCTGTGGGGTAATAAAAAAGATATTTGACCATTTGTTGTCGGTAATTTGTTGGGAATTTATGTTAAATCAATCTATTCCAGATTTCACCTAAAAGACCACCCCAATTCATTTAGATTTCATTTATTTATTTGTTTATTTCTTCCTCATATCTTCATATTTTCCTTAATTTCCTTTAAATTTTTTTCTAAATTACTTATATATATATAAATTAAGATCCAAGAAAAACTATTTTATCTACTTACTTATTTAACTAATTCCAAATATACATATACATATATATACACATCCATACACACACACACACACACATGTCCATACACATGCATGTATCCGCACACACACACATCAACACATACATACACATGTACTTGTACTCATACATATCCATACATATACATATCCAAATAAACATACTTGAGATTTATCCAATCATATACATCCACATCCAAACACACTCGCATTCCCCTCTATACAACACACGTACATATATACACTCACATACATATACATTCACACGCATACACACGCATATATATATATATATATATATATATATATATATATATAAAGATAAACCTAATGAGTCAGATAAACCTACTAAAAGTTTCGCTTAGTGCTATTAGAGTCGGATCTTAGCCCTAAAGAGCACTAAGCGAAACTTTTAGTAGTTTTATCTGACTCATTAGGTTTATCTTTATTATTTGCTCTACTTAGGTATTGAGCACTTTTTACTTATTAGCTTTAGTTTCCTGGCGGTTTTGTATGAATATATATATCTTATATATATATACATATAAATTGTTTTTTCTTTTGGCCAAATATTGTACCAATAGTTTATTTTTGGTTGGTACGATTATCTTGGTCTTTTCTTTTTTTTCCAAAAATTTTTTTCTCCCCGGGTGATGTTTGGTAGTATATTTTTACAATCAAACTATTTGCTGGGTTTTTTCTCACCGCAAGGATTTACCAACAAGTTTGGTATATTAAATTATATATATATATATATATATATATAATATATATATATATATATATATATTAGAGCTTTAAAAAGACCCACTAAAAGATTCATTATTTTAAAAAAATGCATTGTTTCGATCAATTAGATCATCTTCAGGGCACTACACAACTCTCACTATAAAATGTTTACTCCCCACACATACACCTTTTTCTCCTCACTTACTTATTT
>CM042156.1:65346570-65459070 GCA_023376005.1 Doryteuthis pealeii
TTTTGTTGTTCTTGTTGTAGTTGGATTTTACGGCATGTCAACCTTTGTTGGGATATTTTATGCCCAAGCCGCTTTCTTTTATTCCTTCTCAATGGGTATTCAATTTTTTAAACTCAATTGTTTAAACATATTTTTAATTCATTTTTCCTATGAAACCCATAGTTGGTATGACCCCTCCAGTGGATCTGAGAGTAATGGTAACGAGGGCGTACTCCACACTCCCCAGAGCTCAAAAATTGGAACTTCATCACTAGACGCAGTTTAAAATCATGCCCAGGACACTCCTTATTTTCTTTTCTTTCTTTTTTTCAAATATTCACTAACTAAAACAAGTCCATTACTACTGAATAGTGACTTCGATCTTCGCTGGATTCCTCATACTTGCGACCTTGTGTCACATAATACCCTTGGTGAGGGAGATCGATAATTACATTGGGCGTCCTATCATGGTTTACAAGCTAGTATTGCAGACCTATTACTACTGAATAGCGAATTCGATCACCGCTGGATACCCCATACTTGTGAACTTGTGTCACATGCTATACGTGGTGAACGGTTCGATAAATACTTAGACATCCCATCGTTGTGTCAGAGCAAGCAAGCTAGCCTGGTGGATCCATTACTACTGAATCGCAAGTTCGATCCACGTTTGCGACCTTGTGTCACATCGTATCTGTGGCGAATGAGTTGGGTAATTTACCTATAATAACTAAAACAGTTCCCGTAAAAAGTGATGGAACCATTTATATATAAAATAATCAGGGATCTCAAGTAATTATTTTAGTAATTTGTAATTTATAATTTGGGTTTGAATTTGAAAAGAAAAGAAAAGAAAAAAGAATGTTAGAGAAATATTTTTGAATGAAAACAATCCGAGTGTAGACATATTGCTTGCAAATGAAAGATACAAAAGAATGTGATCATTTGAAAATAATGATTGTTTACACGTTACTACGGTCAGAAATCAGCTGATAAAAGATTCATCTGATATTTTTGGTTTAACGCTGATGTGCACCAAACCGGCTAAAGAAAATTAATTAATAATACAATTTTTTAGGATATTCAAAAAGAGCGAGTTCTGGGAGATAAAGAAAAAGATAGAAGTCTGACGGACAAAGAATGAAATACGCACGTCTTAGCTGGTTAGCCACATTTCGTCCGGTTTCCTCTGTCTCACTTTCTGTCTTTTTTCTTTGTTTTGTCACCAATATGCGTCAATAACATCTCTCTCTCTATATATATATATATATATATATGCGTTGGCGTTTACTACTAGATAATGCACCGGCGAAAATAAAGTTGATTTTGACAAACGAACAAAGTGATTGGCGTTTTATCCTTCTAACGCGAGAAGCAAACGAGAAGCAAACGGGAAGCAAACGAGTCATTTAGGAGTAACGCTACACTTCTTGTAGAAGTGTAGCGTTACCCCTAACACACACACACACACATAATTATATATTATATATATATATATATATATATATATATATATATATATAACGTTAGAAGGGTAAATTTGACGACATATCGATGTATAGGGTGTATTTTGAATCACTGGTTCTTAACCAAGGCAGCCATATAACATTTTGGGGATCCAAGCAAGCAAAAACATATTTAATTATGAAAATACAATGGGGCTTTTAAACACTGAATGGAATTGGGGATCGACCAGGGTAAATTCGGAATCATGGGGGTCAATAGGTAAATCAAAGACATTTAAAATCACAGCTTTAATAACAGTCAACTAATCTATTAATAATGGAGATTCGCTTCCGGTTTTTGACTGTAACAAAAACTACGTCACTGCTTACGTCACTATACCCGATATCGTCATAACAGAATAAATACACTCAAAATTTGAGCATGCAACATTAGACAGTCCTCATTGTTTTTTAAAACAAGTTTTAATAGATACATCCACAGTATCATATATTTATATATAGTTTGTTTTATTCTAATAGATATTCAAAGTTAATAGAACTCAGTTTCGATTTCAAATTGTTTCCTTTTTTTTTTTTTTTTTACTCCTTTAATAAATTTGATGATTTCATGATTTATGGTTCAAACTCTCCGACAAATAATTTTTAACTTACACCTTCTCAAGCAATATATTTGAAAAATTATTTTTACATCGCCCGGGGGTGTTTTTTTATTTTGTACTAGTACGTATAATAGAACATGAGAAAATTTGTTTTATTTCATGGGGTAAAGATATGGCCAAAACTTTTGGTATGGGAGCACTTCCCATTTTCTTTAAACTTTTTATAAAAAATCTAAAATTGTAAATTGTCACTTATTGTTATTCTAATCCTTCGAAATGGAGCCTAAACTTACATATAAAAAAGATTCTATAAATTTCTTAAGTAAAACAATGAAATAAATCACGTTAAAAAGATTACGTTTTGTGGTCCTATACCAGTCACGGTATGAATTACTTCCGTGACTACCCATTGTGTCTCCGGCCAGCTGTTCTTTCGATGCCCTCTTCGCCCACGCTATGTTCCTTTGATCCTCAGAACTGATATCGATGCAACTTAGTCGGTGTGTCTGTGTGACGGGTTGAATAAAAGTGGAAATGAGCTACCGTGATTGTTGACAACTCTAAAAATGAGATTAACCATTAACAATACAATAACAATTTTTGGTTAAATCCTACTTAACGGACATAAATTCCACAATCGTATGTCACCCCGCCGAAAGAAAGAAAAAATACTAAAAATCAGGGAATTAACCGAATTTAATGAAAATTTCAGTGTTGATATATTAATGAATAAACAATATAATTCACCAGTTATTTTATTTGAAAACTCTTAGATTTTTTCCGGTCAGTTAGTTTTGGACCACGTCTCTTTGATGCATAACACAGATTCACAAACACACGTGGTTCAAAGTTAATTGACCTGAAAAAATGTTAACTTTTAAAATAAATAACTAGTCCATTATATCTTTTATCTATTAATGTATCAACACTGAAAATGTCATTAAGTTCAGTTAATTCCCTGATTTTTAGTTTTTTTTTCTTTCAGCGGGATGGCATACGATGGTGGAATTTATGTTCATCAAGTAGGATTTAACCAATTTTAAAAAATTTTTCAATACAAAAAATCTGAAAAAAAACGCACTATTTTGACAGATACGGATTTTGATTTATAAAATTCTCCCGTTTTAACGATTTTTACATAAGATTTTTTAATCCTTCTTCTACATAATAAAGCAACAATTGCGTTAAGTTTTATTCACTTTTCCGAAATCTGATAAATTTTAAATCATAGACTCGTGAAAAAAAGCACCTGAAATTTTTGGCTATACTTACTTTAAAGTAACTTGTGAATTTTGTTATATTGAAATGTTTTAATCATTGGATGTTATTTAGCTAGACTTTTTTTCTTTAGCCTTTGTTAATTTTTTCACGATGTTTTTCGGTCGCATCCCCTCCAGTCTTCCTAAAAAAAAAACACTGGAGGATACACGTCCAAAACATTGTTGAAAAAAAAATAGATAAATTAAAATACAAGAAAATACGACTAAACCAGAAACAGAAGTTTAATGCATACAATTTGCAAGACTCTTCCTGTAAAAAAAATCCATTTTCTTTTAATTCCTGATGGTCTTCTGCTGTAACGAGAAAAACTTACTAAAATTACCAATTTCAAACTAAGAAACTTTTTATTGTTGACAAGTAAAAGACAAAGAAATATTTATAAGTTACGTATTGAATTAATCTATATAAAAATTACTATTATATAAAACTCAGTCTATCTTGTATAATAATACTCGTTTTCCTTAATTGAACGTCCGTGATCATCTTGCAACACACTCCGGTTAAAAATGAGACCGTCCGAATCGTCCAAGTTGAAATGCAAAAATGTAAATCTTGGTTATCTAGAGTCGCTTATCCGTCGAATTCTTATTTCTTATGTCGTCACTTCAGCTTTGAATTCAGTTTACTTTCTCCTAGACTGGTTACCAAGCCAAGGTTAAAGAGCCCAGTCTGTCCTACTATTTACCCATAGCTGCAGGGAGAGTGATTGGATGCATACCTTTTCCAAGGCTATCAGCACTGTGAAAGGCAAACTGCCTCGTTCAGGATTTGAAGTCAGGTCGACGAGTCCATTTTCTACGACTCTAACCATTACACCACAGGCGCTTCTTCATATCCGCCTAGAGGATATACCAAGCGCGATAGCCGACAGGGGACGGATGGCAAGAGAGACACACAGACAGACAGACAATCAAGAGGAACACTACCTGGTGCTTCCGCTGCTGCTGCTGTCACCACCGGGTTATTTCCTATTTAAGTAACATGAGTGACCCAGAAAAAACAGAACCGAAATTATTTATTTATGTTCCCATTAAACTAACCCTAAACCCCAACCCTAACCCTAACCCCTAACCCTAACCCTTGTTGGACATAAACTTTTTAAAAGTTAAAATTAAAATTAACAGTTTTATTACAAAATTTGTGGGTTCTGTTTTTTCTGGGTCACCCTGTAATATTATGTTACTCAACTAGGGGGGTAGGGTTAGGGTTAGTTTAATGGGAAAATAAATAATTTGGGTTCTGTTTTTTCTGGATCACCCTGTAATATCATGTTACACAACTAGGAAATAACCATGAAATATATTATTTTGATAATTATCATTAATTTTTTTATTATTATTACATGTGAATTTATGCTGACAGCACTACCTGACGACGACGACCACGACGACGACGATGATGATGATGATAATGATGATGATGATTTGCCTACCTGAGAAACAATTATAAGATCTGCTGAACATAGCAATTGGTTCCGAAAAACAACTAGAGGTGTCATTGACTACCAAGTTTAAAAAGCGTTCATTAAAAAGAAAAAGAAAAAGAAAAAGAAAAAAGAAAAAGAAAGGTACGTAGGTTACGTGCGCTTATGTCCAGAAATCTTTTTCTTCTTTTCCTCTTTTTTTTTTTTTTTTTTGCTCGCCATTTTCTTTGTCTTTCATGTTTCTTACCACATTATGTTAAGACAGATTTTTAAGTGCACAAGTGGTTCAAACAAGAACTAAACAGTTTGTCATTAGGCCACTTTAGCGGAACCAACTCTTAGTTAAAAAATGCTTCTCTCGCGATAACTTCAGGCCCAGACATCTCATTATCTGATGGTGTGGTTACATTGACCAAATACACAATCATTGTTATTGAACATATAACTAAACGTCAGGAATAATTGAATATTATTTGGCTCAGATTAATTTAAAATTTACTGCTTTCTTGCTCTGTCTATAATACTAAACTCGGCACTGATTGTCTGTCCGTCATATAGAACTACGGCTTTCAAGTTAGTACCGAAAATAAGACCTACTTGCAAAATGAGGTTTGGTAATTTTCGGATGCTGTTGTCCTGGCCTCCTACCCTAAACTACGCCTGACGACACATGCTGAAAAAGTGACCCGTGTTAGTATAACACTATAATAATGTTATATAGTGTCGTTCGTGTCGGTGTCAGGCACGCAGACACTGACATGAAGAGTCGGGCCCCGTTGATTGCCGAGTTCAGATCGCAAAAACGAAATTTGTCACAGGCCACGGGAATTTCTAAAATAAGAGGATTGCCACTAGAAAAAATTACCTTTTACGACTAAAATTAATTCCATAATTTAACATAAAACCAAAACGCCAAACAAAGCTCCTCGTGTTTTTATTTATCCAAACAAGTGTGCAAAACGTACTCCTATATTACTCCTATTTATTATATATGAATAAAAACAGTTGTTATTGTTGATGGTGTGTTGCCTGATTTTTTTAGAGTTGACATCAAACCCGGCAGCTCATTTCTACTATTTTTTCAACCCGTCACAAAGACACTCCGATCGAGTTGCGTCGATCCCAGTTCTACAGAGGGTATTGAAAGAACAGCTAAACGGAGCTTCATGTGGTAGTCACGGAATAATTCATACAGTGTGGAGGATAGTATCACATTTGGGGCCTGCCATCTAGGATCGTATCACATTTGGTTCCGTGAACGGATCGTATCACATATTACCGTGACCATGTGGTACGTGTACAGGATCGTATCCCACTAGTTATGAACAGCATAGCAGTTTGGAGGCGTTTTTATGGACAAATTAATGCGATAAGAAAGCGATATTTTACAGCCCCTTCCTAATATTTTTGTCGACAAGTAAATGTAAATATTCTAAAACTCACTTTCTATTTTTATTTTCTATTTTTAATAGTTTTTCGGATTTTTCCCAAAACCAACAATTTCTGGGATTGGTGTTTCGTCATTTACTATTTGGATGGGAACGCTAACATCGCGAGACGTTTCGTTTTTATATTTTTCTTGCATTTCGGGTGCCAAGTGGAGCCTTTTAACATCATAAACTAAGGCTCACAAGCTTTTGCTTGTTTTCCACCACTTTCGTTTGACATGATTTATAGTTATTTACGAAGTTGAGGCCCGTTGATGGTTTGATTACAATCGAAACGCTTTAGCGTCGGCTTTCTGTAAGTCAATCTGACTTATTTTTTGTTTTTTTCAAAAACTTTATACTTAATTACATTGTCGTATCTTATATCCATTTTCTTTATATATATATATATATATATATATATATATATATATATATATATTATGTGTGTGTGTGTGTGTGTGTGTGTGTGTGTGTGTGTGTGTGAAGAAAAATGGATATAAAATACAATATACTTGTGAAGGAGTTGACAGCCATATGGTGATTGCCGCTTCTTGACAGAATAAGGCCATTTCTACAAGTAGTCCAGATGTGAGCAGTTGTGAGCGCGCAGATGGCCCACGGATCCAGCTTGTTTTTTATGTACCCTATCACACATATGAAATCCTCGACATACAGGCGCTGCCACACAGGCCAGACTTCAATGTAGGAAATGTTTCTATGGTGTCCGTCATGTGTCGCTTCAGAATGGAGGGCTCGAGTCACCTTACCTCAAACTTCTTACAGCTATCATCGGCCTGTCTTTCCATGAGGATGTGTATCCAGACCTCCTGTCAATTGGACCTTATAGCTGGAGCTGATTTCCGCAAGAGCATCGGTGTCTGTCCCTTATCGAGATACTTCCCTGTCACGATGCAGGTATGTAGTTTGGGGTTTCCCAATCTCAAGATCGGGATGTGTCCAGACATTCCAGGTGGCTATTCTTAGCCTTGTTTTGTGTTGTATTTTCTAGTTTTCACCCAGCTAATGTGGACAACCTTCGAAATGTTGGTTTCTGGCCAGCTTGATAGGTGAACCGGCATTTGTTTAGGTCATTTTTTCTAGACATTTCCCAAAAGGCTGGGTGAACAGTGTTAACCAAGGGGCTGCTCATTCACCCACAACCTCGCCGAGGCACGTTGCTGTTCAATCAGCAAAGCTGTGACATTGAGTGCGCCACAAATCACGCCGTATGTATGTAGATTCACATCTGCATGCTTCTATCCCATTCCTACATCACTCGGGGACTTGTAGAAATATCTGCACAGGTTTTTTGTTTTACATGTTGCGCGCTTGTGCGACACGCACCGCATGCTCTCCTTCCCCAAAGTCAAGTATCAGTGACAAGCCGAGGCAAGATGACTGGGAGACTTTGGGGAACGCAGGTGAATGATCTGATGAGATCTACGGGTCCACCACACCGAAAAAAAAAAAAAAAAAGACTAAGTTTTAACTTAGTATAAGTCCACAGGTACCATTTTAGATTAGGAAATACGAATCGGTAAGCAGATTCCACTTAATGTTTTTCAAAGACACTGGAGTTAGGACTGTTAGCAGTAATCAATAGGGTAAAACTATATAAACATGAGTTAATGTCTAGTGACACTGGAGTTACACCGTGAATAAAGTGTGTTAGAGTCAAAAATAAAATGCTAGGCATAAAATTCGATATATTAGGTCTTTCTTATAAAGAAATAAATAGTCAAACGGCAACTTATCTCAAATAATTTTCGTCTTTGACCAATTCACTTGTTCACTCGCTAATGGACAAGCATGTATTATTTATTTTTTTTTTTTTCTTTTTGACGCGAGATAGCCGGGAAGATGGTGGTGGGGGGGGGAATGGGGAAGTCAGGGAACTCGTAGTCATTTAAAACAGAATTAAAATGTATTTTCTTTTTAAACAAATTCCTGTGAATAAAGTGTTAGAGTCAAAAATAAAATGCTAGGCATAAAATTCGATATATTAGGTCTTTCTTATAAAGAAATAAATAGTCAAACGGCAACTTATCTCAAATAATTTTCTGACTCTAACACTTTATTCACAGGAATTTGTTTAAAAAGAAAATACATTTTAATTCTGTTTTAAATGACTACGAGTTCCCTGACTTCCCCATTTCCCCCACCACCACCACCACCTTCCCGGCTATCTCGCGTCAAAAAGAAAAAAAAAAGATAAATAATACATGCTTGTCCATTAGCGAGTGAACAAGTGAATTGGTCAAAGACGAAAATTATTTGACAGCCATATATATATATATATATATGAATATTTTAGAAAAAACAAAAACATGATGTTAAAATTCGCTGACAGAAATCTGTTTCGACCCTTTATTGAAGTGGTCTTCATCAAGAGCGAGTTGTGTATGATAGAGAGACGGCATGAGTGGACCGTTATAAGACGAAAGTGGTACAGACGAAACGTTCAATTTTATAGCCGGAATTTTTTTTTTAATTTTGAAAATGCATATTCTGTTTTGAAAATAAAATATATATATGCATATTAAAATAAAAAATATATATGCATATTAAAATAATATGCATATTCTGTTTTGAAAATAAAATATATATATGCATATTCTGTTTTGAAAATAAAATATAAAAAATTTGTAAAAACAATTCCGGCTATAAAATTGAACGTTTCGTCTGTACCACTTTCGTCTTATAACGGTCCACTCATACCGTCTCTCTATCTTGATGAAGATCACTTCAATAAAGGGTCGAAACAGATTTCTGTCAGCGAATTTTAACATCATGTGTTTGTTTTTTCTAAAATATCTATTTCACACTGTCGGATTCACTTCCATTCATTTTATATACTGTCTTTTGAAAAAACAAAAATACCTGGATTTCTACATCTTATCCGGTGAATATCGTGGTCTACAGCGTTGGGATTTTTGAACTTTTTGATACTTTCTTATACATTTTTATACATATTTACATCAAACTCTTTTGAGTTTTCTTTGTGGACTATAATGCTTCTGATTTAATAAGATAAAATAAAATTTATTTTATCTTATTTTCAAAACAGAATATGCATTTTCAAAATTTAAAAAAATGTTTTTTCTAATTTAAAAAAGAAATTCCGGCTATAAAATTGAACGTTTCGTCTGTACCACGTTCGTCTTATAACGGTCCACTCATACCGTCTGTCTATCATACACAACTCGCTCTTGATGAAGACTACTTCAATAAAGGGTCGAAACAGATTTCTGTCAGCGAATTTTAACATCATGTTTTTGTTTTTTCTAAAATATTTATTTCACACTGTCGGATTCACTTCCATTCATTTTTCATATATATATATATATATATATATATATATTATATATATATATATATATACATATATATATATATATATATGTGTGTGTGTGTGTGTGTGTGTGTGTGTGTGTGTGTTAAAAATCTGAACATTTTATTAACATCGTAAATAGAAAAGGTTTATTTCACAATGACGTTAGGCGTCTTTCTTTGGCGACGATTTATATCTAAACAAACACAAGTTCATTTTCTTTCACATCCGGGTGTGTCTTTAGCTGAGATCTTTTTAACTGATTTGTGACCTTGTAAGTTAGAGTGTCGAATTAGACACACTTTAGACGAAAGGTGAAGAGTAATGGTTTCTTTAACTAACTTGATAAAAAAGATGTGTGCACTCAACGAACCTTGATCTCATTGTTTCTACTTTCACTTTTACTATTGAAATAGAATTTCAAGAATTGTCAAGGTCTGATGAAAAAGTAAAACTTGTCACAGAACAAAGGTTTATAGACACAAATAGTTTAACACTGTCGCTGATCAAATTAAGTGTAAAGTCCAATACACTGATAACTTGACTTACGAGTGCTCCAACTTACGAGTTTTCCGAGTTACGAACTGTCACTAGGTTGAGTTTTTGCTTTGTAATGCGAGCTAAAATTTGAGGCACGAGCAAGAAAATTATGTTAACTATGTTAATAAGTTCACTAAAAACATTTAAATTTTCAAATTTATTACGCAAAAGAAAAATACAGTAGCACCACTACTTTACGAGTTTTCCGAATTACGAGCTGTCCCCCAGGTTGATTTTTTTACTTTGTGTTGCGAGCTAAAATTTGAGGAACAAGCGAGCTTCAGATACGCTTATGTTAATAAGTTCACTAAAAACATTTAAATTTCCAAATTTAATAAGCCAAAATACATTGGTACCTGGAATTACGTATGCCCCAATAAGTTCACCGAGTTACGAGCAATCACTCGGTCAATTTTTGCTTTGTGTTAATTTTTCTTCTCCTGTTTTTTTATTTGTTAGATTTAATTGCGTCTGTTATATATGTTATTTTATCTTTAAATCCGCTACCATAGTAGAGTGTGTTAAATAATTTATGAGCAGTTACATAATTTATGAACGTACCTGTAGTTCGAATATTTAAATGAAGTTCGTTAGATTTAAAATCGGAGGTGGGGAATTTTCCGTACCCGTTGGGATTATGAGTGACATGAAGTTGATCGCAACTGACCTTCGGGCAAAGGCATACGATTGGGCGCCGCGAAAATAAGTTTTAGTTTAGTTAGTGAGGCGTGACGCAAATTTCGGAGCGGGTAGACCTATGGTTCGCCACTCTGATGTCGTTCTTTCTCCCCCCACACACACACACACAGAGAAAAAATATAATAAGAAAGAAAAAAGAAAGAAAGGGAAAAGATAGAGAGAGATGACGAACGCGTGGAAGCGATAACGCTAATCTGTTTGAATCGGACATTGTGAAAAGATGAAAAGGAAAGAAAGAAAAAAGAGTGAAAGAGAGTTAGATCAAGATTATGATACTTTTTACATCTTGAACTATTTAGCAATAGCTCTTAAGTAAACATATCAAATGTTGTAATAATTAAATTATCATACTGTGGTGTATCCACAGGTCTCGCTAATACGAATATATTGTTTGATGATTTGAATTTCTTTATATGTTTTTGGTGAGTGATCTTTGAAATGGGTTATGGAAATTGTGCAAATTGATTTTGGAAAAAATATCTAATAGTTCTGCTTCAAATGATGCCTAACTAAATCATGACTATAAGACAATTATCACTTTTACCAATTATCATAACAATACATATGCACCTATGCATTTGGATATGTAATTGTACATGCGTATATATGTGTGTCAGTGTATCCTTATGTGTGTATATGAGTGTGGGCGTGTATACTAGGTGAATAAAAGGTAACCCCCTATTTTAAACTATTTATAATTTGTTCATATGTAGTTACATTTTTCTCAATTCTTTATGTATGTTCCTTAATATATGGCAATTAAATATGCGTTGTGCAAGATGGTGCTCCTCCACATTTTCCTAATGTAGTTCATGAATTTGATCTGCATAAGTGGCCAACCAGAAGTCCTGATTTAACATCTTGCAACTTTTTTTCTTTGGGGTTTGATGAAGGAGCAAGTCTATTCTACGAAACCAACGACTTTGGAAGAGCTTGAAGGACAAATACGAGAATGTATTTCTCCGATTCCACAAGGGTTTCTGGGAAGATAAGTTCATGAAATTCTCGATCAGCTTGAGAGACTGGAAGCCAATACTGGTGACCATACAGAATTTTAAATAAAACTTCATGTGTTCTTCTCATATTCATTTTTTGTAAAAATAATGATTAAGAAATAAATTATGGATGTCTGAGTGTACATGCGTGTATATGCGTGTCCGTGTATGCGTATTTGTGTATATGTGTGTGTGCGTGTATGTATATACAATCAACAGCGAAATTATTCGTATACTCATCAATTTTGAATATTCTTTCGCATTTCTCAGAATTTAATGCCCACATGATGTTATTTTTCTATATGTTAATAACCACAAAAAAATGAATATAAAACTCAATTTTCAGGTTAAATACAACAAATTTAACAAGCGAATTATGCAAAATAGGAAAATGCAAAATTATTCATACAGTATGAAATATATACGGACAAACACGTGTCTGCGTGTGTCATACGACTAGTTGCCAACGAGTGTATATATGTGTGCGTATATGTATGTATGTATGTATGTATGAGAGCAATCCGACAACAATTGTTGTCTCTCTCATGCCACCTTCTGATACCCATCAGGAAAACTTTCCGTGGTCCTAAAGTGTGCCGAAAAACTGGTGGTCTCAGGCGTTACATGAGAGTTCACAGTGATGCGTATACCGTGTCTGTCATATCAGTCAATACCGATCGTCATGAGTGTAAAATTTCTTCTAAGTCATTAGCAGGGCTGAAGAGTCGTCAACGAGCTCACGAATGGACAGTGAATGAGGGAGTGGCATTCGTCTGATAAGACGTCGCGATCAACATGTATGTATACACAATGCGTGAGTGTGGGGGTGTCATATGCGGGTCTACGGGCGAGTGATAGTGTTTGGGGTGGGGAGTATTTTCTTCAGCTGTTCAAGAGGAGGGGAGGGGAAAAGAGGAGGAGGAGAGGGGGTTCCCAAGTAGTTTTATCTAACGAGAAGAGAGACATTTGGTTTTAATTCAGAGTTTTCTTTCTCCTGGGCTGGTTGCCATACCAAGTTTAAAGAGCCCAGTCTGCCCTACAATTTACCCATAGCTGGAGGGAGACTAGGATATTAGTGTTATGTAAAATGCAAACAGCCTCATCCAGGATTTGAATTGGTTCACCGTGTGTATTTCCTATGATGATAACCATTACACTACGAGGATTTCGTCTCGAACTAAAAAGAAAGAAAAAAAGAAGAAAGATAACTGATTGATTAATCAATTGATTGATTTTAATGGCATATCAACTTGTATTTGGTTATTCTATGCCTATAGGTTAGGAAATCGCGTTAATTGTACGTTCATATTTACATTTTGCGTATAGTTGCCCTATCGAATACATATATTTTTAAAACATATTCACTTGACCTATTGATGAGACCATAATACGTACTACCGTCCCGGATCAAAGTGGATCCACTGAAGATTTAATTCACCCACCACCTACAACTAGATCTCCAGAACCGGAGCCTCACTACCAGATACAGTTTAGTGTCATACTCAGCACAACCTCTTAACGAGGGCTTATTCATCCTGCAAGGGATACGGTCAGCGTATTCTAAGCCACGTCGACAGGGCGGTTTAAATTAAAGATTCAGTCTCGATACCTTTTGATCATACGCTCCCGTATGTTTCTGGAAAATATTTACCGTTTCTCTTATACAGACTTATACTGCACCCAAGAACACAGTTTTACACCACGCTTGGTCGCCAGAAAGAATTACGGCGACAAAAAAATACCGAATGAACTCAGAACGTCTTCGAGAAACTGTAAAATTAGATTATTAAATTTGCAAATGGACGACGATTGGTTCGTTTATAATGCATCAGTCATGTATGGAATGATGTCGACCGGGGCGTTCTTCAATGACGCCGTCTTAAGTTGATGTCAACAGAAGTTGTCTCTGAAGAAATACTACACTCACACAAGGAATTTTCAAGTTAATCTGCATCTCAAGCATTAATGATCAAGGCTCATAATATTAATACCTCTGATTGGTAAAGGATAAGAGAGTGTATATATATATATATATATATATATATATGGTATTTGTGGAAAAGGTGACTTACCGGTGAAAACGGTTCAATTAATCAATATCTTGATTAATCCAGTGGATTAACCCTGAAGATCCTTATGGTGAAAGCGAGTAGGTTATTACCGTGTACCTTTATATATATATATATATATAATCTGAGCAATCAAATCCTCACAAACGCTATCCCATCCACCTGACTTCATCCCAAATCCATCCCTCTCCTGTCCAATTTATCTTCTATAAAACACATATATGATACTTTGATGATCAAATAAACGACTGATGAAGCCGAGCTCAAAGCACGGGAAATATATCTCCTACATATACTTGTCTGAGTTTTTGTTCCTTTGTCTACATTTCTCCCTCTAATCTTCACTACACACACACCACACACACACACATACACACACACATATATATATATATATATATGTATATATATATATATATAATAAGTGTCCGTTTATACACACACACACACACACATATATATATATATATATATAGTGTCGGTTTAGCTCAGTCGGTAGAGCGTCCGACTGTGAACCACGAGGTTTGTGTTCGATACCGGCCCTCACCAAATCAGCGCATGTGTAGCACAGGGACCTGTGCGGTAAGGTGGGAGCTGATGGTAGGTGTAGCGCTCCTACTCAGATACAAAAAATCTACTTGGTCTAACGCTAGTGAAAAGGGGACACTCTCCCTGATAACGACTTTAGGCCTCACAGTTAATATATATATATATATATATATATATATATATATATCACCAATTGTAATAATAATACATCTGATTGCTAAAGAACAAGAGTAACTATTTCCTATTTCGTAGATGGTGAGGTTTAATTTCTGGAGGTTTGGGGAATGTGGACCACCTGTTTATCACCATTGCTCCGTGGTCCACCCTGACTCGGAATGGTTGTACCTGTTAGGGTCCCATCTATGGGTTAGATTTCAAATGTGTCGATAAAAAAATTGAGTATCCATTAAGAATGAAATTATTTCAAAACGTTGTTGGCACTAAATGACCCACCGAGGTTGATATGCCGTAAAACAAAACAAACAGACCAATCAACGATGTAAAAAAAAAAAATAAAATAAAAAAAACAGACAACTCCGTTAGAAAATACAAAAAATTTCAAACAAATTTCTAGGGAAACAATTTAAAAAGAGAAAAGACCAACCACACTCGTACTTTCAGAAAATAACCACGTGTATCGTAATATAGCGGCCAAAGGAAAAAAGTGCTCAATACGCTAAGTACTGCAAAATTATAAGGACCTAAATAAATCAGACACTATCTACCTAGGTTTCATCCGAATATTTCATCAGTATAATTCTGTAATCAGAACACACACACACACACACCACACATATATATATTATATATATATATATATATATTATATATATTAAAACAATGTCATTTCTGATGGCGAATCAACACCGGACTCTCTCTTTGCAGTTTCAGGGAGACCAACGCAAAAGAAGGTGTAACCACCATCCATTTCTTTCAGTTCCCATTGCCTGGAAGCCTGGTTTACATAGGGTGATCCAAAACGGACTTTCTTAATGTCAGGCCTGTTTTTTGGGTTACCCTGCATAAATATATATATCTGTGTGCATATATATATATATATATATATATATATATATATTATATATATATATATATATATATATATATATGCACCTGACTATAGTCTCATGTTACAGCCCCACAAATGTAGCGATGAAACAAACATCGAAACATTTTACAATGGGCTATCCTCTCTATGTCGGCACACCCAAACATAATGTATTGATCATTGGGGAGACATGAATGCACAGGTAGGAGAAACGAAAACAATAGATTCAGCTTACATAACACCCCAAACAGGAACGGTGATCTCTTAGCGGAGTTCTCCCTTGAGGACAGGCTTGTTTGTCTAAACACCAAATTCCAAAAACGGAGGGCAAACTAAGGACATACACGTACCCAAATAGCACAAAGCGCAACTAGACTACATCCTAATAAACAAAAAATGGATAAATAGCACAATGAACTGCGAAGCGTATTCCTCCTTTGAAGGAGTATCCTCCGATCACAGAATAGTCACAGCAAAATTACGATTAAGCCTACGTAGAAACAAAAAAAAAAGTAAACACATACGATACGACTGATCGACACTTGCTAACAGCGATATAGGCAATCGCTACGCTGTAGCAGTAAGAAATAAATTCAATATCCTCCGGGAGTCATCTGAAAGCTTCACACCAAACGAGGAATACGAAAACTTTGTTAGTGCACACCTAGAAGCAGCAGCCGAGTGCGTACCAACCAAACAAAGTGCTAAACACACTGTTCCTTGGGAGACTGAAGCAGTTAGACAAAGGAGAAACGATATAAAAAAAAGCAGCCCAACGCAATAAAATAAAACCAACTAACACCAATCTACACAACCTTAAGAAAGCCCATATAGAACTAACCAAAATATACAAAAAAGAACAAATAGAATATATCCAAGCACAAATAAGTAATATCAGACAATCAGTGGAAGACAGACAATCGAGATTAGCCTGGCAAACAGTGAACGAAATTAGCGGTAGGAAAGGTACCCCTAGATCAAAGCTAAAGGCAACCAGCCAAAAAGATAGACTTCAGAAATGGAAAGACCACTTCCAGAAACTTCTGGGGAACCCACCTAAAATCATAGAAAATAACATCCAAAAAATCATAGATAGACAATTAGATATCAAACTAGGGGATTTTTGAACAGAAGAACTCAACGAAGTCCTGAAAAAATAAAAGGCAGAAAAGCTGCAGGACTTGACGAAATACCCCCCGATGTATGGAAGTTAGGTAAGTTCAATGACATACTTCTTAGGCTATGCAACGCAGTAATAGGCAAAACAGAATAGATAAATGGACGAAAGATGCATCGTCCCATTCCCCAAAAAAGGAGACCTAGGAATAGCTAAAAACTACAGAGGCATAACTCTTACTGCCATTGCAGCTAAGATATATAATGCCCTTCTTAATCGAATCCGACCCGAGATAGAGAAAGTCCTCAGGAAAAACCAAAATGGTTTCCGCAGAAATAGGTCCACAACCTCTCAAATCCTGACTGTACGACGCATCATAGAAGGGGTTCGAGCAAAGAATTTGGAGGCAACATTACTATTCGTAGATTTCTCCAAAGCATTTGATTCTATACATAGACGGAAAATGGAACAAATACTACTGGCATATGGTCTCCCCAAAGAAACTACTGACGCTATAATGATGCTCTACAAAGATACTAAAGCAATGGTACGCTCACCTGATGGCGATACGGATTTCTTGACATCGTCGCCGGAGTCCTACAAGGTGATATTGGCACCATATATATTTATAATATGCCTAGACTATGTACTCCGAACATCTTTAGATACCATAAAAGAAAAAGGTTTTACACTAAGAAAGGCAAGAAGCAGGAGATATCCTGCACAAACAGTCACAGATGCAGACTATGCTGATGACCTCGCACTTCTTGCAGATACACCGGCACAGGCTGAGACACTACTGCATAGCCTGGAGGAGGCAGCAAAAAGCATCGGCCTGCATGTGAACTCTGCCAAAACAGAGCTCATGAGCTTCAGAAAGAAAGGAGACATCTCCACGTTAGACGTAAGCCCCTTATAAGCCAGTACAACAATTCACGTACCTGGGTAGTAATATCTCATCCACAGATAACGATATAACACACGAATAGGAAAGGCATGGATGGCCACAAACAAATTGTCTGTCATGTGGAAGTCTGATCTCACTGACAAGCTAAAGCGACATCTCTTCCAGGCTGTAGTCATATCAGTACTGCTGTATGGCTGCACTACCTGGACCCTAACGAGGGCCTCGAGAATAAGCTAGATGGGAGCTGCACAAGAATGCTGCGAGCAGTTCTGAACAAGTCGTGGAAACAGCATCCCACAAGGGAGCAGCTGTATGGTCACCTGCCCCCTATCTCACAGACTATCCGAGTGGACGGACTAGGCATGCAGGGCACTGCTGGAGAAGCAAGGATGAACTCATAAGTGATGTTCTCCTGTGGAAGCCAACACATGGACATGCCAGTGTGGGCCGCTCGGCAAGGACCTATATCGACCAGCTATGTAAAGATGCTGGCTGCAGCGAAAAAGAACTCCCTGGGCGATGAATGATAGGAAGGTTGGCGAGAGATTGTCTTGGATATCCGTGCTGCCTGCACGACAATGATGATGATGATGATGATGATATATATATTATATATATAATATATTATATATATATATATAAACTGCCTTGGTTGGGAATTCAGTTGTACAGAAGAGGAGGAGCTTTTAAGGATGTTAGGGTTGATTTTAAGAGGTGGAATTCAGGATTGTTGTAGATGTTTGTATTATGATGTCAATGGTTTCTTTTACTGGACGTTTGTAAAAGATATATATATATATATCTGTGCATATAATAATTATATATATATATATATATATATATATATATATATATGCACAGATATATATATATATATCTTTTTACAAACGTCCAGTAAAAGAAACCATTGACATCATAATACAAAACATCTACACACAATCCTGATATCCACCTCTTAAAATCAACCCTAACATCCTTAAAAAGCTCCTCCTCTTCTGTACAACTGAATTCCAACCAAGGCAGTTTATACACCCAAACTGACGGTATCTCGATGGGTCAGTTTTGGGTCCGACATTTAGCAATTTCTATATGGCCCACCTAAGAAACAAAGTTTTTAATATTATTTTAAAAAACAGAATCTAAATTCGCTATGTTGACGATATTCTCCTCCTCGCTAACAATGAAATGAACTCCCGAACTACACGAACATTTCAACAACACTCTGTACTAAATTTCACATACGAACTTAACACAAACAATAAACTTCCATTCCTCGACGTCATGATAGACTCTAACAACAAATTCACTACCTCCCATATAAAAAAAATCTACCTCCATCAATTCTTATATTATCAACTACAAGAGTGAATGCTCTGCACAATATAAAAAAGCCATTATAAAAAAATTGATAAACCGTGCAAAACTTACTTCTTCTTCTAAAACAATATTCTTTTCCGAAATAAAAATATTAAGCAAACTCTCATCAATAATGAATTCCCCAATTATTTTATTGATGAACAAATCCGAAAACCCTCCATAATATTTACCATAATTAAAACAATAGCACATCAATAGCCCTAACCAAAACATATATTATTGTAATCAGATGCAACAAAATTATAAACTGGACGAAAATGCGTTAAAAAAATTAATACGTAACAATTTCTCTTCCACGACACTAAGAAAAAAGTCAATCTGATCATTTATTACAAAAAATTTAAAACTCCAAATCTCGTCACATGCAACAACTCCTCCCAAAATACTCATCTTAATGAGACCATATTGTGTATGGATTCAAGTGTGCCTTAGGAGATTGTCTCTCCAAAATTAATAGTACATATATTGGCCACACGATGACCACATTATCACGCCGATTAACATTACATTATCTGATTCCAGCTCCATTAATCAACACCTTAAAACACATTCATGCCCCCCTCTACCTACCGAAAAATTCTAACCGAAAATACACGCACACTACATACAGAAAAAAACAAACAAAAACTTCAAATAATCGAAGCTTTATATATTAAACAAAAAAAAATACCTTAAACAAAATAACTTTGAAATAAGTCAACATGTTCTTAAATGCTTAATAATTCCCGCCTATCCTCCTTCCATTATACCCCAACCCTTCTCACAACTTGTGCCCCCTTCCCACAAAAAAAACACTACTGCATCGCTCGCTCGAACCACTACCATTCCTACAACCTCCCACTACCAACTGTTATTACCTCCCACTTCTAATTCCTTGCTACTATTCGTTCTCGTTAAAAACGAGACACGAAATCATACCATCGTTTCCTACCTGATGATGGCAAACTGTATTGCCGAAAGCGCTCGTTTTGAAACCTTTGGTGGACTGTTACACCAGTTACACCCCGACACCAAAAAGATGTCCCGAAAATTAGAAAGGATCAACCAAATCTTGTCCGACAAGAATTGTCTGTAGAGTTCAACAAAACTTGTATAAAAGAAAAAATGCTGCCAAATAACACTTATATATATATAATATATATATATATATATATATATTATATATATACGGTGAACAAAGAAGAAAAAGACCTGACTTTTTTTACGTCTGTTTTTTATCCCCCTATATGTATATATATATTATATATATATATATATATATATATATATATATCTTAGAAAGGAAGGAAAAACTCAACACCGTAATTCCATAATAAATTCATTTCGCACAAATTGGGGCCTATATAAATCTAAGTTGATTCAATATAGCTCCCCAAAATCCAGTGTCATCAGATGGAAGATCAGGTTATTTGAATTGCATAACTGAAAAATTTATTTCTCAAAAAATAAAAAATAGAATAAAAAAATAAATTAAAAAAATAAAAAAAAATATATTTTTTTTTTACATTGTAAGACTGTCACCATGGTGACAGGAAGTCAAATGAGAAAAAAGGATACTTTTCGAGTTCTGGCTTCTTGGGGGTTGGGGGTAGTCAGACAAAATTAAACTATGAATTAAACTATTGAATGAATCTGAACAAGTATAGAGAAGAATAAAACAAAACATTATATAAAAAATAATAAATATAAATAGAGAAATATATTAAAAAATTATATTTAACCTTAGAATATATTAGATAATATAATGTTGTATAAATATACTATTGATAAAAATGAAATAAAATAAAAAATAAAATAAAGAATTACACATCTTACATGATCAACACATACACCTATATCATCATTATCGTCATGTTGCGCTTTCAGCGCGGATATCCATGACAATCTTCTCCATCCGTCCTATCGCTCACAATCTCGGAGGTCCTCTATGCAGCATCCTGCATCCGCACAGAGCTGATCAACGTACGTTTTTGCTGGTCGGACATGCTGGCTCCACAGGAGGACGTCGCTTATGAGTTCGTCCTTGCTTCTCCAGCAGTGTCCCGCGTGTCTTGTCCGTCTCACTCGGATGGTTTGGGTGATATGTGGTAGGTGGCCGTACACTGCTTTCTGGTAGGGTGCTGTTTCCACGCCTTGTTCATGATCACCCGCAGCATTCTTGTGCAGCTCCCATCTAGTTTATTCTCTAGTCGCTTAGTTAGGGTCCAGGTGGTGCAGCCATACAGCAGTACTGACAAGACAACGGCCTGGAAGAACTGTCTCTTTAACTTATCTGTGAGATTGGACCTCCATATGATCGATAATTTATTTACAGCGGTCCATGCTTTTCCTATGCGTGCATTAACGTCGTTTTCTGTTGTTCTACAGAGTTTAGGAATTTGCCATCGATGGTTGAGATGTCGCTTTTGTTTTTGAAAGCATGAACTCAGTTTTATCAGAGTTCACGTACAGGCCGACATTCTGTGCTGCTTTCTAGGCTGTGTAGTAAGGATTGTGCAGGTGTATTTGCGAGTAGTGCCAGGTCATCAGCATAGTCGCATCCGTAATAGTATGTGCGGATATCGCTGCTTCTTGCTTTTTTTAGTATGAGGCCTTTTTCTTCATGGGATCTAGTGATGTTTCTGAGTACGTAGTCTAGGCATATGATGAATATATATGGCGCTAGTGTATCCCTTGTAGGACTCCGGCGACAATGTCAAAGAAGTCTGTGTCGCCATCTGGTGATCGTACCATTGGTTTGTACTTTGGTAGAGCATCATTTGGCGTTAACTGTTTCCTTGGATGCCATATGCTAGCAGTATTTGCTCCATTTTCCTCTGTGTATGGAGTCAAATGCTTTGGAGAAGTCTACAAATAGTAGGGTTGCCTCGAGATTGTTTGCACGGACGCCTTCTATGATTCGGCGAATGGTCAGAATCTGTGTGGTTGTAGATCGATTTCTGCGGAATCCGTTTTGATTTTTTGATAGGGAGGTCCTCTATGCAGCATCCTGCATCCGCACAGAGCTGATCAACGTACGTTTTGGTCGCCCACACTAGCTTGTCCATGTGTTGGCTTCCACAGGAGGACGTCGCTTATGAGTTCGTCCTTGCTTCTCCAGCAGTGTCCCGCATGTCTTGTCCGTCTTACTCGGATTGTTTGTGTGATATGTAGCAGGTTGCCGTACAGCTGTTTTCTCGTAGGGTGTGTTTCCATGTCTTGTTCAGGATCACCCGCAGCATTCTTGTGCAGCTCCATCTAGTTTATCTCTAGTCGCTTAGTTAGGTCCAGGTGGTGCAGCCATACAGCAGTACTGATATGACAGCGGCCTGGAAGAACCGTACAAATACACACATGAAAACATATTTATACATAAAATTTTTTAAAGAAAAGTAAGAATATAAATCAGGTTAAAATAGAATAAAAATAAAATAAAAGATAAAAATTGAAAATAAAAAATAAAATTAAAATAAAATAGGTAGAATACTTATATAAAATTGGTTTGAAATAAATAAAAATCAGACTAGTTATATCCCTTTCAAAAAATAATATTATATTATATTATACTTATATTCAATGTATATTTATATTTATACCATATATTTATTTATATATACTGATAAACAATTCAAACTCCACTAGTTTTAATATTGTAGTACTTACATGGGTTTAATAAATTATTACATATTATCCATATGCGTTAATATTGTATAGAGTCCAGTAATATCTTCATGGTCTTAAATAATTATCTTCTATATAAAAAACCAAGTACATAAGGTATCAATTATATAAATAACATAAAAATATTGCATTTAAATCAATTACTGATTGATTGAACCAACAATGAATTGTAGGTATACTCTAAAATTAATATAAAATGTAGTATAGAGTACTACACAAACCACTTCTAAAAGATATAACATACATAACACACATAACACAACCTATATATTATATATATATATAGATGCATACACATACACACATACATACATACATATGTATAAGCATCCAACATCTGTATAGCATCCAACATCTACTATTTACCATTGGTCTAGTCAATTTCCAAATACATATATAAACATTATTAACATCAATTTAATTAAAACACTCTATAGTTAAGTTGGAAGAATATAATGGTTAGTTAAGAATTTAAGAGTCCATATAAGACATAGGTAAATACCAAATAAGTCAATATATTTTATAACCATTGCAAATAAATATCATCATAGATATTAATATTAAATCAATTATATATCACTTTAATATCCTATTCATGGATATAACTTAAGGCATACGGCTGACTAAATACAGTACCAGGTTACTATAAATATAACATAATTAAGAAACCATTTCTCAAACATACCACAAATTTAATCACTAACTTCCGATCACTTAAAATTATACTAATTTAAATTTATTTCTATGCCTTCATTTAAATATCAATTCATTTCTTTTATTAAGTAATTGGCAGTGGGTCTATATTTCATGATACATATCTTCTCATCCAGACAGAGGTTACACCTACCTTTAAATCCATTTTGGGGTGGAAGATGTTTTAATGAATTCCCATTTTATAATAGGTATTAAGCCTCTGTCTTTCAGATCCCAATAATGACTTGATAATGCAGTCTGATTTTTAATTTTATGGTTTGAAAAAGAAGTTTATGGTTAATAAATCTCTGTTTCCACTTCCCAGCGGAGATACCTATATAAGCTTTTACTTCAGTTTTGTTTTCCAAATTTAAAATGGTTGCTTTGTATACAACCTTCTCCGAGTTGCAAAATCCATTTACGGGCACTCATCTTTGATCCTACAGTTACAGTTAAACCTATTCGTATTTTGAGTGCTCGCCAATGACTCATCGATTAATGTTTTATTTTGGTTAGTACTAATCTTGGAGATGTTGTTAGTGCACGAATAACTAATGTTAATGGTTTTTCTGTTGAAGATCTTATTTAAAGATTAGTGTTATTAAAATGCTTATCTATCAATTTAAGGAAGTATCTTTCTATTTCAATGTTGGATAAACTACAAAAAGGAGGTTAAACCACAAATCTTTCTGTTTCTGCTTTTAGATTTTTACATTCCTGATTATTATCACTACTAATATCACTATTAATACTATCATTGCTGTTAGAAATGTTGTTGGTTGTACAGTCATACCCACTGGCCATAGGTTTATCATGGTGTATTAGTTTTTTGTTGGAAACCACTTTTTTCAAGGGCCTCTTGATATTTTCTACTGTTAGCATCGAAAATTGGCTTGCTAGAGCATAATCTACTTATCCTAATGTTAACAGCGTTAGGGATTTGTTTTATAATTGATTTGGGATGGTCGGAATGCACACTGATGCAACAGGGGTTTAGGTTATCCTTACAAAAGGGTTTATAGCTATTTTGGACAAATTGAAGGTAATGTCAAGGAAATTCACTATTTTGAGATTCGAAACTATCTCGATTTTGAAGCCAAGGAATCTAAAGGCTCTTATGATTTTTTTCTCTATGTTAGAGGTCTTAGGTCCAGTACTGTTAGGTAATTATTTTCTTATTTTTTTATTTATTTTTTGAGAAGTAAAATTTTTCAGTTATGCAATTCAAATAACCTGATCTTCCATCTAATGAGACTGGATTTTGGGGCTTTATTAAATCAACTTAGATTTATATAGGCCGAAATAAATTTATTATGGAATTACGGTGTTGAGTTTTTCCTTCCTTTCTAAGATAAATGTTGCGTAGCTGTCGCCTTTGAGCGCGCCTAATAGTTAGATATATTTATTTTTTACCCAAACAATATTCCCTTAAATTTGGACAGTGTAAGGGAAACAACTCTGTTAAGGTCGGATAATCAAGTAACCCACTTGGCCTGAAGGCGGGGAAAATAGCATTATGGGAAGGTCAACAGGTTTCCTTAGGGCAAAATAGGGACTTCTGCCAGGCTGATGCAGCAAAAAGGTTGTGTGGATAATATCGTCCTAAAATTAGAATTTTAGTCTTTTAGTTAGTTCTTGGTACTGGTACGGCGCACAGGTATGTTTCTTTCCAATTTTTTCGTGAAGTTGCTGGAATTTGTTAAAGACCCCTTTTGTAAATTAGTAATTGTTTTATACCTCATTTTATTTCAGTATTTCACGGTGTTTGGAAGTAAATAAAATATTCTACGTTCAACATCAGTCGTCTTCGTGTCATCAATACATCACCAAAAAATATTACCAGGGAACTGCTACAGTTGCTCTGTATATAATCTAAAAAGTTTATTATACATTGAGCTCTCTTTAGTGATTTAAAGATACATACTGGATCATACAATAATAATACAGTGTATCTTAGAAATCACATATAGAATCATCCCTCACTACCAAGTTTTGGATACCTCTCATATATATATTTTTGTATCTATCTATGTATCTATCTATCTATCTATCTATCTATCTATATATATATATATATATATATATATATATATATATATATATATATATATGCGCATAGATATAGATATATCTACAGAGTGACAAACAGGCCTGACATTCAAAAAGAGTATATATATATATATATATATATATATATATATATATATATATATATATATATATATATATATATGCACAGAGCTATATATATATATATATATATATATATATATATATATATATACTAGAAAAGACGTGACCTGTTGGGTCACCAATTGAGCTCAACATAAATTGTTGAAATAAATCACAGGATAATATTATTTTTTCAATTTAAAAGTTATGAGATTAAAATGGTTATTGACGAGCAATCTGGAATTTTGTAAAAAAATCTGTATTTTACAAAACAAATTTACCTTTATTGACGAGCAATCTGGAATTTTGTAAAAAAATCTGTATTTTACAAAACAAATTTACCTTTTAAAAAAAATCTACCAAATTTTAATGAAATGTTCAGTATTGATTGATCCATGAATGATTTTTTATAATGCATCAGTTATTTTATTTCAAAACATTCTGATGTTTTTCATGTCACTTAACTTTGACCCCCTCCTTTTATTTTTGGGGTGCAAAATATCGGTGGGGTTATATATGATTGATACTAATTTTTGCATAAATATAAAGACCAAAGGTGTGAATAGAAGAAAATAAAATTTAACAATACTACTCTGGTAGAAACTAAGTATCATAAATCGGATAATAAAATGAAAATAAAAAATAAAAAATAATTTTGGAGATTTTTTACTCATTTTGATAATTATTTAATTGTCTATTATCTTATACAAGAAAAATTATACATCAATATTTGTTCTGTTTAAAGGGGGTGCTAAATTTTCAATAGAGTTGTTGACAAAAAATTATTAGAGATTGATACTAAAGTAAGGTAGTTATTAAAGAAATATGTTTTTAGAACCTAAGAATATCACATTTTAAACTTAACATCATGGTACCCATATTTTAAATGAATTTTATATATTAATTTATCATAGCAGAAATACAAAATTAAATCAGGAAGTTTTGAAATAAAATAACTGATACATTATAAAATCCATTCATTGATAAATTAATACTGAAAATTTCATTAAAATCGGATAGTTCCCTGATTTTTGGTATTTTTTTTCAATCGAGAGTGTTAGATTTATTTTATAAACACGGATTTTACAGCGACTCACGGAGACCATTTTAAGATATATTTGATCAAAATTGACCGAAAAAATAGTTTTAAATGTATTAAGAATAAATTACATGTGTAATATTATTTTGCCTTTTTTTTAAATGATGCTCATTATGTTACTATTTTTCAACTTAGAAAAAAAAATATCTTAAATAATCGATTTGATTAATTTAAATTTGTTTTTAAAATGAAAAGCAGACGAAAAATGGGTATTCATAATTGCTTAAAAAGTAGTTGCTGTGCAATACTGTGATACAAAATTTAAACCAATCTAAAAGCTAATTTCTTAAAATGATATATTGTTACGATTAGTTTAACAATTTAATTTTTAACAGTTGATAGTGGAAAATGGCATTTTCCACTTAGGAAAAAAATTCCTGATAGTCAAATTTACCTTTATCATGTCCTTTAATATTTTTTAATTTGTAAAACTTCACGTTTGATCACAAAGTCATTAACGGTATCTATATTTTTCATTTAGAAGAAATTTTTGTATTTTTATCTTTCACAAAATATAAATGAATATAGATAGACTTTTGTATTAAATCTGTATTATTTTTAAAATTACTTGCATTCATAATAAAAACAAGTGTTTTTAGATAATTGTGATCAAAAGTTAAGTTGTAAAGCGAATTAGATTAAAAACTAAGTAAATACGAGCGGAGAAAAAAATTTGAAAGGATAGAGAGAACAATTGAACATAACAAAAACAAATTGACAATTTTTACAATGACAAGTGAAAGAATCAGAGGAGTTGGGGGGTGCTATGGCTAAAGAGATGGTAGTAACTCTGCCTGCTTGATTTTGGGTGATGGGCGCAGGCAGTGGCTTATTCTCGCTTATTCCTCTCAATAGATACAATAAGAGTTTAATAGAGAGAGGAATGGAAATTGATAGATTAGAAGATAAGACAAAGATGGGTTGCTTTGTGAGTTAATTGCAAATTACTGCTAATTAAAACGATGAAAATTAATTATTTTTTCAAACAATAAGTAAATCCACAAATAAGGGATAAGTTAGTATTTAATTTTATTGATTAAACGTAACAGGAAAAAATCCTTTCGGTATTGAAACCTCAAAATCTCAGCTTTAGTATAATAATAGAAATATATATATATATATATATATATATATTATTATTATTATTATTATAATGGAGATTGTGTGTTTTTCTTTCTGTAACCGAAACTATATTACTATTCAAGTAACAATTCCCTTAGTTATTTACGTCACCTTCTACTGGATTTTATTTTTATTTAAACCTCAATTATTAATAAAATTGTTTTACATTATTAATACTGTTGGTAACATCTACATGCTAATAACATGCTATTGTATTTATATATACAACAAAATAGCAGTTTACAGTGTGAATGGGAAGGTTAATTTGCATAGTGATATTAAAAATCTGATTTTAATAAATATGTGCTTAGTATTACTGATTTCTAATTGTTTGGTTTTATCTTAATGAATATTATCTAAAATCTCAGAGATAAATCTTAAAAGAAATCCCTTAACAAGAAAAAATAACTGTAATTTTATTCTTTACTTCCTATTTTAACTAAATAGTTAAATTAGGAAAATTTACCAATGAAAGAGGGGAGTAATGGAAAATGATGGAATAGTTAGTTTCAAAGTTGTTCTATTTTTCGATTATACTCCCTCTGTTCCAAATCTTTTTATCTGCATTCTTAGTCAGTTTCATTAGCCTTTCTAATTTAATATATTTTATTATATCAAAACTTAAATACTTGCACCCGGAGGGTGCATATATTTGCTAGTATATATAATGGAGATTGACTGCATTTCTGTCTGAAACCGAAACTACGCCACGGCTTACGTCACGGCTTACGTCACAGATTCCACAATAATCTAAAGGATCTATTAATGAGAACCTAATTTATAATCAATATAAAATTCTAAAAAGTTATTTATTTATTGAGTTTTCAGGGGTGCTCATTTCCCCGTATAAGTTTATAGTAAATCGCTCCCCCATATCGGAAATGCTCTATCTTAACAATTGGGCTGAATTTGCACTAAGGTGTCAAAATTAAGGTGACACAGAAAAAAACAGAACCCACAAATTTTGTAATAAAACTGTTAATTTTAACTAGGGGGTTAGGGTTATGGTTTAGGGTTAGGGTTAGGGGTTGGTGTTGAGGTTTAATGTTAGTTTAATGGGAAAATAAATAAATAATTTGGGTTCTGTTTTTTCTGGGCCACCCGAACTGACACCTTTGCGCAAGTTCAGTTCAAGCGGTTCCGATATGGGGGGGGGGGTCGATTTACTAAAAACTTATACGAGGAAATGAGCACCCCTGAAAACTCAAAAAATAAAGAACTTTTAAGAATTCTTTTAAAAAATCTGATAGATTGGTGTGTAATCGATAATAATCAATTGAAAGAAAAAATAAATAAATAAATTTTTTTTAGCGGTTCCGATATGGGGGCTCGATTTACGATAAACTTATATAAACTGAGCACACCCGAAAACTCGAAAAATAAATAACTTTTGAATTTTTTTTACAATCTGATAGATTGGTGTGCTATCAATAATAATCCATTGAAAGAAGGAAAAAAAAATTTTTTTAAATTTTAGATGCTCAGGTCCGCCCAAACCTTTATTAATGTAACTGTAACACCCTTTTTTTAACTTTGAAAAAACGTAAACCTACCAACTTATTTTTTGTTTACATCTTTTACGCTGGAAAAGATAAATTTTGTTTAAAAACTGTATTTTTATTATTCAGTGTAGTGTATTATCTATTTAATAAATAAAACACTGAATAATAATTTTTAAAAAACACCCTTCCTTTTATTTTAATAAATTTTATTACGATAAAAAGGAAGAGCGTTTTTTTTATTATCATTCAGTGTTTTATTTATCAAAATAAAAGGAAATATTTTTTATCATCTTCACTCTACAGATTTATCTATTAAAATAAAAAGAAGAATTTAAAAAAAATATTTTGGCATTGTTGTTTTTTATTACTTTAATTGATTTATTATGTTTACAGTGACATAGTTTTAGTTACAGAGAAATTGATACTGAATCTATTATCAAAAGATTTTATTTATTGAAGAAAATTTTTAAAGAATTTATATTTTTACAGAATTGTACCAAATAAAATTTAGTTGAAAATAAATCTATAAATTAGATATTTATATTTCCTCCGATTAAAAAAATTAATATTAAGTATTATTTAGCATTTAAAAATTGGTTTAAGTATCATTACTCTATTCCATTTTATATAATATTTATTTACACTAAAACTAAATGTTTGTTAAATGTAAAATATATAAGTTGAATGCTTATTTTTTTTTTTTAATTTTTAGAAAAAATCAAAACAATAAAAAATCATTTTGTATAGTTAATTGTTTTATTCATTGATAAACTAAATTTAATTTTATTATTAAATATTATTTCAGGAAAAATTTTGGTGTAGAAAAGTTAACTTTCCTAATTTCTATTTCAAATTGTTCATTTTTTACTCATTTAATGAATTTGATGATTTAAATTACTAAAATCATTAAATGTTGAACATCCTTTTAAAGTTTTTGGCATAATTTTAAAAGAATTTATATTTTTACAGAATTGTACCAAATAAAATTTAGTTGAAAATAAATCTATAAATTAGATATTTTTATTTCCTCCGATTAAAAAAAAATTAATATTAAGTATTGTTTAGCATTGAAAAATTGGTTTAAGTATCATTACTCTATTCTATTTTATATAATATCTATTTACACTAAAACTAAATGTTTGTTAAATGTAAAATAAATATGGTCAATGCTTTTTTTTTTCAAATTTTTCAAAAAACAATAAAAAAATTATTTTGTATAGTTAATTGTTTTATTCATTGATAAACTAAATTTTATTTTATTATTAAATATTATTTCAGGAAAAATTTTGGTGTAGAAAAGTTAACTTTCCTAATTTCTATTTCAAATTGTTTATTTTTTACTCCTTTAATGAATTTGATGATTTTAATTGCTAAAATCATTAAATGTTGAATGCCCTTTTAAAGTTTTTGGCATATTTTGGCATTGTTGTTTTTTATTACTTTATTTAATTTATTAATTTTACTTGGATACTACCCCTCTGACATTGAATTTTAAATCCCACTCCCCTCAGCCTATATTTTTTTAAAGTTCATTTTTACACCGCCCAAAGGGCGGTTTTGTTATGCTAGTATATATATATATATATATATATATATATATATATGGCGATCCCAAAAACACACTTTTAAAATTGTCAGGCCTTTTTCTTTTGGTCACCGTGTATATATATATATATATATATATATATCTTATTATAATGGAGATTGTGGGTTTTTATGTCTGTAACCGAAACTACATTACTATTCAAGTCACAATTTCCTTAGTTATTTACATCATATTCTCCATGATTTTATTTTTATTTAAACTTCAATTATTAATAAAATTGTTTTACATCAAGACTGTTGACCATATCTACATACTATTAACATGCAATTGTATTTATATATACAAGAAATAGCGGTTTACAGTGTGAATTAGAAGGCTAATTTGCATATTGATCTTAAAAATTTGATTTTAATAAATATATGCTTAGTATTATTGATTTCTAATTGTTTGGTTTTATCTTATTGAATATGAGCAAAAATCTCGGGGATAAATCTTAAAAGAAATTCATTAAAAAGAAGAAATAACTGTAATTTTATTCTTTACTTCCTATTTTAACTAAATAGTTAACTTAGGAAAATTTACCAATGAAAGACGGGAGTAAGGGAAAATGATGGAAGACTTATTTTTCAAAGATGTTCTATTTTTCAATCATACCCCCTCTGTTCCAAATCTTTTTATCGGCATTCTTATTCAGTTTCTTTAGCCTTTCTAATTTAATATGATAGTTTATTATATTAAAACTTAAATACTTGCACCCGGAGGGTGCATATATTTGCTAGTATATATAAGAGATTTATCCAAAACTTGTTAGTAAGGGATGATTCTATATGTGATTTCTAAGATCCACTGTATTAATATTGATGATCCAGTATGTATAAATACAGCGAATCTTTAAATCACTGAATATATATATATATATATATATATATATATATATATTATATATATATATATATATATATATATATATATATATATCAAAGATCCATGATATTAATACATCTGATTAGTAAAGGATAAGAGTAACTAATTCTTCTTTTCGTAGAAAACAACACACACACACACACACATACAGAGAGGGAGAGAGAGAGAAAGAGAGAGAGAGAGAGAGAGAGAGAGAGAGAGAGAGAGAGACATACATACTGTATTAAATTATTTGTGTTAGTAAAAAGAAAGGAAAAATGTAGAATTTTGTAGTTGAAAAGTTGTTTTCGTGATAAAACGATGTTTATCAATAATTATTTCCATGAAGACAAAACTTTTTGGCAATTCGCACTTCTTCAGATATAATATAGTTGCAGGGGTTTTGTGGGCTCCATACACCGTCATGAAGGGTCAGGCAGAACTAGCAGTAAGGTAATCAAAAACACACTCCCCCTGTTATTTCTAACGTACCATTGGACTTGTAGATAACATTTCTTTGGATGCTAAAAATGACCTGCGGGAGTTTGCTTGCATATCTTAGTCAATATATTCGACCAAAAAGAGTCAAAATTCACGTCTCGATGCAACCATATATCAAAACAGAGGACATGCAAATATTTCAACTGTATTGATTTACTGGCAGAAGTTTAACCCTTTAAATGTGTTCAATCAATGATACATTGTGAGTATGTGTCGCATAACCATTATTATCATTAAGGAAAGGAATTGATCACCTGAGTTTAAATCCTAGATAAATGAAGTAAACTAAGTAATGCTATTTCTCTGAATTTTTTATATGAGGTTTGATAATTAGTATTATTTGGATTATTCGGACTATTGTACTCATCTTCATTGTTATCTGTACAAAGTTTCAGCTGATATGCCCTCCGGCCTTCTTCGGGTATTTCTTATCGGACTCGGGAACCTTCTCGGACTAGGATTGAACCTGCAGTCTAGAGATAACTGTCACTTAGAACTGTCTTAACTTAACACCTTTATCCACTAGTACACGTAGTCAGGGACAGCAGTAACAGAGAATAATAATTGATACAGCTTAACACCTGTACCCAGCTATGGTTAGCGGAAGGAGAACAGGATACCCCGTGGACTGAATAAAGGGTTAGGTTCAAAGTTCCATGTTGGCTCCCGATTACGACAAGAAGGTTCCCGAGTCCTAGACAGTTCCCAAGTCCGACAGGAAATACCCGAAGAAGGCCGGGGGGCACATCGGCCGAAACGTTGTACAGATAACGATGAAGATTAGGACAATAGTTCGAATAATACAAATAATACTAAGTAATGCTAATTATAATCTTTTACTCCTTCTTAAATGTGGAACTGCATTGAATGCACCTCTGCAGAGGGGTAAGGCACCTCCCCACCACCACCACCAAATGGGGCCCATAGGGAATGGAATTGACAAGCTGGGTTTAAAGCCTAGACAAAGAAGTTTGGTGTTACGATTTTTGTGGCCATCCTTTGGCTTCAAGCAAGAGCACTCTCCAGCGGAGATCCCATGTGTTAAGCAAAGCACGATCCTTAAGGAAGAAACCTATGGTTGCTCCTTGGTGTTCTTTAATGTTGCTTATGATCCTTTGGTTGTTCCTTGGGGTTCCTTAATGTTGGGTATGAGTCTTTGGTTGTTGGTCCGTTCGTCAATGTCGAATAACGGCTTTTGATATCGGCGATTAAATAGTTAACTAACCACGTATTCGGGCAGTTGATTGGCTAGGGTTTAAACCACGTGACCTCGCTTAGTCTATAAGTTTAAGTGGTGGATTACAACACGCTTTATATGACAAAAATAATCCTGCATAAAAATAATCCAACAATAATAGGGCGGAGTGGGCTCTTCAGCTTTGTTAAAAGAACTCGACTGGGGAAATATTTTGAATTCAAAACCTGGTGAGTTTTATTTGGAAGAATCTTTGACACAGTAGTTCACCATTCTTTTGTTATCAGCTTATCTAAAAAGTGTGGCTGGTTCTATATAAACCTTCACCGCTATAAACAAATCATCGGTGTAGGTAGTGCAATGGTTCCAATCTTATTTTCACTCTTTGCCAACCGAATTTCTTAGGTATTCTTATCTGTATGACGCCTCCAATCAATCAGCTGGTCAAGTCAAGCCCTAGCACCTATATGACTGTCCCAACCCTATTGCCTTTATGGCAAGCCCCAATCTTTTTTATCATATATGTGCTAGAAAGCGTTGGCTGAGGGTCTTATTGTCCTGGGTATGACGTTAAACTCTATCTGATAATGAAGTTCCAGTTCTGGAGCCCTGGGGAATGTGGAGTACCCCTTCATCACCATTTCCCCCAGGTCATTGATGGTAGTACCTATTAGGTTACATCTATGGGTTAAATAGAACAAAATGAGTTTGAAAAATTGAGTTTGAAAAAAATTGAGTACACATCAATAATGAATAATAAAAAAAACGCGCTCGGCAAAAAATGACCGAATGGGTTGACATGCCGTAAAAAAACAACCAACCAACCAACAATCTGTATGATTAGATATTTCAAAGTTCACAAACTATTCACCTCGGAACTCATTCTATTCAAATAAAGTTCTATTATTATTGTAATCTAAGTCCTTCCGCTCAATTATAATGAACTATCGGTGGTTTACGGTAGGATCGCAATGATGAGAGAGCCGTTGTGAGCGGTTTAAAGTTGGCAAAGCGATAAGAGAAAATGGTTGGAGAGGATCAAATCTAACAATACGTGATTGATTGCCTGATTGATTTTAACGGTATGCCAACCCATCTAGGGTTATTTTAGACCAAGAGGTTAAAGAATTGCATTCATTGTACATTTATATTCCTATTTTTGTGTAGTTGTTTATTAACATTTTTCCACAAAGTGATATCATATCAAATATTCCTATCTAATGCAAATAATTTGTACATAGTTGTATGGTTTCAGGTATTCCTATCTAATCTATTAATAATGGAGATTCGCTTCCGGTTTTTGTCTGTAACAAAAACTACGTCACTGCTTGCGTCACAATTATCAAAGTCGTCAATACATAGAATAAAGAACAATTATTACAAATAAAATAAATAAAAGCTGTTCCTTATAATTCAACGTTTGAATCCTTTATATTATAATAAATAAGCTCTATATTATTTGAATAAATAAACTATGAAATTAAATTTTAAAAATTGTATTATTTTAAATGGAAAAAATTATTTGCGAAATTTGTAATCAATTTAAAAGAATATCTTTTACTTTCACGGTTTATTTTTTTTCAGTAACAAGAAGTTAACTAAAAGTTTACAAATAAATGAATACTTACGATTCTGTGTAAAATTTATGTGTAAAATTTTCAAAATAATTATTTAATTAATAATTAATAGATACACGCAACATTTTATTTGAGGGAGACAGAACTAAGTTTCATTTCAAATTGTCTTATTTTTTTTACTTCTTTAAAAAATTTGATAATTGTACTTACTTATGGTACAAACTCTTTCACATTGGATTGTTAACTCTCACCCCGCCCCCTCATACAATATCTTTCACAAATTAAATTTCACACCATCCGGAGGGTGTTTTTTTTTTATTTTGCTAGTCTATTAATAATGGAGATTCGCTTCCGGTTTTTGTCTGTAACAAAAATTACGTCACTGCTTACGTCATATTACCCAAAATCGACATAACAATAGAATAAATACACTCAAAATTTGAGCATGCAACATTAGACAGTTCTCATTGTTTTTTAAAACAAGTTTTAATAGATACATCCCCAGTATCATATATTTTATTTTGATAGATATTCAAAGTTATTGGAACTTAGTTTCGATTTCAAATTGTTTTCTTTTTTTTTACTCCTTGAATAAATTTGATGACTTCATGATTTTTGGTTCAAACTCTCCGACATTTAATTTTTAACTTCCACCTCCTCAAGCAATATCTTTCAAAAATTTATTTTTACATCATCCGGGTTTTTTTATTTTGCTAGTGATAATAAGTATAATAGTTTCAAGTAAATTATTCCTATCTAATAATAGTCATTAGTGTTGTTTTTGGCATCCTTTCTTCTACGAAAGACGGTGGAGTAGTGTTCAATTATTTTCGGAGGAACTACGTAGCCTTGGCGGGTTCATATAGAGTATGAGCCGATGCCCAAGCAGCAAATCCCCCTCTCCACACTGCCGCTGGGAAAGGTAAGGAACCAATGCAGTTTGGCAGCAGTAGTGTCGAAGGGGTTGTTGGGTAGCACTAGATTTCAGCATCACACCATCTTAAGGACTCCGGCTCCTGATTTGTTTTCGGGTTTTACTACCCTGCCTAGGCAGCGGAGATTTTGTATCGGACTTTTCCTTGTCTTAGATGGGTTGCCGACCAAGGATATATGGTTTCAAAAAACTGATAATGATCCTTATTAAACACTAGTACAAAATAAAAACACACCCTCCGGGCGATGTAAAAATAGATTTTTGAAACATATTGCTTGAGTAAAAAATTCAATGTCAGCGAGTTTGTACCCTAAGTAAGTAAAATCATCAAATTCATTAAAGGATTAAAAAATAAAACAATTTGAAATGTAAACTTTAAATATGTATTAAAATAAAACAAACTATATATAGAAATATAATACCAGTCATGTATTTATTAAAACTTGTTTTAAAAAACAATGAGGCCTGTCTAATGTTGCATGTTCAAATTTGGAGTGTATTTATTCAATAAATACACTCAAAATAACATAGAATAAATTTTATTCTATGTTATGCTGATTTGGAGTAATGTGACGTAAGCAGTGACGTAATTTTTGTTACAGACAAAACCGGAAGCGAATCTCCATTATTTAATAAATTATATTTTCAAGTATTTATTCTTAATACAAATCATTTACAATTATATAACCTTCCTACTAAATTATATGACCTTCCTATCAAATACGAATAATTTGAACGTTGATCTATTTGACCCATATACAGGAACACAAACAGGTATTATCACTCCGGGTCAGAGTGGACCTGAGGGTAATGACAATGAAAGAGTACTCTGCATGCACCAGATATTCAGGTGGTACTTCAACATCAGATGCAGTTTAGTGTCATACACGGGACACGCCCTTTTGGGAATTCTAATCCCTTTTCTGGGTATACAGTCAGCGTATTCTAATCCTCGCAGCCAGGGTGTCCCTATAACAAGGTAAGTAAGGATCCCACTCCACAGGGATGCATTGGTCCCCGGACAGGTTTGACAATGGAGCATAGTGTGTAGTATGGAGATACTTGTTTTCTATCGTAAGGACGAAAGAAAAAGGCGAGTGTTTCAAGTATTCCTATCAAATACTAATAATTTCAAGTAATTATTTCTATTTAGTAATAGTCATTTGTTTGCACATGGTTTCAAATAACTAATGATGATCCTTAGTAAACAATTATAACTTCAAGTAATTTTTTCTTAAGTTGGAGGCCGTGGTGAAATGTTTAGAGTGATAGGAAATGGACTCGTCGACCCGAGTTCAAATCCTGGACGAGGCCGCAGTTCACATATCGCTAATACCTTTGGGAAATGTATGAATCTAACTACTCTCCCTCCAGCTATGGGTAAATAATAGGGCAGACTTGGATTTTTAACCTTGGTTAGGCAACCAGTCTAGAAGAAGGAAGACTGAATTAAAACCTGTTAAACTCCACATGGGATGGTCACTACTAGAATAGGCTCAATCCTAATAAGTGATTTATTTCACTAACTAATTAAGATAAATAATTTACAGTTATATGACATCAAGTATTCAGGGATTTAATTAAGAAGGTTGCTTCGTTCCGATAAATTGATTAGGGGAAATCAGGATCGAATCCTAATTTAACCAGAGAAATTAAGTATAAAAAGACAGTCACACACACACACACACACACACACATACACACACATTCACACATTCACATACACTCGCACAACAACACAATGACTCTGGTGTTACTCATACCCGGATCAAAAAAAAGCAACCCAGTGTGAAATTAATTAATAAGTGGGCCATTTCATATAAGCTGACACAATCGTTATTTGATCGGTCAAAGTCAATTAAGATGAGGTTGACCCAGAAAATCTGGAATGAGAACATTATTCACCCATTATTACTATTCATCTTGTCACAGGTTTCTTAGAGGAATTCAAGTCTTATTACCTGGTTCGAAGCTGATGAGAATCTTGATTAAATGGTTTTATGACCTCGTCCATCATAGCTGATGGAACCCACATTCATAAAACACAAGGCCACATACCAGAAAGTGCAGGAAAGCCTGAGGGGCAGACAATAACCCCGAGTCGCTCTAGACATTCGTCTCATCATCAGTTTAGAATTGTAACAAAACATTTTAGAGTTGGAGAAACTGATTCAGACAGAAAAGTCCTGAGTTTCAAATCAATGAAGAAAAGAGAGTTAAAGAGATGATGAGGCAACCTACAAGATATTAGGAGACGTTAATTGAACTTTCACCGTTTAGCGTAAGCCATTACTCGTCTGTTGTTTACAGACCTGAGTTCTCTGGTAATTGTAAACATTTATCTACGAAAGTATGTATCAATTAATCAATTACTGACAGCTGCCGCCAACCGAGAGGGTAAGAAGCTTGACTGACGAAAATTCAATCGGGTTTCGCTCCCGACTAGAAGTAACTGTTGTCGAGCCACACTGATGAGACGTAAACGTCGAAACATTGTGTCTGTGGATGACTAATATGCATATATATATATATATATATATATATATATATTATATATTTCATCCTCAGGTCGCGTGTATATTGACATCAGTTTCTATAGATGAGATATTGCTGCCTAGGTATGTGAACTGGCCTACTAATTTGAGGGGCATATCATCTACTGTGATGTCTCCTTTCCTAAAACACAAACTGTTTTATCTGAGTTCACGCAGATGCCAATGCCTCTTGCTGCCTTATCTAGACAATACAGCAGTGATTCGGTTTGTGCACGTATATTTGCGAGAACCATTAGATCATCTGCATAGTCTGCTTCTGTAATATTTTCTGCATGATATCACTGGCATCTTGCCTTTTTTTTAGTGTGAAGCCGTTTTTTTTTATTAGATCTAATGTCGTCCGTAGTACGTAGTCTAGGCATATCATCTTCATCTATATATTAACGCTCGTGTTCCTTAATAGTACAACCGTCATTATCTTGCAACACTCTCTGATTAAAAATGAAACCGTCCAAATCGTCCAAGATGAAATGCAAAAATGTAAATCCGGATTATCTGGATGTTCTTTATCCGCCGAATTCTTATTTCTTATGAGTGTCGCCTCCTTGGCTAAATAATGGACCATTCCGTTTTTATCATAAAGAATGAAAGGGAAGAAAAAAGACACGCTAAATAGAAAATGTATAATAAGAAAGAAAGAAAGAAAGAAAGAAAGTATGGTAAAGATAGAGAGACGCTGTGAACGTGCGGCGATAATGTTAATCTGTTTAAATCAAATATAATGAAAAAATGAAAAGAAGGAAAGAAAGAAAAAATGAGTGAGAGAGAATTAAATCAAGATTATTATACTTTTTACACATTGAACAAATTACCAATAGCTCTTAAGTAAACATATCAAACGTTGTAATGATTAAATTATCATACTGTGGCATATCCACAGGCCCTGGTAATAGATATAAATAGTGCTAATGCATCTTTTTGTAGTATTCCTGTGACAATGTCAAAGAAGCCTGGGTCTCCATCGGGTGAACCAACCATTGCTTTCGCGACTTTGTAGAAATCCACTGTATTTATGCGTGTCTTAGGCAATATCAAAACAATTCTTTGAGGAAATTCTTATGCAGCACTTCATTACCTTAATGTCTTTAGCCGCCTCTGGTCTCAGCACATATTATATTGTTGTGGACTAATTTTCTTTGCTTAATTATGCACTAATAACTTTTGTGGCCTTGTTTAATTTGTAGCCTCAGGTTACCAGGATGTGTCTTGTGTAATTAGATACGTCTATCGGTTGTGTATTTAAAGAGATGGTAGCGAAACGTAATTCTCCACGATTAGAGGAGGAAAAGAAACGTTCAAAAATAAAAGGCTACCTGGAAATTGTATTATGAAGTCGTTCGAAAAGGTTAGAGGACTAATATTTTTCAAACAATTCTATGTGAAAATCAGTTTATTAATGTATTGTATAGGAAGATATTTCCCCTACATGATAGTTGGACTCGTCCAACGGAACCCATATAAAGATACGAATACGCGAAGTAATTTGTAGTCGAGTTACGTAGTGTTATATAATTTATAAGCAGCTTATGAATTATGTGCGTACCTGTAGTTAGAATATTTAAATAAAGTTCGTTAGATTTATAAGCGGAGGGGGGAATTTTCCATACACGTTGGAATTATGATTGACATGACGATGATCCCAACTTCACCTTCAGGTGGAGCCGTGAGAATAAGTTTTAGTTTAGTTCAGATGAGACCCGATTTCTTAGGAGTGCAGACGCTATTGTCGGCTCTGATGGGTCGGTCTCCCCGCGGTGAAATCATGGGTAGGGTTGTGAAATAAAGCTTTATTTTCATAAAACAACCAATTTTGTTAAGTAATTTTAAAACAAAAGATGACAGCCCGAAGAAATCAATAAAGAAGAACCAACTTTTAACAAAAGCCCACTAGATCAACAGAGAAAATGGCGACGAGTTAGAACCAGTATTATTTATATTCCTATAGAAAAAGTAATAAACCCTTTTCCGGTTTTTCAATGTTGTATTCAATTCGAACACAACACTGAATGTTTATCTTGGTCCATGTTGACCTAGAAAACATTCTGTGTTTGATTGTTTTTCAGAATTCCTTTTTAACTGATTAATTGGTTGGTTGGTTGGTTGGTTGGTTGGTTGGTTATTCTATTTAATGACATATCAACCCAGGGGTGGTATTTAATGCCAAATATTATTTTCTGGTGTGTATATAGGATTTATATATGTGTAGCATAATGGTTATTATTCTGGTCTAGGCTGTTTGCATTTCACATAGCGCTAATACCACTGGGAAATGTATTAATCCAACTATACTCCTTCCAGCTATGGGTAAATAGTAGGGCAGACTGGGCTCTTCATCCTAGTCTAGGAGAAGGAAAACTCTGAATTTAAACCTGTTAAACTCCGCTAAAGAAATTGAACTTGTGTAGCATCCTGCTCGTGAGGAGGTGTTGGTAAATATATATATGTATATATATATATATATATATATATATATATATATATATATATATATATATATGATTTTAAGCTAATAGTTTTGAATGAATTAGTGAAGAAAACCGATTAAAAGGTGTTACGTGGGTTATCTGGTTGGTTGGTTATTTTATTAAATGGCATTTCAAACCTTGTGGGCTATTTAATGTATTGTTTTGTTTTTATTTGGGGGGTACATTGGACTTTTAAGCAAATAGTTTTGAATGCATTTGTCAGAGAAGCTGATTAAAAGGTGTTTGGTTGGTTGGTTGGTTGGTTGGTTGGTTGTTACTTTTACTACATGCCAACACTTATTGGTTTTTTTAATGTGAAGCCGTTTTTACTACTATTATATGGATTTAACTAATAATAGTTATCACTCATAAAGCATTATAAGTTCAATGATTGATTGATCTTAACTGCATATCAACTCATTTGGGATTACTTTATGCCTAGTTTGATATGATATACCTGAAAGTAACTATTATTAATAGAAATAATTTACAGTTATATATCAACTATTCCTATCTAATACAAATAATTTGCACACAGTTGGTTTCAACTATTCATACCTAATACTAATAATTATATGGTTTCAAGTAATTATTTCTATTTAATAATAATAATAATAATAATAATGTTTTGCACATATTTATATGGTTTCAAGTAAATAATAATAATAATAATAATAATAATAATAATAATAATAATAATAATAATAATTGGAAAGTTGAATTAACAGCTGGAGGACAGACCTTAGCAGAGGCGAAAATACAAAGGGGCATTTTCCAAGGAAACCCCCTATCCCCATTATTATTTGTTATAGCAATGATGCCTCTTAACCATACGCTTAGAAAATGTACAGGCGGTTAAAAATTTACCAAATCAGAGGAAAAAATGAAAAAGAGTTAGAAACACTAGTACAAACAATTAGAATATACAGTCAGGACATAGGGATGGAATTGGCATAGACAAGTGTGCAATGATAGTTATAAAAAGAGGGAAAAAAATAACGAAAGGAATAGAATTACCGAATAAAAAAGAAATAAAGACACTGGGAGAAAAGGAAAATTATAAATACTTGGGAGTACTGGAGGCGGACACCGTCAAACAAGGAGAGATGAAAGAAAGAGTAAGAAAAGAGTATCTTAGAAGAACGAGAAAGCTTCTAGAAACTAAACTCTGCAATAGAAATCTCATCAAGGGCATAAACACCTGGGTTGTTCCTCTTGTAAGATACACTGGGCCATTCTTAAAATGGACAAGAGAGTGGATCCGACAGATAGACCAAAAGACAAGGAAGCTTATGACTATGCACAAGGCATTACACCCGAGAGATGACACGGACAGACTATATGTATCAAGAAAAGAAGGAGGAAGGGGTCTCGCCAGCATTGAAGACTGTGTAGATTCGACAATTCGAGCACTCGATGATTATACAAAAAAGAGCAAAGAGAGACTAATTGCAGCAGCCAGAAAGAAAAACAATTGCAATATATGGACGAGAACAAGGATAACAAAAACAAGGAAGCAGAAATTGGAAGAAAAACAACTACATGGACACTTCAAGCGAAACACTGGGGAGATCGCACATCAGAAGACATGGACGTGGCTAAGAAGAGGAAACATCAAGCGAGAAACAGAATCTCTTATAATTGCAGCACAAGTTAATGCTATAAGGACAAATTATATAAAAGCAAAAATAGATAAGACACAGCAGAATGGCAAATGTAGAATGTGTGGGGAAAGAGACGAAACTATCAATCACATAATAAGCGAATGCAATAAACTCGCACAAAGAGAGTACAAGAATAGACACGACTGGGTGGGAAAGGGGGTTCACTGAGAACTGTACAAGAAATTCAATTTTCACCATTCAACTAAATGGTATATGCACAAGCCTGAATCTATCCTGGAATATGAGATTCACAAAATTCTCTGGGACTTTGAATTACAGACGGATCACCTAATCCTAGTCAGGAGATCGGACCTAATCTTAATAGACAAGAAGAGGAAGACTTGTCATCTTGTAGATTTTGCCGTCCCGGCCGATCACAGAATAAAAATAAAGGAAAAGATCGACAAATATTTGGACCTTGCTAGAGAACTGAAAAAACTGTGGAACATGAGGGTGAAGGTTGTGCCAATTGTAATTGGGGCCCTTGGAACAAGGGGTTTGGAAAAGAGCCTGGATGAATTGGAAATCAAAGGAAGGATCGAGACCATCAAGACTACAGCATTATTGAGATCGGCTGGAATACTCAGAAGAGTCCTGGAGACTTGCTGTCACTCAGCCGCCGTGAACCACCGGCTACGGCAGGTGTGAAAAACTCGAATGGAGTGAAATAATAATAATAATAATAATAATAATTAGTAAATGATTAAAGCTACAAATAACTATTCTTGTGGAACGTTGGTGTAATTGCAATAAAAGGATACTCCACACTCCCAAGATCTCCAGAACTGGAGCCTCACCATTCAGTATCATAGCAAGACACTCCTTAAAATAGGCTGACTAACATTGATAATTATATGGTTTCAATTGATTATTTCTATTTAATAATAGTCATTTGTTTACACATAATTGTATGGTTTAAAGTAATTAATAATAATCCTGAGGAAACAATTATAGATTCACCTATCAAAATCTGTAGAATACACCGACTGCATCTCTGCACAGAGGTAAAATCCCCCTAATGGAGCCCACTTGTTGGCCATGTCTGGCAACCGCTGATGCTTAAGGATGGTATCCTGATGGCTGAGCAGTCCCTGGCATCCAACACACTACTTTTGTTCTTACTTAGGCTAGAGGAGCGGTCAATAAGTCCCCTTCCGATCAATCGGCTAGTCACATCAAGCTCTAGCACCCATATGATTGTCACAAGGCTATTGCCCTCATAGCAAATCACCAATCCTTTCTATCATATGTGTACTAGAATGCGATACCTGAGGGTCTTAGTGGCCTGAATATGACGTTAAACTGCATATAATGGTGAAGTTCCAATTTTGGAGCTCTGGTTAGTGTTTAGTACCCCTTCATCACCATTGCTCCTTGATCCTCTATGACCCGGAGTGGTAGTACCCGTTAGGATCTTGTCTATAGGTTAAATTTTTAAAAATGAGTTTAAATGAATTCTGTTTAAACCAAAATTTAATTTAAATTAAAAAAATGAATACCCATCAAGAATGAATAAAACAAAACGTCTTCGGCATGAAATAGCCCAACAAGGTTTGACAAGCCATAAAATCCAACCAACCAACCAATCAAAATCCATATTTTTATTAACCTCTTTTTTCTTGGTTTCTATTTTTTTGCACTGAAAAATGATTGACTCATGATGATTTGCCCGTCACTCAAAATGTCCCTTATACTACAAATATTGCCAGGGTCGTATCCAATTATACTCAAATCGATTCAGAATAACGGCCAAGGCCAAGATATGGTGAATGACTGACAATGGATTTTCTCCCTTGCTCTCTTCTTTGTTTTTTTTTGGGGGGGCGTGGTAAGGGCGCGAGGCAACGTCTACGCGATGACTAACTGGCTTACCCGATGGAACAAACTCCTGAAATATCCCAAGAAATGCTGTTGGGGAAATAGCATTTCCTGGGTTTACTGGTTCAAAAGTATCTCCTTTTTTATATCTACTCATCTGGGTCTATAGGAATAGGTGCGTGACATAATGCTGCGTAGGAAATTACTTAAATCCTGGACAAGACTGTTTGCATTTTACATAGCGCAAAGGATGCATCCAACTATTCTTCCTTCAAATATAGGTATATAGTAGAGAAGCTGGACTCTTTAACCTTTCTTCGGTAATCAGAGAAGGAAAACTTTGAATGTTAAGCGTTACAACTGGTTTAATTAAGAGTTTTTCTTCTAAACCGGTGACCACACCAATGTTAGATAGACCAGTCTTCCCTACAATATATCCATAACTGGGGAGAATAGTTGGATTCATACTCAACCAAAGGGTTTTCGAAATGTAAACAGCCTCGTCCAGTATTTGAACTCGGATCACCGTGTCCATTACCAACGACGATGACCGTTATCCAACGAACGCCATTTTTGTTGTTGTTTGTCAGGAGTTTTATTATATCAAGTATTCCTATCTAATACAAATAATTTGCACATAATTTCAAGTATGGTTTCAAGTATTCCTATCTAATACTAATGATTATATGGGTTCATGATTATATGGGTTCAGGGGCCAGGTTAGTTCAGTTGGTAGAGCGTTCGGCTAGAAACCACAAGGTTCCTAGTTCGATACCGGTCCTCGCCAACTCAGCGTATGAGTAGCACAGGGATCTGTGTGGTAAAGTAAGGAGCTGACGGTAGGTGTGGCGCTCCACCTCAGATGCTAAAATAATCTCCTTGGTCTAGCGCTATTGAAAAGGGGATAGGCTCCCTCGCTGACTGGCTGATACCGACTTTAGGCCGCCCCGTCGACTTTACTTTACTACTATATGAGTTCAAATAATTTCTTTTTTTAAATAGTCATTTGTTTGCACACATTTATATTGTTTCAAGTAACTAAAATATTAAATACCTGCGTATAGCCAATGTTTCCGTAATCCCACACGACAGCGGAACTGAAAGAAAGCATCCGTAGAAAGAGAATAGCTATTCCAGTTGATATGCTAAACCACACTTTACGGGATATGAGAAATCGAACTCTCGAAAATTTTCGTTATGATGGTGTCCATTTCAATGACATAATATTCAAATCTTAGATTACATGCAACACTCATATGAATCAGTTATGTCATAAATATATTTAGTACTATGTGTCGTTTTTATAATCTGAGAAAATAGCATTTAAAATGTTTCCCATCATTATGGTACACCCTGTATAATATACATTTATTTACCCAATTACTTTTTGGATATTATTATTGTTTCTAATTCAAAAGATTTTTTTTAAACGGAAAAGTTTTTGCGGGGAAGTTCAATATAATCTGCAGCATTTTCGTTTAACAAGTGACTACCGAGCTTTGCGTTGGTTTAAGATACGAGGGGATCAATCCAGCTATGATAGGGTTAAATACCTACGATCAACTCTAGACTTTGCCACATAGATCCAAGTTGTCCTACTCATGTTCTGAGTTGGCGAGGGCAGGTATCGAACTCAGAACCACAAGGTTCCGAGACGGATGCTCTACTGACTGATATTTCTACATTTTAGTTTTTGATTTTTGTGCCTCTGGGTATGACGTTAAACTGCATCGAATAGTGAAGTTAATATTCTGAAGCTCTGGAGAGTGTGGAGTACACCTTTATCACCATAACTACTTGGTCCATCCTGACCCCGGAGTAGTAGTACCTGTTAGGGTCACATCTAAATAGAAAAAATGAGTTTTTTAAAAATTGTGTTAAAAACTGAGTTTTAAAAAAAAAATTTGAATACCCATCAAGAATGAATAAAACAAAATGTCTTCGGCATGAAATAAAGCAACAAGGGTTGACATGCTGTAAAATCCGACCAATCTCCCAGTACATAATGATCTTTTTGAGTCCTCGATTTTTAGACTTCTGGCTTATCTTCTTCATTTGAAAAGGATTCAACCAGTTTTATCAAAGTTCTTGATTAGAAGCTTGTAAAACCCCTTCGATTTCCGTGCAAACTTCTCGAATTGATAATGTCGTGACACGATTCCATGAACAGGGTTTGATGGTACATTGGGGGAAACATTTGATTTACTCCCGACACCACATTCCCACAAGTCCGACCACATTTCCCAAAAGTCAAAGCAGCTGAGCTGCGCATGCGTAACAAAGGAAAAAGCGAATGTCATCAGTGTGCACTGTTTGATTTGACCAGTGTGTAAAATGTCCGCAAACGACGCAGCAGGGAGAAGGAACCGATTTTATTAGCAAGGAGAGAGAGGGAGAGAGAGGGAGAGAGAGAGAGAGAGAGAGAGGTCAACTTACAAATAAGGAAATGGCTGACACGGTCACCGTCTTCGTCAGGTCCGACATCGTCCACAAAATAATAAGGTACAACTGTAGAAGCTGATTGGATATCGATTCCTTAGGTTTGGTAATCAGATTTTGCTTGCAAGATTACCATCTTCCTTCAAGAGCCGACAAAAGGACGCAACCGCAAACAATGTAAAGAGCGAAGGCGTTGCAGTCGATCTGCGCCGTTTCCACACACGAAAAGAACAAACACCAAAGTCAGTAGAAAGTTTATAATAATTTTCACATCTCATTCTGACGCAATCCAAAATCTAATTAAATCATGTATCCCCCCCCCTCCAACAGAAGCGTAGACAAGGCTGATTCACAAGAAAACACCATTGAACTATTATTTGTTTTTGACGAAACACTTTTTTATTGATTAATTGATTCATTGATTTATTCATTTTTAATGACGTGTCAACTTGTCTTAGGTTAATTTGAACTTGTCTCCCCGTCTCTATTATCTACAAGGATAACCGTTACACCACGAGTGTTCAAAGGTCAAGTATCAACACTTTTTAACTATTTCATTGATTGATTTCAATAGCGGTTTAACATATTTGAATTAGGAGTTTTCGTTTTCCTTGCTATACCAAGATTAAAGAATCCAGTCTGCCCTACTATTTACTCTCAGTTGGAAAGAAAATAGTTGGATGCGTAGCTTTTCCAAAGGTATTAGCGCTCTGTGAAATGCAAACAGCATTGTCCAGGATTCAAACTTATCTCGCCATGTCTACTTTCTACAATGATAACCATTACAACGCGAGTGTGCAAGGGTCAATATATATATATATATATATATATATATATATATATATATATATATAAGATTTTGAAAAATAACGACATACTTTATTGATCAGCAAAATTTGTATTTTTCGAAAGAGAAAAGGGAAAATAGAAACTTAAGGGCCCTTTCGACCGGTGCTTTGTCAAAAGTAACGACCGGTAGATCGTTTAAAAATCACAATGTAAATCAAATGGGTAAAAGAGAGATTCAATCAAGCAATTGGTGGGGTAACATGAAGGCAAAATAAAAATGTTGGTAAATACCTTCAGGTGATCCCCACCTCAGCAATAACATCCCCAGCAAAAATTACCAGGGAGTCTTAAGATGTCTCTGTCTACACAAGGACGGGCAGTAAAAAAATGGAGACTGCCTCGAGGACGTTGAGATGGTGACTTGTCCTAGCCTTGTGTAGAATAGAAAATTGCTGATCGCTGTAGTTTGTTTTACAGCTATTTGAACTACAAAGGTGGTCACCGATGGCAGATTCTTGTGCTTGGGAAAGCCCGGATGTGGTTTGGGGGATGCTTCTTATACCCCTCGGGACGTGTTGGTTTATTCGGATGTTTAGCCTCTGCGTTGTCCTACCAATATAGCTAGCAGCATACCAGCATTGGTATTTGTAAATTATATAACTTTGTTCCAAGATTGGCAGGACGTCTTTATGAGCAGAGCGAAATGCAGGTATGGTGGTAAAGATTGTCCGGACTTTAACTGCGTTAAAGCAGCATGTTATGGCTAATTTGATCTTGTTTGCCAATGTCTGACTAACAAGTCCTATCCATGGCAATCGTAAATATACGGGACATTTAGGTGGGCCAAACTCTTTGTTGCTGTTAAAATTTGAAATAGTTTGGTTGATCACATTTGTAGTCAAATCCTCTGGATACCTATTGTCGGCAAATGTTATATATATATATATATATATATATATATATATATATATATATATATATATGCAGATATTTTCATGCACACACTAGAAACAAAATTACTTAAAAACTACCCTCTAACCCCAACCAACTACTATAGATATTTAGACGATATATTTCTTATATGGACACATAGCCTCAACAGCCTCCTAGATTTCCACACACACTTTAACAGCTACTACCAATCTATCAAATTCTCTATAGAATATTCCACCATCTTTCCTAGAAATTACCACAAAATTAAGAAATAATACCATAAACACCACTCTTTACACTAAACCCACTGATAACATTTCTAAACTATAACAGCAACCACCCCCATAAACTAAAAAAATCGATAATATATAGTGCATACATAAGACTAAGACGCATATGTGAAGACCAACAAGAATATATACAACACACAGCCAACCTAGCAAGAAAATTCCTAAATAGTGATTACCCCATAAAATTAATAAAAAAAGCATTCGACAAAGCATCATCTCTTAATAGATAAGAACTACTCTTATACAAACCACACCAAACTAATGACCGAATCACTATGGTATTTCACCACGGTCGACACATGCACAAACTGACTAAGCTACTCACTGAACAATATAAAACCCTACAAACCGACCCCACAACAAAGTCCATCTTCAAAACCCCGCCCATCAACGAAAAAAAAAACAACCACCCAACCTACGTAATATCCTCACTGCATCCAGAAAAAAATTACATAACACCGTACGGAAAGGTAATAAAAGATGCAACAAGCCTAGATGCCAAATTTGCAGCCACATACATATGGAAACCGAAATAAAAATACCCTACACAAACATAACAATCCATCCGCCACACCTAACATGCGATAGCGCTAACATCATATATTATATATACTGAACACAATGCAGAAATAGCGGATATGTGGGAGAAACATCAACATCCTTTAGACTAAGACTAAATAACCAAAAATCCACTATAAATCTCAAATCCCCGCATAGTACAATAGCACTTCATTTTAACACATTATCACACAAACTTACACTCCTCAAATGCATTTTAATAGAACACGCATTTCCAACAACGCAATAGAAAACAATCAGAAACTAAATGGATTCTAAAATTACAAACACACATGAAGGGATTGAACGCAGACATCGCAATTCGCCGTTATTATAAATATTTCACAGACGCTGCCGCTATCGATAAAAACAGAGACAAAAAAGCCGTTAAACAGGAATAACATTCATTTGATAAAGGGTATCTAACGAACCTGAAAATTTATGACAAAAAAAATAATAATAAAAAATAAGTGAATCCAATACTCCATAATATCGAGTTCATTCATTTATATATTTTTAATGCTTCGTAATAACGCCCAACTTAAAATAAAAAACATTATATATATATATATATATATATATATATATTATATACACCAATGGCTCCGCACGAGCAGGGTGTGACACGAAGTCAATTTCTTAAGCGGTGTTTAACAGGTTTGAATTCAGAATTTTCTTTTCCTAGACTGGTTGCCATATAAAGGTTAAATGGCCCAGTCTAACCTACTATTTGCCCATAGTTGAAAAAAGTATAGTAATAGTGCTATGTGAATCGTAAACAGCATAATTCAGTATTTGAACTTATATCACCATGTCTATTTTCTACGATATTAACGATTATAACACGAGTGTGCAACGGTAAGGTATCAATACTTTTTACTTGATTCATTGATTCATTGATTTTTAACATGTCAACTTGTTTAAGGTCATTTTATGCCTAGAAGTTATGGAATTGCGTTCATTCAACATTTATATGTATAATGAACGTCTTTCTTAGGCGCCTCAGGCACTAAGCACTAAACCCACGCGTATATTTCTAATAATCTATTAATAATGGAGATTTGCTTCCGGTTTTTGTCTGTAACAAAAACTACGTCACTGCTTAAGTCACATTACCCCAAATCATCATAACAGAATAAAAATGTGAACATGAAACATTAAACAGTCCTCATTGTTTTTTAAAACAAGTTTTAATAAATACATGACTGGTATTATATATCTATATATAGTTTGTTTTATTTTAATACATATTTAAAGTTTACATTTCAAATTGTTTTATTTTTTAATCATTTAATGAATTTGATGATTTTACTTACTTAGGGTACAAACTCGCTGACATTGAATTTTTTACTTCCACCCCTCAGGCAATATGTTTCAAAAATCTATTTTTACATCGCCCGGAGGTCGTTTTTTATTTTGCTAATAATAATAATAATAATAATAATAATAATAATAATTCCATGGGGACTAATTATATCAAAGCCAAAATAGATTAGGCTCAACTGAATAGCAAGTGTAGGGTGTGTGGAGACAGAGACGAAACTTAATCACATAAAAATCGAATGCAGAAAACTAGCAAAATTAAGGGATACTTCACACTTCACAGATGTCGAGAACTAGAGCCTCGTCTTGGCTGTTATACTCTCACCAGTTGAGAGGCCTGGTGTCATGGTTAGAATCATAGGAAATGGACGCGTCAACTCAAGTTCAAATCCTGGACGAGGCTGTTTGCATTTCACATAGCGCTAATATCCTTGGGTACTGTATGAATACAACTACCTTCCTTCCAGCTATAGGTAAATAGTAGGACAGTCCAGACTCTTTAACCTTGACCTGGTAACCAGTCTAGGAGAATGAGAATTCAGAATTCAAACCTGTTAAACTCTGCTTAAGAAATTGACCTTGTGCCACATCCTGCTCGTGCGTAGGGGTTGGTAAATATATATATACTCTCACCGTTTCGATTATTATATACTCGGCCCTTCTTAAACCTGGGAATTTCGAACCGAACTAGTTATTCAACCCAATTGAGTGGAGTATCTGAGGGACTAGCTTTCTAACCATTACACCACCATGTCATGCCTAACATATTCAATATAAATATGGAAAGAAGAAAGAGACAAACCTAGCGTGCTATAGCCGTTTAAATTTTTAAAGTATTTTTTTTAATTGAAATAGATCACTAAGTAGGCCTGAACCTATTCTAGAAGTGACCAGCTTTGAATTCAGTTCTCCTTCTCCTAGACTTGTTGCCTAACCACATTTACCCATAGCTGGAGGGAGAATAGTTGGAGTCATACCTTTCCCAATGGTATTAGCTCTATGTGAACTGTAGCTTCGTTTATTAGCGTTCAAATTTAATAGCGTTTAATACCGTTCAAATTCAAAACTATGTGAAGCCATTTGTGTTCAAAATCATTCATTTATTCATATATATATATATATATATATATATATATATATATATATATATATATATGGCGGTATGATATATTCTGTAAGACCAGAGCGGTTGATGTTTACCCTTCGGTTATTTTAGGTGAGTGACTGATTGGGATTTATCCATATTTTCTGCTTTTGTCAAATTACATATTTTTAAGTTCCGCTTGGAACTATCTTTAAACAGGCGCCATTCTTTTGGTAAATATATTTATTTGCTCATTTTTATCAGCAAGAATTGAATATCTTTTGTAAAAGGAAAAGAACAAAATGTCTTTCCTCTGATAAATCTATTCCTCTTTTGCGATAGCATGTGTTTTGTTTCCTGGTTGCAGTAAATCAGTTTCTGTTTGTCTGGACACCAACAATTCTGCTGGTTTCTTCGAGAGATTTATTTCCTTTTGGCACCGACTATCTAAAAACTGATGGTGTTCCTTCAAAATCACTGTCACGTTACATATACCTACAGCTGAATTAGAGGATTCTATTTCTTTAGGAATCTCTTCAAGAGGAATTGGTGCAAATGCAGAATAGCGCGCAAGATATAATATAATTAGATTCGCATTTTATGTATAAATAGAATTAGATTACGGAAACGCCCAAAGTAGCCTAACACTAACCTTAACACTAACCCTAATCCTATCGTCTCAAATATATCGGGTATTTCTGTGAAATGTAATGCTTTTTATACGTAATCTAATGATATTATCCTTTGCGCGCTATTCTGCATTAATACCCCTCTGATAACTCTATTTCTTTTTCAATAAAATGAATAATTTGTACAGATGCAGAATAGCGTACCAGAAATAATATCATTAGAATAGGATTTTATGTATAAATAGCAGATTTATTTAGATTACGGATAATTCCGAATTAGCCTAACACTAACCCTAACCCTAAACTAACCTTAACAGTTACGCTTACCGTAACCTTAACCCTAGCGTCTGAAACGTTTCGGGTATTTCCGTAAAATGTAATGAAACGTAATGCTTTTTATACGTAATCTAATATTATCTCTTGCGTGCTATTCTGTATTAAAACCCCTCTGATAAATCAATTTCTATTTTACGTTAGTATGTGATTTTGTTGCACGGTTGCAGTAAATCATTTTTCTGCTTGTCTGGACGTCAACAATTCTGTTGATTTCTTCAAGAGATTTATCTCCCTTTGGCACCGACTGTCTAAAAACTTACGTAACCGATGAAATTCCTTAAAAAACACTATCACTTTGCACATGCCTACAGCTGAAGTAGAGGATTCAGTTCCTTTAGGGATTTCTTCTAGATGAATGAATGAATGATAAGAGAGATATTTCATTTGCATGAGAAGCATGTCGTTTTGTCGATTACAGGTCAGAATTTACGTCTATTTCTTCCGATTACATCCAATAAGATGTCCGGTTTATCTCAATTCCCTAGGCTTCGTAAGGTTCCTGTTTTCATGCCGGTCCCAGCATATTAGAAGCATAGATTGGGTAATCTGATCTGTATGTGTTATGACCTGTTTAAGGGTGAAGAAATAATAACTCAACATGGGTATAAAATGTAGGGAACAGATTGTATTCAACAATATATATCAACGTACAATCGTGTAAGCTGTAACAATTTCCTTGTTACAGCTTACACGAAGAACATGTTTCTGGTACTTTTCGTTTGAGTAGCTTTACTCTGTTAAATATATACCCTTTGGGTAAGTCATGTTCGTGTCATAGGTGAGTCCCCTACAACAGTATGGTAAAGTGGGGAGCTGATGACAAGTGTGACGCTCCACCTCAGCAACATCAACAAAAAACAATCTCCCTGGTCTAGCACTAGTGAAAAGGGGATTGAAGCCCTCGCTGTCTGTCTGATACCAAAAAAAACGGCACTCTGTTATGCAATCTCCTTGGTGTAGCGCTAGCGAAAATAAATAAATTGAATTACCAGGCAAAACAATTGGCATTAATTTCAAGTAATTGAAAACAACATAAACACACACAAACACACACACACATTTATGTGTATATTATGTATATATTAATACTGGTTATATCAAACTTAACGGACCTAAATTCCACCATCATATGTCACCCCGCCGAAAGAAAAAATACCATTTAACCGAATTTAATGAAATTTTCAGTGTTGATATATTAATGAATAAAAGATATAATGCATCAGTTATTTTATTTAAAAACTTTTACATTTTTCAGGTCAGTTAACTTTGAACACTTATCTTTGAGGCGCAACATATATTCTCAAAGATACATGGTTCAAAGTTAACTGACCTGAAAAAATGTAAAAGTTTTTCAATAAAATAACAAGTGCCTTATATCTTTTATTCATTAGTATATCAACACTGAAAATTTCATTAAATTCGGTTAATTCACTGATTTTTGTTATTTCTTTCTTTCGGCGGGGTGACATACGATGGTGGAATCTAGGTCCGTTAAGTTCGATTTAAACTTAATACTCGTTTTCCTTAAAAGGAAGCTCTTCTATATGAATAAATGATGGGAGAGGTATTTCAATTGGATGAGCAGCAGATTTTTTTTATTGAATCTGGGTCAGAATCTATGTCTATTTACTCCGATTTCATCCATTAATGCCCTTCATGTTAACCTGGCTTAAGTAACAGTCTTCACTATGATTTTTCTTTTCTCTCCACATCATAGGAATATCAAACTTTAACAATTTATTTTTACCATTTGTCCACTGCCGAAGGTGCTCAACACAAATGTGGAGCCCACATGTAACAGCACGAGAAGTTATCCACCTTAATTTGAATGCTACTGATAGTATAAGTATAAATCACCCGTCTCATATAAGTTCTAAGACTCCAGAACCACTAAGATACTGCCATTAATACCAGCCCAGGAGGATGTAAAGGTTTGGTAAGTGTAATTGCAACTAGGATTTTCTTTCTTAAAATAAAAGGGTACTCCATGCTCCCTAGATTTACAGAACTGGAGCCCCACCATTAAATGCAGTTTAGTATCATACCAAGACACCTATAGAATACACTGACTGTATCCCTCTGATGGAACGGTATTCTTACATTCACTTGAGTGCGATATTTTACTCACTCGAATGATGCGGTTAATTCGTTTGAGTGAAGGTGTTCACTTACTCGAGTGTATTCTTGCACTTAATTTCTAAAATACAGACTTGTTATTCTAGAAACCCAAACAATACTTTACAGCTATATAATATCAAGTATTCCTATCTAATATAAATAATTTGCACACTGTTGTATGATTTCAGCTATTCCTATTTAATACTAAGAATCACTTGCAAAAATAAACACCCTCCAGGTGGTGTAAAAATTAATTTTTGAAATATATTTCCTGAGTGGGGGGGGGGGTAAATAAATAAAATAAAAAGTTTAATTTTAAGAATAAAATTATTACTTACTTGATATATACCATATATATACCCTCCACTCCACTGAGATATTTGTTTTGTTTTACGACAGTAAGGGCCTCCAAAACGTTTTTAAAACTTTCTGATTTAATTATTAAGACTCTTATCTTCATAGAAAAATTTAAAAACCGTACGAGTAAAATATATTTTGTTAGGTTTTCATAAAATGAAATAAGGGACGGGAGTCAATCTAGTAAAAAAAATAGTTCCCCAAATATATCTAAGAAAAAAATTATTTTAAACATAAATTGATTAAAAGGTGAACAAGTATCAAAATTATCGTGAAAATTTAACTCTCAAATTGATTTTTCATAGAATTTTAAAAAATTACTATGACGTAAGCAGTGACGTAGTTTCGGTTACAGACAAAAAGAGGCCGAATCTCCATTATCAATAGATATGGTTTCAGATATTTTTTTATTTTGGTTCCAGCAGATCTCAGGGGGAAGTTGAAAGAAAACGAAAAGATGGACAAATACCTGGACCTTGCCAGAGAATTGAAAAAGCAGTGGAATATGAAAGTCAAAGTGATACCAATTGTAGTTGGTGCATTTGGAACGGTCCCAAAAAAACTTGGAAAAAAGACTGGAGGATCTGGAAATCAGAGGAAGAATTGAGACCATCCAGACTACTGCATTGCTGCAATCAGCTAGAATACTCAGATGAGTCCTGGAGACCTGAGGAGACTTGTTGTCAGTCAGATCCCAGTGAAATACCATCAGCTAACGCTGGTGTGAAAAACTCACAGGAGTGAAATAATAATAATAATAATAATAATAATAATAATAATAATAATAATAATAATAAAATTAAGTTGGAAGAAGTAAAACAAAAGATATCGGCTATAGAAGGAAGACCCAAAGGTATCGAGAAAGAACTAAACAGTACATACAAAATAGGACCTTCCAGAACAATGAAAAGAGATTTTACGAACAAATCAATGGAGCAAAAACAAACATTAGTGAACACCCAAATGCAACAGAAGCAGAAAAGTTTTGGGGTGATATATGGATGAGGAAAGGACATAATAAGCAGTCAAAATGGATATGTGATATTAAGAATGAACTGGTGGAAATTGAGGAAGGGCCTGTAGCCAGTATTCATGTAATTACGCTTAAATCAGTACTCAAGAAAGTAGAAAATTGGAAAACACCAGTCCATGATGGCATACATGGATTCTGGTTCAAAAAATGTACGTCTATCCACACAAAAATAGCCCAGAAGCTGAACAGATGCCTACAAGAAACGGAAGTACCCGAATGGATGACAAAAGGAATAACAATACTAATCCAGAAAGACCCACAAAAAGGAAACGTCCCTAGCAATTATAGACCAATAACTTGTCTACCCATGATGTGGAAAATTCTAACTGCTGTTATAAAAGAAGAAATATACTTTTCACTCAATTGGCGGAAACTTCTCCCAGAAGAACAGAAAGGATGCCGCAAGAGAGATATACTATAGACCAATACATTCTTAAAGAAGTAAAAAATAGACGGAAAAATATTGCAATGGCCTGGATTGATTACAGAAAAGCCTATGACATGGTCCCACATACCTGGATTTTAGAATGTTTAAAAATGTACAAAATTTCCAACAACATCATAAATTTCATTGAAAAAGCCATGGAAAACTGGCGAGTTCAATTAAAAGCCGGAAAGCAATTCCTGGCAGAAGTAAAAATCCAGAGAGGTATCTTCCAAGGAGACTCGTTATCACCACTACTATTTATTATAGCAATTATGCCGCTCAGTCATATACTTAAAAATGTACAGGGGGATACAAATTCTCTGACTTACAAAAAAAGATAAACCACCTTATGTACATGGATGACTTAAAAAAATTTGCAAAAAAGGAAAAATAATTAGACAGCCTAATACAAACTATTAGAATATATAGCCAGGATATAGGGATGGAATTTGGAATTGAAAAATGTACTATGCTAGTAATAAAACGGGGTGAAAGAAAACTAATGGATGGAATACAACTGCCAAATCAGGAAACTATAAAATCACTTGATGAAAATGAAAGCTACAAATACTTCGGAATTCTAGAAGCGGACAATATCATTCAAGCAGAAATGAAAGGAAAAGTTATAAAAGAATATCTCAGGAGAACTAGAAAACTTCTAGAAACCAAACTTAACAGCAGAAATCTGATTAAAGGAGTCAATACCTGGGCTGTCCCCATTATAAGATACTCAGCACCATTCTTAAAATGAACAAGAGAAGAACTCAGACAGATTGACCAAAGGACGAGAAAATTAATGACCATGCACAAGGCTCTCCACCCTAGAGATGATAGAGATAGATTATATGTGTCAAGAAAGGAAGGGGGAAGAGGTCTTGCCAACATAGAGGTATGCGTAGAAACCACAATCCAACAACTTGAAGATTACACAAGAAAGAGCAAAGACAAACTACTTATGGCGGCCAAAAATAGTAGAGGCGACAGATGGAAAAACAACAAAGACCAAAAAACAAAAATGGGAAGAAAAACAATTATATGGACGCTTCAAACGACAAATAGAAGAGGTTGCACATAAAAAGACTTGGACATGGTTAAGAAAGGGAAACCTCAAAAGAGAAACTGAATCACTTATAATTGCTGCACAAAATAATGCCATAAGGACAAACTATATCAAAGCGAAAATTGATAAGACCCAACAAAATAGTAAATGTAGACTTTGTGGTAATAGAGATGAGAATGTAAAACATATACTCTGCGAATGTAGCAAACTAGCACAACGAGAATACAAAATTAGACACGACTGGGTTGGGAAGGTGATCCACTGGGAATTATGCAAAAAAATTAAATTTTGACCATACAACAAAATGGTATATGCAAAAACCAGAATCTGTTCCTGAGAACGAAACGCATAAAATTCTCTGGGACTTTGAAATAAAAACGGATCACCTTATCCCAGCAAGAAGACCAGGCCTAGTGTTGATAAACAAAAAAGAAAGAACTTGTCAACTGGTGGATTTCGCAGTGCCAGCAGATCACAGGGGGAAGCTAAAGGAAAATGAAAAAATAGACAAATATCTGGACCTTGCCAGAGAACTGATAAAGTTATGGAATATGAAAGTGAAAGTGATACCAATTGTAGTTGGTGCACTTGGAACGGTCCCAAAGGGATTGGAAAATGGTTTGGAAAAACTGGAAATCAAAGGAAGGATTGATAACATTCAGAACACTGCACTGCTGCTAGAATACTCAGAAGAGTCCTGGAAACCTGAGGAGACTTGCTGTCACTCAGACTCCAGTGAAAGACCATCAGCTGACGCTGATGTGAAAACTCAAAAGGAGTAAATAATAATAATAATAATAATAATAATAATAATAATAATAATAATAATAATAATAATGGTTTGCATACAATTATATGGTTTCAAGTAACTGATAATAATAATCCTTATAGCTTCAAGTTTTGTTACTAACAACGAAAATAAGGTTACTAGTACGAGTGAATTAGTGACTAACAACGATTTCTTTCGTCTTCGAAACCCACACAATAATTTATGTTTTGTTGTTTTCAAGTTTATGCGCCTTTTTTGGAGCAATAACGTTATCGATTACTAGATTGGCTCAGAATGGAGAAGAAATCACACATGACGCAATCAAAATTGGATTTTTCTTCTTTTTTTCTTTTTTCTTTCTTTTTTTGTTCATCTATCTCCACTAAGATGAGCAACTGGATTTTAATAAAACTTTGTGAGAATATTTATCGGGATGGATAAAGTAACCTGAGGCGGGTGGGGGAAAGGTTGCATAAAAAGTCGTACAAGACAGAAACGAAATTTATTAATCAATCACACATCCAGAGAGAGAGGGGGGGATTAGCGAGAAGAGGATTAAAGAGAGAGTGAAAGGGAGTGATAGTGCTATCTTTATTTGATGGTCACTTATTTACCAAAAATATTTCCTTTTAAAACAGATTAGTTTTGCTTGATTTCTGTCTCAGATTTTGGTGAATTTTATTTTTAATCAAAATTGCCGTCTGTTGAGTGTCAGCAACGACAGAATGAAAATGGTCACGAATAGGAACCATTGTATAGTGTCAAAATTCAGATGGTTGTTTGGTTGTTTGGTTTAATGGCATATAAACTCTTGTTGGTTATTTAATGCCAAATCTTAGCAGTGTTCATTTGTTGATGGCCACGTTGATGAATAAGAACCCTTAAGTGGTTTCAGGATTCAGAACGTTGGTTGCTTGTTTGGTTTAATGGCATATAAACTCTTGTGGGTTATTTAATGCCAAATCTTAGCAATGTTCATTTGTTGATGGCCACGTTGATGAATAAGAACCCTTGTGGTTTCAGAATATAGAACGTTGGTTGGTTGTTTGGTATAATGTCATATCAACCCGTGTTGGTTATCTAATGCTAGATCTTAGCAGAGTCCATTTGTAGAGGCTACGAATAGGAATACTTGCGTGGTCTCAGAATTCAGAAGGTTGGTTGGTTGGTTGGTTTATGGCGTATCAACCCTTGTGTTAAATCTTAGCAGAGTACATTAGTAGATGTCCACTAAAAGACACACTTGCGTGCTCTCAGAATTCAGAAGGGATAAGACAATCAATATCTAAGATGGAAAATTTACAATCACATAACCGAGTCAGTGAACCAGTTTGGCTGCACCATTTGGACTCTAACGAAAGACGTAGAAGAATGCTGCGTTCAAAGCAGCACCCCACAAGAAGGCAGCCTTACGGACAATTACCTCCAATAACACAAGACATGCTGGACACTGCTGGAGACACAAGGACGAACTCTTAAGTAACATTTTCTTGTAGACAGCTACACATGGACACACCAGGGGCGATGACCGATAGGAACAGGGTACGAGAGATAGTCAAGGGAATCCGTGCTCTCAGCTCGACCTAATGTGAATTGAATCATAACAAAATTTTAGATAATTAGAACAAATAAAATCATTGTCAAATGCTTTTTTATTCTAGAATTATTGTTCGATACATTCTTATCGTAAAATCATTACCCATTGCATCTTTATAGTAAAATCATTTGCCAATGAATGTTTATAGTAAAATCATTTTCTAATGCATTTTTATAATAAAATCATTTTTATAGTAAAAATCATTGTATAGTGCATTTTATAATAAAATCATTGTACAATGCATTTACATAGTAATATCATTATCCAGTGCATTTTTATAGTAAAATCATTTTCCAATGCACTTTCATAGTAAAATCATTTTCCAATGAATTTTTATAGAAAAATCATTTTCCAGTGCATTTTTATATTAAAATCCTTGTCCAGTGCATTTTTATATTAAAATCATTGTCCAGTACATTTTTATATTAAAATCATTGCCCAATGTATTTTCATTGTAGAATCATTGTCAGATATATTTTTATCGTAAAATTATTGCCCGTTGACATTGTCCAATGCATTTTCATAATAAAATCATTGTTATTTTTCCTGATGAATAAATTCAATTCCCAAAATATGAGCATTAAAAAAATTAAAAACTGCATTTCGACTGGAATTGATTACGACTCCCCGAGGAATTAGTCTGAAACTTTGGAATTAGTGTTAATGAGGAAAAAGCCGGGTGTACAGTTTTTTTCTTTTTTTTTTTCTTTTTTCTTCTTTTTTTTGGGGGGGGGGTAGTTGTTTTTGTTTTTTGGGGGTCCTTTGGGTTTTTTTACTGGTTGATGAGCAGACAAAGCTGCACGTATACTTGAGGTCGTCCTTTTTTTCAATTCAGCGATTGTTCCAAGTTAATATTTCTTACAGTCACTGTTGCACGATGATTGTAAACATCATGTAATTCGTGGATCAGTGTTAAACTTAAGATTTATGTCATAACTTGTTAAAAAATGAGTCAAAAGAATTGACAAGTCTATGAATAGTTAATTTACTTTTAATTTCAGTGAAATGTTTAAAATAAAAAAGAATTATCCACCTTAACGGCCGGGGAGAGACTGTTTTATTCAAGGCAAGAGAGAATTTTTTGCAGATTACCAAGGTTTTTGAATAGGAAGGTTACAATAAAGATTTTGGAAGAAGGTATCGACAATTTTGAGACTGTCAGATCGGAAAAATGCTGAATCAGTAAGATTTATTGAAGTGGAATTTTTGCAGAAGAGATTTATGTTTTCTCTTGCTGAAATGAAAATAAAATTTCTCTGAAGTTTAATGTTTACTTATTCTGTTGTACTTTGTTTGTGTTGAAAAAAAAAGAGAAAAAAAACAGAGCTGTATGCTGTATAGAAATTAAGGACTAAGATTTCTCCTCCCCAGAGAAGGGAAATAGTATTTTCTGAAAACAGGAATTTAAATTGTTGTTTATTTCCAGGCTTTTCTCATGTGTTGGACCACCCTGTCGGCTGGGGCGTTAGAATGCACCGACTGCACCTCTGCAGAGGTGTAAGACTCCCCCCAATGGGGCCACCTGTTGGCCGTGGGTGGCGACCCGTGATGCTTAAAGACGGAGTCTTGGTGGATGAGCAGTTCATGACCTGCAACACTTCACTTAGAACCTTACTTAGGCTGGATGGGCTGGTCACGTCAAGCCTATTGCTCTTATAGCAAGCCCCAACACTTTTTATCATATGGGTGCTATAAGGCAGTGGCTGAGAGTCCTTGGAATGATGTTAAACTCAATCTGATGGTGAGATTCCAGCTTTGGAGGTTTGGGGAATGTGGAGCACCCCTTCATCACCATTACTCCCTAGTCCACTCTGACCCGGAGTGTTAGTATCTGTTAGGGTCTCATCTATGGGTAAAAAAGAATCATTAAGAATGAAATTATTTCAAAACGTTATCGGCATTAAATGACCCACTGAGGTTGATATGCCGTAAAACAAAACAAACCAAACCAAACCAATTACGTGTTGGAGTAAATTACACTGGTCTGTGACGTTTTCAATGTCAAATATATGATAGCTAATTTAAAGGCAGGTTTTTACGCTTAATCAAAATATCATATTCTTTCTTATCAGATCAAATTTTTAAGATACAAACTCTTACTTGAAATGTATAGAACAGTATTATAGCTATGACCAGAGTCCACGGGCTTTTGAATTAGTTTTATTATTATGTACAACTTATTCAAGCACATCTTAAAAACCAGACCTGACTAAACTCAATGAATGGTATTTTTGATTTCAACATAGAATGGTGATTATATATCACTTGATAAACTTCTGACCATTGGAAACTGGTCCACTCTGACCCAGAGTGGCAGTACCTATTAGGGCCCCATCTATAGGTTAAATAGAAAAAATGGGTGTCAAAAATGTGTTTAAACAATTGAGTACCTATCAAGAATGATTAAAACAAAACGTCGTCGGCATAAAATAACACAAGGGTTGGCATGCCGTAAAATCCAACAAACCAAATGAATGAGTGGACCTGAGAGTAATAGTGATGAAGGAGTACTTCACATTCCCCAGAGCTCAAGAATTAGAACTTCACCATCAGATAAAGTTTAACCCATACCCAGGACATTAAGACTCTCAGCCACCGACTTCTAGCACCCATACGATAAAAAGGATTGGGGATTCGCCATAAGGACAATAGGGTTGGGATAATTACATAGGTACTAGGGCTTGACGTGATCAACCGATTGATTTGGGAGAACCTCTGCGACCGCTCGTCTAGCCTTAGTAAGGGCTAAAATGGAGTGTAACATCATACCCTGGACATTAAGACTCTCAGTCACCGACTTCTAGCACATATATAATAAAACGGATTGGGGGTTGCCATAAGGACAATAGGGTTGAGACAATTATATAGGTACTAGGGCTTGACGTGGTCAGCCGATTGATTTGAGGAGACCTTTGCGAGCGCTCGTCTAGCCTAAGTAAGGGTCAAAGTGGAGTGTAACACCATACCCAGGACATTAAGACTCTCAGTCACCGACTTCTAGCACATATATGTTAAAAAAGGTTAGGGTTTGCTATGAGAGCAATATTTTTTTGGCTATTCTGGGGTTTTTTTAAAGAACGATTGTTTTTGTTTGTTTTTTGTTTTGTTTTTTGTTAGTTTAGTATTATTTGTATTATTCGGACTATTGCCCTCATCTTCATTGTTATCTGTACAACGTTTCGGCCGATGCGCCCTCCGGCCCTCTTCAGGCACCTCTTGTCGGACTTGGGAACCTTCTCGGACTCGGGAACCTTCTTGTCGTAAAATTGGGAGCCATCACGGTACTTTGAACCTAACCCTTTATTTAGTCCATGGGGGTATCCTGTTCTCATTCCGCTAACCATAGCTAAGGTAGAGGTGTTAAGCTGTGTTAATTATTATTCTATGTTACTGCTGCTCCTGACCAGGATTGAACCTGCAGTCTAGAGATAACTGTCACTTAGAACTGTCTTAACTTAACTCCTTTATCTGTGTGTCCAATTGTTTGTTTGTCTGTTTGTCTTTTGGGGATTGCTGTCTTTTTTTACCACTTGCTGCTGCTACGACTGCATGCTGAAAAGATTTGACTTTTTTTCAATTTAAATTCAAGTTCAAACTGAACCACTTCGTGACAATTATAGGTAGGTTTCCCAAGGCGAAAAAGATGACTTTGAATTTTTGAAAAAAAGGGTGGGAAAAAAGCGGCAAATGAATGCCTATAGACTCCTGAATATCATACTTTTTTTCACAAGCGTAAATGTTATTATTGAAGTTTTCCATGGGTACCACCAATTTTCCCCGTAAAATTTACCCCCCACTATATTTAACATAATAAAACTTGTATAAAGGTTAATATTATCTTAAAATTACTTAATTCACTTGAAAGAAGAAGCATTAAACAAACTCCTAATTATTTTTTTTTAATTTCGGCTCACAAAAATAATGAAAATTATAAATGAAAAACAATGTTTACATTTTTGCACCGTTAAATCAATTGAAATTTAACGTAGCCAAAAACAAGTTATAACAAAAGGTTTTTTATTTAATTCTAAAAAAAATAAATTAATGGTCCGATTTTCACGAAAATTTCCATAATTACTAGGTATCTCCAATTGGGTCACATGATCAGTTTAGGCCATCTTGAATAAAACGGAAATAAATATTTCCGAACTTTGTTTATCAAAAATCTCGTAAAAAAACAATTAAAGATCGTACAGGGTTGTTACAAAGAAAAACAGTTAATTCAAAGATCAAATTATCCGATTGGGGAAAATTACATCGTTATCTTAAAAAATAAATAAACCTATCCGTATAACATGCGAAAGGGTAATTTTTAGGCCACAGTTTAGACAGAAAAAAATACATATCATTACCCTCTTACGATGATACATATACATATGGTGGACCGTAACTATTTTTTTAGCCAAAATTTACTATTAAAATGAATAAAATCTTTAAAAACTTTAATATTAAAATTTACTATTAAAATGAATAAAAACTTGATTTTTTTTCAAGTAATATTAAAATTTAACAGTGAAATTGAAGTTTTAAAAAAGATGTCTTCGGTTTTGGTATTAATTTTTAAAATCGAAAATGAAATGAAAATTTGAATATTTTTTCTAAGAGAAAAACTGATAAAATAATCAATATATATTTACTTTTTATTCTAATTAGTCGAAAAAGTTAAATGAAATATTTTTTACGCTAAGAAAAACAAACTTTGGTTACTGAGAAGCATCTCGTCGCTTTGTATGAAAACAAAACAAATATGCCAGTTTTGCTCTTTCGTATATTCTAAGAATCACACATTACTATTCAACAATAAAAATTACAAATTCCTTTAAAAATATTAATCGAGCTCGGATTGGACCAATTTTTAGTTCACCTGAATTCTAAAATTCATATATTTAAATATCCGTGAAAAATTCGATTTTTTGACGCAGAAAAAAAGAAATATTTAATTTATTTCACGCAGAAAATAAAAATATTTTATCACACAAAAGATTGAAAATCTCTTAAAAATTAATTTCTTTAAAAAAAATGTTTTGTTTTTTTTTATAATTTAATAGAATATAGTACATACCAATTACAAAAGCAAAAGAAGGTTTCAAATAATAATATTATGACACTTTTTGCACTTTCTATTTCCGATTTCATTCATTTTTCATTAAAAAACTACACCTCGTACATTCATACAATTTCATTGATATAGTTATTCAGACTCTTATCTTTATAGAAAAAAAGTTTTTAAAAATTTCTGACGCGTCATTTTTTTTATCTCATAAAATAAAATGGGGGGAGGGGATAGACCTCGTAAAAAAATATTTCCCCTAAGATATTTTAGAAAATAACTATTTCAGATGTATTTACATCCAATGGAAAATTTCGTGAAAATCAGTTTATTAATTGATTTTTTATAGAATTTTTTTTTAAAACCCTCATATCGTAACTTGTTTTTAGCTACGTTAAATTTCAGTTGATTTAACAGTGCAAAAATGAAAACATTGTTTTTCAATCATAATTTTTATTATTTCCCTAAGGTGAAAAACATATTTTTAAATCATCAAGAGTTTATTTAATGTTTTTTTCTTTCGAATTGAAAAAAAATTATCAAGAAAATATACATTTTTCTGCAAGTTTCATAGTGTTAAATATAGTGGGGGTAGATTTTACAGGGTAAAATTGGTGGTACCTAATAATTACTTACCTTTAGAATAAAAGGTGTCGGAAATAGTCTTTTTCTGAAATATATTAGGGGAAATATTTTTTACGATGTCTACTACCCCCTATTTTATTATATGAAAATATGAACGGGCAAAAAACGATTTTTACTTTTTTTTTCTATAAATAATCTGAATAATTATATCAAGATTTTAAGTCTCAATACCAAAGCTCTTTAGTAAAAGAACCATGAATACAGACCGTGTTGGTAAATAAACGGACTGTTTTATTTATTTTTCACGATAATGATGAGTAATTTTTCCCCAACCGGATAATTTGATCTTTGAATTAACAGTTTTTCTTTGTAACAACTCTTTAAGATCGTTATTTCTTTTTTGCGAGATTGAAAAAAGAAGTTCAAATATATTTACGTTTCTTCCTTCAATATGGCGTAAAGTGGTTATAATCTATTTTGGAGGTACCTAACAATCATTCAAATAAAACATGAAGACTTGCCTTAGTAGCACCCAAACCACTAAACATACAAACATGTAGTTTAGCACATTTTAGCCCGAATTAAATTCTGCATAATTTAGTATATATACATTGGACTTTATACACATAGTCTGCATCAAAGTTGAGAATATTTGTTACGTAAAAAATCAGCTGCTAATGTCTGCTATTGGTTTTTTAAATCGATAAGTAGTCATTTGCTTTTTATGTTGATGATCATAAATACACATTCAATTAATTTTTGATAAATTTAAAAGGTTTCTTTTTTGTCAATTTAGTTCGTGTATCTGTTCGAAAAATTTGGTAAACATTAAACAGGAAAAACAAAAGAAATAACTATCTCTATATCATGGACTTAAATTATTAATAAGAAACAAAATGAAAAAAAACGACTATTTGCAAGTTTAACCTTTATTTTTAGTCTGCAGTTTTTACTTTTAATACATTTTTACTTATAAAAAATGCTTATTTATTTGCTATTTATTATTTAATGAATAAAGCAAATGCTTATTTTTTAAGTTTAATATTGTTGTAAAAATGTACCAGTTTTATTTCTTTGTGTTCATTTTGGAAAACTATATATTTTCTTTCATTTTGTTTCTTATTTAAAATTTAAATTCATGATTTAGAGATAGTTATTCCTTTCGTTTTTCTTGTTTAAGATTTACCAAATTTTTCGAACAGATATCTCTTGCTAGTTAGTACATATTAAAATAAATAAAGTAGACTGTTAATTCAGGGGAGTAAATTTTCCGTTTTAATTTTGACGACAATCTGCAAGTTTAACAAAAAATGTCTAAAAAAAACAAACTTTTTTTTTTAACAAATATTCTCAACTTTGAAGCAGACTATGGGTATAAAATCCAATGTATATATACTAAATTATGCAGAATTTAATTCGGGGTAAAATGTGCTAAACTACATGTTTTTTTTTTTTTGTTTTTCCTGTTTAATGTTTACCAAATTTTTCGAACAGATACACGAACGCGATCTAAATTGACAAAAGGTAAGTAATTATGGAAATTTTCGTGAAAATCGGACCATTAATTTATTTTTCACAGAATTAAAAAAAAACCTTTAGTTTTCGGCTACGTTAAATTTCAATTGATTTAACGGTGCAAAAATGTAAACATTGTTTTTCGTTTATAATTTTCATTATTTTTGTGTGCCGAAATTGTTTTTTTTAAATCATTAGGAGTTTGTTTTAATTAGTTTGTTTGTTCTTTCGAGTGAATAAAAAATTTCAAGATAATATTAACCTTTATACAAGTTTTATTATGTTAAATATAGTGGGGGGTACATTTCACGGGGAAAATTGGTGGTATCCACGGAAAACTTCAATAATAACATTTACGCTTGTGAAAAAAAGTATGATATTCAGGAGTCTATAGGCATTCATTTAGCCGCCCCCCCCCCACTCAAAATTGGTCAGGAAATCAAAAAACTAGAGCCATATTGACCTTTGGGCCCATAGCCTATAAATGCTTGTAATGCTAATACATCTCCGATTAAAATGATGTCTCTAGCTACAAAAATATAATAAATGTGTATGATGAATAATACAGGTAGAATATAAATGCATCTTTATGAGGAATATCAAAATTTATCAAAAACTGTATTTTTAAGTTATACATGAAAAAATATCGATACTGTGTATTTCCAAAATAGGTTGCGTGATCAGTTTAGGTCACGTTGAAGGAAGAAACGTAAATATCTTTGAAATTTTGTTTTTCAATCTCGCAAAAAAGAAATAACAAACATAAAGAGCTGTTACAAAGAAAAATTTAATCCAAAGATCAAATTATCCAGTTGGGGAAAAATTACTCATCATTATCGTGAACAATAAGAAAAACAGTCGGTTTATTTACAATACGGTCAGTTTCTTTATTGATATCATTTTGTAACAGAAGTCTGTATTTATGGTTCTTTTATTAAACATCTTTGACATTGAGACTTATAAAAATCTTTTGATATAATTATCTAGACTCTTATCTTTATTGAAAAAAAGTAAAAATCGTGTTTGCCGGTTCATTTTTTCATATTACATAAAATAATATAGGGGGGAGTTGACCTCATAAAAAATATTTCCCCTAATATATTTTAGAAAAAAAAAACTATTTCAGACACATATTCATCCAAAGGTAAGTAATTATGGAAATTTTCATGAAAATTTGACCATTAATTTATTTTTCATAGAATTAAAAAAAAACTTAGTTATATCTTGTTTTTGTTTACGTTAAATTTCAATTGATTTAACGGTGCAAAAATGTAAACATTGTTTTTCGTTTATAATTTTCATTATTTTTGTAAGCCGAAATTTTTTTTAAAATCATTAGGAGTGTGTTTAATGCTTCTTCTTTCGAGTGAATAAAAAAAAATTAAAGATAATAATAACAACCTGTTTGCAAGTTTTATTATGTTAAATATAGTGGGGGGTAAATTTCACGGGGAAAATTGGTGGTACTCATGGAAAACTTCAATAATAACAACATTTACGCTTGTGAAAAAAAGTATGATATTCTGGAGTTTATAGGCATTCATTTGGCCGCTTTTTCCCCCCACCATCAAAATTATTCACGAAATCAAAAAACTAGAGCCGTATTGGCCTTTGGGCCCGTAGGCTATTAGAGTCTTATATTAAACATTTCAATATTCTTATCAGTTGTAATTGAAAACCATAACAAGCTTAAACAAAATGTCTGGTCTGTAAATTTATGTCTCTTGAAATTGACTAGACCGAAGATAATCAAGTATAAAGTGTTAGAATCACGGAAGAATGAAATTCTAATTCACAATTTAAAATACAAGTTTCTGAATCACTTAACGACTAATCATCTACTCCACTTATATACAAAATAGAATAAAACACTTTGTATAGACACAAACTGAAAATAAAATTGCAATGTCCGATATTAAACACTAGCTGAGCTACCTAACGGATTTAAGAACTGTAGCGGAACTAGAATTACAGAATGAACTACTGGCTACCTTCGGAGAGTCCGCGTCGATAAAAAATACAACGTTTAGTGTGTTGCGTGTGCAAGAAAGAATGGCCAGCTTAAACTGGAGAACATTCGCTTACAAAAGATTTGGTCACAATGGTGTGTTAAGCAATAGGGTAGGTCGATTTTTCACTTTTTTTTAAATATCAAATTGTCCACCTATGCGAAAGTTGTGTGTTACTGAATACTGATACCAAAAATTAGACTTTTTTACTTGTACCATTGTTTGAGGAAATAGCTTCAAATACCGTCTACCAAAATGCACTAAAAATCCTCGTTTTCTAAATTTTGCGAAAACGAGTATTTTTAGTGCATTTTAGTAGTCGATCTTTGATGCTATTTCCTCAAACAATGGTGCAAGAAAAATATCTGATTTTTGGTTTCAGTATTCAGTATACTAACGTACAACGTTCGCATAGATGGATAATTTGATATATTTAAAAGTGAAAAACCGGCCTACCCTATTGAGCAGTCCCTAGAATTCGATAAAGCAAATGATTTGTGTTCAGTGAAATTACCGATGTTTATGGGCTTTGTATAAACAAACGGATTTTCTGCTTTATTAGTCGAGTTGTTGATAGGGCTAAGATCGTGTGAAACATCACGATTCACATCTGTGCTTTTTATGCCCCAGCTACACTCGACCTTCGTTTGTGCCGTTCCTGTATGGAATTCTTCGTCGTCGTTCGGACTTCGTCCTGTGTAGGACACTAAATTGCATTTGATAGCGATGGCCCAGTGCCGAGTATTCTTCGATTTCTATTACTCCCGGGTCTACTGACCCAGAATGGTAGTACCAATTAGGGTCCCATTTATGGATCAAATACACGGAACCGTGCAACTGTGTGCACATTATTTGTATTTGATAGAAATACTTGATATTATCATAAAACTATGGGCAAAAATCTTTTAAGAAAAATCTACACAAAAATGCAAATCTAATCGTACAATGAACGCGATTCCTTAACCTCTAAGCATAAAATAATCATAGATGGGTTGACCTGCTGTAACGTAGCGGCACCAATTCGTAATATGTAACGTAGTGCCTTTTCTTTCACGGCACTAAATAGGGATCTAAGTTGCGTAGTGGGTTTGTTGTTTCTTTCCCGGTATCAAATCGTGTTTTCGTACTGTCGTTTGTTTACAACTGACACGTAGAATCCAGTAGTAATCTATGTAGTCCGCAACCCTTCCTCTCTTCTTTTGGTCAAGGGAAGATATCACTTATCGCCCGCCGCGTGCCCTTCGTTACGGCCAATTTGACTTCCTCCACGATAGTATCTTTACTATTTTGTTTGTGGCAGAGTTCCCATTCATAAAACCTGTTGTAGTATCTTTCGTCGTAAGTAGAGGAAATTAATAACACCGTGTTTACTTTTCAGAAGTTTATTATATTCAAAACTTCACTATAACTTTTGAGAGAGAGAGAGAGTCCCTAATAATATCTGCGCTTAATAATTGATTAATTGTATTCTAACTAGATTCAACTTCGAGTTTTTAGTCCTTCGTAAACTTCTCCGTGACAAACCTTTCTTAACAATCACAGGCCATTCCTTTTTCTTTTGTCTTCAGCGACACCAGTTTGCCAAACTCCGTACGACTTCTCTGACTGGCTCTGACTCTCTCCGGTCACCGACTGACTCTAACTTCCTCCGATCACAGACTGTCCCTAACTTTATTGACGGGTCTCTTAAATACTATTTCAAAGTCATTTTCCAGAAGTTTCTTCTTCTGGTACCATCTCGTTCTTACTCGAAACAATCGAATATTCCATTATTTCTAATCTCTCTGGTCAACTAAGGTTCACAGCCTTAAGATCAAAGACTCCTTGGTAGTCACTAATCCTATTTTTTCGTTAAACATAGACTCATCGTCTCCTTTCTCTCGTTAAAAGATTTTATCTTTCTAACTACTTTTTCGGTGATTCTACAAAGACCACCCAGTAATATAAGAGAATTTTTAAAGTTTTTTTTTCTAAGTCTGGCACAAGGCCACAAATATAGGTGCTGGGCGGCGATTACATAACACCTGCCATTAAAATCAATCAATCCTTATTTTTCTGATTAATAATTTTGAATTCGATAATAATAATAATAATAATAATAATAATAATAATAATAATAATTACGTTTTTGTGGCCATTTTAAGGCTGCTGGTGAGAGCACTTTACAGTGGGGATCCCTTGTGTTAATTAGTGAAGAATCCTTGGTTGTTCCTTAGTATTAGGCAGAGTCTTTGGTTGTTCCTCGGTGTTCCTTAGTGTTAGATAGAATCCTTGTGTTCCCTAGTGTTAGGCAGAATCCTTGATTGTTCTTTGGTTGCTGATCCGTTCGTCCGTGGCGAATACGTGCAAATGAATGGCTTTCAAGATTGCCGATTAAAAATAGTTAACTAACCACATATTCGTGCGTGTTGATTGGTTGGCTTTAATCTACGCGGCCACGCAGTCTATAAGTTTAAGTGATGGGCCACAGCACACCTTATATGTCCAAAATAATAATAATAATAATAATAATAATAATAATAATAATAATGGGACAAATGAAATAGTCAATCACATAATAAGCGAATCCAGCAAACTGGCACAAAAGGAATACAAGACCATGTACGACTGGTAGGGAATTGTTATGTACTGGGAATTGTGCAAGAGATTAAAATTTGATAAAGCTGTATTCCTTTCTAATACTAATAATTATCTGGCATGCCTACCTGGTCTTTGTTACATAATTTATGAGCAGTTATAAATTATGAACATACCTGTAGTTAGAATTTTGAATTAGGGTCCATTATCTTAAAATGACGTGGTCCATGGAAAATTACCCACAGTTGTGACGGGTAATGACCTTTTATTTAACCCCTTGAAAGCGCGCGATTGGACGCGTGGAAATAGGTTTTAGTTTAGTTTGTCAGATGTGAGCCGGCACCTTATCAAGTTTCTCAACTCACCCACGGTGGAAAAATGGGCAGGGTTGAAAATTAAATCTTGATCAAGAAACAACCAAGTTTTGTTTTATTAATTAATTATTAAACAAGCAATGTCCATCCCAGAACAAAGAAGAATCAACCCCCAGCAGAAGCCCTGAAGAGAAGTAAGATATACAAGTAAAAGCAGACTAATCAAGTAAGACTATCAACTATTATCATCAAATATATATAACTACTCGAGCCGGTTTAGCTCAGCCGGTAGAGCGTCCGACTAAGAACCACAAGGCTCCTGGTTCGATACCGGTTCTCGCCAAATCAGCATCTGAGTATCACAGGGATTTGTAAAGTGAGGAGCTGATGATAGGTGTGGCACTCCACCTCAGACGCAAAAACAATCTCCTTGGTCTAGCGCTAGTGAAAAGGGGATAGACTCTCTCACTGTCTGGCTGATACCGACTTTAGGCCGTCCCCGATAATATCTAACTATCTGTCTCTCTCTCCACCGATTATATTGATTTTCTCCCATGTCCTCTAGACCACCCGGGTGATAGTAATTGGTAGGATCCCCTCCAGGAGTCAAATAGCTAGTTTTAATACTTGAAACACTATATCTAAATACACATTGTCTGTATTAAGAATAGTTACTTAAAGACAAGGGATTATTATTATAAGTTATTTCAAACTATATAATTGCTAGAAAAGAAAAAAGAAAGAAAAAAAGAAAAAGAAGAAAAGACTTTGGCTGGCATTCTAGACAGAACCACCCTGAAAATGTGTCATTGCTACACTGGTTTAAAGATTAGTTTTCTTGTGGGACACACACTCACACATACATTACTTATATATATATATATATATATATATATATATATATATATATATATATATATATGTCATCCACATACAGTCCTGTTTGACATATCGCGTCTCTTCAGTGCGGCTAGACTTTGCAGGCTGCCTTCAACCAGGATCAAAACTCGAGTAAAGGGGTATATAACACTTTTACTTGGTATAACCTTGGACCAAATGCAAAAGATAAGCCCAGCTGATTCCACTCGAAACTTTATATGGTGACGGAAAGCACAGTCTCCAATGCAGCGCTCTCATTTTTAATAATGTCATTTTTTCTACTTCATGCGAAAAAAGTCATAAATTTGAATAACAGTTTAAATATTTATATTGTGTCTGAGCTCCTGTAAACTTTACATTAAATTTGATTTTAGAGCAGCCTGTCTTGTTACTAGGGAGTTTTTTTTCTTTGGTTTATTTGTTGTTTTGCGAGGTGGGTCGTTACAAAGGGTGCTCAAAAGGAAATGTAATACCTCAAATACATCCTACTTATTTACAAGGAATTTAAAAGAGGTTTGTTTGTTTGTTTGTTTTGTTTTGTTTTATGGCATATCAACCTCGGTGGGTCATTTAATGCCGACAAAGTTGTGAAATAAATTCATTCTTAATGCATAATACAATTTTGTTTATAAACTCATGTTTTTCTACTTAACCCATAGATGGGACCCTAACAGGCACTACTACACCGGGTCAGAGTGGACCAGGGAGCAATGGTGATGAAGGGGTGCTCCACATTCCCCAAACCTCCAAAACTGGAACCTCACCATCAGATAGAGTTTAACGTCATTCCAGGACATGAAGACCCTCAGCCACTACCTTCTAGCACCCATATGATAAAAAGGGGTTGGGGATTGCCATAAGGGCAGTAGGGCCAGGGCAATCATATAGATGCTAGGGCTTGACATGACCAGCCGATTGATCGGAGGGGGCCTCTCCGACCGCCCGTCTAGCCCAAGATAGGTCCAAAGTGGAGTATTGCAAGCCAGGAACTGCTCATCCACCTGGTATCTATCCCTAAGCATTACGGGTCGCCACCCACGGCCAACACGTAGCCCCATTGGGGGAGTCTTACCCCTCTGCAGAGGTGCAGTCAGTAATTCTAACGCCCCAGCGACAGGGCGGTTAAAAGGGGAGTAGCGGATTCCCTCGGAAAGTAACAATACGCTTGGGGGGGGGGTAATCTTAGTAAAAGAAGGAAAGTGTGCATTTATCAAACCCCCCGCACAAGCAGTGTGTGACACAAGGCCATTTTAAGCTGAGTTTCCTGGTAAATAACCACTGACAACCATTCGTACATAACCACTGGCAAATAACCATAGGTAAATAGCCACCGGCAAATAAACACAAACAATCAAACGCAAATAACTACTAACAAATACTCATTGTCAACCACTGACAAAGCATTGCTAAAAAAACATAGACGAATAATCATAGTTATATAACTACTGATAAATAATCATTGGTAAATAATCACTGGCTAATAACCAAAAGTAGTCAGACACAAATAACTACTGACAACCATTGACAATCTTTAGTAAAAATCACTGACATGTTATCATTGGTAAATAATAAATATTTACAAAAAACAACTGATGAATAACCATTAAGAAATAATCATTAACAAATAACCGCTTACAAATAACCACTTGCAAAAAAAGAAAGAAAGAAAGAAAAATAAAGAAAAATAAAGAAAAAACAAACAAAAACATTGTTAAATGACCATTGACAAATAACAATAGATAAATAAATACCTACCAATAAATATTGACAACGATTGACAAATGACTATTAGTAATAGATCCACGCACTGAGTTTACAGGTTTGTATTGTAATGTTACTTGGGTTGGTTATTTAAATAATAACTCGAATCGTAATTTATAATGAAAAAGGGTTTATTTTCATAAGAGGTACAAGAATGGGTGAACAGTGGTATAACACTAGTTAGTCCCGCTAGAAAAGCCGGTTGTATTTATTTCAACCTTCTACTATGTGACACAAGGTTTGTTTTTTTTAACATGGGAAAGCGTGCACAAACCGAATCTCATGCGTAGATCCCCTCGGCATTCTTCATTTGGGGCGCCTGGAGCACCGGGCAATAAACCCAACCATGTCGCTTTAAATCGCGGGGCACGGACCCTGGAATCACGTGATTTATTTTCGGAGCCGCCGAATGCACCTAGGAAAGACGAGACTAACACCATCAATGATTATATTGAAAATAGAACAGTCCATTCTATTCTAGAGGGGTATTATCTCTTTTCTATAACATTTTGAATTCAGAGTTTTCCTCATCCGAGACCGGTTGCCATACCAAGGCCAAAGAGCATAGTCTGCCCTACTATTTTACCCATAGCTGGAGGGTGAATAGTTGGATACATTCTTTTCCCTGTGGCATTAGCGCTATGGGAAAGGCAAACAGCTTCGTACAGGATTTGAACTCGGTTTGCCGTGTCTATTTCCTACGGCGATGACCAATACACCATATGATGGGAAGAAAAATTACTCTCAAACTAAACAATGGTAACTGACAAGATAGAAAGAAAAATACCTTACTTTTTGTATCTGGATTTGGTAGAAGTAGATTTGCAACAGATTGCCGGTGTTGCGACTTTGGTTTGGAAATCCCGTTACAAAGGTATAATAGTCAAGGATCAATGTTGATCTAAGCACGATCAAACGAATTGTAGGTAGAGTGACACAACACAGAATGATCCACTGCATCAAAATGAGACCCTTTATATCATTGAGCGAAATATGACATGTAGTTATAACTGATGTAGTTAACATGTGACATTTTAATGCAAATAATCATGTAAATAAAACAGATCAGGTGTTTTCACCCACCCTGGCAAAAGCCGTTACAATGTAAGGTTATTTGCCGCGCATCCCACTTATGAGAGCTTGACACAAGGACATTTTTATGTGGGCCCACCCATAAGCCGAAGCTTATGGGTGGTAGGTGGGAAAAACTGCGTCGATCCCATCGGCATTCCCCCTCAAAGGGGGGCACCTCAGGTGCTGGGCAATAAACCCAGCCCTGTCCCTTTAAGTCAAGGGGACAGGTATTGCCTGGGAGGATAGCCCCCTGGGATCGACGCTATTAATTTTATTTTAGTGGCCGAAGAACACTGGACCTCCAGCCGAGGCCGGGTGCATTAGGTAAGTACCCATTAATTCTTCTGATGTGGACATAATAATACGATTGGGTGGGGTCAGTTTTTGTTTTTGTTTTTTTTACCATGAACATGTGACCATTTTATGCAAATGATCATGTGAATAAAAGTGACCAAAAACCAAGCAGGCGTTTCTTAATCTTTACCCACTCTGCCCAAAACCGCTGGAAGGTAAGGGTATTTGCCTCATACCCCACTTGTATGGGCTGGGCACAAGGCCTCGTTTTAGCGTGGGCCCACCCACAAGCCGAAGCTCGTGGATGGGAAGTAACAAAAATTGCGTCGATCCCGTCGGCATTCCCCTCAAGGGGGTACCTCGTTGCGCTGGGTAATAAACTCTGCCCCGCCCCCAAGGGGGCAGGTAATGCCTGGGGGGATGGCCCCCTGGGATTGACGCTATTATTTATTACTTAACCTGATCCAGTGGCCGAAGCACACTGGACCCCCCGAGTGGGGAAGGTAAGTATTACTCATTACTTTTTCTGACAATACGACAAAATAATACAATTTGATGGAACAAGATTTTTACCCTAAACATTTAATCGTACCCAATATGCATGCATACCAAACAGGTACTACCATTTCAAGGTAAAGTGCACCTGGGAGTAATGGCAATGAAGAGGAACTCTCTGAGTGCTAGACATTGAGCATACGGCTGATGGGGGTAAGCTTAGTAAAAGGAAAGAAGAACAATAAAAATTACTTCGAAAACAGACAACAACAACAACAACTAACAGAAAGAAATACACGTTGCCTTTTGTATCTGGATTCGAGAATGGATACAGAAAGTTTTTTTTACCATAAACATCAACTCGTGCCCAATATGTATGCATACCGAATAGATTCTACCACTTCGAGTCAGAGTGGACCTGGAAGTAATGGTAATAACTCGACACTCCCCGAATTCAAGAACTGGAGCCTCACCCTCAGACTGTGTAGTGTCTTAACCAGGTTACAAATAGGATGTTTCTCTTTTGGATCCACACTTACATTTTCATCATAACGTCAATTGTCAATGCATTGAATGTTTCTGAATTCTTATATCTATCCAATAACAGCTCCTCTTGGCATTCTCTTCGTTTGTTTTGGCGGGTGGTATTTAGGAGGGTGACTTTTTTTTTTGCAACACCGTTACCTCCTTCACAAAAGGCGACAGGAAGTAGAATCCGCTGAATTGTGCATTTATCAGAGTTGATTTATCGACGCAATATTCAAGAAATCTGGCTTCTGTTAGCGTCAGAAAAGTTATTTGTCTTCCTATGTTTTTCGTTTTCTTTTCTTCTTGTTCTTTTTTCTTCTTTCTTTTCTTCTCTTCTTTTTCTTATTCTTGTTCTCTGATATTTTTAAGTTATTTGCATGAAAATTACCTCCCTTTTTTCTATATTTAAAAAAATATATTTGTCATTAACATATGTTCAAATTACATCTACAACTGTGCTTTTTTAGGGAGAGAGATGGCTATATATATATATATATATATATATATATATATAGAGAGAGAGAGAGAGAGAGAGAGAGAGAGAGAGAGAGAGAGAAGCAAAATTGTTACAGCCAAGTCTCAGCTTATTCTGATATGCAAACCTTTCGTGAAAAAAGAAAATCAAACTGTGAAAATATATTTGCCCACAAAAAGCTTGTACAAACATTCCCAGCTTCGATTCCTATAAAAAAAATATTGCAAGCACATTGTTTGTGTTGTATATTATTGTTAAATTTAATGAGTTTAATATCTAAATTTTTCTGATTTTTTCTTTCTTTTACTACCATTATTATTTACGAAGCTTTGCTTAGATATGGCACTCAGACATGCTTTCTGTACCTACTGTTGATTAAGTGGTCACCCAACTAAGTATTAAACAGGTTCATTGCAGTTTAACTTGGGTGATCTATAGGTACCACCAAAATATGTCACATGATCAATTCAGGCCATATTGAAGGAAGAAACGTAAGTATTTTTTAACTTTTTTAAAAATATCGCTTAAAAAATAACGAACATAAAGAGTTGTTACAAAGAAAAAAGTTCAAATATCAAATTATCTGATTGGAAAAAAATTACTCACCGTTATCTTGAAAAATAAGTAAATCGATCCAATTTTTTACAACAGGGTCAGTTTCTTTATAGATATTTTTTAAGAATTCTGTATTCATGTTTCTTTTACTAAAAAAACTCAAATAGAAACTTATAAATATATTCTGATATAATTATTCAGACTCTTATCTGTATAGAAATTTAATAATTTGAAGTATTTTGCAATAGCTCTTAAGTAAACATATCAAAGGTTGTAATAATTAAAATATCATACTGTGATATATCCACAGGTAATGCTAGTTATTATCATTTCACTATCATTATTTTGCATATTGAACTATTTACAATAGCTCTTAAGTAAACATATCAAACATTGTAATAATTAAATTATCATACTGTGGTGGACCCTCCTCATTCTTGTAAGTTTGTCTGAATTGATTTGTGCGAATTGTTCTACTTCTTGTTTTTATGTAATAAGTATCTGTTAGCACCAGATACAAGGGCTGAATAAAATATATATCAAGCACACTATTTCTCTGTGTATCTTTTACCACCTCAACGATACAACAAAAACAAAATGACTTCAGCATAAAATAACTCAACAAGGTCTGACATGCCATAAAATCTAACCAACTAACCAACCAACTGCATAAAAGTATTTTTTGCGTTATTATATGGAATAAAATCTTTTCTGCTGACTGTCGATATTTACGCTAAATTGTGATGACAGTAAACAGAAATATAATAAAATGCTGAGTAAGGCAAAATTCTATCATCGAAGTGAACAAAATTCTCCCGGCTTCGCTTAAAACTTTGCTTTACTTGAAAATCAAATATTATTCCGATCTTCTGTTAGGCTAATGCAATATTCAATTTGAAAGTACTTGCCACAAAGAAATTCAACCCAGGGAGTGAATTGATATCGATTTGAAAGGCCTATTGGCCTTAACTGCAAAAACCGATAGTTACTGTCCGCCATTATTAGGTTTGGGATTTTATCATTTCAAGCATGCTATCCTCAACTGCCTTGAACTATTTTGATATATCCAATCTTTGAACATGCCATTCACAATAACTGTAATTAGTCTTTCTTAACGGAAGAGTTCAGAAACACGAAACTGATTAAGACATTAGATTTCCACTCAACTGAACTCAATTACGAAATTTTACGCTCAGTGTTGTATCAAAAGTTTTAGGTTTGATCAAAGATAGTTGCAGTTTTGAATCGTTAAATTTAAACTTGCATATCTCAGCTAAACTTAAAATTCATTAATCGACATAAAAATTCCGCTCAACTGAACTCTGTAACGAAGTTTTCAGTTTTTATTCGTCGAATTTAAAATTGTATATCTTAGCTCAGCATGAAATTCATTGATCTACCTAAAATCTCCACTCAACTGAACTCTATAATGAAATTTTCTGCTCAGAAAGTATTAGGTTTGTTCAAAAATAGTTTTAGTTGAATTAATCGTTGACTTTAAGCTTGTATATCTCAACATAAAATTCATCAATCTCCGAAGTTTTGAGCTCAGTTCGGTATCAAAAGTATTAGGTTTATTAAAAAGAATAGTTGCTGTTTTGAATCATCTAATTCAAAAAGATATCTGTTCAACATAAAATGTATTATTCTACATAAAAATCTCCGCTCAACTGAACTATGTACACGATGTTTTGAGATTAGTGCTGTGTCAAAAGTATTCCCGATACAATAGGGGACTTGTTGACTTTTACGGCTAGAAATTGTAGGCGTACCAGTTTGTAAAGGGTTGAAATGCGCCAACTATTTACGCACACAAGATTTGCGATACCTGATATTAGCCTAAACTTTTGGTCTCAGAAAGTTGAATGATACGCGAGTATATAAGGGAGGTTTGTGCAAGCGTAGTTCCAATTTTTAATCGTCGAATTTAAACTTGTATTCAGAAGGAAAATAAGACTTATTCCTTAACCTGGTTTGGTCGTGGGAAGTACTACCCATGTGGCGTGGTGTGGTTAGGAATAGACTTTCCAGTTCTGGTTTGAATTCAGAGTTTCATTCTCCTTGACCGGTTGCCATTCCAAAGTTAGAGACAGGTCAGTATGAACCCAACTGTTCTCCCTCCAGTCATAGTACCTATTCTCCCTCCATTGACTGGAGGGAGAATAGTTGGGTTCATACGTTTTCCAAAGGAATTAGCCCTATGTGAAATGCAAACAGTACTGATATCTCACTTGGTCAGATATATTTACCAAAAATTACATGAAAATATTTTGAAACTGTATTGATTAAACAATTTAAAGTAATTGCCATTGGTTTCAACCTCCAGACAAATTCGAAATCTTCTGCAAGTCTTTCCGGTGGTTTCCTTGTTTAAATTGCAAAACCGCTGTCGTTATCCTTGCTTTCAGTTATCCTTTTGTATTGCATGGATTTTTGTTGGTTTCTTGTCTAATAATTAATGGATTACAATCTGGGGAGTTAGTCGGTTAGATGATAGTCGTGATGTGGTCGCAGAAATATTATTACAGTCAAGAATGGGTTCCTCTGCTTGGGTTGAATAGTGCAGAGACCGGCTTCCATATGTAGGATCTTCCAGCCTCGTTCAGAATTGGACAAATCCACTTACTACGATGATAACCGTTAGACTACGAGCGCCTCCTCAGATTAATCAATTGATTACGGTTTTATCTTGGAGGAAATTGTTAAGATGCTTGAAAATTCGATAGTTGATCTCTTCAACTTCTTCTTGAATGGTTAATGATTAGTTCTTGTTTTTTGTCATGAGTCACCTTCGGAAATAATCCTCATTTCATTGTTGTCAACCGCAGAAGAAAGTCTTCAAGGTCCTCATCTCAATTACGGAATGTTCTAAAACAGAGTTGACCCGTACAATTTCTTGACAGTTCCCTAATCAAATATCTGGATGGCATTGCGAGTCGTGCCGGTGGCTTTACGTCCCATTTATGCTAATGGTTTGTTCGCAGCATTTCTTGTTTCGGTTTGTTTTATTTATTCTCTCAAATTAACAATAAAAATGCAAATTCGAACGACGTTATTGTTAATTTGACAGGCGAGATAAAAACAAAAATAAAGGCTGAAAACAAACTATTTGCATAAAGTTGGGGTTGCGTTTCTCGACTGTGTGATTTTCAAAACAAGTGTGCACTTGGTTTGAAATTCGCATTGGCGAGAAACTGTCAGTTACCAAGTGCTGTTGATTTCATGTCTAACTTAGATACACATGTCCTATCATTTAGATTGGGCACTATTTACTTATAAATATAGTACATTATATTATGAATGTATATACAGGAATAGGAAAGGCATGGTCGGCCACAAACAAATTATCAGTCATTTGGAAATGCGATCTCACTGACAAGTTAAAGCGACAATTCTTCCAGGCTGTGGTTATATCAGTACTGCTATATGGCTGCACCACCTGAACCCTAACAAAGCGCCTCGAGAATAAGCTAGATGGGAGCTGAACAAGGATGCTGCGTGTGGTCTTGAACAAGTCGTGGAAGCAGCACCCCACAAGGAAGCAGCTGTATGGCCATCTGACCCTATCTCACAAACCATCCGAGTGAGACGGACAAGGCATGCTGGATACTGCTGGAGAAGCAAGAACGAGCTCATAAGCGACGTCCTCCTGTGGAAGCCAACACGTGGACATGCTAATATGGGCCGGCTACCAAGGACCTACATTGACAAACTATGCGAAGATTCTGGATGCTGCGTGGAGTACCTCTCTGGGACGATGAATGATAGGGAGGGTTGGTGAGAGATTGTCATGGATATCCGTGCTAATTGCGCGACATGATGATATATATATATATATATATATATATAATTTAGGTTAATAATACCTATGGTCCAGTTGATCCTCTTAACAATTCTTAACAGTTCTTAATTACTTGTTGAGTGAAAGTTATACAATTATATTCGGTTAATTTCGTTTCCTTTATTTTTTTGTTTACCCCTAGAATTTAACAATAAAATGAAGCTAAGAATTAAAAATGTTTCCTTATTTGTAGGTGGAAAATGTCACATATCTATTCAACTGAAAACTATTCTTTTATTATATGAATAGTTTATTTCTTTTTGTACTTACTTATGAAGAACTGTGAAGAGTTCCACAAATCGATTGATTTTTAATTATTGAATTATATCTCTTAATCAGTAAAAATCAAAACACAAATTTTGTACTTTTCCTTATTATAAACATATTAATGTGTATGAGCGATTTTGATGCTCAATGACATTCTCTTTTTCTAACTTATAAGTCGACATGTACATACCAAAACAGGCGCAACTCCATTATATATGAAGAGATATATCTATAGAGAGTGAGATGGGTAAATTGTCGTCTCCTTGTTTGAATTGCTAAACGCCACAATCCAAGGACTCGGAGAATATACATAAAAAAAGCAATGAAATATTAATTACAGAAACCAATAACAACATTTGCAACATATGGACAAACATAAAACAACAAAAACTAGAAAACGGAGATGGGAAGAAAAATAATCATATGGATACTTGAAACGACAAACTGGGGTGGAGGGCAATTCCATGTCAAATCATCCAGAAAAAAAGTTAAATTGTCACCAACCCCCTTCAATTTTTCTGAAATTTTGTACAGTTGTGGACTGTGTTAAAATTTTGCAAATCGGAAATCCTTAATGATTTAAAACTGGTTAACTATCAGACTTTTTTCATAGAAGTTTTGGATTCCTTGGGCAAAAATACTTTTATAGACCAATTTTTAAGAGTAGGGAAGCTCTAGAACTCATTTTACAGACAAAAATAGATTAGAAAAAGTCGCCATTTTTCTCGACCCCCCTTCAAATTTGGAGAACTAAAAATCAACATAACTCAGCCGATTAGAATTGGAAGCTAATGTCTAACTTTAACATAGTCCACACCTGTACAAAATTTCAGAAAAATTGAAGAGGTGGTGACATAGCCTGGATGATTTGACATGGAATTATCCGGGGAGATTGCACATGAAAAGACCTGGACATGGTCAAGAATAGGATACCGCAAGAGAGAAACAGAGTTTCTCATAGTTGTAGCACAAAATGATACCATAAAAACAAATTACCGTATTTGACGGCATATAAGATGCACGGGCATATAAGACGCACCCCCATTTCAGCATGTCAGATTCAGGAAAGTTTTTAGTGTATTTAAGCATATCTTGTTGAAAACAGTCTAGCTGTGAAACAGTCTAGCAGGCAGAAACATAGCTGTATAAAAGCAATTTGGCAGTACTGGCAAGTAATAAGCATACACAAAACATCTCAATAGCAGGAAATAATAATAATAATAATAATAATAATAATAATAATAATAATAAGGGTTTGGAAAGTTTGGAAATCAGAGGAAGGATTTAAACCATTCAGAACATTACACTGCTGCAATCTGCCAGGGGGTCCTGGAGACCTGAGGAGACTTGCTGTCACTCAGACTCCAGTGAAAGACCATCAGCTAATGCTGATGTGAAAACTCAAAAGGAGTAAATAATAATAATAATAATAATAATAATAATAATAATAATAATAATAAAACTTCACCTAGGATGTATAAGACGCTGGGCAATTTTTTGAGCCAAAATTTTGGAAAAAATTCGTCCTATATGCCGTCAAATACGGTAGATTAAAGAAAAAATAGATATGACACAACAAACAGCAAATGTACGTTGTGAGGAGACAGAGTTGTTCATCCTTTGTGTTGCATGGATTTTTTTCAATAATTAAAGGGGATTACAATCTGGGGAGTTAGTCGGTCAGACAAATTCGGAATCTCCTACGAGCCTTTCCGGTGGTCCGTTGTTTAAATTGCAAAACCGCTGTCGTTATCCTTGCTTTCAGTTATCCTTTTGTATTGCATGGATTTTTGTTGGTTTCTCGTCTAATAATTAATGGATTACAATCTGGGGAGTTAGTCGGTTAGATGATAGTCGTGATGTGGTCGCAGAAATATTATTACAGTCAAGAATGGGTTCCTCTGCTTGGGTTGAATAGTGCAGAGACCGGCTTCCATATGTAGGATCTTCCAGCCTCGTTCAGAATTGGACAAATCCACTTACTACGATGATAACCGTTAGACTACGAGCGCCTCCTCAGATTAATCAATTGATTACGGTTTTATCTTGGAGGAAATTGTTAAGATGCTTGAAAATTCGATAGTTGATCTCTTCAACTTCTTCTTGAATGGTTAATGATTAGTTCTTGTTTTTTGTCATGAGTCACCTTCGGAAATAATCCTCATTTCATTGTTGTCAACCGCAGAAGAAAGTCTTCAAGGTCCTCATCTCAATTACGGAATGTTCTAAAACAGATTACAATCTGGAGAGTTAGTCGCCTAGATGATAGTCGTGATGTGGTCATAGAAATTTAATCACATCCAAGAATGGGTGATTTTGTTTGTGTTGCATAGTGCAGAGACCTGCTTTTAGGCGTAGAATCTTCCAACAAAGGTACTGCAGCCAGGAAGTTCTGATTAGAAATAACTCCCGCATTTGTTGCTAAGATCCAAGCCATGATTGACAACGGTCCTAGCAAGTCAATCAGGCCTACAACCAGGGATATGAGAGTGTCTGAGTTTCTGATAAGATTGGTAGTGCATGAAGACATTTGCTATTTCTCATACAAGCTGAGAAAAGGACACATACACAAACATATATATATAAACTTTTAAGCTAGTATATATATTGAAGCAAGAACTATATCCAAGTCCAGAAGAAGGTCTAACAGATCGAAACGTTACAACATTGACAACACTGCCTACAATAAACATCCATTTTATACAACATCCCGTGTTTGTCTACCTTTCTCCACATATCTATTATTATACTAAAGCTGAGATTTTGAGCTTAAAATCTCTAAAGGCTTTTTTGCTGGTGACCTTGATCACACGAAATTTGTCTTAGTTTTAGGATTACCTAATGTTTGAAAAAAATCCAGTTTAATTGGTTTAATTAGTCGTAATTTGCAATTAAGTCAAAACCTGACTCATCTCTGTCTGTACATTATACATACCCCCCATTTTTACTCTCTATAAGGCATGTTACTCCCCTTCACTGGCAGTGACATGTAAAAGCAGCAGCTAGCCGCCGTCCCCTTCAACACCCCCTTCGCTTGTCTTAGATTATACATAACCCTCTTTCCCTCTCTATAGGCAACTAAAGAGCAAAACCCGCCCGCAATAAAACTAATTTCGATTTTAATTTGGTCAATTCGGGGTTTTTTGAATACAACTCTGACCCCCACCCCACCCCTACGTTTGAAAAAATGTACCAAAACTCAGGGAAATATTCGATTATAATTAAATTTTCAGTGTTTATTTAGCAATGAATGAATTTTTATTTTATTTTAACACTTTCTGATTTTTTTCAAGTTTGGGGTGCAAAATATCGGTGTGTATATATGTGATTGATACTATTTTCTGCACAAATAAAAAGACTAAAGACAGAAGGTGTGAATAGAAGAAAAAAGTTTTTTTTGCTACTCTTTGCGGAGAACTATCCCGGCCCCCTGCCTCAAAAAATGCTTGCCGGTGGCTTCTGTAAAAGAAAAAAAAACAACAAAAAAACACCAGCTACGATTGAAGTCCGTAGCCGAAGTACACCGCTTGAATAATAAAAAAAAACTCGGGTTACGGTTTGGGTTTGAGGTTGGGGTTGGTGTTTAGGGTTAGTTTAATGGGAAAATAAATAATTTGGGCTCTGTTTTTTCTAACCCAGAAAAAACAGAACCCAGACATTTTGTAATAAAACTGTTAATTTTAACTAGGGGTGGGTTTAGTTTTTAGGGTTGGGGTTGGGTTTTCGAGAAAAATGCCCTAAGTTTGTTTTTTTTTTTTTTTTGTTTTGTTTTGTTTTTTGCAAGTGACACCGCTTCGTCTACGGACTTCAATCGTAGCTAGTACTTTTTTCAGCAGCCACCGGCTAGCGTTTTTTGAGGCAGGAGGTAGGACGGTTCTCCGCGAAGAGTACCGTTTTTTTTTTAAGAATCTGCTCGAGTAGTAAGTACCGAAAATCGAAAAATAAAATGAAAATAAAAACTAAAAAATATTTTTCGGAGTAATATTTGGGTAATATTTGCGGAGTTCTGTCCTGGAATCCTGCCTCAAAAACTGCTAGCCAGTGACTGTTGAAAAAAAAACACCAGCTACGATTGAAGACCGTAGCTGAAGCGGTGTAAAAAATAGAATTAGAGTTTAGGGCTAGGGTTGGGGTTGGGGTTTAGGGTTAGTTTAATGAAAAATAAATAAATAATTTGGGTGACCCAAGCAAAACAGAACCACAAATTTTGTAATAAAACTTAATTTTAACTAGAGGAAGTTGGGGTTGGGTTTTCAGGAAAAACGCCCTAAGTTGTGTGTTTTTTTTTTTTTTTTTTTTTTTTTTTTTCAAGTGTATCACTTGAAAAAAAGAAAAAAAACGATTGAAGTCTGTAGCCGAAGCGGTATCCGCTTCGGCTACAGACTTCAATCGTAGCTGGTGTTGTTTTTTCAGCAGTCTGTGACTAGCAGTTTTTGAGGCAGGAAGCCAGGACGGAACTCTGCAAAGATTACCATTATTTGTATTATTCAGACTATTGTCCTCGTCTTCATTGTTATCTGTACAGCATTTTGGCCGATGTCCCCTCCGGCCTTCTTCAGATATTTCTTGTCGGACACAGCAATCACGGAACTTTGAACCTAACCTTTTATTCAGCCCACGGGGGTATCCTGTTCTCATTCCACTAACCATAGCTGGGGTACAAGTGTTAAGCTATGTTAATTATTATTCTATGTTACTGCTGCCCCTAACTAGGATTGAATTTGCAGTCTAGAGATAACTGTCATTTAGAACTGTCTTAACCTAACTCCTTTATCTACTAGGTTATGTGTCTAATTGGACAATCCAGTGTGATTTTTTTTTCAATCGCAAAAGTTTATTTTGTAAAAACAGATTTTAAGTAGCGTCTTGGCAGGCATCTTGATCGAAATTGACTGAAAACATTGTTTTGAATGTATTAAAAATAAATTACATGTGTAATATTATTTTGCTTTTTTGCTGATGCTCATTATGTTACTTTTTCGACTTAGACAAAAATTTGACCTTAAATAATCGGTTTAATGAATTTTAATTCGTTTTTAAAATGAAAAGCAGACGATATTTTGGCAGATCCTACTCTTTTTCCTAATCCCAATCATCTAGCGAGAGCTTAACGGGTGACCCAACGGGTCATCTTTTGTATATATATATATATATATATATATATATATATATATATATATATTAACTACTAAGCTATTAGAGTATATATGTGTGTTTTTGTGTATATACACTTTTAAGCTAGTAGGGTGCATATATATAAACACTTTTAAGCTAGTTGTGTTAATATATATATACTTTTACACTAGTAGTGTACATATATATATATATATATATATATATATATACTCTTTTAAGCTAGTAGTATGTATGTGTATATATATACACTTTTAAGCTAGTAATGTGTGTGTATCTGCACATACTTTTAAACTAGTATATATATATATATATATATATATATATAATTTATGGTTATATATATATATATATTATATATATATATATATATGTGTGTGTGTGTGTGTGTGTGTGTGTGTGTGTGTGTGTGTGTGTTTTCTTTACAATTCCTCTTCAGGTTTTGGCTATTTTGATTCTCATGTTTTACCCTCTAACAATATAATAACTGTTGTGTATACAAAATAGATTTACCTTTTTACCTACGTATTTTTAACACTTTTTTCTTTCTTACATATCTATATTATTACCACAAGCGCCAGTTACAACAGTATTTTTAGTAAACATGAAGTCGTAAAGGAAAGCAGAATAAAAAAAGATCGAACCGATCTATTCTAACAATAAGAGTGAGGCGAGGAGGGGGTAGACATATTTTCAGTCTGTCATCCAATCGATGTCATCTCGCTCATATTTTTCTGTGCTTTCCTTTTTATTGATTCAAAATTACCTCGTTTTGCTCGTTTTAGCTTGTTGCTTACCGAAGCAAAAACGTTTTTCCCATCTATGGCATTAGCGAGTCCCCCGCTCTTCAGTTCAGTGACTGGACTGAGGTCAGAAGGTCAAACGCACCAAACTGAGTTGATTTCGTCAACTAAACTTCCAAGTTCAATATTATCGTTTGGAGCTAAACCGCCAAATTGACGCTGAATTATTTTCTTTTTTGTTTTTGGTTATTTTTTTTTTTGTTTCGTTCTGACTTTGTTCTTTTTAAGAGGGGGGAGTATATCAAAGATGATTTGCAAGTATTTTATTTCGTAGGCCTACACAACAAAAATGTCGACAAGGAATCTTCCATACGAAACAGTGTTCTTTTACTTTTCTCGTCCCAAATTAATTTCTATTCACTTATTGTCTTTGAGGCTGGTCCGAGCTTGCTCAGAGGAGTGTGTGTGTTTTGTTTTTGTTTTTTTGTTTTTTCTTTCTTTTCTCCTTCCTTAAAGGTAATATATTTTCACAGGTATGTGAATTAGAGACTCTGTGTGTGTGTGTGTGTGTGTGTGTGTGTGTGTGTGTGTGTGTGTGTGTGTTGGAGGGGGTGTTTCTTTTGTGTTTTTGTTGTTTTGTTTTGTTTTTTTGTTGTTTTTTGTGTGTGTTATCTAGCTCACCAAATTTTTTCCAACAGTATCACCACTCTCTCTCTCTCTCTCTCTCTCTCTCTCTCTCTCTCTCTCTCTCTCTCTCTCTCTCTCTCTCTCTCTCTTCCTTTAGATGCAGATTAGGGAATGTTGATTTGAATAACTAAAAGCAAATCGGAAAACTAATCATCGTATCGTTCTTGCTCCGATCTTTTGTCTCATAAACATTAGACAACAAAATAAATGAAATGTCTCAAGAGTAACAACTCCACCGCATTTTCACTTGCTCGCAGGCCTTCTTTTTAGTTCCGTTAAAGAAAGGACAAAATCAGAAGAAACATTGCCCAAGGTTCATTGGCCACGAATGGGGTTTTTTACATGAGCTTTACATAGTCTGGCATAAGGCCAGTACAGGGTGATTTCAGCCCTGTCGGTGGGGCATTAGAATACACCGACTGCACCTCTGCAGAGAGGTAATAACCCCCCCCCACACACACACACAATGGGGCCACCTGTTGACAATGGAATGCGACCCTTGATGCTTAAGGATGGAAACTGGTGGATGAGCAGTCCATGACATGCAATACTCCTCTTAGGCCTTTATTTAGGCTAGACGGGCGGTTGGAGAGGCCCCACCCAATCAATCAGCTTGTCACCTATCACCTATATGATTACTCCAACCCTATTGCCCTTATAGCAAGCCCCAAACCTTCTTATCATATATGTGCTAGAAGACGGTGGCTGGATGTTCCAGTTCTGAAGGTCTTGGGAATGTGGAGCACCCCTTCATCACCATTGCTCCCAGGTCCACTCTGGCCCGGGGTGGTAGTACCTGTTAGGGTCCAATCTATGTGTTTATAAAAAAAATGAGTATTCATCAAGAATTAATTTGTTTCAAAACTTTGTCGGTATTGAATAAGGGTGATATGCTGTAAACCAAACTAAGACAAAACAAACGGGATGATTGAAAAAGTAACTTCCTATTTTAAACTATTTATAATAATAAAAAATTATAAACAGATAATTTTTTTATCAATTCTTTAATGTATGTTAAATCTGTCTTGTTTTTCTTTTCAGATTGATTATTTTGTTTCAACAAAACCCTAAAAAGATGTCTGGACATTTAACTCTAATTTAATTCTAATTCCCGAGCGGCCTGAGAGGCTGGAGGTGAATGCTGGTGCCCATATATAATTTCAAATAAGACTCCATGTTATGTGTGTTCTCATATTCATTTTTTGTAAAAATAAGGATTCAGTAATAAATTATAAGATGTTTAAAATAGGGAAGGGAGTTACTTTACAATCACCCTGTATATTAAAACATCCTATTAGGACGTAACCCACAACATATCGATGGCATGTATCTAGCCTTTTCTCTAAGCGTTTCATAAGAGTTCATGTGGTGCAGTCATACAATAGCATTGATACGGCTACATCTTGGAAGGTTTATCACTTTATCAGAAAATCAAATTTCCATATGATCGATAGTCTGCCTATAGCAATCCATGCCCTTCCCATGCGTATGTTGGCATTGCATTCTGTAGATGAGATATTACTACCTAAGTATGTGAACTGGTCTACAAATTTCAGGGGCTTAGCATCCAATGTTGAGATGTCTCCACCTTGTTTAAAACACATAAACTCCGTTTTATCTGAGTTCATATAATGCCTTTTGCTGCCTTCTTTCGGTTATGCAGCTGGGATTCGGCTTGTGTAGGTGTATTTGCGAGAAGGGCTAGATCATCTGCGTAGTTTTCATCTGTAATAGCTTATCTGGAATAACACTGGCCTTTTGCATATTTTAGCGTGAAAACTTTTCTTTCATTAGATTTAATGAAGTTCTTTAAAAAGATTCGAACAATAATAACTATCAGGAGCTCTGGATATACCACAGTATGATAATCTAATTATTACAACTTTTGATATGTTTACTTAAGAACTATTGCACATATTTCAATATTTAAAAAGTATAATAGTCTTGACTTAACTCTCTCTCTCTCTCTCTCTCTCTCTCTCTCTCTCTCTCTCTCTCTCTCTCTCTCTCTCTCTCTCTCTCACACACACCTTTTTTTCTTTCCTTCTTTTAATTTTTTCATTATGTTCGATTGGAACAGATTAGCGTTATTGCTTCCGCGCATTCACCCCCTATCTCTATCTTTGTCCAACTTTCTTTCTCTCTTTCTTATTATATTTTTCTGTGTATCATATCCTTTTTCCTCCCCTTCTTTCTTTATAATAAAAACGGAACTGTCCATTATTTAGCTGAGGTAACGACACTCATCAGAAATAAGAATTCGACGGATAAGCAACACCATATAATCAGGATTTACATTTTTGCATTTCACCTCGGATGATTTGGAAGGTCTCTTTTTTAACCAGATAGTGTTGCAAGATGATAAAATTCGTACAATTAAGGAACACGAGTATTAATATATAGAACCTCTAAAGTCGGACATTACACTCGTTCCAAGATATTTCTTTATATTTGACTAGAAGCGGCTACCCGGCGTTGCCTGGGTAGAGGGGGAGGGGTAAAAAAGGATCCGTTGTTGTTGAATTGCGAGATGGATCCTCACAGGATGCCCCATTAAAATCCATATGTAAAAAAGGCAATCTGAAAAGAAAAATTAATGTTTTCTATTTAAGATACTGTAACGTTGTGGGTTTTTCACCGTTATTAAATCGTATACTTGTACGTGACGTTATGTTGTGGGGCCCACCGCGTCTTCGAAACAAAACGGTACTATTAAGGCTCATACGGTCGTGTATCAGGGGTTGACTACGCTCGTTCGTTTACAAGCGCACACAGATCTAGCAGTCAGCCTTCAAGCTCGCAAAGAAATCCTCCTTTCTCCTTTCATTTATGGTCAAGCAAAAGGTATCACGTTTCACGACCGTGGGTCTTTAGTCACGGTCACTTTGACTTGTTGACAAGTATATATCTCCTTAGCATCAGTCAAGTATCTGTTCACGTTTGTTTGTTTAATGACTTTCATTCATGATTTCCCGTACGATTTCTTTGGCGTTGTAAAATAAAGATGAGGACAGTACTTCTTGCTTTTCATCAATTTATTTTCCTAATGCAAGTTATTGAGAGAGATAGTCGGCTTCCTTAAATATGTTTTTAATGATGCTCTTAACTTCGTTCCAATTATCAGGCTTCACACTTCAGCGACACCAGCCTCAGTCGCTCGCCTCTGACTACTAACTCGGCCAAACGGCTAACCCCGACTCTCGCAAAATCCGTAACCCGGCCGTCCAATCAACTCCACGGCCCCAGACCAACTCAACTGATCTTGCTCCCTCGGTCTCCAGGACTCTACTCACAAAAAACTAAGGTTCCCTCATTATATAGAAATCGATGTAGAGCTTTCTAGAATCTTCTGGAACCTTTCGAACGTTCTAACTGTTTTACCAAATTACACGTGTCACTTAAGAGGTCAACGAGTCAACCATCCTTTCTTCTGACAAACCGATTAAACTAAATTTTAATAGCAAAATCCCAGACTCACTGGCTCCGAATAGACTCAAAGGTGATAATTAGAATTTCATATTGTTCTTGCTCGCTCACTCACGTAAGGTCTGAGAATCATGCTACATCCTATTAAGGTTTCTCCGTGTCTGGCACAAGGCCACAAATATGATGTTCCTGGGTCCATTATGCTACAATACTGTTGTGAGGTTTTAAGGGGTCAAATAAGAACAAAACAACGGGTAACGAAAAGTAGAAAATGTATTAACAGAAAGTAGACAATACAATAGAGAGATGTGGAAATTACGTCCGACGAACAGAGTTATTGGCACTCGCATTGGCTTGCCACATAAGCCATAATTATCCCTGTTTATTTATAGTAAGCTGTTGGCACATTCCATTGGTCTTATAGGGTGTGTCACCTATAACAAACACTAAATGCAAAAATTCCATGCTGTTATCATTTAAATTTCATTTTTTAATTATCTTCACGAATATAAATCAAATCTTCATTATTTTTGCTAAAAAACCAAGCCCTGGTGATATTTAATGTGTATATATATTTACTTTGTCGTTAATTGTTTTATTTTCGAAGTTCCCTCCGGACATACACATACACACCATTGCACTTTATATATATATAGAAGATTATATTTGATCTTTTAAAATTCCAAACCTCATCAATAAAAATGAGTTTTGAGAAATGAAGCAATTCCAATTTGATTATATGTTTGTAAAAAGGTTTATGCCATGATGTCCCACTTTCCCGCTCAGATGTCATATTATATTAGATAATAATGCAAATATCAAAATAATTGATCTTTCAAATAACTTTATTTGTTTCATAATATATATATATATATATATATATATATATATATATATATATATATATATATAATTTATTTTTATAAAGGAGCTATGTAAATGAAACAATTTCAATTTAATGATACGTTGAATCAATAAAAAAAAAGTTTTTGTTGTATTGACATATCAAATTAAATGAATTGCACAGACAGGGTTGATGTTAGGGTCTCGTGTCATTTATAATACAGGAACCAATCCTCCTGCATGCAAATTTTCAAAAAGGAGTATTCGTAGAAAATGTATGAAACTCCACTCTTCTTCACGTCAAATTTTCATAAAGTAGTATTCATAGAAAATAAATGAACCCCTACTATACTCTACTCTAGGAAAATGAATTGGCAAGGCAGCTACATCCTATATATACTAGCCTGTATGAATAGTAGTCTAGCCTGGGCTGTTATTTTGTTAAACTTTTTTCCCACACATATACACACACACACACACACAGGCTAGGAGGTCCAGAAGAAAGCAGTAGCAACAAAGCACCGGCACATCAACATCTTCAGGGACAGCCTTCACATGCGACATCTTGGGTCGAGAATGTTTTTCTAACATTGGACTTTACAGTCACAGAAGGCGCTGTAACTTCAGGGACACAAAAACTATATTATAGTCTCCCGAGACTGAAAAAATAATACATACATATATATGCATTTTGAAAACTAACTCAATCTCTCATTCCCACTCTCTCCCCTCTCTCTCCTTTCTTTCTTTTTTTCTCTCTCTCTCTTTATATATATATATATATATATATATATATAAGGTGTTTCATAAAAGTATCGAGATTGAAACTGTATTTACCAAGATAGAAATGAACAACGAGTGGAACATTAATTTTTTCAGAGTACACGGTGTGTCAAAAAGTACAAAAAATCTCGGTACGTTTTTGACACACCTTGCATATATATATATATATATATGTATATATATATATATATATATATATATAGAGAGAGAGAGAGAGAGAGAGAGAGAGAGAGAGAGGGGGGATGGAGAGTGAGATAAAAGGAAAGAGAGGGAGAGAGAGGGAGAGAAATTTGCGTTGGTTTCCAAAATGCATTATTTCAGTGTGCATAGAATTAGATTCTCAAGTATATTTTGTTCAAGTATTATTGTTAATTGAGTCGTATAAAGCAGCTAAAGAACCAACACTAATGTCTTTTGAAGGTGTCTCAAGATTTTAACAGAGTATCTACTTTATATTCAATAAAGTAAAGGCAAATAATGTGCAGGAATGTTAAGACAATAGATATGATAATAAAGTTACGGAATAAGACTTTATATAGAATATGATCACCAATATCGTTTTACTGAATTATTATTATTATTATTATTATTATTATTATTATTATTATTATTGAGTTTTCACATCAGTGTTAGCTGATGGTCTTTCACTAGACTCTGAGTGACAGCAAGTCTCCTCAGGTCTCCAGGACTCTTCTGAGTATTCTGGCAGATTGCAGCAGTGCAGTGTTCTGAATGGTTTCAATCCTTCCTCTGATATCCAAACTTTCCAAGCCCTTTTCTAATCCTTTTGGGACTGTTCCAAGTGCACCAACTACAATCGGTATCACTTTCACTTTCATATTCCATAACTTTTTCAGTTCTCTGGCAAGGTCCAGATATTTGTCTATTTTTTCATTTTCCTTTAGCTTCACCCTGTAATCTGCTGGCACTGCAAAATCCACCAGTTGACAAGTTCTTTCTTTTTTGTTTATCAACACTAGGTCTGGCCTTCTTGCTGGGATAAGGTGATCCGTTTTTATCTCAAAGTCCCAGAGAATTTTGTGCGTTTCGTTCTCAAGAACAGATTCTGGTTTATGCATATACCATTTTGTTGTGTGGTCAAAATTTAGTTTTTTGCATAATTCCCAGTGGATCGCCTTCCCAACCCAGTCGTGTCTAGTTTTGTATTCTCGCTGTGCTAGTTTCATACATTCGCAGAGTATATGGTTAACAGTCTCATCTCTATTACCGCAAAGTCTACATTTACTATTCTGTTGGGTCTTATCAATTTTCGCTTTAATGTAGTTTATCCTTATGGCGTTATTTTGTGCAGCAATTATAAGTGATTTTGTTTCTCTTTTGAGGTTTCCTTTTCTTAACCATGTCCAAATCTTTTCATGTGCAACCTCTTCTTCTAATTTTCTCATCCTTTGGTCACTCCTTTTGAGTTTTCACATCAGCGTTAGCTGATGGTCTTTCACTGGAGTCTGAGTGACAGCAAGTCTCCTCAGGTCTCCAGGACTCTTCTAAGTATTATAGCAGATTGCAGCAGTGCAGTATTCTGGATCGTCTCAATCTTTCCTCTGGTGTCCAGATTTTCCAATCCCTTTGGGACCGTTCCAAGTGCACCAACTACAATTGGTATCACTTTCACTTTTATATTCCATAACTTTTTCAGTTCTCTGGCAAGGTCCAGGTATTTGTCATTTTTTTCATTTTCCTTCAGTTTCACCCTGTGATCTGCTGGAACTGCAAAATCTACCAGTTGACAAGTTCTTTCTTTTTTGTTAATCAGCAGTAGCTGGTCTTCTTGCTGGGATAAGGTGATCCGTTTTTATCTCAAAGTCCAAGTGAATTTTATGCGTTTCGTTCTCAAGAACAGATTCTGGTTTTTGCATATACCAATTTGTTGTATGGTCAAAATTTAATTTTTTGCATAATTCCCAGTGGATCACCTTCCCAACCCAGTCGTGTCTAGTTTTGTATTCCCGTTGTGTTAGTTTGCTATATTCGCATAGTACATGGCTTACGCTCTCATCTCTATTACCACTTAGTCTACTTTCACTATTTTGTTGGATCTTATCAATTTTCGTTTTTATATAGTTTGTCCTTATGGCATTATTTTGTGCCGCAATTATTAGTGATTCAGTTTCTCTTTTGAGGTTTCCCTTTCTTAACCATGTCCAAGTCTTTTCATGTGCAACCTCTTCGATTTGTCGTTTGAAGTGTCCATATAATTGTTTTTCTTCCCATTTTTTGTTTTCTAGTCTTTGTTGTTTTTCTGTTTGTCCATCTGTCACATCTACTATTGTTCGCCACCATAAGTAATCTGTCTTTGCTCTTTCTTGTGTAGTCTTCGAGTTGTTGGATTGGGGTTTCTACGCAATCCTCTATGTTGGCAAGACCTCTTCCCCCTTCCTTTCTTGACACATACAATCTATCTCTATCATCTCTAGGGTGGAGAGCCTTGTGCATGGTCATTAATTTTCTCATCCTTTGGTCAATCTGTCTGAGTTCTTCTTTTGTCCATTTTAAGAATGGTCCTGAGTATCTTATAATGGAGACGGCCCAGGTATTAATTCCTTTGATCAGATTTCTGCTGTTAAGTTTGGTTTCTAGAAGTTTTCTAGTTCTCCTGAGATATTCTTTTTTAACTTTTCCTTTCATTTCTGCTTGCTTGATATTGTCCGCTTCTAAAATTTCTAAGTATTTGTAACTTTCATTTTCATCAAGTGATTTTATAGTGTTCTGATTTAGCAGTTGTATTCCATCCATTAATTTTCTTTCACCCTGTTTCATTACTAGCATAGTACATTTTTCAATTCCAAATTCCATTCCTATATCCTGGCTATATATTTTAATAGTTTGTACTAGGGTTTCTAATTCTTTTTCATTTTTTACAAAAGATTGTATGTCATCCATGTACATAAGGTGGTTTATCTTTTCTTGGGAGTGAGTAAATTTGTGTCCCCCTGTACATTTCTTAAGTATATGATTGAGTGGCATCATTGCTATAATAAACAGTAGTGGTGATAACGAGTCTCCTTGGAAGATACCTCTCTGGATTTTTACTTCTGCCAGGAATTGCTTTCCGGTTTTTAATTGAACTCGCCAGTTTTCCATGGCTTTTTCAATGAAATTTATGATGTTGTTGGAAATTTTGTACATTTTTAAACATTCTAAAATCCAGGTATGTGGGACCATGTCATAGGCTTTTCTGTAATCGATCCACGGCATTGCAATATTTTCCGTCTATTTTTTACTTCTTTAAGAATGGATTGGTCTATATAAAGAAAATCATGGGTTCCTCTTTTTCCCTTGCGGCATCCTTTCTGTTCTTCTGGGAAAAGGATACGCCAATTGAGTGAAAAGTATATTTCTTCTTTTATAACAGCAGTCAATATTTTCCATATCATGGGTAGACAAGTTATTGGTCTATGATTGCTAGGGATGTTTCCTTTTTGTGGGTCTTTCTGGATTAGGGTAGTTATCCCTTTTGTCATCCATTCGGGTCCTTCTGTTTCTTGTAGACATCTATTCAGTTGCTTGGCCATTCTTTTGTGAATAGAAGTAAATTTCTTGAACCAGAATCCATGTATGCCGTCATGGCCTGGAGTTTTCCAATTTGTTACTTTCTTAAGTACTGATTTGAGCGTAATTATATGAACACTTGCTACAGGTACCTCCTCAATTTCCATCAGTCCATTATTATTATTATTATCATCATTCATCATCATTATTTCTTTCTTTTATTACTCCTCTTATTCTTTCTCTACTGTTCCTTATTATGTTGATACTTTCCTTCTTCACCAACATGTACAATCTTATTTTAGTTTAGTTTACTTTGGGATTCTTCTTCTTCTTCTTCATCTTCATCTTCTTCTTCTTCTATTATTATTACTGTTCACGTTTCTTCTTCTTCTTCTTCTTCTTCTTCTTCTTCTGCTCCTCCTCCTCCTCCTTCCTTCTTCTTCTTCTTCTCTTTCTTCTTCTTCTTCTATTATTATTATTGTTCACGTTTTCTTCTTCTTCTTCTTCTTCTTCTTCTTCTCTACTACTACTACTACTAATAATAATAATAATAATAATAATAATAATAATAATAATAATAATACTTCTTTATCTTCTTTTCTTCTTTTTCTTCTTCTTCTTCTTCTTCTTCTTCTTTATTATTATTATTATTATTATTATTATTATTATTGTCTCTCTTCTTTGTTTTTAATATCTTTCTGCTTTGTTGAGTAATTTTTGAAAAAGGTAGATTTTCTCTGATCAATAAGAAATTGGTAAAAGTTAATTAACTAATTAGCTAATTATTGGATATCACAAAAATTGTTTCTTTCTCAAGATTTTCTCGATAATTGTCGGTTAGTAGTAATTTAGGTCACCAGTCAAAACCTCCACCTGCATGCTAACTAGGCCTTTACTTGGTATTGCCTTGATTCATATACATTAAAATCGGTTTGGTTTGGTTTATTTTACGGCATATCAACCTCGGTGGGTCATTTAATGCCGAGAAAATTTTGAAATAAATTCATTTTTAATGAATACACAATTTTTTTTATAAATACATTTTTCTATTTAACCCAGAGATGGGACCCTAACAGATACTGCCATTCCGGGTCAAACTGGACAAGGGAGCAATGGTGATGAAGGAGTATTCCATGCTCCTCAAATCTCCAGAACTGAAACCTCACCATCAATGGGACATTGGGAGACATTCAAATCGGATTATAAAATAATAAATTCATTAATATTGATAATACACGTGTTCCTTAATTGTACGACCGTGTTTTTCTTTAATTAGATCTAATCGCATCCGTAGTAAGTAGTCTAGGCATATCTTCTTCATCTATATATCAATGCTCGTGTTCCTTAATTGTACGACCGTTATCATCTTTCAACACCCTCTGGTTGAAAATGTCCAAATCGTCCAAGATGCAAAAATGTAAATTCTGATTATCTGGAGTTACTTATCCGCCGAATTATTATTTCTTATGGGTGTCATCACCTCAGCTAAATAATGGTCCATTCTATTTTTTATTATAAAGAAAGGGAAGAAAAGGGATATGCTACATAGAAAAAATATAATAAGAAAGAAAGAAAGAAAGAAAGAAAGAAAGAAAGAGAGTAGGGGAAAGATTGAGAGTTGGGTGAGCGCACGAATGCGATAACGCTTGCCTGTTTCAATTGAACATAATGAACAGAAAGAAAGAATGATAAAAATGAGAGATAGAGAGTAAAATCAAGGTTATTATGCTTTATTATTGAACTATTTGGCAATAGCTCTTAAGTTGTAATAATTAAATTATCATAGTTTGATATATCCGCAGGTCCCGCTATGTCACTAATATTACGGTATTCATAACTGGAAACTAGTGACCAGTTTGGAATGTAAAATTGATAATAACAATCCCTAAGAATCTAGGAAAGAATTGGAAAACTAGAAATCTTTGAAAGAATTGACTCCTCAAACAACAGTACTAACAGAAATACTAAGTCCTGGAGAGCTGAGGAGCCTTGCTGTCACTTGGACTTCAGGGAAAACCATCAGTTATTACTGGTTTGAAAACCTAGCAAAAAACAAAAAGATAATAAATCTGCCATTACTTGCATTACATGATCACTACCACAATGTCTCCGTGTGAGAACTAAATGGTGAAGAAAACAAAATCAAAGAATATAAATAATAATGACGATAAGACACATGAAAATAGCAGTGCTGTTGGCATTCTTCTGCCTGCGAAAGATGATGGCGTAGTGTCCAATTTTTTAGAACTATGTAGCCTGGGCGGGTTAATATGGGAGATGAGCTGTTGCCCAAGCAGCAATTCACACCTCTCTACACTGCAGCTGTGGTCCAAGGAAAGGTAAAGAAACCAATGCAGTTTGGCAATGGCAGTGTGGCAGGAATTGCTGTGTCGCACTGAAAATAGCAGTGTAGATTTTATGAAAATGAAGAAGTGAATGTATAGTTGGCTGAGAAAGAATACAAAAATAGACATGACTGGTTAAGGAAACTGATCCAATGACATGAGGTTGTTAGTAATAGTTTTGGTTAACATATTGGTGACTGAAAATAGAACAGTTTTCATTTTAACAGCTAAGTTTGCTCAAATAGCAGTTTCTTTTCACTGACCGCCCCCTCTCCACCCGGGCGATGCTGGGTAGCCGCTTCAAGTACTATATGTAATATAATATGAGTCTTCGCGTATGCTTCTAAATTATTTAGTTAAGAATTAATGCAAAAAGGAACAAACGAATATAATAAAAAATGAATGAAATGAATAGAATAGTTGAAAAAGAAATTTTCCGAGGGACCTTTTCCAAAAAAAAAAAAAATAATAATAACTTAATAGAAACTTAATAGAAAAATAATAATAATAACTTAATAGAAAAAACACTTTTTTTTTTCTATGGCCTCTCTCTAAAGTTTTTTTTTCTTTTGGGAAAGATCCCTCGGAAAATATCTTTTTCAATTATTCAATTCGTTCCTTTCATTTTTTATTGTATTCGTTGGTTCCTTTTTGCATTATTTCTTAACCAAGTAATATGTGATACTTATATATACAATATATAAAATAAATGGAATCTTTTGTCATATTACAGTCAGATTCTGGGTAGCCGTTTCTAGTATAATATATTTCATTACATTAAAACTTAAATACTTACGCCCGGATGGTGCATATTCTTAAAATATATAGATTCAGCGGTAATATATATATTGGCATTAGATTATAACACTGCAAGAAAGAGAAATAAATATTTCTTTTTGCCACATACCAGAACATCCCTTTTTGGAGGGGGTCTTACCCCTCTACAGGGATACAATCAGCATATTCTAAGTGTCGCTATTTACAGAGTACAGACAAACTCATCTCAATAAAATACTAACCTAAAAATAAAACGCCCTGTGGGCGGTAAAAATTAATTTTTGAAAGATATTGTCTGAGGCGGAGAGTTAAAATGTCTGAGGGTTTGTATCATAAGTAAGCTCATCAAATTTATTAAAATTTATGTATATATATATATATATATATATATGTGTGTGTGTGTGTGTGTGTGTGTGTGTGTGTGTGTAGTTGTAAATAATAATAAAAGGATTATTTTGAATATTTTACACATAGATTTTACTCAAAATCGTAGGTATTTATTTATTTGTAAATTTTTTAGTTAACCTCCTGATACTGAAAAAAGGGTGAGGGTAAAAAAAAATATTTAAAAACTGATTGCAGGGTTGTTTTTTATTCTATGCATTGACGATTTTCGGTATTGTAACATAAACAGGGACGTAGTTTCGGTTACAGACAAATGGAGACAAAATCTACATTATTATTAGAGATAAATATAGATTCAGCGGTAATATATATTGGCATCAGATTATACCACTACTACCCTGCAAAAAAGAGAGAAATGTTTGCTATATATCCGAATCCAAACTATTTGCCGTGATGCACCAATAGTTCTCTGAACAGGTGCCAGATAATGTTATCCTCAAAAACCAAAATATTGACTTATGTTTAGTGTCTACCTATGATGTTTTAGCCCACCTTTCCTATGAACTTTTTTTTTCAAAATCACTGAGTGTAAAGAGATGTTCGAGGTATTGATGCAATGAAAGTTTCTCAGCTAAAACAGTCCAAAAAGGATTTCTTTTTCTTTTTTTCTTTTTTTATTTCTTTTTTTTTTTTTTTTTTTTTTTTTTTTTTTTTTTTGTCAGATATAGACGGCAGCAATTGTTGTCGGATTACGCATTTCATCTATAATTGAATTCCTACTGCACTTTATATTTACTCTGCTTGGCTTAGTAGCCGGGTGCTAGGGTCTAATGCCCCCCCAACCGCGAATCTATGATACGGGAGCCCCCACTCTACTGCATGTCAATTTTCATAAAGCTGGTCGGTTGAATTTTACGTCATATCAACCCTTGTTGGGTTATTTTATGCCGAAGACATTTTTGTTTTATTCATTCTAGTTGGGTATTCAATATTGAATCCATATATAAAAAGAAAGATTCTATAAGTCAGTCTGTCTGTCTGTATGTCTGTATGTACGTATTTTTGTTTGTGCAGCGACGTCCTCTTATAAAGTAAAGTTAGTTGGTTGGCTGGTTGGTTGTTTGGTTGGATTTTACGTCATGTCAATCCTTGCTTGGTTATTTTATGCCGAAGACGTTTTATACATTCTTGATAGGCACTCAAACATTTAAACACATTTTTAAACTCAATTTTTCTATTTAACCCATAGATGGGACTCTAACAAATACTACCAATCCGGGTCAGAGTGGACCTGGGAGTAATGGTTATGAAAGAGTATTCCACATTCTCCAGAGCTTCAGAATTGGAACCCCACCATCAGATAGAGTTTAACCCAACCCAGGACATTAAGACCATCAGCCACCACCTTCTAGCACATATATGATAAAAGGGGTTGGGGTTTTGCCATAAGCACAATAGGGTTGGGACAATCATATAGGTGCTAGAGCTTGACGTGACCAGCCGATTGACCGTCCTGTCGGATGAGGCGTTAGAATGCACCAACTGCACCTCTGCAGAGCGGTAAGACACCCCCAATGGAGCCACCTTTATCGGCATTAACTGTACACATATCTACGGAAGCACCCATTGGGTAATGATTATCGTCGCGGGACACTATGTTCAAATGGTGGTGACCCGTGATGCTTAAGGATAGAACCCAGGTGGATGAGCAGTCCATGACTTGCAATACTCCACTTTGGACTTATCTTGGGCTAGACGGGCGGTCGATCAATCGGCTGGTCACATCAAGCCCTAGCACCTATATGATTTTCCCAACCCTATTGCCCTCATGGCAATCCCCAACCCCTTTTTATCATATGGGTGCTAGAAAGCGGTGGCTGAGTGTCTTTATTTACTAGGAATGACGTTAAACTCTCTCTGATGATGAGGTTCCAGTTCTGGAGGTTTGGAGAATGTGGAGCACCCCTTAATCACCACTGCTCCCTAGTCAACTCTGGCTCGGAGTGGTAGTACCTTTTAGAGTCCCATCTATGGGTTAAATAGAAAAATGTATTTATAAAAAAATTGTATTATCCATTAAGAATTGATTTATTTCAAAACTTTATCGGCATTAAATGACCCACTGAGGAGCCGTAAAACCAAACCAAACTAGCCGATTGATTGTGTGGGGCCTCACAGACCACTGGGTAGGCTGGATGAGGCTAGTAAGATCTAAAGATTTCCATAAAGTAGTATTGCAGAACTCCATTATTACATAGGTTATTAGATAACTGTACACATATCTACGGAAGCACCCATTGGGTAATGATTATCGTCGCGGGACACTATGTTCAAATCCTGGACGAGGATGATAGCATTTCACATAGCGCTAATGCCATTGGGAAATATATTAATCCAATTATTATCCTTCCAGACTTGGTTCGTATGGCAAGTTTAAAAGAAGAAAAACATTTAATTCAAACCTGTTAAACTCTGCTTAAAAATAGACCTTACGTCGCACCCCTCTCGTACAGATTGGTTGGTAAATATATAAATGAGAGGCATGCGTGTGTAATGGTTATCGTTGTAGGAAATGGACTCGGTCCCCCGAGTTCAAATCCTGGATTTCACATAGTGCTAATATCCTTGGAAAAAGTATACACCCACCTATTCTCCTTCCACGTATGAGTAAATAGTAGGACACACTGGACTCTTTAACCTTGGTTAGGTAACCAGTCAAAGAGAAGGAATACTCTGTGTTATATACTCGTTTAATATCGAGTATACAAGCGGGGAGAGAGTTCTCTGGTATATAATGGAGATAGACAGATCGCTAGATTAGACATATTGGATTATAATAGTTGATAAGTAGTCTTCCTTGATTACTCTTCTGGTTACTGATTTGTTGCTTAGTGCTTCTACTTTTTCATCTAGGTGGGTCCACCTGTTGGCCGTGGGTGGCGACCCGTGATGCTTAAGGATAGAACCCAGGTGATGAGCAGTTCATGACTTGCAATACTCCACTTTGGCCCTATCCTGGGCTAGACGGGCGGTCGGGGAGGCCCACTCCGATCAATCGGCTGGTAGGTCAAGCCCTAGCACCTATATGATTTTCCCAACCCTATTGCCAACCCAAGCACCCAACCCCTTTTTATCATATGGGTGCTAGAAGGCGGTGACTGAGGGTCTACATGTCCTGGGAATGACGTTAAATTCTATCTGATGGTGAGGTTCCGGTTTGGGAGGTTTGGGTAATGTGGAGCACCCCTTCATCACCATTGCTCCCTGGTTCACTCTGACCCGGAGTGGTATTACCTGTTAGGGTCCCATCTATGGGTTAAATAGAAAAATGTATTTATAAAAAAATTGTATTATCCATTAAGAATTTCAAAACTTTATCGGCATTATATGACCCACTGAGGTTGATATGCCGTAAAACCAAACCAAACCAAACCATTCTTTGTCTAGGTCATCGGCTATTTTCTCTGTGCTGATCTAGGTGCTTCTGTTAAGGGTTGGTTTTCTTCTTCTTCATTCTGGGCTGGGCTTTGTCACTCTCTTTAATATTTAATTAATACAACAAGACTTGGTTGTTTCTTATAATAAAGCTTTATTTCCCCAACCCATTTGATTCCGCTGCGGGTGAGATGGACCCTGGGAGCTGACAACAATGTCTACGCTCCTTGAAAACCAGGTCGAATCTATTAACTAAAACTTATTCCCACGCATCCAATTGCAAAGGTGAAGTTGGGATCATCTAAATGTCAATCCTAATCCAAACGGGTATGGAAAATTACCCGCCTCCGCTTTTAATTCAAACTAACTTTATTTAAAATATACAATTGAGAGATAAAGAGACAGAGAGATAGATTAGATATGGTAGAGATGATAAATTATTACACTTCTGGTTACTGACTCATTGCTTACTGCTTCTACTTCTTCGTCTAGATCGTCGGCCATTTTCTCTGGGCTGATCTAGGGGCTTCTGTTAAGGGTTGGTCTTTTTCTTTGATTCTGGGCTGGACATTGCACTTAATAATCAATTAATAAAACAAGACTTGGTTGTTTCTTATAATAAAGTTTTTATTTTCAACCCTGTCCATGATTCTGCCGCGGGTGAGTTGCGAACCCTAAGAGACAACCTTGTTTCATAGGGTGCCGTCTCGCATCTGATTAACTAAACTTATTTTCATGGCGCCCAATCAAGGGGGTTATTAACCGTCACCGAGTAATTTTCCTTGGGAACCCGTTATTTTCAATCTAACAGACCTTATTTAAAATTTTAACTACGGGTACGTCCATTATATATTATTGCTCATAAATTATATAACATCTGAATTAAAACCTCTTATGTCACATCCTGCTCGTGCGGAAGGGTTAGGTAAATATATACGCATATCTTCGTTTGAATTTTACGTGTTTAAATTTTTTGTAAATTAAATCTTATGCCGACAAATTCTTGAGGCGATATGCATGAAAATGTTTTTAAAAAACTAACATTAATAAAATAGCATTCAACATAGGTCATAATATATTAGCTATATTTAATAACTAATACACTAATCATAGCAGCCCTCTAAAAATAATAGACTCTTCTAATTTAAAAACAAAATAGATAAAAGAACAAGAAAAACGAAAATAAAAGAACACCAAATCATATACCCCACTGATGACAACTGAAGAAACAGTCGAAAGCGCTCGGGCTGATAGTATGGGAAGATTCCTATTTCAATTGGATCCTAACATTAGAAAGATCACCAGAAGACTGGAAAAGATACAAATCAAGATCATGAAAAAGAAATGTCCCGTGTTGTTTAATAACACCGGCCTACAATATATGTACTTCTGAGTAGGAGGCGCCCATGTTGTAATGGTTATCGTCGTAGGAAATGAACTGGTTGACCTGAGCTCAAATCCTGGACGAGGCTGTTTGCATTTCACGTGGCGTTAATATCCTTGGGAAAGGTATGTATCCAAAGGTATGTATTCTCCCTACAACTATAGATAAATTGTAGGGCAGACAATCTTAATATTTCTTTTAATTACACATTGTATTTATTATGAATAATCTGAGTAGGTGCTAACTTGCTCATCTCACAGACTAATAGTATTATTTTGAAATAGATCCACACTGGGTGACTGTTTGCATTTCACATAGTATTAATACCATTGGGAAAGGCATGTATCCAACTATTCTCCCTCTAGCTTTGGGTAAAATAGTAGGGCAGACTGGAATCTTCAACCGTGGTATGGCAACCCGTGTTTGAGAAGGAAAACTCTAAATTTAGACCTGTTAAATTCCGCTTAAGAAATTGACCCTGTGTCACATCCTACTCGCACGAAGCTCTTTGGTTAGGTAACCGGTCTGGGAGAAGGAAAACTGAATCTAAACCAAAGGGGCTCTTTTCTCTTAGAGAGCTCCTCCTTCCCTTCCTCGTCCCCCTCCTAACCCAAAACCAACATACTTTAGGAAAAAATATAAAGGATAAATTAAAATATTAAAAAATAAAATATCGTTTTAAAATATTAAAAGATTAAAAGATATTTTTATATAAAAATATTTATATATTTATATATAAATATATAAATATATATATATAAATATATATAATTTAGGTTAAATCGAACTTAACGGACCTAAATTCCACTATCGTATGTCACCTCGCCGAAAGAAAAAAATACCAAAATCAGGGAATAATTGAACCACGTATCTTTGAGGCGTAACACAGATTCTCGGAGATACGTGTTTCAAAGTTAACTGGCCTGAAAAAAGTAAAAGTTTTTAAATAAAATAACCAGTGCATTATATCTTTTATTCATTAATATATCAACACTGAAAATTTCATTAAATTCGGTTAATTCCCTGATTTTTTTTCTTTCGGTGGGGTGACATACGATGATGGAATTTAGGTCCGTTAAGTTCGATTTAACCATATTTTTTATATAAATATTTATTTATTTATATGAAAATACTTTTTAAATATTTAAAAAAATTTTTAAATAAAATAGTTTTAAAATATTAAAAATAAAAATATTAATATAAAAAAACTTAAAAGAGGCTCTTTTCACTTTGAGAACTCCTCCTCCTCCTCCTCTTCGTCCTCCTCCCTCCAAATAAAAATACAAAAGAAATTTACCCGTGAATTTCCTGCCAGTTTCTCGTTGTGTCAATCTTATATGTGTTGACATCGCCATCTTGCCAGTGACTTCAAACATGACATCAGAGCATCGACGCTTTTGTTGTTGATCTCATTTCCGGTGGATGGAAAGTTATGATGACAACAAACGATTACATGGTGGAAGTGAAGCCGACGATGAAATCGGGTTGTATTATAAGATATTTATTGGATGCTTTAGTTTAGAGGTCATATTACTTTGTTGGTGAAATCATGTATTATTTCATAATAGTCCGTTAGAGGGTTTTGTTGGTGGAACAGCGGTATTTTTTGAAACACCTATATATATATATATATATATATATATGTGTGTGTGTGTGTGTGTGTGTGTGAGAGTGTGTGTGTGTGTGAGTGTGTGTATATAAGTCTGCATGAGTGTATGTGTGTGTAAACGCACGTGTGTATAAATTTCTATGTATAAATGTATGTGTATAAATAGATGTATAAATGTATTGGTATAAATAGATGTGTGTTTAAATATATATATATGTGTGTGTTTGTTTGTATATAGATATATGAGTGTATAAATATATATATGTGTGTGTATATATAAATACATATGCGTGCGTATATAAGTATATATATATTTGTGTGTGTAAGTATATATATATATATATATATATTATGTGTGTGTGTGTGTGTGTGTGTGTGTGTGGGTGGGTGGGTGTATGTGTGTGTATAAATATATATGTGTATAAATATATATGTGTGTGTGAATAAAAGTATATGTAGATGTGCATGTATAAATATATACATATGTGTGTATGTGTAATATATATATATATATATATATATATATATATATATATATATATATATATATATAATTAATTTTTTTGTTATTGATATTGGAGAAATGATTATAAAGTGCTCAATTATTTCTTTAAGAGCTGTATTTATTTATTTATTTATTTAAGTCACCAATACTTACTGATGACGGATAAACATCTGAAACCATTGGTAAGACGAACTTTGTATTGGTGATTTAAATAGATAAATAAAAATTATATATATATATATATATATATATATGTGTGTGTGTGTGTGTGTGTGTGTGTGTGCTTACATATATATGTATGTCTATATACATATGTGTGTATTTATATGTATATATATGTGTGCGTGTATATATTTGTGTGTATATATTTCTGTGTGTGTGTGTGTGTGTGTGTGTGTGTGTGTGTGTGTGTGTTTGCGTGTGTGTTTGTTAATTCCGATCGGTTTCAACCATCGGACACCAGAATGCATTTATTTCATGATGAATAAATGACACAGAATAGAATAATAAGGTTATCTGAAATAATAAATGCGAATGTCAGTGTGTCACTTCTTTCATATTTACACCTAGGGGTTGTAAGCCAACATATCATAACATTTTGGAAACAGGTCGACTCCATGAGCAAATTAAAAATATTCCGGGCAAAATCTGGACCCGCAAACCTGAAATATTGGATGCTCAAGTTTTACTTACAGTAATTGTGTTACATAATTCATAGGCAGCTTATGAATTGCGTGCGTACCTGCAGTAAGAATATTTGAATAAAGTTCTTTAGAGTCAGAAGAACAGGTGTTCAGTGGAAAGTTACCGTGTTGTCGGCTCTTGAGATGCTGCATCTCAATTCGCAGCGGAATCCTGGTCTGGGGTTGTTGTTAATAAAAGTATAGAAAAATAACATGTCTTGTTGATTAAGTTATTTAAACAATAAATGACAGCTCGAAGAAGAAAGAAATAGAAACAGCCTGAAGAAGAATCAGCCCGATAAATAAGCCCCAGAGAAGATGGCCGTCGATGTAGACGAAGTAGGCAGAGAATAACAACTAAGAACCCTCATCGCTTAAATCGAACTAAATTCCAACATCGTATGTCACCCCGCCGAAAGAAAAAAAATGCCAAAAATCAGGGAATTAACCGAATTTAATGAAATTTTCAGTGTTGATATATTAATGAATAAAAGATATAATGCACTATTTTTTCAGGTCAATTAACTTTGAAACATCTATCTTTGAGGCGTAACACAGATTCTCAAAGATACGTGGTTCAAAGTTAACTGGCCTGAAAAAATATAAAAGTTTTTAAATAAAATAACTACTGCATTATATCTTTTATTCATTAATATTCCCTGATTTTTGGTATAACACCCACACCCTCTCTACTACTCTGTCTGTCTGTCTGTCTGTCTGTCTGTCTGTCTCTCTCTCTCTCTCTCTCTCTCTCTCTCTCTCTCTCTCTCTCTCTCATTATATACCAACGATGTGGGTATACAAAATTGTTTTCGGCGATTTTTACCTGACTTCATATTATCATTTTTTTTGGGCAGGGGGGTAAAGTGTTAATACATTTTCAGGCACATCTCAGTCATTAGAGCATCTCTAAGAAATCACGAGGTTCCGGTTCGATACTGGCCTTCGTCAACTAGATACATATGTAGCACAGCTTGGATCTGCACAGTAAAGTGGGGAGATTATGGTCGATGTGGTGCTACGCTCCCGACACAAAAACGATCTCCTTTGTTTAACGCTAGTGAAAAAGGGATAGACTCCTTCGCTGTTCAGCTGATAACAACAATAGACCATTTCACTGAAACAAAAGAAAATTATTTTTTTATTTTCTATATTGTTATGTCAAGAGTTGGACTAAGTCTCCAATAGGCACCTCAAATCATCGCCTTAATGAAAGGTTCACATTTTAACTTGTCACCGGTAACTTCAGCTTACAAATTTTTGTAAACAAATGATTTTAATCAGAAGTTTATGGAGATGTTGAACTTACAATAAATTAAATGAATAAATGGTTGGTACACATAATCAAATTAAAATTCAATAGCAAAATATTTTTTCCTAAATAAATATTTTTTAATCAGAAGTTTACGATAAATTAAAAAAAAACGAAAGACGTTTTTATACTAAAATAGTTTTTACTTAATTAGAAGAGAAACGCAATTATGTTTATTTAAATAAAAATACAGTTTTCATTTACAAAATATATTTTATGTTTATTTAAATAAAAGGATGTTGTTCAGAAATAGTATCACACAATTTGTAAAATTTGCTTTTGTCAGATACAATATAAGTTCAAAAAATTGTCTCAGCGTTTATTTTCAAATATTTTAAAGCGGAAGTTACCGGTGATGAGTTAAAACATGAACCTTTCATTAACTTGATGATTTGGGGTGCCAAATTGGAGACTTGGACCCAAGAGTTTTCTAACTATAAATCATCAGGGTTTTTTTTTGTTTTGTTTTTTTTTGTTTTGTTTTGTTTTTGTTTTAGTTTTTTTTGTTTTTGTACGATAACGATTTTTATAACTTGGAAATACATTAGAGAAAATAGTTTTCAAGTTTGATAAAATTTGATATGTACTCAATGTATGAGGTGTTATTTGGGGGGGGGGGCAATCAAGAGCCTTCCGCAGAATATGACTTGATTGTCGCCCGATAGAACGGCTTTTAAGCTAGTCTATATATTAATACTAGTGTTCCTTAATTTTATGACCGTTGTTATTTTGCAATATCCTTTGGTTAAAAATGAAACCGTCCAAAATGTCCAAGATGAAATATGCAAATGTAAATCCTGATTATCTGGTGTTACTTATCCGCCGAATTCTTATTTCTTATAAGTGTCGTCACCTCAGGTAAATAATTCCGTTTTATTATAAAGAAATAAAGGGAATAAAAGGGACATGCTACACAGAAAAAATATAACAAGAAAGAAAGAAAAGAAAGAAAGAAAGAAAGAAAGACATAAGTGTGCAGATGTGATAATGCTAATCTGTTTCAATCGAACATAATGAAAAGAAAAAAAGAAGGAAAGAAAGAATATTTTATTCAACAAAAATAATAACAACTGGCGGTTTGTTTAATTATTTTCATAAAAATAATCTTCGCTTTTCCGAATACGTATCAAAAATCATATCTACATTTGTGATATTATCTTCTTTTACTTCGAGAAAGGTTGGAATGCAGCTCAGTCATTTTGTGATCTCAATGAACTTCTTGGTGAAGGAACAATCAACAAAAACCAAGTTGAAAGATGGTTCAACAAGTTCAAATCGGGCGATACAAACGTTACAGATGAAAGAAAGAAGAGGTCGACTATCAAATTTCAAAGACCCGGCTCTTTTGGCAGGCATGGAATAGGACAAAAGCTTGACAATAAGAATGTTGGTTAAAGACTTCAATTTGGACCATTCAACCATCGTTCGTCATCTCAAAAAGCTCGAAGAAGATTGGAAATTGGCTGGATGGACCCCACACGAATTCTCCGATAACGACAAAGTCGAATGTATCCGAATTTTTACCGATTTGCTATAGCGAACCGCAATGATTATGCACCAACCCAATATTTACAACTATAATGTATTTAAGTCTGCAAGTTTCCCACTCTCGAAGTCATATATCATTATCATCAGCATGATTCTCCATGTCTCTTCTTCACCACCCGTACCTTCATCACTCCTGGAAGGTCTTCTGTGCAACATTCAGTATCCGCGCAGACCTGACCGATAGGTTTCCACTGGCCAACCCACACTGACCTACTGAAGAACGTCACTTTCGAGTTCATTCTTACTTCTCCAGTAGTGTCCAGTATCTCTTGTTTATCTTACCTGAATGATTTGTGTAATAGGAGGCATGTGACCGTACAGCTGCTCTTTTATGGGTACTGCTTCCAGTATTTGTTTAGCACGCATATTCTCGTATAATTTTCCATCTGGCTTTTTTTTTCAAGCGTTTCGTTAGAGTTCGAGTAGTACAGCCATACAGTAACAATGACACGGCTACAACTTGGAGGAGTCCCTGACATGCCACACTCCACTTTGGTCATTACTTAGGCTTGAGGGTCGGTAGGATAGGCCCCTTCGATCAATCGTCAAGCCTTAGCACGTATATCATTATCCCGACCCTATAGTCTTAATGGTAACCCCAACCCTTTTTTATCATATATGCACTAGAAGGCGGTGGCTGAGGGTCTTAGTGTCCTGGGTATGACGTTAAACTGCATCTAATGGCGAAGTTCTAAATCTGGAGCTGTCTAACTTATATAATAATGGTGCTTGGGGAATGTGGAATATTATTTCATCGCCATTACTCTCAGGTTCACTCTGATCCGGAGTGGTAGTATTTGCTAGGGTCCCATCTCTGGGTTAATTAAAAAAAAAAGGTGTTTTTTTTTAAAAGTGTTAACAAATGTGTTTTGGAAAAAATTGAATGCCCATCAAGAATGAATAAAACAAAACGTATTCGATATAGAATAACCTCTTGGCATCCTTCCGTCTACGAGAGACGATGGTTGGGTGTCCAAAAAAAATTTTGCAACTGTATAGCCTGGGCGGGTTCATATGCCCCCTCCACACTGCCGCTATGATCCAAAGGAAAAGTAAGGAACCAATGCAGTTTGGTAACGGTGGTGTCGAAGGCATTGATGGGTAGCGCTGGATTTCAGTATCACACTAACTTAGGGACTCTGACTCCTGATTTGTTTTCGGGGTTTACTCCCCTCAAAAACTAGTATACACCAACTATATCTATGAAAAAGAGAAAGAAGTCTTCTTTCCCTTTTTTATAGAATAAACTAACAAG
>CM042156.1:65464070-65499252 GCA_023376005.1 Doryteuthis pealeii
TATATAATATATACACTTTTATATATTTTTTATATATTTATATATTTTTATATTTTATATTTTTTTTTTTTTATCCTTGATCTATACTTTTCAGACTCATTCAGTAGTTTAATTCATAGTTTAATTTTGTCTGACTACCATCCCCCTAAGAAACCAGACCTTGAAAAGTATCCTTTTTTCTCATTTGACTTCCTGTCGCCATGGGTGAAAGTCTTACAATGTAAAAAAGAATCTTTTATTTTTTTTGAGAAGTAAATTTTTCAGTTATGCAATTCTAATTATCTTCATCTACCATCTGATGAGACGAAATTTTGGGGAGCTATATTAAATCAACTTAGATTTATAAAGGCCCCAATTTTGGTCGAAATAGATTTATCATGGAATAACAGTGTTGAGTTTTTCCTTCCTTTCAAATTATATATATATATATATATATATATATATATATATATATATATATATATATATATATATATGCAATTTAAAAAATATTAGTTAGGCAACCAGTCTAGGAGAAGGAAAACTCTGAATTCAAACCTGTTAAACTCCGCTTAGAATAGGCTCAGTCCTAATTAGTGATCTAATCAATTAACTTATTAATAAAATTACCGTATTTGACGGCATATAAGACGCACGGGCATATAAGACGCACCCCCATTTCAGCAGGTCAAATTCAGGAAAAAAATAACAACCAGAAAAGTGTTTAACAACTAAGAAAAGGTGTGCTTATAGTTGGAGGCGCGTGGTGTGATGGTTAGAATCGTGGGAAATGAACTCGTCGACCCGAGTTCAAATCCTGGACGAAGCTACAGTTCACATAACGCTAATACCCTTGAGGAAGGTATGAATCCAACTACTCTCCCTCCATCTATGGGTAAATAGTCGGGCAGACTGGGCGCTTTAACCTAGGTTAGGCAACCAGTCTAGGAGAAGGAAAATGCTGAATTCAAACCTACTAGAATAGGCTCAGGCCTACTTAGGGCTCTATTTCAATTTAAAAAATATTAGTTAGGCAACCAGTCTAGGAGAAGGAAAACTCTGAATTCAAACCTGTTAAACTCCGCTTAGAATAGGCTCAGTCCTAATTAGTGATCTAATCAATTAACTTATTAATAAAATTACCGTATTTGACGGCATATAAGACGCACGGGCATATAAGACGCACCCCCATTTCAGCAGGTCAAATTCAGGAAAAATGTTTTTAGTGTATTTAAGCATATATTGTTGAAAACAGTCTTGCTGTACATTACACAAGCAGAAACATAGCCGTATAAAAGCAATTTGGCAGTACAGGAAAGCAACGATACCGTAGTTGTATTCCTGCCAACAGATGTCATGACTGGTAAGTCAGAGCGCCGATCAGCTGATGTTTATAAACGCAAGTCACATCCTTTCACATTGGATTGCTTTCATTTTTACGAATTAATTTTTAAAGCACCGGTAATAATACAATAATACCAGCAATTAAATGAGGAAGCATGGAATTTAGGGTAGGTAAAAGTACTGAGCGTGAAGCTGTGTTAGTGAGCATCATAGAGAAGATTAGCCTCGGTCTACTGGAGGTCTCAAACTTCACCTACGATGTATAAGACGCAGGGCAATTCTTTGAGCCAAAATTTTGGAAAAAAAGTGCGCCCTACATGCCGTCAGATACGGTAATCTGTAAAAGAAGTTGGCCTCAACTCTCTAGATTCTAACTCTGCTTTTCGAGCGTTCCCTATTACGGCCAAATTACGCTGAAAGCAATGGTTCCCAACAGATCACCGAAGTTAAGCAGCGATGAGTCTGTTCAATACTTAATTAACAGCAGGTACTGTAAACAACCTGAGTCCTTTGTTTTTAAAAATTACCTGATTCGACATTAAATGAGCTGAAAGAGGGTTGGTATGTCATAAAATCAAACAACCAAACCAACGGTTCCTGATCGCGTAACTCTCTAAGACAATGAGAACTCCATTCCAGCTGAACCTGAGGTGAAACTTCTTTAATTTGAACAGTGATTTTATTGTTAACTCTAAATTAGTCTACTCTACCTGCTAAAAGTAATAGGTTATGCTTATCTATTATGCAACAGTTGGTTGGTTGGTTGGTGGTTGGTTGGTTTTTACGGCATGTCAACCCTTGTTGGGTTATTTTATGCTGGGATGTTTTGTTTTATAGATTCTTGTTGGGTGAATATTATCACAAGGAAATATATTTTGATATTATTTTAAAATCAAAATTTGACCAGAGAGTTCGTACAAAACAAACATGTCTGCAATGGTGTCAACCAGTAGGTTGCTTGGTTGGTTGGTTGGTTGGTTTGTATGGCATATCAACCCTAGTTAGACATTTCGTTTGATCCATTCTTGCTGAGTATTCAATTTTCTTAACACACAATTTTTTAAATACATTTTTAATACTCGTTTTTTTTTCTATTTAAGTAGATGGAATTCTAACAGGTAATATCACTCCGGGTCAGAGTGAACCTGGGACCGATAGCAATAAAGAGGTACGCCCCAGAGCTCCAGAATTGGAATTACACGATTAGATGCAGTTTAACATCATACCCAGGACAATAAGAACCTCAGCCACTGCTTTCTAGCATATATATGATAAAAAGGGTTGATTGTTTGCCATAAGGGCATTAGGGTTGAGACAATCATATAAGTGCTAAGTTTGGCGTGACCGATTGATCTGAGGCGGCCTCTCCGACAACCCGTCTAGCCTGGAAGGCGGATAATAAAAAAATCTTTCACCACATTGAAATGTTCTTTATTCCTTGACAATTGTCGACCACCTTGATTTTTTTTTTTTTTTTTTTTTTTTTTTTTGGTTTTGATTGATTTTCGTTTTCCTTGGATTTTTTTTTGCTTGTTTTATTCTTTTTGTTTTGTTTTTTTTTTTTTTTTTTGTTTGTTTTGTCCTTTTGATTTGATTGTTGTTTGTTTTTCTTGTGATTTTTTGATTTTTTATTTATTTATTTATTTATTTTTTACGTACATTGTTTTTTACCAGGTTGAGTCAAATGTTTTGCAATATTTTGGTGGCATTAGGCACAATTCGGCATTGCCAGTTTCTTTTGCTGACGTTAAAAAAGGTGACGAACTACACTGGAGTGTAAGATGTCGAGCTCACCTGATACTCTCCAAATGCTACTCGCCGGATTTGCCTCTATTCTATGGCTTAGAGTATGGCCTCAGAATTCACGCTTTTAGATCTTCCTGACATTCCCTGATTATCAAGGTTCTTGCAACCCGAGTTCTTGTATTTGATTCTAGGGGACACGAGAGGTAATTACCTCTGGTGTCTACCAGTAGGCGCTAGGTAGTGTAAGCGACCAGCAGCATAAAAGGAGAATGGTCAAAGTTAAATGACCCTTAAAGAGGGTATTACACAGAAGCTTAAACAACAAAGTGTCCGGGTTTGTTCCATCCCCAATAGGAACGAATTGTGGTTACCAAAACTACAAATATACGAAGACAACTTTCCCACGTCAAAACCATTGATTGTCATCTACATTCTTTTTTTCAAACGTGACTAAATTTTCTAGATACGCATATTGGAAAGTAATTCTGTTCGTAGCTGAAACAATTTTCTAGATAATTCGACGTTCGCACAGCCACCATTTTTTTTTTTTTTTTTTTGGTGTATGTCGACCGAGTTGATTTAATTGTGACTGTGTTATCGGAATGTCACGTTCTGTTTTAGAGGCCGTGGGTCGGGGGTCAGCGTTTGAAGAGGCATTGTTCTGTCTGGTATTTGGTAGTAAATTTCTGTGTTCACCAATTCTCTTGGAGGTCGAGTCTAGGTCACCAGTTTGACGCTTGACGATATCATGGCGCGATAGAGTGCAAAGTTATAAAACGTGAAGGTGCTACTTTGAACTGGTAACAGCAAACTAAGTGATGGAATTGGTTGTCAGACAATTATGGAGAAAGTCGAATGCACTTAGTAACACCATTTACTATAGGAATGAACAAGTGAGAATATGAACCAAGTAATAGTAGAAGTAAGAATAATAGTAAGGACTAGCACGACCTGTGGATATAGTACAGTATCATAATCTAATCATTACAAAGTTTGATAAGTTTACTTAAGAGCTATTGCCAAATAGTTCAATATGTAAAAGTATAAAAAATCTTGATTTAACCCTTTCTCACTCTTTTTTTCTCTTTCTTTTCTTCTTTTCATCTTTTCACTATGTTCGATTGAAACAGTTTAGCGTTATCGCTTCTACGTGCCCACCTCCTCTCTCTCTCTCTCTCTCTCTCTCTCTCTCTCTCTCTCTCTCTCTCTCTCTCTCTCTCTCTCTCTCTTCTCTGTTTTTTTCTTTCTTATTTTTGTAGTATGTCATATTTCTTCCTTCCCTTTTTTATAATACAAACGGAATGGTCTGTTATTTGGCTTAGGTGACAACGACCATAAAAATAAAGAATTCGGTAGATTTATAGAATACACTTCTATATTTTTAAATAAATACAAATACACATTTCTCTTTCAAACTTAAGGAAAAGAAATTAAAATAAAATACAACACCATCCTTTTTCCAAACTTATGGAAAAGTAATTAAATCAAACACACGAACACAAATCCTTTTCTAAAGATTTAAGGAAAAGTGAGTAAACCAATTGTTTACACAAAAATCAGAATCGATTGGCCAGATATTGTTTACTACTACGTCCGCGCGTTTGCGCCAAAAATTTAATTACTTTTTGATCCGACTAAAGTATTATAAAAGATAGATAAGAAATCAACAATTAGACAGAACCCATTTCGCTATCAGAGAGGACAGGATTCATTTCGCTAGCAGACGACACAGACTTCACCTCACACTCAAACCGGACACAACCAAAGAACAAACACATAGATCTCCTCTCGCTGACCAAGAAACAGGTGTCAGACTCAAGATTCCACCATCTTCAACACAATTACTACTATTAACATTCAATCGTACCACCGCAGCCGACATCAGGAATCCATTTCAAACGGTCAGATACACAAACTTATTTCTCATTTCTGTCCACATCAAAACGAACTTTTCCAAACTTAACATACGAACTTTTTACATTTTACATTATACATATCACCTACACTATTCCTTTCGAACATTTACATATTTGTTGATTACTTGCAAATTTATTCTCTGAATAAATTTATTTGTTAATTTATAATTATATGCATTTGTTTTATTATTTCTCCGTATTTTCTGCCTGTGTCATATTTTTATTCGTCATTCCTAATATTACTGAACACATACTCATAATCCTCTACAGATTAGCGTCACCAGCTAATCAGGATTTACATTTTTTGCATTTCATCTTGGACGATTTGGACAGTTTCCTTTTTTACCAGAGGTGTTGCAAGATAATAACGGTCGGAAGGTTAAGGAACAAGAATAATGATATATAGATAATAATAACAACAACAAATTATTAATTATCACATCGTCTACAATGTGTTGAAATGAGGAAGTGTACAATAGTGAGGGAGTAGAGAATAGTAGGTATTTACCCAGGTAGGATGCCGCCCTGTCGGCTGGGGCGTTAGAATGTACCGACTGCACCTCTGTATAGGGGTAAGACTCCCCCAATGGGGCCATCTGTTGGTCGTGGGTGGCGACCCGTGATGCTTAAGGATAGAACCCAGGTGGATGAGCAGTTTATGAGTTGCAATACTTTGACCCTATCTTGAGCTAGACGGGCGGTCGGAAAGGCTCCCTCCGATCAATCGGCTGGTCACGCCAAGCCCTAGCACCTATATGATTTTCCCAACCCTATTGCCCTTATGGCAACCCCCAACCCCTTTTTATCATATGGGTGCTAGAATGCGGTGGCTGCGGGTCTACATGTCCTGGGAATGGCGTTAAACTCTATCTGATGGTGAGGTTCCAGTTTTGGAGGTTTGGGGAATGTGGAGCACCCCTTCATCACCATTGCTCCCTGGTCCACTCTGACCCGGAGTGGTAGTACCTGTTAGGGTCCCATCTATGGGTTAAATAGAAAAACTTGAGTTGATAAACAAAATTGGTTATACATTAAGAATGAATTTATTTCAAAACATTGTTGGCATTAAATGACCCACTGAGGTTGATATGCCGTAAAACAAAACAAAACAAAACAAATCGGGTAGGATGTGACACAAGATGGCAAGTATGAGGTACCCAGCAAGGAGAAGTACAGAATTATATTATGGGTTTTATTGGCGCTAAGGAGGATATTTATTCAATTGTTGGATATGTAGAGATTACATTCTTTACTTGCCACGGTTTTCGTATTTGACGCTAGGGTACACGAGAGGTAATTACCAATAGGCGGTGTTCACTTCCATCGGTGTCTTTGTGGTAAATTGCGTACCCACCATGAATGAATAAAACTAAATGTCTTCGACATAAAATGATCTAACAAGGGTTGACACGCCGTAAAATCCAACCAACCACCAAAATGCGTGTGATGAAATTGTGTCTGATTTCTGGTTTTAGAAAAATCTCAGATGTTAGTAACGTAATTATTTAAATTGGTCACGTTGATTATTTATTTTCTAATTGAATTCTTTTCTAATCCATGAATGTATTAAAGAAAAAATATCTGGTAATCCTTAACTTTTTCCTCGTAAATTCCTACCATAAAATAAACTGAACCCTCATTTTATGTCCGTGTATTTGCAATTAATGTTTTATTTTTCTTGCACCCGTTATTTTACAATACTAAATATATTTTCTGTATTCTTTAACAAATAAAGAAAATATATTTATGTTTGTTTATTGATTTTAACGTCCGGGGTTATATCATGCCTACCGGTTATGATGTAATACATATTGTGTATTTATATATATACTTTTAGTAATGTGTTAACATTATTTGGGGTTATGTTGTATGGTATTGGTTTGTTTCATGTCTATATTCTATGGTATAATTTTATTTCCCTCGAAAAAGAGAGAATATCCTCCATGTTGACATTTTCAAACAGATCCTTCATATTGTTTGCTTTAAAATAACGGTTTCTGATGTGAGCAAAAAACCTGCATTCCATGAATAAGTGTTTAACTGTCAAAGGTGTTTGACATGTTTCACATTGTGGTTGTTGTTCTTGCTTGAGTACATAGGAGTGTGTTAGTTTTGTATGACCAATGCATAATCGGGACACAATGACTTGTTCCTTTCTAGACTTCCTTAAAGTTGGTCTCCAGCCTCCCAAGATGGGTTTGATTAGGGAGAGTTTATTGTGGGTGTTGTTATTCCAGTGTTGTTGCCATTTTGTATGAAAGAATCTATTAATTTTAGGTTTCAAGTCAGTATATGGTATCTTGAACTTGTTGGGGATCAAATCTAGAGCCGATTTAGCTGCAGAGTCAGCTTTTTCATTCCCCCTTACTCCTATGTGGCTTGGGATCCAGCATATCATAATCTCCTTAGAGTTAGATATCAAGTCTAATCTATTCAAGATCTTAATGATGAGAAGATTTTCCAGTTTTTTTTATTTCTTAATGATAGTAGGACAGAGAGCGATTCTGAGAAGATGATATATTTTTGTGGTTATTTTCAGAGATAATGTCAAGTGCTAAATCTATTGCACGGGTTTCAGCTGAAAAATGGAACTTTCATTTGGGAGAGATTTTCTTACAATTTTTTCATTTAAAATAGCTGCACATGCTGTTTTGTCATTGTCTTTAGAGCCGTCTGTAAAGATGTGGAGGTGGTTGGGGTAGCGTTCTAGAATATTGTGGAGTTTGTCTTGGTAAGTCCTAGGATGGGTTTTTGTTTTGGGGAGTTCACTTAGCTCAAGGATCACATTAGGCTTTTTAATGATCCAAGGTGGTGTTTTTGGTATGATGGTTTTATGGATATTTGTGAGAGGAATTTTAGATTCTTTGAGAATATGTTCCAAGAAAATATATTTAGTATTGTAAAATAACGGGTGCAAGAAAAATAAAACATTTATTGCAAAAACACGGACATAAAATGAGGGTTCAGTTTATTTTATGATAGGAATTTACGAAGAAAAAGTTAAGGATTACCAAATATCTTTTAAAAAATAAGACATTTTCAAGATTTTTTTTAATCGAAATCAAAATAGAAATTTTCAAACGCATTAATTCCATTTTCTTCAAATAATTTCCTTTAACAATCAAATGCGTTTCTAAAGATTTTTTATTATTATTATTACGGTGCTACTTTGACTTACGAGTTTAATTTGTTCCGCTCATAACTCAATTTCCTCGTATATCAAATCAATTTTCCCCATTGAAATAAACTTAAATCCCATTAATCTGTTCCACTCATAACTCAATTTCCTCGTATATCAAATCAATTTTCCCCATTGAAATAAACTTAAATCCCATTAATCTGTTCCACGCCCAAAAAAAGCCTAATTTTCTTTTGTTATCTTTAAATTGAGAAAAATAGCCGACTGTATTTTATAAAAACATAATAAAATAAAATGTGATGTAATGTAATGTTAATTAATTATTATTCTATGTTACTCTCACCCTTGACCTGGATTGAACCTGCAGTCTGGAAATGACTGTCACAGATTGTTAACTATTGGGCAGTAGAACAGTCAAACACCTCCTCAGCTTAATGGACTGTTCCTGCCAGTAGTGACAGTAACTATTTAATCTGTTATAGTTTGTTCATTAAAGGAGACTTAGTAACTGCATGATTAGGCTACAACACTTTTCAGGTTATGTGCTGTAATATGTTTTAAAGTTTAAAGAGAGTAGGGGAAGATAGATAGAGAGAGAGGATGAGCGCGTGGAAGCGATAACGCTAATCTGTTTCAGTCAAACATAATGAAAGTGAAAGAGTGAGAGAGATTTAAATCAATATTATTATACTTTTTACATATTGAATTATTTTTGAGTAAACATTTCAAACATTGAACTATATAGCAATAGTAAGTAAGCATATCAAATATTGTATTAATTAAATTATCATACTGGGGTATACCCACTTGTCCTGATAGTTATTATCATTCCACTATTATTATTTTGCATATTGAACTATATAGCAATAGCTCTTAAGTAAACATATCATTATAATAATTATCATACTGTGGTATATCCACAGGTCCTGTTAGTAGTTGTGATTACAACGAAATATTTACAAATGAATTCAATTTTGGCCTTAAGTGAGTAAAGCTGACGGAGTGGCCTATTGTCGGTAAATCGAGGGAGTCTGTCCTCTTTTCCCTATCGCTAGACCAGTGAGATTGTTTTTTGCTGAGGTGGAGCGCTACACCTACCGTCAGTTCCCCACTTTTATTTTTAGGTCCCACTAGTACATATTAAATTAGAAATTTTAAGTACTTAACAGACTTAAGGTTTAAAAAAAAAACATGAGTGAAAAATTCTGTTCATGTGAATCGATTTTCAAGATAAGTTCGTAGATATAAATTTGTTTTGAATTGTGAATAATTCAATTTGTAAAAAGATAAGATGTTTCCAAGAATTGAAAACAGGTTTTTTTTACATTTTTTTAATTTTTAATTATTTTATTTTATTTTTATCTTATTTCTTTTTCTTTTCTTTTTTCTTTTTTTTTTTTTTAATTGAGATGTTGAAAATCTTGAAATATCTTTTTGAAATAAATTTGCCATTTCGAATTGTTTTGAATTTAAAAAATTCAATTTTTATAAAATAAAGTTTCTCAAAATATAGAAAGGCAGATATTTTGTCAAATAACTGACACACCTGTAAATACCGTCACTATGTAAGTAACACACACACACACACACACACACACACATATATTTATATATATATATATATATATATATATATATATATATACATATATATAATTTAATATACCAAGCGTGTTGGTAAATCCTTGCGGTGAGAAAAAACCCAGCGAATAGTTTGATTGTAAAAATATAGTACTAAACCAGGGAGAAAATAATTTTTTGAAAAAAAGAAAGGACCAAGATATTCGTACCAACAAAAAATAATCTATTGGTACAGTATTTGGCCAAAAGAAAAAACAATTTATATGTATATATATGTATATAAGATATATATATATATTCATATAACCGCTCATTAGATTATCTTTATATATATATATATATATATATATATATATATATATATATAAAGAAATTAGTCTGGGAAATAGTCAGTCGGAGATCGCTCCTAGTCAGGAATAGTTGTTGTGTCTAGTCACACTGAAGAGGCGTGAAACGCCGAAACACGTGTGTGTATGGATGACTTATTAATATATGCTCCCATAAATTTGGTAAGAGCTCTCTAAGGGGTGATTTAAATTAACTTTCACTACCAATCGTATAAGCAATGATCGTTTGCTCGCAGACTAGATCTCTCTGTGATCGTAAAATATATAAACAAACAATGTATTTAATAGTTTAAAAACCAGCACCGTTAGAGCAGCTGTCAAAGTGGCTGAGAGGTTAAGATATTAGGCTGGCAAATAGTCAGTAGGAGTTCACTCCTAGCCAGATAGTTATTGTGTCTAGCCACACTGAAGAGGCGTGAAACGCCTAAACACGTGTCTGTGAATCACTTTATTAATATTTTTAATATATATATATATATATATATATATATATATATATATATATATATTTCGAGACAGACTTTGGTTGGGGTATTGTCTCTCTCAGCAAAAACACTCTCAAAGAAAAGGCGAATAATTCAAATCTAAATACACATATTACAATCATATGTCATCATCAATATTCATCAGCTGCAAGAAGTGAGACAAGATTGTCTTGACAACGACACTTTCAGATGCTGCTTTGATTTTTAAAAAAAGAAAAGAAATAATGATGAAAATATGAACATTTCTGGCAAAGTATATTAATTTGTAGATATGATGGCATGTGGTAGGGTCTTTTAGTGACCCAAAAAGAATAATATTGGTTGCCAGTGAGTGACCAGTCTGCCTTACTATTTGCCCATATATGTGTAGTAGGTACAGAAAAGAGATAGATTAATGCTTTTTCCTAAAGGTATTAATACGAAGTGAACACAGTGAAACCTCGTCCATTGTTTGAACCCGGCCTTGTTGGTTCCACATCCTTAAAACAATAAACAATATACCATGCGTGGATTCTCTTGCCAGCAATGGCTGTTTAATCTTGGTATGACAACCAAATTCGAAGAAGGAAAATACTGAATCTACATCTGTTAAACTCATCTTCAGAAATTGACCTTGTGTTACATTCTTCTCCTGCAGAGGTGTTGATATATATATATATATTATATATATATAATATATATATATATATATATATATTGAGTAATATGCGTTCCCGTGGTGCTACGGGAAAAAACATGTATGTGCACGAGCGAAAGCCATGGGCCTCACGTGTAATTTATGCGACAGGACTTGTAGAAGCATAGATGGACTTCTGAGCCACTTGCGTGCTCACAAGCGAACTTAGTAGAAATAGCCTTCTGCAGTGAAAAAGTAGCAATTACCATATATATATATATATATATATATTATATATATATATATATATAGTGATTGCTACTTTATATATATATATTGTCAAGAGCGGAGACAAAAGTCATATGAGTTCAAAACAAAAACCTTGATGTTGCAAAAAAGAAAAAAAAAAGAAACCTAAAAAAGATAGGTATTAAAACAGTCACTCACTCCACTAAAAAAGTCAAAAACATTTTACAGAATAAAAATAATCATAAACACACACATTCCGAAGCTGGAGTCTACACAATTGATTGTTTAAATTGTAACAAAAAATATGTAGGCGAGACTTCCAGATCCTTATCTAAACGTCTATCGGAACACAAATATCATATTAAACGAGGTTTTCTAAACAATGCCCTAGCTAAACATATTTTTGATCATAACCATACCTTTGACTTTAAAGGTGTCAAAATATTAACCCACATACACGATAGAACACTACGTAGAATTATGGAATCTTGCGTTATTCTTACCCATAAAACCATACCCCAAAGACAAGGCTTTTTAATATATCCCCTTATTTAGCGACACTTGTAATCAGAAATCATAAAATCCCCTTCACAGAACATTTTCCGTTATATACTTCCCAACAAATTAAAATTTTCACATTATCCAAAAAATAAAAATAAAAACCTTACAACCGTTCATACTTTTTTACTTCATATATAAGAAAAACAAAAAATAAAAAAATAAAAATTTACAAAATTAATTACAAAAATAAGGATTCTTTTTCTAAAATCTGTTGAAGGCCAACCGTCAACAGGCGTTTTGAATAAGAAAATTCGTCTAGTGTCAATCTTGTTAATATGTTTTCTTTTTTTAAAACTGTTACAATAAAATATACATAATCTGGTGACCGAGAAAAATGCAGCGGAAGTGCTCACATTCGAAACTATTGTATAACTTTTTTTTCTTTTTTGCAACATCAAGGTTTTTGTTTTGAACTCATAAGACTTTTTTCTCCGCTCTTGACAACACAGAGTATAAACAAGCTCTGAAGATGATTTTTATAAAATCGCAATATTGTTCAATATCAGCTATGAATATGTTATAAAATGCTTTCACTTTAACAGCATTTTGTGGTGTTTTCATATCCTTTTATCTATACTCCTATATATATATATATATATATATATATATATATATATATATATATATATATATGTATGTGTGTGTGTGTGTGTGTTGTGTGTGTAAAGTAGCAATCACTATATATATATATATATATATATATATATATATATATATATATATATATAGAGAGAGAGAGAGAGAGAGAGAGAGAGAGAGATAGAGAGATAGAGAGATAAGAATCGATTATGTTCTGTGTTATATCAGTATGGAAATACAATAGACAAAGTATTAAGTTTAGATATAAAGATTATAAAAAGAAAAGAAAAATAATAAAATCGAAAACTGTTTAAACTTTCAGATGAAAGGATTCTGATCCTATTGAATATGGAAATAAATGTGTTATTATTCTCAACTGAGAAAAAAAATAAGATACATCGTTACTGAATCCCAAGCTTGATAAATGCTCTACCTCGAAGAAAGTCAGTGTGTCTAAGGAATTTTCCTTATATAAGCACAGGTTTACGACGGAGCCATAAAGGCGATATAACTCCAAAATTGCAATATGGCCGCGAGCTTACAAATATTTGTTGCAGACATTATATCGGTATATCAAAGTATTATTTGCTTTTGACTGCAATGGAGGAGTACTGTGTTTAGTCGTAGGAGGATTAGGTTATTATCTGTATATTAAGATACTTGTTTATGATTATCTATCCTACGTGGGTGTCATATCCTGTCACTGCCTCAGTTTAATGGTGGGTCAGTCCATTAGAATGAATGTGATAAACAAGAAAGAGAGAATGAAAGAGAGAATGAATGAATGAATGGGTGGATGAAAGAATGAACGAAATAAAGAACAAAAGACAAAGAAAGAAAGAAAGAAAAAGAAAGAAAGAAAGAAAGTGAAAAAAAGAAAGTACAGAGTGAAAGAAAAGAGAAGAAAGAAAGAAGAAAGAAGAAAGAAAGAAAGAAAGAAAGTGAAGAGTAAAAAAAAGAATGTACAGAGTGAAAGAAAAAAAGAAAGAAAGAAAAAAGAAAGTGAAGAGTGAAAGAAAGAATGCACAAAGTGAAAGAAAGAAAGAAAGAAAGAAAAAGAAAGAAAGAAATACAATTTAATTTAAGAAAGAAAGGAAGAAAGAAATAAGAAAGAAAGAAAGAAGAAGATAAAAAAGAAATAAAGAAACTGAACAGTGAAAGAAAGTGAAGAGTGAAAGAAAGAAAGAAAGAAAGAAAGAAAGAAGAAAGAAAAAGCGAAGAGTAAAAGAAAGGGAAGAAGAGGGAAAAAAGAAAAAATCGAAGAGTGAAAGAAAGAAAGAATAGATAATAATTCAATGAATGAAATCAAAGAGTGGAAGAAAGCAATGAGAATAAGAAAGAAAGAAAGAGAAAGAAAGAAAGAAAGAAAGGTGCATAGGACCAGACATCCTCCAAGGCAGAATGTGGTGTGAGTTGGAGTCTCACTGTAAGCTTATTCTCTATTCCTGTTACCGATGTGGAATGTTCTTCATTATCATAGAAGTGATCCCCCGAGTGGCTTGCGACTAGAATTAAAATGAACGATGAGGATATTAGTAAAAAAAAAAGTATTAATAAGATTCGTCTGTATCTTTTGCTTTTTTTTTTTTTTGCTTTTTTAAAATTTTTGTTTTGTTTTATTGATGGTTTTATTTTTTATATTAATACTAGAAGGGGCTGCCCTAGCGTCACCAGGGTAGAGAGAATGGCACCACAACAATATAGCAAGATTTTTAAATTTTTCAATGATTTACCATTTTTTTTTTTTAATAAGTTATCAGTACAGTAGAATTCAATGCTATTACTATGTAAATTATAATTTTGAAATATCTTCGAATATAAATCGGATCCTCCTAATTTTTTGTATAAAATCTCGTTTCGGTGAACGAGAATGTGTATATGTTTACTTCATCATTAATTGTTTTATTTTCGTAGATTTAACCGTACATACGACTGGGTTATTTCCAATCACTCGAACCTAAAAAAGGGGAACCACTCTGAATAAATTTTATTAATTATTTATTTATTTATTTATTGATCTACCAAGGGCTGGGTTAGCTCAGTCAGTAGAGCGTTCGGCTAGAAACCACAAGGTTCCTAGTTCAAAATCGGCCCTCGCCAACTCAGCGTTATGAGTAGCACAGACATCTGTGTGTGTGCGGCAAAGTAAGGAGCTGATGGTAGGTGTGGCACTCTGGCTCAGACGCAAAAAGCAATTTCTTTGGTCTAGCGCAAAGTGAAAAGGGGATAGACTCCCTCACTGAATGACTGATACCGACTATATGCCACCCCGACGACTTTACTTTTTTTATTGATCTACTAGGAAAAAAGAAGACGGGGTTAGGGTTTAGGGTTAGTTTAATAGGAAAATAATGGGTAGATTAATTAGCAGATAAAATTCATTAAGAGTGGTTCCCCTATAAAAGTATAATAATCTTTGTTTAACTCTCTCTCTCTCTCTCTTTCTCTCTCTCTCTCTCTCTCTCTCTCTCTCTCTCTCTCTCTCTCTGAGGCTTCAACAACCGAAGTAGCCCACAAGCACTCCAACTCCGTGACACGTTGAGTTGGCCAGGCGCTTGTACCTAAATTAACCTAACCTTACTCTAAGGTTTTAAACGGTAAATACCACGAGATTTTTTTTCAACGGAATATAGAATAAAACCGGTACGTGGAAATAAGCGATATATTAGCTTCTTTATTTGGAGAATTGTTTTTTTTTTTTTATTCTATCAACACGTGGAACTCACATACGCGCAACACTTACACCGCAAACCCATAGAAACTTGGTGTATCATCCATCTTAAAATTCAATGGCTTCTTTAAGGCTATTTGTTTTTTGTTTTTTTTTTTGTTTTGTTTTTTTTGGGGGGGGTCTGTTTTTTTTTGTTTGTTTTTTTTTCATCTTATTTCTATTCGGATTGTTACATCGCAAATCTGAATATTACAGATGAGAAAGAGAATGAATTGTTTTCCCTGAAGTTAAATATGGAGTCAGCTTTGTTAGGAATTAGATAGGAAAAAGGAATCTTTGTACTTGAAATTCCCAAAATATTTTAGCAGAGAAACATCCAGTAAAAATGCCTGTGAATGGAAAAAAAAACCATAAATCAAGGAAAGACAACTCCCAAAAGGGGGTTAGATGGACAAACCGCATTTTCAAAGAAGATGTTAGCTTAAAATATTACAATAACTTAACAATAAAAGGAAATATATATTTATTTTAGTGTTTAAGTCCAGGGATGCATACATTTATTTATGTACTTTTGTATTGCGTTATATTCTAGTTGCCTCCCTTTGTATTCACTCTCTAATGAAAGAAATCAAAAGAGAAAAGTGTTTTCAGACCAGTTGACTTTTCCAACATGGCTTCTAAGGAATTATTATTTTATAAAGATGTGCATTACAATAAGGTTTGGTTTATTTCTTGTATATATTGTATGTAAAGTTTATCACTATATCTTTTACGGGAACCACATTTCCATATTATCGTGTGTTGAAATTGTTGGAACCGACATTTGAATTTTTATCTTCTACCCAAAATTATGAACACAAGACACCCCACATGGGTTATCTAAAGCTGAAATTTGATTCAGAGATGCTTACATCCATTCACGTACTTTTATATAGCGTTATATTCTAGTTGCCTCCCTTTGTATTCACTCCCGCCCTGTCGGTGGGGCGTTAGATTACACCAACTGCACTTCTGCAGAGGGATAAGACAGAGTCCTTGTGGATGAACAGTCCATGACACTCCACTTTGGCCCTTACTTAGGCTATACGGGCGGTCGAAGAGGCCCCCTCCGATCAATCGGCTGGGCACGTCAACCCTATTGCCCTAATGGCAACCCCAAACCCTTTTTATCATATGGGTTCTAGAAGGCGATGGCTGAGGGTCTTCATGTCCTGGGTATGACGTTAAACTCTGATGGTGAGGTTCCAGTTCTAGACGTCTGGGGAATGTGGTTAAATAGAAAAACATGAGCTTATAAAAAAAATTGATTAAGAATGAATTTTATTTCAAAATGTTGTCGGTTAAATGACCCAGTGAGGATGTAAGAGGAATTACGGGTTTAAAGGGGGAGCCTCTTAAATCTCCCAGTTGTAGGCAAATTGTCGGGCGAAAGAAGACAAACACACAGTGGAAATTTAAATACATGAACTTGTTGCAGATTTTAATGGTATTTACTACGAGACTTATCTGTGAGTTTAAGTACTGTTCGTGTAGAAGAGGTGATAACAGGGGTATTCTGGTCGCTGGTAGGAAATGTTGATAAGACGCTTCGTCTGGTCGTTTCTCTTTCTTCAGCCTAAGTAGTATGCTATTGTGATAGCCTTCTTAAGTATGCTGATACAACGCCTAAAAAGTTGGCTGGTGGTAGAGTTCCGTAGAGACGCTTGTTTTCACGTCCTTCTCTGATAACTGTTCTGTAATAAGTGAAGTTTTTGGTTTTGGTGCCAACATACGATGTTGGCGCATCGCCCCCTAGTGGCAATGGAAGACAATTCTGTATCCAATTTCCGATAGGTGGTATGCTGTAAACCAAACCAATTTTGGATTCACTAAGAAAAGAAAAAAGAAGAGAAAAGAAGTATTTCCAGTTCAATCTGCTCTTTCAACATGGATCCTAAAGAATTCATATTATCTAAAGATCAACATTATTATAAGGTTTGATTCATTTGGTTAAAGGCATATCAACTCTTTATGGGACATTAAATACCATTTTTTGTAATAAATGTTAAATCATGGTTTGGTTTGGTTTAGTTGTTTAACGGCCTATCGGCTCATTATTTATTCGTTATTTAATGCCAAAATCTGATTTATTTGCAAACATCTGATTATGGTATTGTGTGATTTAATTTTTAACGGCATACTCGTTATGAGATATGTAATGTCAAAATTTGATTTATTTGTAAACATTTAATTATGGTTTAATTTGGGGTTTTTGTTTAACGATATATTAACTTTTTATATGTTATTTAATGCTAAAAAAGTTATTTATTTATAAATACTCATGTTTTGTTTGTATTGTTTTGTTTAATGGTATATCAACTCGTAATGGGATATTTAATGCCAAAATCTAATACATTCCTAAGTGTTTTACAGCTTTACAAAAATTAAATTCATTTGTAACTATTTCGTTATAATCATAACTAGTAGCAGGACCTATGAATATACCAAACCATTTTTTTTTAAATTAAAATCGAAAACTATTTTAGTATTAAAAACGTGCCTTTGGGTTTACATGAACAAATATTTAAAAAATCTTACAGTGAAATTCTAATCCAAAAATATCATCTGATATTTGTAAACAAACAACTGGGAGTTTACGGTCAAAAACAAAATGTGTTCCTTTCAAAATAGATCCCAGCTGAGGTGCTTATTGGTTACTTGGTTCCGAATTTCATCTGATAATCATTATTTGCTGTAATAACGACTAGATTTACCTCATTTAAATTGATATATATTACAGGTATACTTTTATAGATGCTATACTTTATTGGTGTGTGATTTATTTCCGTTAAACTACTGCCCAATTCCTTTGTATAAGTGAAAAGGCAGAATAATGTGTGTGAATAATGTGAGTATATTAGAGATGAGTGCACACGAGTCCTTGGAATTAATGTCTTTTGTATGTATGCATGATGTGTCTTTTTTTCTTTTCTTATTTTATTTATTTATTTTTTTTTTTTTTTGTAATATAAAAACTTAACTACCTACTGCCTACTTCTGTGAGAATCTGTAGCGAAAATGACCGGCATGGCGAACAGCCAGCTAGCTTCGATTTGTCAGTCCGTCTCCATCGTTCAAAAAGACAACGAGTGGCGTGCGGCATATGTAGGCGGCGTCTAGTTCGACGCGAACTCTAATCCACTACGAAGACGGGCAGCCACGGCGCAACCTCGCGAGTGGTAGGATTGCTGTCACCCCTGTTAGCTGAAGTGGTTCGGCCACGGAGAGAAATAAATGCCGAGACGAGTTCTGTCGAAGGGAGAACATTTTTTACAGTGGTGAGAAATGGCCGACTGACGAGCGAGTGTTACTTTTTACGGGGGAAAGATTCGGCTGAAATACCCAACGGCTTTTTGTGCTTGATATAGAATCTTGATTTTTATCTAATCTGTATTCAAAAGCCGATGTGTGTCTGACAGATTTTGATAAATGGCTGTTATTTACCAAGTGTTTAACTGCAAGTGAAGATTTTGTTGGGTCAGTAAAATACGTCTTCTTCTATACATGGAGTTTATGGGGCTAAGTTATGTTCGTTTGCCCCAATAAAAGCTTTGTTCTTTGTTCTTCTGGGCTGGTACGCTGAAATGGAACTTAGGAACGAAAAGGCACGAAAGTGGAAAAAAAAGAAAGAGACTAAGGCAAGAGGTAGTTTTACGATTTAGGCTTTATTGAACGGGGTCATAGTGGTCTGTTGCGAGGGGAAATCTCCCTGGCTAAAAAGGAAACTAGACCCAATTACGGCCTCAGTTCGAATGGCCGAGGTATTATTTTGGGAGGGTGGGAGACAGTCCTTTTTATCGTGCTTGCGCAAAGGTGTTCTTCCTGTCAAGGCCCCATGGGAGTTTGATCTTTTTATTTTATTTTTGTTTTCGTATATTTTTAATCCCCACAAGTTAAGAGAGTGAGAGCCTTTCTTTGATTGGATGTAGTAATCACGAGTTGCGGCCAGTAATTTTGGTGCTCTCATATTCAACAGACATTTATGGACCAGCTCCATGGCTAAACCTAAACTTAGTGTAAATTTTATTGTCGTAGGGAATGGAATAGACGCCCCTATGGTAAAACGCGTGGGACCTCAATCCATCGATGTCAAAAAATGACTGCCATTGTAATGGGTTATATCCAAACCCAACCGGAACCAGTTATCATCCACTTCAAGTTTTCCTCTTCGCCAACGCAGGGTCTATCGTATGGCACTCTTCGCAAGCATGTATAGCCGACTTAATAACCGCTTTCGTAGTTGAAGGACACACTCTTCGAACGAAGTACGTTATACGCCAAACGCTTGGGTGTCCAGTTTGGCGATGTATAGTCCGGGTACTATCAGGTTTCAGTTGATCAGTTATGGCTGCACACGACAGCAGCGAGGAATCAGATCCTTGTTTCATCATATCAAGTCATCTCTTGTTAGTTCATCCGCCAGATTTTGCTCGGACAGTATCAAGGTGACGTCGACCTCCAGCTATATTCTTAGATCAGCCGCTTCAAGATCGCCAGTCTACTTTGCACTAACATTTCAGTTGCGGCCTTGGTCTTTACTCTGACTTTCCCCATCAGAGTGTTGGTCAACCAGTGGTACACACACAAACACACACACACAGTGTCTGTGAAAAGATGCGCCACCTCAGCCTGCCACTGAATCGCAAGATTAAGGCGTTTCAGCGTGGCGTCAAGTTCTGCCAAACTGATATGCTGAGCATTATTTGTCGGGCGAAGCCAGCATGCGCCCTCTAAAATGGCCCCATGTCTTTGCAACATCACGCCTGTTGGCAGGGAGCTTGCATCTACCTATGCGCTCAATTCTCCTCCGGCGACGCACCAGTCACCTCGGGTGGGGTCATCTTGGCACACTTTGGTCACTACTTCAGCCATCATCCGCTTAAAAGGAACGTCATATACTATGTCATCCTATCCCTTTGTGACTATACTTGGTTGTTTCTTCATTACTCCGGTTGCTGTGCGGATCCACCTGCAAACGGGAAAGTGTCCGACTAGCTTCCCGCAAATGGAAAATAACGTCGTGTCAGGGAGTTCTGAAAGGCACTCCCTCGTTTCCATCACAAGGTGTCATGCTCCCCCAGATCTCAAGACCAGAGCCCCGTCCTCCAGACACTTTAGGTCATTGCTGGCCAAACCGAAAGATTCCAGTCTCCTCTTGACTTTATCCGCAGACATTATGTCCTCATTTACATATATATATTTACCAACCCCCTCCACACGAGCAGGATGTGACATAAGGTCAACTTTTAAGCGGAGTTTAACAGGTTTGAATTCAGAGTTTTCCTTCTCCTAGACTGGTTACCTAGCGAAGGTTGAAGAGCTCAGTCTGCCTTGCTATTTACCCATAGATGGAGGGAGGATTTGATTCATACCTTTACCAAGGGTAATAGCGCTATGTGGAATTCAAACAGCTTCGACCAGGAATTGAACTCTGGTCGACGAGTCCATTTCCTATGACTAACCATTAGACCACCTCCATACCTAATTTACATATATATCGTCAACCTTGGCTGATTTAGCTCTCATCACCGTGTCAACACCGTCTTGTGTCAACACCGTCTTGACGATAGCTTTCATGATTATCGGTGCCACATTGAGGCGAAATCCCAAGCGCGTCAAGCAATATCTCTTTCCATTGACAATTATGGTTTGAAATGCTCACGGCGACTCATGAACACATATCTGCAAGTAAGCTCTTCTCGGGTCAAGCAGGGCTACATTAACCCTCTGCTGACGCCACTCGCGCAATTTGGCGGCGCACATGTCTGCGTTCACACTGAAGGCATATGGGGTAGGATGAGGTTGGGGTGTTTTATGGCGTGTTCTTAGGATTTTTTGCTTTTTACCCCATCTCATTTGGAGGTCACGCTAAAAAGAAGGAATTTAAGGAACGAAAAGGAAAGAGACAGAGACAGAAGGTGTTTTATGATTTAGGCTTTATTGACCGGTCATAGTCGTCTGGGATAATCCCCTGGCTAGTAGGAGCGACCAGACCCAGATACGGCCCAAACTCGAAATGGCCGAAAGATTCTTTTCGGGGGGACAGTCCTTTTTGTCGGACTCTGTAATTCATCACCGGCCGTACTTTGTTTTTGTAGGGTTGTGCCACAGCGATCAGCGGGATCAACCTCTTGGGGTGGATCCAAGCCACTCCTCTGGATACGGTATCAACCAACCGTTAGCAATCCACGACTCTAACTCCGCCTCGTACACAGCCTTGTTTTCATTGGACCCGAGTACTCCGGAATTGTATTGCGCAGCTGATCTGGAGCTTCATTCATGGCCCACTTGAAAAAATGTTTGAACATGAGTCTTTTCAATCAACAACAGTAATCCTTTTCCTGCAACAGTCTGTCTGCCACCACGGTAATCTGACCTTTCTTCTCTCGCAACAATCACAGTAGTCGTCTAAATTTTACCACTCTCGCCGTCCCTCACTTGGTTCATTCTGCTAGTCTCAGCAATCGCCTGTTTTTTTTTATTACAGCTCACCCAGTTCCAATGCAAATTACGTCTCGTCCCATCCGGGTCTCTAGTGTACGGCACAGGTGATTCTTTGCCTCTTTCGTCGGGGGATCGGCTATGCCTATTATTCCACTTCCATCGTGCAGTCAAGGCCCTCTGTTGCGCAGAAGTCGGGTTCCTCAATCAAGAGAGCTGCACATGATTCTTTTCCTATGCCGAGCAGTACACTTTCAGCGGGTGTGATCTTAACACCACCTTGCGCCCGTATAGCGTCAATTCCGATCAGCAGGTCATAGCCAAGAGGCTTTCCACGCACAGTCAGAACGTCAACTGTAGCATTGTCATCTCTTCCTGTTTACCACCATCCCTTTAAGAGAAATTTCGTTCACAATATCGTCTCATCCCTTTAAAGAGAAGTTGTGTATGTATGTATGTATGTCCGGAGAAAACTACAAAAATAAAATAATTATCGAGAGAGTAAATATATATGGGTAATTTCATGTCAAATCATCCAAGGCCATGTCACCCACCCACTTCAATTTTTCTGAAATTTTGTTGAGGTGTGGATTATCTTAAAGTTAATCAATACCCAAAATTTGAGCTTCCAAAAGTTGGTGGAATTATGTTGATTTTTAACTTTCCAAATCTGGGTGATCGGTCGCAAAAACGGTGACTTTTTGTAATTTATTTTTGTCTGTAAAAATGAGTTCTAGAGCTTCCCTACTCCAAAAAAGCATTTTTAGCCAAGGAATCCAAAAATGCTATCCAAAATGTCTGAAAGTTATCCAGTTTTAAATTAATAATGATTTCTGATTTGCAAAATTTTAACTGATGCTTTCGGTTTTGGGCAAACACCAAACTATCTTTTTGGTATAAACACATTTTGTCTTAGATTAAGTGTCACATCATTGGTCTTGCTATGGAAAATCAAAAATCGTCAATAACTTAAAATTGGTTGACTTTCAGACTTTTTCGATGGCATATTTGGATTTCTTGTGTAAAAATGCTTTTAAAAAACAATTTTTAGTAGTAGGGAAGCTCTAGAACTCATTTTACAAACAAAAATAGATTACAAAAAGTCGCCATTTTTCACGAACCCCACCAAATTTGGAGAGCCAAAAATCGACATAACTCCGTCAATTTTTGGAATTTAAGCTCAAATTTTGGAGAATGTTTAACTTTAACTTTAACAAAAATTGAAGGGGGAGGCTGACAATTTAACTTTTTTCTGGGTGATTTACATGGAATTACCCATATACACATTCACTATCACCAGAGATTGCTTTTTGTGTGAAAATAATGAAGATTTTATTTATATTTGGGAAGATATTCAAAAATCAAAATTTGAATAACAGAAGAGAAAGTATTTGACAATTTTTTATTTCATTTAGGGGGAATTTTCCTTTCGCTTTGAAATATAATATTGATTGCTTAAATTAATCGCCTCATTTATATTTTATTTTTAAAAAAACGTCAATTATTGAATTAAAATTTCTTACTACATTGTTATATGTCATTCTCTCTACCCAAGCATCCCACCAGGTCTTTTATAGGGCATCTAGCGAGGATCAAACTCAGATAAGTAATAATGGATCTGCGAGACTCTCTCTCTCTCTCTCTCTCTCTCTCTCTCTCTCTCTCTCTCTCTCTCTCTCTCTCTCTCTCTCTCTCTCTCTCTGCCCAGACAACGCCGAGTAGCCGCTTCTAGTTATATACATATACTTAAAAAGTTTTAAAGGAAAAAAAAATAACTATTATGAACGAGGGAGACAACTCTTCATTTGTAATCTCTATTTATTTCCCCTTGGATGATTATCTATCTTTGGGAGGATATCTTGTTTTGTTTTGTTTTGTTTTCTATTTTTTTGGTGTCATTTATTTAAATTTTGTTTTTGATTGGCTTAACTATTTGGTTGATTATTGCTTTTTTTATCCTTTTGCTTCTGTCTCTAATAATTAAATTGAATAAAAAAGATAATTGATTTTATGTAATTCAATTGCAGTAACAGGAGGGTTTTTCAAATTTAGCTGGTTGGTCTAAATCCGAGACTGATAGTATTAAGCTACATTGTGTTACAAACTCGTTACGCATAAATCGATAATTTACCCCCATAAACATTGTTTAGGGATTTTGTTTAATAAAACTCTTTTTGTAAATTTGTTATTGGAATTGTCGAGAACAGATGTTTATGTAAAGTACGATGAGTTATTTTTTTTTTCTTTTAATTATTATAAAATAATACCTATTTACATCTTTCACACTCTATCATTCTTTACCTCCCTCAGTCTGTTTATATCTATCTATTTATATCTATGTATTTATCTCGATCTGTCAATAACTATCTATCTATCTATATCTATTTATCTATCTATCTATCCATCTATGGCTGTTCATATCTATTTGTCTATCTGTCTGTTCATATCTATCTATCAATCTCACTCTGTCCATATCTATCTATCTATGTCTTAGTCTGTCCATATCTATCTATCTCAATCTATCTATCAATCTCAGTCATTCCATATCTATCAATCAATCTCAGTCTTTCCTTATCTATCTATCAATTCCAGTCTGTCCATATCTATCTATCTATCTCAGTCTGTCCATATCTATCTATCAATTCCAGTCTGTCTATAGCTATCTATCTCACTCTCACAATATCTATCTATCTATCTATCTATCTATCTATCTATATATATATATATATATATATATATATATATATATATATATTGAGTATTATTTATTACCAAACTCTACACCACTAACCAAAAATAAAATTGCATAAATATATAGAAAGGGTAAACATTTTTAGTGCCAGACTTGGGAAGACTATGTACACAGATGGTCACAATTTATATCTTTTCCCTAAATCATCCCAAGTTGGAGATGTGAAGTCTAGATTTATATCGTTTGCTTTAAATACTCGGATATGTCAATATCGCAATGGGTGGTGTCACTTCCTATCAGCCACTGTAAAAGTTATCTTGCAGACAAGGGAGGTAACCCCAAAGTCTAAAAATAATAGTTCCACATATCTAACTCCGGTTTTGACTCCCCCAGTCACTTCGGCTGCTGGACCTTACAAGTTAACATCATTGATCCCAGAGGGCCGTACCCCCAGGCAACACCTGCCACCTTGCTTTAAAGGAATAGGGCTGGGTTTATTTTCCCAGTGCTTGAGGGGGAATGCCGATAGGATCAACGTATTTTTTGTGCCTACCACCCATGAGCTTCGGTTTGTGGGTGGGCCCACATAAAAATGTCCATGTATCATGCCTTCATAAGTGGGATGAGAGGCAAATACATCGAATACTACTTCTACATAAATAAATTTCAGTGTATCGATTTTTTTCAATTTTAGTCTGAGGTGCTGTAGCCCAACTGTAGCACCTTTATCGGGATTAGCGCCGTGAAGCACCAATACCAACATGGGGGATATCTTCTAATTCCTGAGTACGGGTAAATTCGTTTTGTAAATATACCCGGGAAAATCTCCTAGTTCCGATATACAAGCGAATAAGCTTTTCAAGTACAAAGGGAAGATACTTTCAAGGGGGCGGGAAAAATACGCAGATTTAAATCGGATACTGAATGAAAGAAAACACGATAACAAATACTAAAGTTCAACAATTTTAATGTAACAAATAAAATAGGTAGAAGAAAGAAGAAGGAATAAATGTCAATTTGATAGAGGGTGGCGTAGTAACTAATATATAGAGAGAGATTTAGTTGTTTGTAAAAAAACGATGTTCTGTGAGGGACTTATCTGTGAGCCTGGTAACAAGTGTTCATTTGTCGTAATTTCGTAGTTCTCAGATAGATGAATTTCGTAGTTCTTTGGATCGTAGAAGGGTCAAAGTTTAATAGTCTTGTGTTGTCTGTAGAGTTGAATTTCGTTGACTTAGTAGATCTTTGTAGTGTTCTTAGTTTCTACAACCAAGAACACTTAAGATTTAACTTGTGGAGTTCTTTGGTTGTTGATTTCGTATTACAATAAGGTAGCGTATGCTACAAAGTTTCTTATTGTTGAAGCATTAATTTAAGTTCTTGAGTTGTTGAATTTCGAGTGAGTGCCGGTTTGTCCTTTTTTCATTCTTGAGGGAGTTAGACTCTAATTCCTCAAAGCGTGGTTGATTTTCATAACCTCTGGTGGTAGCGAAAAACTACAAGGTCCACCCAAGGTCAGTCTTGCTCGACACTGATGTTTCAAAGGCAAAATTCTCCCTTGCCCTAATCCGTGACGTCACATTTCTCTCTGTAAGCCTGGCACTTCCTTTTCCCAAAGGCTTAAGACGTGTTAAGATGACAGTGTAGTGGGGGTTGCTCTTTTGGGTCAAATTCTAGGACGAAGCAGCAACCGTGACATCATGGGCTTTTCGGAAGATTCTTCATATTTTTAATTTTAATTTTAATTTTTATAACATAAATTTTGATACCTTCCCCTCCCCCCTCCCCAGTGCCCTGGTGCAACACTACGCAGGTAATTTATGAGGAAGTGCGTCCCGGTCTCCTGCCTCAGAAATTGTTAACCGGTGAATTTTTAAATAACGACCCCAGCTACGGTGTCACGTCGGTGTTACTTGAAAGAAAACACCCAACTTAAGGCGTTAAATGTATTGGGGGGGGCTTCTCTTTTTTGTCTTAATTCTTGTTTATTTATAGAAATTTGTCGTAATTCTGGTCTATTTATCGTAATTTGTCGTAATTCTGGTTTATTTATAGTAATTTGTCGTAATTCTTGTTTATTTATCGTAATTTGTCATAATTCTTGTTTAGATATAAAGATGGATATATAGTTTAGAATAGACTGAGATAGATGAACAAATGGAGATAGATAGATAGATAGATAGATAGATAGATAGATAGATAGATTTTCGACCAGTAAATGTATTTGGGGCAAATGTATTTGTCGTAATTCTTGTTTATTTAAACTAAAGACAAGACATTAAACAAACATGAATAAAAGAAAATCTTAGTATTTAATAGATAGATAGATAGATAGATAGATAGATATGAAGATGGATAGTTTTGAATAGACTGAGATAGATAGATAGATAGATAGATAGATAAACAATAGGTACCACCTATTTTACCCCGTGAAATTTAATCCCCCCCTTATATATTTAACACAATGAAACTTGCAGAAAAAATATTATTTTCTTGAAATTTTTTACGTCATATCTATCTATCTATCCATCTTCATATCTATCTATCCACCCATCGTCATATCCATCTATCTATCCATCTATCTATCTATCTATCTCAATTTGTTCATATTTATCTATATTACTTTGTTTCTATCAGTGTTAAGTTAGGGTTGTTACGGTTAGTGAGAGATAAGAGAGAATAGACTGAGATAGATGAACAAAGGGAGATAGTATCGCGAATTTTTCCTGGTTCAGAAAAATAGCGAACGTAAAACAAATGACGTCATCAATAAAAAAAAGAGTAGGGAAAAATGAAAAGAATAATGGTCTCATTTGATAAAGAAATAGAATCTTTATTATACAAATTTCTCCACTAAAGGAGGAAAAATGCAACACAAACACTTTAAATCAAACAAACTTGCATAAATTTCCCCATGCACGACTTAGATTTAGGGGTCGAGTAACACAAATACAAAATAGGATAAAAATAGGAAAGACGTGTATAAAAAAGGGCTACACTTACTGTAACAGAAAGGGTATTGAACAATAAAATAACTGTAAAGAAAATTAACAACAGCGGCAATACTCCTAGGTTTGACTGGAGTTAACCGCAAATGTGGCAGACGAGATAAGAGTTAAAGAAGTAAAACAACGACAAGATAAGAATAAAAGACTGTATTAAATATAAAGTTGCAAACTTTAGTCTCGTTTGCAGAAATATATATAATATGTATATAATGGATACAATATGTATATAATATTTATATAAATGTCACTTAGCTGTTTATCCTGGGATATGGGGTATTGACGGAGCCCCTTACTACGGTCTTCTGTTTATAATTCGGATATATTTGGACTTCTGTTTGCGTCCGACTCCGATCTGTTGTAATATAGTAGGAGCGACCTTTGTACGGTCCGATTCCTATCGTTGCTGTTGCAGAAGAGATGGAATGAGTCTGCACTTTGGATTTGGTGCCAAAGTATGCTGACTCATGATTGGTTGGTTTGAAACAGAGGTTCGCAGACAAGGGACGATAACCCATACCCCAGAATTCTTAATATAACCCTTTAAAAAATATACTCTCGCTCACGCAGGAGAGGTTTAAAATAGTTTAACAAAGAGTCCTTTCAAATATCTCTTGTTCCTTTTTGCCAAAGAACAAGACTCCTGGTCGAAAATTATTTTGACTGAAAGATAAACCTTCTTTCAGTCACTTGTACTTTCTCGTAAAGAACAAGGCTCTCGGATGAAATATAGGGCTGGCTTTCTGCGCTGGTATCTCTCACTTTTCACTCGTTGTCGTCCGTTTTTTCTTCAAAGGGATGGACACTCCGTGGTTTGAAGAATATGCGAGGAAACCGCGACCTTTTTCGCCAAAGGATATGAAGAACCGTTTTAGCCATCCAAGGAATTCTGCTGGGATGCAACTGCAATAAGCCCTTTTTTCAATCAAGGTTCTTCTCCGAAACCGGCCTATGTCCGTTTTGAAGCATCTAAGGGCTTCGTCACTCAGTGCCCATGACGGGACAATCTGCTAGTTTCCCACTTCCAAAGAGGCAGATCTCGGCTGACACGTGATCAAAGAAAGTCCAGATTTGGCGCCACTCACTCCTTCGTTTTCGCAGCAAAAAACGAAATAAAACAGAGAGACAGACCAAAAGGGAAAAAAAGGCATGCATTATACCACAAATGTTTTTTTTAAATTTATTTTGAAAATAAAACTTCCAATAATAGATAGATAGATAGATAGATAGATATTTTCGACAAGTAAATGTATTTGGGGCGGGTGTCGCTTCTTTTTTGTCGTAATTCTTGTTTATTTAAACTAAAGACAAGACATTAAACAAACATGAATAAAAGAAAATCTTAGTATTTAATAGATAGATAGATAGATAGATAGATAGATAGATAGATATGAAGATGGATAGTTTTGAATAGACTGAGATAGATAGATAGATAGATAAACAATAGGTACCACCTATTTTACCCCGTGAAATTTACCCCCCCCCCTATACACAATGAAACTTGCAGAAAAATTAATATTTTCTTGAAAAAAAATTTTCCCTTCGAAACAATAAATAATTAAACAAACTCATAAATTACCTCTTATTTTTCTTTTTTGTCATAATTCTTGTTTATTTATAGAAATTTGTCATATTTCTTGTTTAGATAGTTTTGAACAGACTGAAATAGATATTTTCGACGAGTAAATGTATTTGGAGGAGGTCGCTTCTTTTTTTGTCGTAATTCTTGTTTATTTAAATTAAAAACAAGACATTAAAAAAGAATAGATAATAAAGAGATGACCAAGGTAGATAGATAGTGTCATAACATGGTCTAAGGGAAGCAACCTGGATCGGACATAAATATCTCATGTAAAAAGATGAATAAAGAATAAACACTACCTATTTATGATTCACGTATGCGTGCCTCGTCTTTTATTCTCTCTTATCTCTCACTAACCGTAACAACCCTAACTTAACACATGGTGTCAGAAGTGGGATAATTTAAATACCACAAATATAACAGAGACCACCAATAACCAACAAACTGCCACGGAAAAGGAAAACACAGGACAAAAAAAAAAACGAAAACAAAAAACGTAAGTAAAATTACTTACTCACACCGTTGTCCGCCATTGTTGTGTAATTAGATCTCGTACCCACGAACAAACCTCGTCCCTCACACCAAACAAACAACAAAGCGAATATGGCTGACAGATTAACGCCTCCAAAGATGGACTGGACAAGTCCCGGAGACGTTCACAAAAGGTTTAAGTTATTTAAACAAAAATGTGAACTAATTTTCGAAGGCCTGATGTACGACACAGAGGAAGTAAGAAAAGTCAGACTCATGCTCCTTTGGATTGACGACAGAGGACTGGAAATTTACAATGCAGCCACCTTTGACAACCAATATACACAATTTTTAAAAAGGTGGGAACCTACTGCAAACCCCAGAGCAACCAAATTATGGTCAGAGTCCTCAAAAAATGTAAAATGACCATAGAAGAATTCGTCACCAAAGCAAGACAACTAGTTGAGGAGGCTGGCTACCCTGAACAAAGGAAGGATGAAATGATGAGGGATATGCTGGTGTTCGGCGTAGGGTCTGACCAGGTCAGCAGTGACGCAATAAAGATAGGTGATACTCTCACCTACAAACAAATATATAACCTGGCAAAGATAGACGAGAGCACCAGAGTACCAGAGCACAGATGGAGGTTCTGTCCACTCACCCAGATCAGTCCCAATACACATCCTTCCACTCTACAAAGCAGAGTTGGTGAAAATGGAACAAGAGGACATCACAGAGAAAGTCACGGGCCCAACGGACTGGGTAAATTCCATAACGTATCGGATAACCACAGCCAAAGATGGAATATCCAAGATCAGGCACTGTTTGGACCCCAGAGACCTAAACAAAAACATAAAGAGGGAACACTATCCCACAAAAGCCCTAAATGAGCTACTGCCTCTATTACACGGAAATAAATACTTTAGTGTAATAGACGTAAAAAAAGGGGGTACTGGCACCAAAAACTAGACCATGAATCAAGCCTGCTATGCACCTTTAACACACCGTTTTGGAAGGTACAGATTCAAACGCCTACAGTTTGGGTTAACAGTATCCCAGGACATATTCGAACGCAAGCTAGACACTGTTTTCTGCGGAATCAAAAATATCACAGGTATAGTGGACGATATCCTGGTAACAGGATCAACAGAAGAGGAACACGACATAGCCATGACCAAAGTCCTGGAAAGGGCTAAAGAAAGCAACATTGGGTTTAATGCTGATAAACTCCAATACAAGCTGAAAAAGGTGAACTTCTTCGGCCACACAATCACAGAACAAGGAAATAGGAATAACACACCACAACAGCACAGTGTCAACTTCGTAACAGCAGACCCAACAATGAACCAGCTAAAGGACATGATATACAAAGGATGGCCAGAATACAGAAATCAATGCCCGACAACACTGTGGGAGTACTGGACATTCAGATGTGACCTCATCCTGGAAGATGGATTAATCCTCAAGGGGGACAGAATAGTAATCCCAGAAGCGCTGAGACAATCAGTCCTGGAAACACTACACACCAAGGGGAAACAAAATGTATTCTATTGGCCAGGGAGTCTACATTCTGGCCAGGAATAAACCAGAGCATCAGAAATATGGTAAAAGCATGCACCATATGCAGCAAGTACCAACCAGCACAACCGAAACTACAACTGATGCAGCCAGACCTCCCTACACACCCTTGGGCAACAATAGTTACAGACATATATGAGCAAGATGGATGCAAATATCTCCTGGTGGTAAACTACTACTCAATGTTCCCAATCGTCAAGACACTTCCCGACACATCGGCTACTACTGTCTGCGAGCAATTCACCCAGATTCTAACAGAATATGGCTTGCCTGCAACCATCATGTCTGACTGCGGTTCACAGTACATGAGCGAAAGGTTTAAAAAGGAATACCACGACTCCAACATAACCTTGAAAACCAGTTCACCATACCACCACCAAGCAAATGGAGTAGCAGAAAGAACAGTAGGAACAGTCAAGGCTCTATGAAAGAAGGCCCAGGAGGAAAGGAAGTGCCCATATACAGCATTATGGATGAACAGAACAACCCCAATATATAACGACATGCCATCCCCATATGAACTACTGTTCGGCAGAAAACCCAGAACAATGCTGCCTACAGCAAAGGGGGCCCTACAATCACGACACCCTGAAAATGACACACACCTTCAAAAAATGAACACAACCAAACCAAACAGACATTCCAGCCAGGAAAAAGAAGTACTGGACATCATGGAGCTCAATACACAACATCTGGATAGGCCCAAACCCAACAGGGAGCCAAGGACATACCTAATAAACGTCAGAGGCAAGGTATACCAAAGAACAAGAGAACACCTCAAACCAAGACCAACCACAGACGTAATCAACATACCAAGACAAGAAGCACCACCTACCCCACCCCGCATAGACACTACACAGAAAAGGGAGTCCATAACAATGCCAACAGCAAACAGAAAATCAAACACACCACCAGAAATTCCCGTGGAACACCCAAATACATTAAGAGGAAAACAACCCACACCAACTGCACCGAGACAATACCAGCTGCAGAGTTACACAACGCGGTCAGGAAGAACCACTAAGATACCTGAAAAAAACAAGGACTAATTCACACACACACACACACACACACACACACACACGCACACACATGTATATATACAAAAATAAATAAACAATTCATAAAACAAAACATACTTATACAAACAATCTGGAACAAAAAACAAACATCCATAAGGAGGGGGGGTCATAACATGGTCTAAGGGAAGCAACCCGGATCGGACATAAACATCTTATGTAAAAAGATGAATAAAGAATAAACACTGCCTGTTTATGATTCACGTATGCGTGCCTCGTCTTTTATTCTCTCTTATCTCTCACTAACCGTAACAACCCTAACTTAACACTGATAGAAACAAAGTAATATAGATAAATATAAACAAATTGAGATAGATAGATAGATAGATGGATAGATAGATGGATAGATATAGATAGATATGAAGATGGATAGATAGATAGATATGACCGGTAAAAAATTTTCAAGGAAAATAATATTTTTCTGCAAGTTTCATTGGCTTAAATATATAAGGGGGGGATTAAATTTCACGGTGGCTAAAATAGTGGTACCTATTTGTTTATCTATCTATCTATCTATCTATCTTCTCAGTCTATTCAAAAACTATGCCATCTTCATATCTATCTGATCTATCTATCTATTCTATTTATCTATCTATCTATTAAATACTAACGATTTTTTCTTTTATTCATGTTTGTTTAATGTCTTGTCTTTAGTTTAAATAATAAACAAAGAATTACGACAAATACATTTGCCCCAAATACATTATTACTGGTCGAAAATCTATCTATCTACTATCTATCTATCTATCCTATCTCCATTTGGTTCATCGTATCTCATCTATTCTAAACTACATATATTCCATCTTTTATATCTTAAACAAGAATTATGACCAAATTACGATAAATAAACAAGAATTACGACAAATTATCTAAGTAAATAAACCAGAATTACGACCCAAATACGATAAAATACGACCAGGAATTACGACACAATTTCTATTAAATAAACAAGAAGTTAAGACAAAAAGACGAAAGCCCCCCCAATACAATTTAACGCCTTAAGTGGGGGTGTTTTCTTATCAAGTAACACCGACGTGACACCGTAGCTGGGGGTCAGTTCATTTAAAAATTCACCGCCGTTAACAATTTCTGAGGCAGGAGACCTGACGCCCACTTCCTCATAAATTACCTGCGTAGATGTCTGCACCAGGGCACTGCGGGAGGGGGAGGGAAGGTATTCAAAATTTTATGTTATAAACAATAAAAATTCTAAAATTAAAAAATATGCAAGAATCTTCCGAAAAGCCCATGATGTCACGGTTGCTGCTTTCGTCCTAGAATATTGACGCCAAAAGGAGCAACCCCCACTTACACTGTCATCTATAACACCGATCTTAAAGCCTTTGGGAAAAGGAAGTGCCAGGCTTACAGACGAGAAATGTGACGTTCACGGGATTAGCGGCAAGGGAGAATTTTGCCTTGAAACAATCAGTGTCGAAGGCAAGGACTGACCTTGGGTGGACCTTGTAGTTTTCGCTGACCACCACAAGGCTTTACTGGAAAATCAACCACGCTTTGAGGAATTTTAGAGTCTAACTCCCTCAAGAATGAAAAAAGGACAAACCGGCACTTCACTCGAAATCTCAACAACCAAGAACGTTTAAATTAATGCTTCAACAATAAGAAACTTCTGCTAGCATACGCTACCTTAATTGTTAATACGAATATCAACAACCAAAGAACTCCACAAGTTAAATCTTAAGTGTTCTTGGTTGTAGAAACTAAGAACACTACAAAATCTACTAAGTCAACCGAAATTTCAACATCTACAGGACAACACAAGACTATTAAACTTTGACCCTATCACGATCCAAAGAACTACGAAATTTCTCATCTATACTGAAGGAACTACCAAACTACGACAAATGAACACTTGTTACCAGGCTCACAGAAAGTCCCTCCACGAACACGTTTTTTTTACAAACAACTAAATCTCTCTATATATATTATTACATACGCCACCCATCTATCAAATTGACATTTATTTCCTTCTTCTTTCTTCTACCCTATTTTATTTGTTACATTAAAATGTTGAACTTTAGTTTTGTATATCAGTGTTTTCTTTCATTCAGTATCCGATTTAAATCTGCGTATTTTTCCCGCCCCTTGAAAGCTATCTTCCCTTTGTACTTGAAAAGCTTTTATCGCTTGTTATTCGGACTAGGAGATTTCTCCGGGTATATTTTACAAAACGAATTTACTTCCGCTACTCAGCGAATTAGAAGATATCCCCATATTGGTATTGGTGCACTTCACGGCCGCCTAATCCCGAATGAAAGCGTGCTTACAGTTGGGTACAGCACCTCAGACTAAAATGGAAAAAAAAATCGAACACTGAAATTACTTATGATAGATAAGTATTCGACTGTATTGCCTCTCATCCCACTTCATTGAAGAGCGCATGCACTACATGGACATTTTATGTGGGCCACCCACAAACGCGAAGCTCATCTGGTGGTTAGGGCACAAAAAATACGTTGCATCCTATCGGCATTCCCCACCTCAAGCCACTGGGAAATAAACCCAGCCCTATTCCTTTAAAGCAAAATGGGCTTATCCCACTCATCAATTTGATTAAAACATAAAAATTGGTAACACTAAAACCTAATCCTAAACCCAAGATGAACTTCTTGTCCAATAACGAAATTAGGGTCGTGTCAGTGTAGTGTTAGTCTGCTGTGTGTGTGTGGTTTTGTTGGTAATTCCGCGGCGAATCGCTCGACGAGACCTACTTATCAAAAATATCCGTTTTATATAAAATATATTTGACAAGAGTTGCTTCCAGCTACAAACCAAATTTAATGATACCTTTGTGGTAGATAGAGGTGTAAGTGATCATTATTAGCACTCGGCGACAAATAGCCCCTATGGAGTTCCCTTATATTATCCTAGATCGCGACTGATTATCCTTATAACTAAACGACCCATTTTGGGAGTCATCTTCTCCTCTGGTCTTGACTATACTTATTTATAAACTATATTTTAATCAGTTTTAATGTGGATATGGGATAACCTTTATGTAAGTGTACATCCCAACCACTCCAACACTCTGTGCGTGATTTATAACTACTCTAATATAAAA
>CM042156.1:65499352-65612695 GCA_023376005.1 Doryteuthis pealeii
ACTAAGAAAAGAGAGAGATAACTCAAACAGTGTTTGAGAAAATTTATTATTTCATTTGGAAATAAATAATTCTCCCGTTTATATCCAGAAAGCAGATATTACCGTTCAGTTAAAATTCTATTATTAAAATTTTATTATAAATAATTTCTAACATTCTAATTTTGATTTTCTCAACTCTCTTTTTCAATAATATTAAGAGTGAGACATCGAGGAAATGCTAAATTAGTATGTAAGAGAAATTTGTTTTTTCTTTTTTATAACACATGAACTTGGAATTGTAAGAGTATTTACGGGGATTCGTTGGAGCCCTTATTCTCCATAGTTGGCTATTTCGGACGAAAGAAAGAAACAAATACGAATATAATGCAGACATTTCTATTATCAAAAAGTGCAGAAATGTTGTTGCAAATTTTATTGGCATTTGCTACGAGACTTATCTGTGAGGTTAAATACTGTTCGTTGGAGAAGTGGTGATAACAGGGGTCGCCGGTTGGAATGTTGTTAAGAAGCTTCGTCAGGTCTTTTCTCGTTCTTCAGCCTTCTGTTAGTATGCTATTGTATCAGCCTTGGAAAGTATGCTGATACAACGCCTTAGAAAGTTTGCTGGTTATGGGCGAGGTGGCTGGAGGCGCTTATTTTCACGTCCTTCCGTGGTAACTGTTCTGTGATAAGTAAAGTCTAGGAATCGCTTATTTTTTAGACTTCCCTCGGTGACTGCTCCCTGATAAGTGAGGTTTGGTTTAATTCTCGCGCCAATCTCCTAGCGGCAGGGGAAGACAATTCTCTATCGAATTTCCGATAATTGTTCTTTATATTAAACGTAAAAGAAAACATTAAAAAGTTAATTTTCCATTTTTTAATGACGTTTTAAAATATTTTTAACAATTATGCGGACATTTTGAAAGCCCGCGGTTTGCCTGCGGTTTGCCCACGCCTAGCGTAAATCGATCCCCCATATCGGAACCGCTAAAAAAAAATTTTTTTTTTTCCTTCAATGGATTATTATCGATTACACACCAATCTATCAGTTTGTAAAAAAAAAAATTCTTAAAAGTTCTTTATTTTTCGAGTTTTCAGTGGTGCTCATTTCCCCGTATAAGTGTATAGTAAATCGAACCTCCATATCGGAACCGCTCGAACGGAAGTCCTTTATGATTCCCGGAAAACTTGCACAAAGGTGTCAAAATTAGGTGGCCCAGAAAAAACAGAACCCAAATTATTTATTTATTTTCCCATTAAACTAACCTTAACCCCCACAACCCTACCCCCCCCCTAGTTAAAATTAAGTTTTATTACAAAATTTGTGGGTTCTGTTTTTCTGGGTCAACGGTATACAGAGTGACCCAGAAAAAACAGAACCCAAATTATTTATTCATTTTCCCAACTTTTTTTTTTTGCTTTTTTAATTGATATGTACTATATTCTATTAAATTGTCAAGAAAAATTTTTTTATTAATTTTATGAGATTTTAAATCTTTTGTGTGCTTAGATAACTTTTTTTATTTCTTTTTTTTATGTTTAAAAATCTTTGCTTCTGTGTTCAAATCGAATTTTTCACTAATATTTAAATATAATATAACACTGAATTTTAGAATTCAGCTGAACTAAAAATTCATCTGATCCACCATATATTGATATTTTTAAGAGAATTCAAGGGGTTTTTTTTATTGTTGATTCTTATAATATACGGAAGAGCAAAACTGACAATATTTGTAATACTTATTGTCTTTTCTTTGCTAGTTACACTATAAGTTCAGCTAAAAAAATATTACGGAGTTATTCTGAAACTACCACAAAAAAAAAAATCTTTCAAAAATCGTTGAAAACCAATAACCGGTCATTGAATAATTATGTCGAATACAGCCACCCATACATACATTTAAATATATATAATTGTCAAAGAGCGATAATAGGTAAATTTGCAATTCCCGTTTCTACATAAACATCACCCTTTTGCAAGTTAAATGAACTGTTTTATTTATTTTTCAAGATAACGGTGTAATTTTTCCCAATCGGATAATTTAATATTTGAATTAACTGTTTTCCTATGTAACAACTCTGAATGATCGTTACTTCTTTTCCTTTTTTTGTGGGATTTTTATAAAACAAAGTTCAAAAACTTTCGTTTATTCAATATGGCCTAAACTGATCACGTGACCCGATTTTGGAGATACCTAAAAATATAGATACTGTTAATGACATTGTGATCAAACGTGAATTTATTTATTTAATTTTTTTTAATTAAAAATTAAAGGAAATGATAAAGGTAAATTTGGCAATCATAATTTTTTTCTAAATTGGAAAAAAATGGCATTATCCACTATCAATTGTTAAAACATAAAATTGTAACACTAAACCTAATCCTAACAAGATGAATTCTTGTCAATTTAAGAAATTAGCTTTTAGATTGTTTTATGGTTTGTTTTTATTACAGAATTGCACAACTACTTTTAAAGAAATTACCTTTTAGATAATTGCAGATTGCTCATCAACAACCATTTTAATCTTTTAGATAGTTAGAAATATATTTGCTCGCAAAATAGCCTATGGTCTATTTTACCGGAACCGGCTAACTAGCCAATTCGTAATTTTGAATATTTACTTTTAAATAATTTTATATTTTAATTGATTAAACCTTGATTTCTCCACACTCTGACTGTGTATACCAATTAAATTCAATTAACTTTGTTTATAAAATTGAATTTCGGAATAATGTTGTTAACGTATTGCTAATATTCCGGGTTTTTTTTTTTTTTGTTTTTTTTTGTTTGTTTGTTTGTTTGTTTAACAGGGCCCAACTTCAGACCCCTTTTCTGTTGCAAGCCCTGATCCTGATGGCTCCCAAAGCCGACGAGGTGATCCCTTAACTTTCAGTCCAGGTCGGGATCTTCCACCATTTGAGGATGAATCCGAATTGGCTGATCCTGCTCTTGATGAGGAAGAAGAAGAAGCGAAGAATTGTTTGGCGATAATTTTGAACAGTAAAGAGATAACTCTTATCTTTATCACAAACTGGAAATGAATGAGAATTATTGAGGATTTTTCATTGAATATTTTAAACGTTGATTATTCAAGTGAAAATTTATTTAATATTTATAATTATTTGACAATTAAATGCATCATAAAGAACGGATTTTTTTAATGGTGTTAAATAACCGTTATTGATAAATTTTAATGATAATCGGTATCTGCAGTAGGTTATTACAAGCAGGACCTGTGGATCTATTACAGTATGATTATTTAATTATTACAACATTTGAGATATATACATATACTAGAAAAAACGTAACCCGTTGGATCACCCATTCAGCCCAGGTTACAGTTTTTTTAGCGTAATTAACTTAAACAGAAAAAAAAACGCCTTTTGGGACGAATTTAATTGTTTAAAAGAGTATTAAAAATATTAGATATGTAATTTTAATTTGTCTTTTTTTAGTGGTGCCCATTATGTTACTACTTTTCGACTAAAACAAAAATCTGACCTTAAATAATGGATTTAAATAATTTTAATTCGTTTTCAATTTGAAAATAAGCCAACATTTTGGGGCATATCGCATAAATGCGTTCTGGCTTCCTAGCCTAAAAAACGCTAAGCAGTGCCTGCTTAAAACCCGACCCATGCTCCTTATGAACTCACTAGCTGTTTGAAGGTGTTTTTCCCGAAAAGTTCATGCGATATGAAAGCAATATTGTGCACCCCAAGTCTTTTTACGACAATTAAATGTAAATATGTTACCCTCCCCCTCTTTAAAATATATTTGTTATCGGTTTGAAGGCGTTTTTATCGACAACTATTTTTTAAGTGGCTTCAAGGCGTTAATAAATAAGCAATCTCCAGGGTTTTTTTTATGGACAAGCAAATGTATACCCCCTTAAAATATATTTTTATTTTTTCGGTATTTTCATTTTATTTTAATTCAAATCAACTGTCACGAATTTTATAATTCGCCGAGTATGATTATTAATAAAAAGCAAGTTTACTAATCATGTTAAATCAGACATGTTTTCCAAAATTTTGTGTAAAATATATATGTATATATAACAATCTATTGTTCTCATTTATTTACAGAATACTACTACATGGGCCGGGTTAGCTCAGTCGGTAGAGTGTTCGGCTAGAAACCACAAGGTTCCTAGTTCGATACCGGTCCTCGCCAACTCAGCGTATGAGTAGCACAGGGATCTGTGCGGTAAAGTAAGGAGCTGATGGTAGGTGTGGCGCTCCACCTCAGATGCTAAAAAACAATCTCCTTGGTCTAGCGCTATTGAAAAGGGGATAGACTCCCTCGCTGACTGGCTGATACCGACTTTAGGCCGCCCCGTCGACTTTACTTACTTACTGTAGAATATTCGTCTAGAAGCCTCTCTGTTCCTGGTTTGATACTGGCCCTCGCCAAAGCGTATGAGTAGCTCAGAGATCTGTGTCGTAGAGTAATGAGCTGATGGTAGGTGTAGCACACCACTTCTCTGACGCTAAGAAAACAATCTCCTTGGTATAGTGAAAAGGGGATACACTCCCTCGCTCTATGGCTGATACCGACTTTAGTAGACCCCGACAACTTTACTTTTTAAAAAATGACTGGAAGCAAATAAATTTGACAAAACTTTTTAGGGGTTTGGGCTTGGTGATTGAAATATGATTTTTCTAAAAGAAAAAGAAAAACAAAACACCAGCGTGTTTGAATTAGGAATTAGTCGCTGCAGAAACACCAAAAAGGAAAGGTATATAAAAAAATTAAAAAATTTATCATAAAAAGGGTATTACGTTTCTTCCTTCAAAATGGGGTAAACTAATCATGTGACGTATTTTGATCGTACCGTAAAATAAAATATTCTTTAAAAATTCAAAAAGGCCTGACTTTTTTTTATTAGAATATAAAAAAAAATCTTCAGGATTTTAAAAATGTTTAATGTCTTTTTTTAGTTAAAATAAAAAAGCTTATCTAAATATTTTAATTTTTGTTTGTTGGAAATTAATATATTAAAATAAAATATAAAACTGGAAAAAATACTTTAGCAGATTGAAGGCATTTTTATCGAAAAATTATTTTTTAGTGGTTTTATGGCATTAAAAGTAAGCCATATTTCTATCAACAAGTGAATGTAAAGATAGTAGTTACATTATGAGGTGCATATCGGATAAATACGCCCTGGCTACCTGCCTTAAAACACTAAGTCGTCTCTGCTAAAAAAAATCGACCCGTGGTACAAATGGAATCCCTAGATTAAGAGATATTTTTCATGAAACGTTAATGAGATAAAGTGATATTTTAAGCGCCCCCAAGTTTTCTCGACATATAAATATCTTTTTAGCGGTTTGAAAGCATTTTTATCGACTAATAACTTTTAGTGGTTTGAAGGTGATAAAAGTTAACCACCCCCAAGTTGTTTTTACGAACAAGTAAATGCAAATATTCTTTCTTTTTATTCAAAACAACCGTAAAAAAGGTTAAGTAAATATGACAGTTTGGAAAACAAAAATATATTAAACAAAATCAAGTAGAAAAAAGAAAAAAAACCGTTGACTCGCACAGAGCTAAACACAAAATTTAACTACATTCGAGTTATAAGTTAAAAACTTACCGCAAAATAAATCGCTACACTACGAGCTACATAATATGTCCAGTAAAAGGTAGTTAATGTATTTTCTAGATATTTAAAAATTATGGAATTTGCTTCACTGAGCAAACGTTGACTCCCCCCCCACACACACACACACACACAAGTTTTAATTGAAAAATGTTTTCTTCCAAGCCCTAGTTGTATCATTGCTACTGCACCACTCGGAAGTAACATTTTTCAATGGAAACCATCACATGGGCACGCCAGTGTGTACTGTTGAGCAAAGACGTACATTGACCAACTTAGATTTTCAGCAGGCACCGCATAGCGTTTTTTATGGCGAGAGGTCAGCACGCATTTATGTGATATGCACCGACGAAAATAATCGATTTAATTAACTTTAATTCCCTTTTAAAGGGAAAAGGAGACAACATATTGACAGTCCCGGGAATTAGGGAAAAATGAGTTTGCAAAATGAATTAAATTAAAAAAAAAGATAAGTAAAGTCGTCGAGGGAGGCCTAGAGTCGGCATCAGTCATACAGTGAGAGAGTCTATCCTCTTTCCACTTACGTTATATCAAGGAGCGCAACACCTATCGTCTGTTCCTCACTTTAGTACAGATCCCTGTTCTACTCATACAATGAGTTGACGAGGGCCGGTTAAAAATACGACCAGAGATTTAAAACAAAAACAACAAAAAAAGAAAAAAAAAGAAAAAAACAAACAAACATTAAAATCATTTCGTAAGATTAAAAAAAAAGAAAACGTTTCACTGAATTTAAATTCAAATAGATAATGTTTCACTCAATAGCAGTAACGACTGACAAACTCTTTTACTGAAAAAAAATGTTAGCCTAAACAAGACAGATTTCACAACACAATGGTACCTAGCTACAAACTGTTTTCCCCTACCCCGACATCCACCCCCCCCAAAAAAAATACAAAAAAATCCTTTTTATGCTGGCTGGAGAGATGGGTTTTCGAAAGGTCGAGTCCACTGCTACCCCACGGGTAGCTATGTCTTTACCAGTTCACCCCTACATTAAAATTAATTTTAACATAGTTAAATGTCTAACACAATAACACTCCGTCACTTACTCTCTCTCTCTCTCTCTCTCTCTCTCTCTCTCTCTCTCTCTCTCTCAATCTTACTCGTACATAGAGAGGGTGAGAGTAAAGCAGAATGACAGTGAAGGACGGGTCAATTGTTGACTTAATTGCTAATTACGACTAATTAAAACCAAATAAACTGAATTTTTGTCAAACATTAAGTATTCCAAGGAATATCTGAATATAAATATTGTGTCCTTAGCATAAATAGAAAAAGAGCCTTTAGGAAATGAAAGCTTTAGTATAATAATAGATACTTAAGAGTTCAATATATAAAAAGTATAATAATCTTGACTTAATTCTCACTCTCTTTTTTCCTCTCTCTCTCCCTCCCCCTCTCTCTTTTCAATATGTTCAATTGAAACATAGCGTTATCGCTTCTGTGCGCTCACTCCCTACTTTCTTCCTTATATATGGCCCATTATTTAGCTGAGGTGACTGTTGAGGTTGAGTAGTCGGATTGCATAGTGGAAACAATGCGTGAAAAACAGAATTTACAATAGGTAAAAGAGAAGGTGGGGAGATCGACACACACGAGGTAGATTCAACAAAGATTTATTACGAACTAAATAGTTTTTAAAAGAAAGGTTAAAAAAGCGGGAACAAATATTGGGCGGAAGTGGGTGGAGTTTAAGCTCCTGCTGATGTCACATTAAATATATTTATTAATAGAAATATGAGCTTATGAAAATATTCAACTCCCATAAGGTTATATTTCTCTTTATGAGGTCAAAAACAATGTACAGTCAAAGGTAGGCAACTCTTGCTAAATTTAATTAAAAATAGATTTTATAAATTCTCTTAAAATTTTGAGATAAATGTCTTCATAAAATTTTGAGTTGCAATAATTGTATTTAATTTTTGATAATAATTTGAATACACACAATAATTATTTAATGATTGTTCAAAAAGTTCTGGCTAGTTAAAAAGTGTGTAACAAATTGTTCCACTTTGTTTTAGTCCATACAAAGACTTTTCTTTCTTCTTGTTTTTTTTTGTTTGTTTTTTTGCAAACAAGTTTTTGTCGAAAAAGTCTTTTTATAGTCCACATTTTTTTTATCTGTGAAAATCTTTGGGCTACATATCTAGACTTAAATTGTTCTTCATTGTTTGGTCCTAATTTTACAGCAGATATGATAGCTTGTTCATAGCTTTGTGGAATGTTGCTTACACTATAACAATTATCAATAGAACAGTTTGTTGTGTCTGAGTTGTCTGAATCATCTAATATATAATCATCCAAATATTTGGGTTTATTAATTTTTCGTTTAGAAAGTTTTTCTTCATTATCATTTTGTGATTCATGTTTTTTTTATTTTCCAGTTCTTCATCATTATCATTTTGTGATTCAGTGTTTTTATTTTCCAGTTGTTCGTCATTATCATTTTGTGATTCAGGGTTTTTATTTATGGCGTAGTCAAAATAACTGATTTCTTCTTCATCAAATTGTTGAGTTTCATGAAAAGATACACATCTTATTCTTTTAATTTCTTTTCTGTCTGGAAAGTAAGCAAGTCCATCCATTTATTACTTTCAGTATTAATGTCCCAACCCTAAGCCCTAATGTAAATCTTGTCTGTTTACAGATTTTAGTTCTCTGGTGACTGTAAAAACATTCCGCGTAGGGATGTATCAATTAATTGTTCACTTCAGACTGTCGGTCGCTGATAGCTGCATGGTTAAGGGACTTGGCAGACGAAAATTCTGTCGGGTTTCCATCCCGGTAAGAGGTAGCTCTTAAAAAAGTCAAGCCGCACTGATGAGAAGTAAACTTTGAAACGCGTGTCTGTGGATGACTGATATGGCTGTTCAGCCATATTTGTCTGTGCATGTAGATTGATATCTTAGCTAATAAGTCGATAAACTTGTGAGTTTATTGGACGTAATAATAATTGGGGACGTGCTGAACTACGACCTCATAGTAATTGAGTTTGAACTCCAATCGCACTGTTACATTTACTTTCAGGCTAATACCCTTGGGAAAGGTATGAACCTCCTCATCCTCTCAGCTATGGGTTAAATAATACCACTACTGTTTTCCTATAAGGGTGTTTTTGGCATTAAATAACCCATGATTAACATGCCATTAAAAAAGAAACTAAAGCAATATCTCATTATATTGTCTTCATTACCACAATGTCTTGGTAATCCTAGATCTCCTCAGAATATAGGATCTTGATAATCTTATATATAATGGAGATAGACTTCATTTTTGTCTGAAGCCGAAACTTCGTCGCGGCTGACGTCAGATACTCCAAACTAAACTCTAGCGTTTATCAATGAGAACCTAATTTCTAATCAATTTGTGTTATACTTAATATAAAAGGAACAAATTGCTTTATATACAAGTATTAAGATGCGTTTGTAATATTTGCTGGTTTGTAATATTTGCATAGCCAATTTTCAACGAATCTTTTAATAAATGCATGTTTAGTTCTAAACAGTTTCTAATTGATATTTTAATTTTTATTTGTATTTATAATTCTTTCATGTATAAAGTTTTGCGAGAAATTAATTCAAAAATAAAGATACAGCCACTAATTTCAATCTTACGTTAAATTATTAGTTATGGTCTTTTGTCCGTGACTACTCCCGTTTTCGTTGCGGTAAAAAAAATATATATTTTTAAAGTTTTAATAGAGTTAATTTTTAATGAAAAAATTTATAGATAAAATTTATTTTTAATTTCCGCGGCACCTTCACAAATATAACAAGTATTTTTTATTTCAAATTTTATTTGATTAAATTTTTAAAAAATGTTTACATTTATTTTTAATTCAAAATTTGTTTACGGTTATTCCATATTACTAATATTAAAATTAAAATAACAACCAGTTCTGAGCGATGCTTTTCCGCTAAATATGATGACCGTGATTTATTTAGAAATTAAGAAATATCTTTTAATTTTAATTTGTCATAAATTCCCTTACAGAAACAGACGACAAAAAACAAAAAAAAAATGATTTTACGTGTTTGTTTTTTTAACACTTAGCGCTTCTTTCTTAAACTAAAAATTAATCTTTATTTTTTATCATAATTGACGCAATACTTTTAAAATTCATTATTCAACAATGTTTAACCGAAGTTCGGTTTGTATAAACAAAAGCGGTGATAAAAAAAAAAGTCCCCTACCTAATCGATTTAGGTAGGGGACTTTTTAAATACAAAACAAATGATACAAACACCATTAAAAAATTTATAGACAAAATTTATTTTTAATTTTCGCGGCACCTTCACAAATATAACAAGTATTTTTTATTTCAAATTTTATTATTCCTATTAGGAATTAAAAAAAGATGTTTACTTTTATTTTTAATTCAAAATTTGTTTACGGTTATTTCATATTACTAATGTTATTTTTCATCATTTATTTAAATTAATTGTAGCGAGAAATTAATAGTATTTTGTTCAATGTTAAACAATGTTTAAACAATACACATTCATCAATAAGAGGATTACTATTCTGTATTAGATGATTGAAAATAGCATTTTACTTCGAGTTTATATAAATTTTGTTTTGTTTTTAAAAAATTAAATAAATAAAATTATTCGTCGGACTTGAGCATCTGAAACCCTCCATCTAAATTTTTTTAAATCTTTTTTATTTTTTCTTCAATGGATTATTGTCGATTACACACCAATCTATCAGATTGTAAAAAAAAAAAGCGCCTGATTCAAAAATAAAGAACTTTTTAGTTCTTTATTTTTTGAGTTTTCAGGGGTGCTCATTTCCCCGTATAAGTTTATAGTAAATCGCTCCCCCTATATTGGAACCGCTCTACCTTAACAGTTGGGCTGAATTTCCACAAAGGTGTCAAAATTAAGGTGACATTGAAAAAAACAGAACCCACAAATTTTGTAATAAAACTGTTAATTGTAACTAGGGGGGTTTAGGGTTAGGATTTGAGGTTAGGGTTGGTGTTGGGGTTTAAGGTGAGTTTAATGGGAAAATAAATAAATAATTTGGGTTCTGTTTTTTCTGGGCCACCCTAACTTTGACACATTTGCGCCAGTTTCCTTTCGAGCGGTTCTGATATGGGGCAGCGATTTACTATAAACTTATATGTCGGCATGAGCACCCTGAAAACTCAAAAAATAAAGAACATTTAAGAATTTTTTTAAAAACCTGATAGATTGGTGTGTAATCGATAATAATCCATTGAAGGAAAACAATAAAATAAATAAATGAATAAATTTTGTAGCGGTTCTGATATGGGGGATCGATTTACGATAAACTTATACGGGGAACTGAGCACCACGAAAAATAAATAACTTTTTTGAATTTTTTGTTCTTTTACAATCTGATAGATTGGTGTGCAATTGATAATAATCCATTAAAAGAAAGAAAAAAAAATTAAAAACAAAAATTTTAGATTTGTGGTTTCCAGATGCTCAGATCTGCCAATTATTCAATTTAATGCTTACTTTAATGAATATAAAATTTATTAAATCACTAAGAAAATGAATTAAGAGTGTAACAACATATATTATATTCATTAATTTATTGTACAAACATTTTTACATAAACTAGCAAAAAATGCCATCTGGGCGGTTATAAAAATTAATTTTTGAAAGATATTGTCTGAGTTAAAATTTCCATATAAGAGGGTTTGTATTATCGGTAAAATCATCAAATTTATTAAAGGAGTAAAGAAAAATGAAACCATTTGAAATGGAAACTTACTTCTGTCCCCTCAAATCAAAATGTTGCATGCATCTATTGATTATTAATCAAATAATATTTTTATCAATGACAGTGTTTTGATGTAAGCAGTGACATAGTTTTAGTTGATACTGAATCTATTATCAAAAGATTTTATTTATTGAAAAAACTTTTTACAAAATTCATATTTTTACATAAGTGTACCAAACAAAATTTAGTTGAAAATAAATCTATAAATTAGATATTTTTATTTACTCCAATTAAAAAAAAATTAATATTAAATATTATTTAGCATTTAAAAATTGATTTAAGTATCATTACTCTATTTTATTTTATGTAATATTTATTTACACTAAAACTAAATGTTTGTTAAATGTAAAATAAGGTGAATGTTTTTTGTTTTTTTTTTTCAAATTTTTTAGAAATAATCAAAACAATAAAAAATCATTTTGTATAGTTGATTGTTTTATTCATTGATAAACCAAATTTAATTTTATTATTGAATATTATTTCAGGAAAAACTTTGGTGTAGAAAGTTAACTTTCCTAATTTCTATTTCAAATTGTTTATTTTTTACTCCTTTAATGAATTTGATAATTTTAATTACTAAAATCATTAAATGTTGAATGTTTTTTAAAAGTTTTTGGGATATTTTGGCATTTTTTTTTATTACTTGATTTATTAATTTTACAGCAACATAGTTTTAGTTACAGACAAATTGATACTGAATCTCTTATCAAAAGATTTTATTTATTGAAGAAAATTTTTAAAGAATTTATCTTTTTACAGAATTTTACCAAATAAAATTTAGTTGAAAATAAATCTATAAATTAGATATTTTTATTTACTCCGATTAAAAAAATTTAATATTAGGTATTATTTAGCATTTAAAAATTGATTTAAGTATCATTACTCTATTTTATTTTATGTAATATTTATTTACACTAAAACTAAATGTTTGTTAAATGTAAAATAAATAAGGTGAATGTTTATTTTTTTTTATTTCAAAATTTTTAGAATAATCAAAACAATAAAAAATCATTTTGTATAGTTGATTGTTTTATTCATTGATAAACCAAATTTAATTTTATCTCAGGAAAAACTTTGGTGTAGAAAGTTAACTTTCCTAATTTCTATTTCAAATTGTTTATTTTTTACTCCTTTAATGAATTTGATGATTTTAATTACTAAAATCATTAAATGTTGAATATCCTTTTAAAGTTTTTGGCATATTTTGGCATTGTTGTTTTTTATTACTTCAATTCATTTATTAATTTTACTTGGATACTACCCCTCTGACATTGAATTTTAAATCCCACTCGGCTCAGGCTATATTTTTCAAAATTTTATTTTTACACCGCCCGAAGGGCGGTTTTGTTATGCTAGTAATAATAATAATAATAATAATAATAATAAAACACTCTTTTTCTCATTTTTCAGATATTTGCAAGTATTGCACCTTCAATTTATGGTCATGATGATATAAAAAAAGCGATTGCACTTTGGAGGTGAATCCAAAAATCCAGGTGGGTGAAAACTGGAACGGGGTTTGCCCCTTCGGGGTTGGTCACGATCCCGCCTGGTTCTTTTTTTTTCTGGTTCCTTTTCTGTTGGAATAGGTTCCGTTGCTTCTATGCCGGGTGAGATGTCGAAATCCTTAATTAGGGCTTCGGCCGTGTCTTCTCCCCTTGTCGATGTCGAAACCATCGTCCGAAAAGGGGTCGCAGTCAAATAGATCCATTATTTTATGGATATATAAAGAATAAACTGCCCAACAGCGGCAAAAAGAATAGCCCCAAAAGGGGGGTTAAACAAATAAATAATCAGCTGCTTTCTGCAATAGGGACGTACTTGTCGAAAGAAAAGGAAGAAAGAATACTAAGAAAAAAGACTGCTACTCAGCAGGAGGAATATTTCCTGGTCTGCAAATAGGTTGGAAAGGAATAGCCTTAACCAACCTTATTTACAGGCCACACACGCAATAACGAAATGAACGCAACAATGATCCAAATAGCAGTGAGCTAAGATTAGAATCAGGCCTCTATAAATACACCAACAGCAGCAGCAGCACTGCTAGTGATTGGATAATAGGAATCTTCGGTGGTCACGTGGTAGTCAACGAGTCTATATTTAGAAGTGACTACTTGTCCCATGCCTTATATACAGAAATATTCCAACAGAAAAAACAGAGATATTCTATCAATTGCGGAAAATTACCTTTTTTAGAATGAAAAAGGAATAATACTTGATCAATTGCCGAAAATTTACTTTTTTTGAATTGAAAAAAAACAAAGATACTCGATCAATTGCGGAAAATTTAAATTTTTGGAATGAAAATGGAAAATCAATTGACGAAACTTTATCTTTTTTGAATTGAAGAAAACAAAGATACTCGATCAATTGCGGAAAATTGTTTTTTTTTTTTTTTGGAATGAAAAAGGAAAGATACTCGATCAATTGCTGAAAAGTTACCTGTTTTGATTTGAAAAAAAACAAAGATAGTCAATTAATTGCGGAAAATTTAACTTTTTTGGAATGAAAAAAACAAAGATACTCGATCAATATAGAAAATTTACCTTTTTTGGAATGAAAAAGTAAAGATACGCGATCAATTGCCGAAAATTTACCTTTTTTGAATTGACAAAAAAAAAAGAAAGATACTCGATCAATTGCCGAAAAATTACATTTTTTCAATTGAAGATATTCTATCGATTGCCGAAAACCCAAAGATCAATCTCGGAAAATTTACCTTTTTTGAAATGAAAATGGAAAGATACTCGAACAATTGCTGAGGATTTACCTTTTTTTGGGATGAAAAAACAATGATACTCGATCAAATGCCGAAAAATTATCTTTTTTGAATTGAAAAATCAATTGCGGAAAATTTACATTTTTTGGAATTCAAAAGAAAGATACTCGATCAATTGCCGAGAATTCAAAGATACTCGATCAATTGCTGAAAATTTATGTTTTTTTAATTGTAAAATCAAAGATACTCGATCAATTGCAGAAAATGTACCTTTTTTTAAATGAAAAGGAAAGATACTCGATCGATTGCTGAAAATTCACCTTTTTTGAATTGAAAAAAACAAAGATACTCGATTATTTGCCGAAAATTTACCTTTTTTGAATTCTAAAAAACAAATAAAGATACTCGATCAATTGCGAAATGTGTTCTTTTTTTGGATTTAAAACGAAAGATACTCCATCAATTGCCGATAATTTACATTTTCTGATTTTAAAAAAACATCGATACTTGATCACTTGCGGAAAATTTACCTTTTTTGGAATGAAAAAGGAAAGATACTCGATCAATTGACGAATATTTACCTTTTTTAATTGAAAAAAAGCAAAGATACTCGATCAATTGCCGAAAGTTTTTTTTTTTTTTTTAATTGTAAAAAACAAAGATACTTGATCAATTGCGGAAAATTTACCTTTTTTGAATTTAAAAAAAAGATACTAAATCAATTGCGGAAAATTTACCTTTTTGGGGATGAAAAAGGAAAAATACTCAATCAATTGCTGAAAATTGATCTTTGTTTTATTGTGAAAACAGAGATATTCTATCATTTGCAAAAAAATTACCTTTTTTGGAATTAAAAAGGAAAGATACTCGATCAATTGCCAAAGATTACTTTTTTTTTTACTTGAAAAAAAAAACAACAAAGATACTCGAATAATTATGGAAAATTTATATATTTCTAATGAAAAAGGAAAGATACTCAAACAATCGTCGAAAATTTACGTTTTTTTATTTAAAAAATCATAGATACCCGATCAATTGCAGAAAATTTACCTTTTTTGGAATGAAAAAAAGAAAGATACTCGATCACTTGCCGAAAATTTTCATTTTTTTGAATTGGAAAAAGAACCCTAAGATACTCGTCCAATTGCGTAAAATTTAGATTTTTGGAATGAAAAAACAAAGATACTCGATAAATTGCGGAAGATTTACCTTTTTTAGAATGAAAAAGGAAAGATACTCGATCAATTGCTGAAAATTTACATTTTTGAATTGAAAAAAACAAAGATACTCGATCAAACTCGGAAAATTTACCTTTCTTGGAATGAAAAAGGAAAGATACTCGATCAATTGCCGAAACTTTACCTTTTTTGAATTGAAAAAACAAAAACAAAGATACTCGATCAATTGCGGAAAATATACCTTTTGTGGAATGAAAAAGGAAAGATACTCGATTAATTGCCGATAATTTACATTTTTTGAATTGGAAAAAAAAACATATTCTATCAATTACGGAAAATTTAACTTTCCTGGAATGAAAAAAGAAAGATACTCGATCAATTGCTGAAAATTTACCTTCCCTTTTTTAATTGAAAAACAAAACAAAAACCAAAGATCAATTATCGAAAGTTTACCTGTTTTGATTTGGAAAAAAAAACATAGATACTCGATCAATTGCGAAAAATTTATATTTTTTGAATTGAAAAAAACAAAGATACTCGATCAATTTCGGAAAATTTACTTTTTTGGAATGAAAAATGAAAGATACTCGATCAATTGCCGAAAATTTACGTTTTTTTATTTAAAAAAAAAACATAGATACTCGATCAACAGCCGAAAATTTGCCTTTTTTAAATTGAAAAAAAAACCAAAGATACTCGAGCAATATCCGAAAATTTACATTTTTTGGAATGAAAAAGGAAAGATACTCGATCAATTGCTTAACTTTTTCTTAATTGAAAAAAAATCCCAAAGATACTCGATCAATTGCGGAAAATTTATCTTTTTTTAAATGAAAAAGGAAAGATACTCGATCAATTGCCGAAAATGTACCTTTTTTGTGTCGGGAAAAAATGAAAACTACTCACCTGCAATCTTCTGAGGGAAGAAAGCAGGAATGAAAAATGCGTAGGAATTTATACTTGTGGTTGGTGTCAACTATTATTTGATTGGTCGAATTGGTAGATAAATACCCCGTCACCACTAACGAAGGTACTTTTTCTTCAGGACTTTTTTTCTGGACTATTTGTACGAGACCTAAAGTGTCAGTTCCTTTTTACCCACTTGCAAGGTCGCAACAAGGTTTGTTGCAAGCTTTTTCCCTATCCAAACCAGACCAGGAGGTCTTTATTGGTGTACTCAACCAAGTCTACTGGCAATTTGCCAAACATTGCAACAGACCCTTGTGTCTTCTATCTATTTCTCATTCTAATACCCCCTATTGTTTATGATGGCAACTGACCAGGGACAACTTTGGAGGACTTGTTAGACGTCCAAGAACGATATAAGGACATCATCAAGTTTACCTTGGAGAAGTTGGAAAACAGGGAGGTACTGGACGCATGTGCGTTAGAGAACACCCGAGTTAATGTGGACGGTTGGCTAGGAAAAGTGGATCAAGCTCAGGAAGAATTGATCAGACTGCTTCCCAGAGATAGTCTGGCCGCACATACCTACGACCTGGTCGAGTTTAGGGAAGGAGTAAAAAGGAGTTTAGAGGCGTTGGCTACGGAGGTTTACGAAGATACGTTTCCCCCTCCTTCTCCTCTACAGGATACATCCCAACACCTCCAGAGTGCCGTTTCTTTGTCCAGACCAACAGTCAAATGCCCCACATTTGATGGGTTGGATCCTGACAATAAATTTGCCCTAAGGGATTTTCTAACCAGATTCGAATATTGCACCTCTGGGTTGCGATCTAAAAGGGAGAAGCTAACATATTTGAAGACTTGCGTCACTGGACGTCCCTTTAGATTGATACACAATCTGGAGGAAACCTCAGACAATTATGAGGCGGCCTTGCAAATTTTAAGGGATAACTACTGGGACAGAGAAGCTATTAGAGAAGAGATATTCTCTAAGCTATTCAAACTTTCCTCCCAAAATAGTGATTTTGAAATGATCAAGGATTATTTATCCCAAATCAAATATGAATTGGCAGAGCTGGATAAAATATTGGGGTATCGGTTTCTCAAAGAAGGTTCTGGAGGTGGAGCCCTGGTAGCTCATATTATTTTTCGTAGATTGCCTCAAAGGCTTAAAGAAGAATTGGTGAGGTCTGTGGGACGCCCTATCCCCCGTTAAACTCTATTTTTGATACGAGTATCACAATCCTCAAGTCCTGGAAAGCTTTACAACCGGAAGGGAGACCGAAGATTTCGATGTTTGCCGATTCCAGTAGAACCTCACAACTAACAAGGAAGGAGGAGGTGGTGACTCCAACGGTAGAGAACTTCCACATCCAACAGGAACAGGAGTCCTGCAACTTCTGTCTACGAGAAGGACATTCTTCAAAGAATTGTGCTGATTACATCACCTTTCATCAGAGAAGGAGGCGCTGCCAGGAGTTAGGACTCTGTTACCGATGCACCTACTCCAGTCATTTTTACAGAAATTGTCCAAGGAGGAAAGGCCTAAGGCGCCCTTGCGAGCAATGTTCCTCCTCTGACCATTCTACAGCCATGTGTCCCATGCCAGAACATCCAACAAGTGGCTGTATCAATGCAGGATTCAGTGACCATCAATGTATCCTTCCAATAACAACCGTCACTCTACGGCACGGGAGCAAATCTGTCCAAGTAAGATGCCTGGTAGACACGGGAAGCCAAAACTCATATTTCTGCGGGGAGATTGTACGCGACCTTCATTGTGACCCAAGGTCGGTTCGTAGTGTCCAGATGGAAATTGTCACTTTCCTGGGTAAAAAATGCTGTCGGTTACAACAAATTACAACGGTGGTGCAATTTGCATCAGGTTTGGAGCGGCAGCTACCCATCTTGGTTAAGGAAAACCTGGAATTACACCATAAAGTGAAACATTTACCAGTGATCATGGATAATCTCAAGGCGCTGAATTATACTTTAGATACAGATCTGGGGAGAAACACCAACCTGAAGTTGGGGGGATTGATAGGAATTGATCTTTTTCAATTCTTAAAACCCATCGATACTATCAAATGTATGAATGGAACAGCTTGGCTCACTCAGCGGGGTGTGATACCCTTTGGGAATCCGAGGAGCTTTATGTATCCTCATCAAATCAAGTCAGCCGGCCAACTTAAGGAGCTAAATTATGCAAAGGTCATGAAAACAATTGAATGTCCTGCTTCTTGGTCAATAGTGTTCTTCAGGCTAGCCCTTCGTATACGGATCCCTATGCAGAAGTTTTGAGAATAGTGCCGTGGATAGGGGTCTTGAATGGATATTCAGCCTCGAATCTTTGGGTCTTTCAGATGGAGAAGCCCTTTCTGACTATGATACTCGGATGATGGAGGAGTTTATGGCCAACATAGACTATAAGAATGGACAATATTGGGTCAAATTACCTTGGCATGAGGATAAACTGACTCGGGTTAATTCTAACCATCATGTAACCCTCAAAGTCTTAGATCGTGTTGTAAACAATTTAGAGAAGAAGGGAATGTATGGAAAATACTTGGAAGTGTTTGCGGAGCAAGAAAGGGAGGGCATCATAGAACCATTCTTTTGTCCACCAAGCCAGTACGGGAGACATGTTTGGATTCCTCATCGCCCAATTTTTAAGGATGAAACCACCACCACCACAAAAATAAGACCAGTGTTTAACTGTTCGCTCAAGGTTGGGGGGGGTGTCCCTAAATGAAGCAGCATACCCTGGTGTCAACTTAACTGGAGATATGCTGAACTTGACGCTTCTGTTCAGGACTAACAAATTTACATTACTTGGAGACATCAGAAAGGCTTTTTTGATGATCAGATTGTCCAGAGAGTCTGACAAAAACAAATTTTGCTTCTTTTTGAAGCGAGGTAAACATCTGGTTTGTTTTAGATACACTACGATCATCTTCTGTTTCAACGCGAGCCCCTTCATACTGAATTGTATTTTGAAGTACCATGCGTCTAAGTTTCCCACGGATGAGTGTAGCAGAATGCTAAGCTCAAATTTTTACGTTGACAATCTCATCAAAACGAGCAATTCTGCAGATGACCTGAGAAACCTATACCATCAGGTGGGCGGATTTGAGTTGCAATCCTGCAACAGTAATTGTACCAAGTTACAAGGCAGATGGCACAGGATGGATCGTTGACNACAGACGCAATCTTCATGTCCTCAACAAGAGATACGTCAGACTAGGGAAAAAATAATTACAGTTATTTGTACACTAATATGTACTAAATGGTATTTTTTTTTTTTTCAGAACTTACATTACAGAATATCTAGCTATCTGGCCTCTTCCCATTTAGACGATCATTAATTTCTTACAGGTAAAAATTGCGACGCCTTTCAAATTTTATAGCACCAAACAATAATTAAAAATAAGGAAATAATCTTTCTAAAAAAATTTACAGTTTATCAAGGAATTGATTTTAAGCGATAAAATGATATTATGCTTCAAAAAAACGAAAAACATAAAAAATATGACAGTTGTTTAGACAATCTTTTACACACTACTTTGTTGTTCAAAATCATAGTGCTAATCTTTAGCAATATTCTTTGAATTTTACACTCAATAGGAAGACATCGGAAGTTACAAACAGGTTGTTTGGCTAGGCCCTGTGCAAGCAAAAATACAATAAGCGAATTTGAAGGCGATTTCCCTTAAAAAATAAAGAGAAGCAAAAAAAACACCTATACCAGAATAGAGGACAGACTTCAAAATTATTCCATATATAATAGTGGGAAATAAAAACTATTGTATACCGTCAGGATTTTGCTCAATGTTTAGAATTTTGAAAAACGGAAAAGTGTCAAATTTACTTTGTAAAACAATCCTCATAATTTACCTATACAGCTTTAAAAAGGTAATACATTCTAGTGTATTTCAGGACCAATTCTTTACAATAATTATATGCATGCAAAGAAAATTGAAATAATCTTTCTAAATATATATTTTTTATGTGTTGAATTCTATTGATATCTTATACAGTGAGTTAAAACGGTATTTATGTGATTTAATTAGCCGAAAATGTGTGATACAAATTTGTTCTGCGTCGAATTTCTGTGTATTTTTTTGGATAAAATCCCAAGTGGTTAATGTTTATTAATATTCTGAAATTACAATATAAATAGGAAACTACAAGCAGAAAATTTGTTTTTTCTTTTCTGACCTTGGAGTGAAACTACAATAGACCAAAGTAAAAGCAATTTCCAAATACTTAGATAACCCAAAAAAAAAACACTATATGCCGACTAGGAGACAGCCTAGGATTATTTTCACTATATAATTTGTGAAATAAAAAACCGATTTATACCATCAGGAATTTGCTTTGAAACTTAGAATTTTGAAGAAAAAAACTCAAATTACTTGTCCTCCGTTCCGCTAACGTAAACTCTCAGCTAGGCATTGGTTTATCAGACCAAAATTAAATAGTAATTAATCAACTATTCTCGTCCCAAATTAAAAAAAAAAAAAAAAAAAAAAAAAAATTTTTTAAACTATTCAGTTTGTTAAAAACACATAAAAGTAACTTATGTGTTTTTTAACAACGAATTATTTTTACGTCAGTTTCTGTTAATCCGAGAATGAAGCGGATAAACAAAATAATAATAAAAACAGAAATTGTTAACTGAAATAACAAACTTGATTATTTATGCTTACTTGACAGGGAATACAGTGGATGGTTGATGAGTCTAGCTTAATGGAGGAATGAGAGTGTAGACCTGCTCGGTTCGGATCTGCTGCAGTCGTTTCCCTCCTCTTTGAGAGTCCAGTTCGAATCGTAATTAGGGGGAGATAACTCTCCTAAACACCTCCCTATTAGCTTTATCATAGTTGTTTCGGAATCTATGTGTATTGATAGGGTATTCTCCCGAAATTATAGATCCTTCTAAGCACACATTTATTTTGGGTCTTAGATTTTCCGTTGTATGTCTGGGACGTTTGTGGAGCAGTTCAAAAGTGTCCAATAAAATCCAGCGTAAGGTTAAAATTTTGATATTAGTCTCTGAAGGTTGAGAAGACCGTAATTGTTGCAGTCGAAACAAACTGTAGATCATCGCATCAACATCATATACTGACGCATTTCCAGAACGACTATAAATGGAACCTTGAATCATTTTCCTTGCCATGCGGTCAGTCCTTGCAAGTCACAGACTTGTCCTGGTACATTATGTCGCGTTCACTCCGCCATGATGTTGGTAAATGTCTCCAATCATCGAATCCTTGTTGGGAATGTTTGAGTAGGATGAAGACACTATTGTAGACAACGCGCATTCATCAGTGCTTTCGCTGGTGAATTACCATCTAGGGTGTGTTGGATTGGGTGTAGCTCTGTAACTAATAGGAATATTCCAGATATTCTCTTGCGTGGTTCCTCCCCTTTGTTTTTAATGAGTGCCCTCTAAAAGTGTTCTACAAAACGCTCCACCTCGTCCATTCAGATTGATGAACAGGGTGGTGTTTAATTGTCTGATATACCATTAAGTGCACAAAGAAAATTTGCAAAGTACCTGAAGTGAAGCAGTGTTCCGCTTATCCGAAAACTAATATCTGCGGAATCCAAAGCGACTGAAGATCTGTTTTCAACGTTTGGATTGTTTCGTCTGATAAGTGATGCGATTTCGATTGGAAAATTTCTGGCCATTTGCTTAAGCTCGACAGTATAAAATAACACTCTCCATTTATAGGTCCAGCCCGAATTCAACGTGAAGCGCGTAACTCAGGGATAGGCCAGAACTCAGTGAAGTTTCTCCTGGGAGATTTTGCTGCCACAGTTGACAGTTCGGTACACACGGTGTGTGTGCTACATCCTCAACTGCTTATCCATATGGCCAGTAAGCATAACTGCTGCTACGGCTTATACGACTAAACCTGATGACCATAATGAAATTGCTTGAAACACTTCTGTCCTGTAATGAGTCTGAACGATACGCGCTCAGCAAAAGACAGACATTCACGACTTCTACAATGAACTCGACGCTGAAAGATGGTTGATTCTTGTGTCTGTCATACTTTGCCATTTTTATGATGAAAGCGCTACTATTTGTAGCACTAGGATCGGAAATGTAACTCAGGAATCATTTAGAAGTAAACCGGTAATGCTCTCACAGTGACGATGCAAAAATTGAAGTGACTTCATGGCTCCAGAGATAAGCTGCCAATGACTGAGTCCTCTGGTACTTCTTATTTTGTACAGTCATGAGCCTAGATAGTGCATCAGCATGACCCAATTGTATCATCCTATGTGACTGTATAGAAAGTTATAGTCCAATCCAATTAGTCAGCCATCTTTGTAGACGGTTGCTGTGTACACGGAATCCCTTTTTGGATCCAAAAATGCTAGAAGAGGCTTGTTGATCTGTGATCAAGTAAAATGTCGTCCATACAGCATTTTATTGGAATTTTTTTATAGCAAATACTATAGCAGGCTCCTTTTCAATGGCTATATTGCGTTCTGACAGGTGTAAGTTGACCATGCAGTAGCAATTGCTTTTCTGACTTTATCAGAAAAACATGAGAAAATAAACAGCTCAAACGCCGTAAATTAGAGGCATCGAGACACGACAATATCCCATGATGGATCAATAATGTGTCAGCAAAAGATCTGGAGAAGTTATGCACTCTCTACTGTGATAAGGCTACTGACTGGACATCATCACAGAACCATCCTGTATGCATCTTTTGAGAAGACTGTTTGACGAGTGCAGAACGTCTGTCGAAGTTATCGGCAAAATGCCTCACGCTGTAGCTGGCTACCATGCCAAGGAAGAACCTAAATATATTACTAATAGGATCTGGCGATCGCGTGATCACTGTATATATAGCCTGGTATTTCCGGGTCGGGTCTGGTCTGCACATCGAGCCTCTAATCACTAGTGTGAGAGACCTCGGCGGAATTCATAGTTATGGTCGAACAACATCCTCACATCTTTTCTAATACATACCATATAGTCTATCTCTCGCTGCTGTAAACGAGAAGCGAGAGTCGTTGCAAAATTATCCTGAATGCAGCCTGTAACGATGATGTCGTCAATGAATGCTGCAGACTCCTGTCGTCCCGTTAACAGACGTCCATAGTTGCGTGACTATCATAGTTTAACCCCATAAACCTAACGCCGGGACTTATATATCTAAATAAACCCTTTGTGGGTGTTATGTTAAGAGCTCCTTGCACTCCTCTTCAACTTCGAGTTGGAGAAAGCATCGGAAAAATCGGGATTTCTGTTCAAACATATATCTCCAAGACAATAATGTGCACAATCTCCTGAAACATGCATCCTCTGGATTGTAGTAGGCATATGATGTCTTGATTCAGAGCGATGTAATCCAAGGCAGTTCCTAACACGATATCATCTATCTACCTCCCATTTCTCTTAAACCACGAGCTAGTCACCAACCTTCGCAAGTGGTACTCCCTCATCCTCACGTCACTGTCGAGATGAGCTCATGTCTGTTATCCAGCATACACAACATATCGCAAAGTAGTGCGGCGTCAGCGCGCGTGAGAGACAGAGTAGGTTCTGTTCACTAGCCATCGATTATTAATTTTAAATGCATCTTAAATTTTGAATCGTACAACACAAAAAAAAACAAGAAATCCAATGATCAACGAAACTCCTACAAGATGAGAACAAAAAAAAAAAAAAAAAAACTGCCCTCCTGAAAAACATTGATCTGAATTATTTTAGTCACTATGTATATATCAATAAACGTTCAAATCTCGTGAAGGATGACTTATGGCGACATCTCATGAGCTACTAGACCTTAGCGTACGCGAACTCGAAAGTGCTGTTATGATACCGAGAAATTAGTTCTGAATTCTCGCAGATACATAAACCGAAAAGCAATATCCAAATGCACATTACAAGTAACTCACCGGTAAGCTGAAAATATCACCAGAAGCACGATTCATGTGTATGATATAGAATAATCCTAGTTCTATATCGTATAAAATGTCTCTTGAGTAACAACGATAATTCTGACTCCCTGGTCAGAAAATCGTATAAACAAGATTCCTTCAGCATACTACCACAACGACGATCGTGACGTATATGAAGTATGCTAGAAACACGTGTCTCTCTTGTTCAGCCACAGAAGGATGTACATGGCTACTACCTGATATCAGTTTATGTGCGTATCGTGAGATGAAGACTGCTCTAGACGTCTCCACTGCATAGCTAATACACCGTGGCGTGATCCTCACTGTTGACATGAGATTGGGGATATAAACAAAACTACTTAATAATAGACCATTCGCCAAACCAGCATGCCTCGGAAGTTTTGTACCTCTTAGCCTGAACATTAAAAGTTGATGGTGTGGTACTTGTGTTTGCCCACTAAAATGTATCACTTTTAATCTTTACCATGTCTGCATATATTTGCTGAGCGCATGAAGTACATCTTTAGGTTCTATTGACTGAGAACCTCGCCCGAATATCACTGTGGCTTCGGAGGTAAGTCTTGATAAAGATTAGACATTTAAACTGTTCTTCTGTGAGAGAAACTCAGTTTAATTTCGCATCACGATTTAACAATACCAGGAATGTTACAAAGTCTTCGTCACATTTTTTTCAAACTCAGGAAATGAACCGGTTGAATAGTGACTGTGATTCCGAATATTTCTGTAAGCAAGTTTACGTTTCAGCGAAGGAAAAATCCCGTAGCTCCTTGGGAATGAATTAATGTAAATCTTAGTCCTTGGGTACCCAGCTTCGAATTAATAGACGAATTTCCATTCTTCGTTTTTGCACTTGTGAGAATCTTTGGAAAAGTCTATCCATCGCTGTACTCCACGAACAAAGTTTTTCCGTTCTTAAATCATAAGTTGAATCGTGATAAGTTTTGCATTTCCTGGACGATTTGCTGTCAAATTCTGTTCCCTGTAGAATATCAACCTGGTATAAATGCTGATTGAATTGTTGAGTCAGTCAATAGCCATGAACTCTTGTTGACTTTGGGCGAACATCTCTTGTGCTGGCTAAAATTTGTGTTAAGGCTTCCTGAATCCATTTTTTTTATATATCCCGTGTGTAAATCTTCCAAAACAATCCTCTCGCCACAAAATCTGTTATCGAGCATGAAGGAGATAACAGATAAATAATAAAACAGGGAAATTTAACAATAACATATTGTTTTACCGACAGGAATACAGTGGTGATGGGTTTATATACATTATATATATAGTGTATGACCTCTCGGTTCTGATCTGCTGTGCAGTCTATTTTTTCCCTCCTCTTAGAGAGTCCGTTCGAATCGTTAGGGGAGATAACTCTCCCTAACCAGTTTCAATTTTGGAAAAACATATATATTTAATTACAGGATATAAAACAAAACTCCAGCACACGTGGAACCGGTCTGTAAACAACAGATGAAAAGGTAATCAATTTCTTTTATTAATTCACATAAGCATTTACTAAATTTATTTAACAAAGTGATGTAATATTAAATTGATATATGGGATACACAGTTATAAAAATGAAAATGTGAATAATCTTGTGTAAACTTTAAAAACATAAAAATCTTGATATTTCCTACTTTTATTCCCAAATCTTGAGATACATATATATATAATCTAGAATCAGAAAAACATAGAATACATATATATCTATATATTTTTATCAGAAATGTTTCAAAAAATAAAGAAAATTACAATTTCTGTCTGAATTGGTCCATAAAACATATGCCAATATCTCCTTATAAAATCATGTCCACTTTTTTACCCCATTTCGGTTAATTCATAACTTTTGATTTTTTTTTTTTTTTTTTTTTTTGAACCACTGGGATATCAATATTCAAACAGTTCTGAACTCCATTTACAAACTCTATATAACTAATGTGATAAATAACAATAACCCTCAAGAAAAAAAATTCAAACTGGAATGCTAAACAGCGTGAATAAAAAATTTTAAAGGATGTTTATATATCTATATTAGTAGTATCTTATGATACAATGTCACAGTCTCTGTATATCACACTCTCTCTCTATATCTTTGAATCTCCTATAATGATAAATTTAAAAACATTATTTTGTATGGAGTATCTTATTTAAAAAACAGCAACACATAATATACAGAAACCCATCTGGGGAAGATTCCAATACTGTTTGAAAACGGAGGAAAGTTGGAAACTTAAAATCATTAAATCCAAAAGGAACTGTAATGAACAAGCTTACTTACCTCCGCAAAACCGCATCTGGCTTAGTTGCAGTCTGCCTGAATTTAGCTGAAGAAGGCATTGGTCGCCGTTACGAGCGAATTTTAAGGTGTGTCCGTTTATGTCTCGTTCATGGCATGCGAGCATGGCCTAGTGCAAATACCGCCTACGATATTAAAAGGAGTCTCATTATTTGCCAAGCGGCAGAAACTAGTCACGTAGAACGAGGTGTGAGAGTGAAGTTACTGCTACGAGAAGACACACAGCTAATTTTCGGCTTACACTCCATGAGGAACGGATTTCCGATGTTGAAGATTTGTACCCGAGTTTGAGGATCCCCACCGTCCGTCTATTGTGACATTTGTTTGAAAAAAACGGAGCGCGTTTGCAGGGCTGTCCAAGATAAAGGTGCCAGCAGGAAGTTATCCCGTTGAGATACTGACAGACAACGCCCCGAACTTTCTGCAGTCGCAGACTTCGTGGACTTCGCCAGCGGAATGGGGAGTGCGAGTGCGGTACAGAGGTGCATACACCCTGGAGGGTAACGGGATAGCGGGAACGGTGTCACCGCTACCGTTAAAAGAATAGCAGCCAGGATGCAGTGGCATCCAATCCAGGAGGCTAGGTGTTACTGTACAACGTCACACCCAGAGACACTATAACATGTCAACTGCGCCAGCCAACGGTATATACAGTTACGAATCAGCGATAAAGGGGATAACAAAGTGTCGGAGATCGAGAGATACGAAGGAAACCGTAGAAGATAGTATCTCGTCGGTCAAACCCCAAACGTACGATGCACCACCAGATTATAGAGCACGAGTTGACGGAATGATTCAGCTCGCATCACCGTCCAGGTCAATGCGTGCCACGCCATGTTGAGGATCTTCGCCCAAGAATCTACTGCTTGGAAGAAAGCCATTTTTTCCCAGAAATGGGGTTTTCCCTTTTTTTTCTAGGCCCCCCAGTGGGAAATCGGGGGGGAGGGAACACCCAAATGCGTACGTGAGGCGTGTCAGAAGACTCACTTCCTCGGACTAGAAGATGCAGAGACAGACCAGAGACAGCAGTTATGACACCGGGAATGACTCTGATCGCCAGATATCGACGCGAAATGTTGCCACCTGAGGGAGCCCCTTCCTCTCCGAAGAAGTACTCGCGGAAGCGGTCGCCCCTTAACTTGCCATGGTTGATCATGAATCAGGGGGAGTGTAATGAACAAAGCTTACTTACCTCCGGCAAAACGCATCTGCTTCAGTTTGTCAGGTTCTGCCTGAAATTTAGTGAAGAAGCAATGCAGTCGCCGTGACGAGCGAATTTGTAAGGTTGTCGTTATGGCTGCGTTTGTTGGCATGAGCTCATGCGCCTATGCAAAATTACGCCTACGATATAAAAGAGGCTCATTATTTGCCAAGCGGCAGCAAAATCACGTAGAACGAGGTTGAGAGTGAAGTTGCTGCTACGAGAAGACACAGGAACTCTCATAGAAATGTAATATTTGAAATGCACTGTATATATTTAATCTGGATTCGGTTCTAAAAATATTGCTCAGAACACATACAACTGGATAGAAGCAACAATTTAACTCCTAAGAAAAGTAATGCAGTGAATTGGATTGATCTCACATATATTTCTGTAGAGACAAATTTAAAAAAGATGTAATTGAATAAAAATGTGGAGATAGAAATGAACTGAATTGGATACAAAAGACGAATGATATTGTTTTACTGTAATGGGGGTTAGAATATACTGATATATCCGTTGTTAGAAGATAAAAATACCTTCTTAAAGCAAGGGGTGAATGTCTTGGCAATGTAGGTTGATTTTCACTTTTTTTAAATGTAGGTTGATTTTTCACTTTTTTAAAAATCAGATTATCTTCAAACAGAGCAAAATTTGCATGTTGCTATAATGAATTGCTGATACCCTAAAAATTAGCATCTTGTTACTTGCACCATTGTTTGAGATCAATTAGCACAAAATCATCTGTCTAAAATCACCAAAAGATCCTTCTTTGTACAACGATTTGGCCTAGAAATTAGTTAGAAAATTAAGTTAATTTCAATATTTAAATCAGAAAATGTTGTCATTTTAGTTTATTAATAAAATATTATAACTTGAATTCAAATTGAAAATATGCCCCCATCATACAACACATCAATATGCTGCTTTTTACCTCATTAATAACTAACAGTGATAAACATTTTAAAAATTAAAAAACAACGATTTTTTAATTATGCACATGAAACAAAAAAAACAAAAACAAAAATATTGATGTCTGGGCACAAAGGAAGGATATTATTTGAATATACCTTGAAAAAAACATATTGGGAAGATTCTACCAACTTGTTGACCAGAGCCCTTAGAATCAAAGTTGCGTCTAGATTTCAAGGTGGCTTGTTGCTAATATGACACACAGAAAATATAAGGTGCTAGTTATGGAACGATATCCTTTTGATTTCAAACCAGCCAATCAATGTGAAATTAATAAAGCTTGTGAGTTGGCATCATTTTCTTGTGATAAGCATCTAGCCGCAAACACCTTATCCTAATAGGCAAAGTCACCATCTGCTGATTTATAGACTCATTTTCGCATCCACAATTTAGGGTTCACCCTTCTCTAAAAATCTACTGTATTGTTCCCAAGAGAAGTTTCTGGTCACAACTCAGGTCATCTATCTTAGCTCTATAGACAAGACAGTATCACAGATGTCAATGACTCCAAATATCTATAATATTGAGGGTAAATATTATGGTAATTCAATACATGATAGATCGAACGTGAATTAGTTAGAAGCTGTGTCGTTGACCACTCAACAATCTATACCTGAAAGAAGAGCCTAAAAGAAAGTTCCAGGGTTCCCACCACAAGAAACCTGGCAAAATTAAAATGTAAATTTTCAGTACTGAAACCTGGGAAAAGGGTGGTTTTTGTAAAAAAAGAAAAAATCCCTGGAAACAGTCTAATTGTCCTGGAAACATTTGAATTATTGAGACAAATATTAATGTAATCGTTGATTATCACGACACATAAACTATAATAGTAAAATACAAGGATGCGTTTTTGTTTTTTTACAAATTTCCCCAGAATTCCAACACCTTGCACTACTCCGTCGCATTCTTAATGACAATATTCCCATATGAGAGATGGATATTATAAATCTTTTCAGTTCCCAGAAGTCTGAGACTCGTTGGTACTATATAAACTATAGACCATCATCACCAATCGCTACATGCAGCTGTATCAGGTCCGACCACTACCTCATGACCTCCGATCACTATGCTCACACGAAGATTCCTCCATATGCCACATTGAAGGTGTGTGAGATAAGAGCCCATTTTTTACAAAAGCAGTAAAACTAAAATCTGTCGTGGCTGAAAACACACTCGTCCATCAGCTGATGTGACCAGTTGCTGAGCCGATACTCTGAGATCACATCTAACATGACTTTTAATTTAATAAAAAAGATAATTAGATGATACCACACCGAACACTTCTGTCCAGGGAGCTGTGAGCTATCAGATATACAGCGACACCTCGTAGCTCATCGAAAAGACCCTCAATAAGACAAGTTCTAAAGACAGGTTATCATCTAGCATTGGCAGGTTTCAATCCTGATCAAGGGCAAGCAGAACATAGAATAATAATTAAACACAGCTTGTATGATTCCCATATTAATCATCTCTGTATTTGTCTACTCAATAGGTTCAATACAAGCTCAACATATGAGCTGCTTCTTTAGATGTCTTGTTTTCCATGTCCTTCCTTATCTATTATTTCAACTTGAAAATATAACTAATATAGGCCAGTTTTAGCTCAGTGATAGAGCATCTGCCTGGGAACCATAAGGTTCTTGGTTCAATACCAGCCCTTGTCAACTTAGCATATGAGTAGGCACAGGGATCTGTGCTCTAAAGTAAGTGGCTTGGATGGTAGATGTGCTCTCACCCAGACGCAATAACAGTCTTCTTGGTCTAGCGCTAGTGAAAAGGGTATAGACTCTCTTGCTGTTTTGGATGATACTGACATTAGGCCCCCTCCCTCGACGACTTTACTTTATTATATACAATAGTATATAAAATATAATACAGGTATAAAGCGAGGGGGATCATTGTAAATATAATATATTATATTTGCTGATAAAAAGCAAGAAACACAGCATGGTAAATATTTAAATTTGTACAAATTCAATTTTTAAAAAAAGATTTATTTAAACATTATCTAAATTTGATTTGCTGATTAAAAAAACCCAGTAATGTTGATTATGGCTAAGCAAAAACAGGAGGCCAGACAATTTTATTGTACAGGGTGTCTATAAAATCAGAGTGCGCTTTAAATAATTTATAACTTAACGTGCATATAGACTTTGTGGATGCCCTGTATAGTTAATTGGTAGATGTAGGCATCATCTATAATGAACCCAAGATACTTCATTAACCCTGCATCATAAAATAATAAGAATAAAACATAAAAAAGTAAAAATAAAACTGTCTAAATGTGTCAATATTAGATTAATATCAATTAAATTATGAAATTGCTGTGAACAAGTGATATCCTAGAAAATTTTAAAAGTGTCCCGTAAATGTCCTGGAAAATGATTCCTAAACAAGTGGGAACCATGAAGATCATTTTGATGCAGAGAGCAACCAGTGGTGTGTATAACTTCTCTGTATCTTTTTCTCTACAAGTCCATCCTCACAACCTGTATTTGTATTGGTGTTGTCTAGAAGAACAGCTTTAAGTGTAGCCATGATGTTAAATTCTTCAAAAACAGAAAACACTTCTTCTGCAAGAAAAGCACAGTTGCAACAATATTAGGGATAATTCTATGAGTGAGATATTCACTTTCATATCCCATCTCCTTTGTGAAAGTCAAGTGGCGTTCTGATCACTTTGCTTTTTTCACTCTTTTCTCTCCATTAGCTTTCACAATTTCTAGTACAAACAAAGTATCTGTCATTTCATCCATGAAAACCTATACAAACAAGTTTTTCCACACCTTTCATGGGTATTGATTTTATCCTTGCCCTATCTATTTTGCAATTATCAAAGATGATATTTTTTATATCAATACTAGGTTTGAAAGAAAAAAGTAAAATCACCCCTCAATCAATATTGAAAGTGCATTTTCTAACCATTTTTTTAAAATACATGAAAGGAAAAATATGTATGATGTTTCAGAAATTACACAAATTGAATTAAAATTTCCATATCAAATTTAAAAATAAAATTAGAAAATATGATAAAAGTAGAGATCTTTACTAGGAAGCCAACAGAATAAATGCAAGTTCCTAGATTAGCACATAAACACTACAGCTTTACGAATAAAAGACAACTTTGAAAATAAAAAACAGTGATTATTAAGGTCTTTTTTAAAGTAAAAATACAAGTTAAAGGGAGATAATTTCTACTTGCTCAAACGATAAAAATAACCTATTAGAAATAATACGTAATTATTTGAATATTTTTAAATAAAATATTTGAATAAAATATTTCATAGTGTTTAGTTTTTGTCTTTTTTTACTTTTATTCGATATATTGAGAACATTATGGTGATTGCAATTTTTTTTTTAATCTATTGTTAAAACGTATCTTTTTTTACATTGTTTCTTCAAGATCCGGTTTTTATTTGACCTACTTATCTTTTGAGTAGTATTGAAATAATGACAATTTACATTATTTTAGTCTTTAAAATTCATTTTCTCAAATTATGATAAATTTTTGAAGAAAAATATTTTGTGTAGTAATTGTTTATGTTAATTTGGCAACTTTTGCCACGTGGGAGAATTTACAGATCCAAAATCGTCCTGACCTAATGTACACTATCCTGGGTATGACATTAAACTTCATCTGATGGTCAGGCTTGAGATTTGGGTAGTCTGGGAGTACTCTTCATTGCCATTACTCCCAGGCCCACCCTGACCTGGAGTACTAGTACCTGTTAGTCCCATCTATGGCTTAAATAAATCTCTAAAGATAATTCGTATATGTGTAAAAAACAACAAGGATATTCTTAAGTAACTACACAAAAAATGTAAATATGCAAAATGAATGCGATTTTCTAACATCTAGGCATAAGATAACCCTAGATTGAGTTTAATTGCCATTAAAATCAATCAATCAAAGTGAATGATAGTGTTAAGAATAACATTACCAAAAAAAAAAAAAGGAAGAAAAACTGATCAAAATTAATGTAATAAAATTTACAGCATTTTCTTATTAAATAACTGGAATTTATTTTAGAGTAATATCATTTTTTTTTTCCTCCCATAGGTATTTAAGACTCTTCTAAATGTCTGGGGAGATGCCAGTGCCCTCCGGCACTCATCATATGAACAACATCACTACATTTCTCGTGCTATTATCATCTGTGCTGGTTTTATCACAGAAGAAGATGATGAGAAAGAAAGAAAAGGTAAACATTAATTTTTGTTATTTCTATTAATTAAAAAAAGGAACAAAAGAGCATCTGGAATTCAGTAAACTGCATCAAATTGATATTAAAGTTTTAAAACTTCAATGCAATTCAAAAAAAATATTAATTGTTAATTATAGTATTTTATTCAATTATTTACAATTATAATAAAATTCTATTAATAGGTATAACTTAATCTTTATATCCAATAAAATAGTAACAGAAGGCTTGTGGTAATAGAAGCTAGTCAAATAAAACACATACTATAACAATAAAAAAATACAGCACAGTACATTCTATACACTTTTGTAAACTCAAAAAAAGTCAAATGAAAACACACCAAAATAACCAGGAATGTAAGAAAAGTAGCACAAGCGTACAACAATACTTTAAAACATTGTAATCTTTGTATCAAATTGATATTAGAGTTTAAAACTTCAATGTAACTCAAAAGAAAACCTCAAACTATCAGCGAGGCTTAGAATACACTGACTGTATCTCCTTGCAAAGGGTAAGACCTACACCAAAAGGGGTGTACTTGATATGACACAAAACTGCATCTGGTAATGAGACTCCAGTTTTAGATCTCTGGAGAGTGGAGTACCCTATCATTGTCATTACTCCCACTTTGACTTGGAGTGATAGTACCTGTTTAGGGTTCCACCTATGGGTCAAATAGATCTGTTTCCAAATTATTTGTATTAAATAGAAATGTCTGATATATAACTGTGTGCAAAATAACTTTTGAAACTACATAAAAAATGAAAATTTAAATGTACAATATATGCAATTCCCTAACCTCTAGGCATAAAAATAACCATAGATAGGTTGACATGTCATAAAAATCAATAAAAAATAATAATCCAGTAACCTTTCTTTGCTTAAATTCAACTTTGGTCCTTGTGATTATTTTAGATGATTATGTTGAATACAGATTTTTACAGATACCTTGTCACTAGGATTTAAAATATACCAATTGTATTTATAAGACCCCCACTCCCAAAAGGGTTTCTTAAACTGTAAGGAGGCTCCACTTCTTTGTGTAATGTGCATAGCTGATCTTCCCGATGTAAGCGGCAAAGAATTGCCTGTGCTGTGCATGAGAGACCCAGAGCGCACGAGATGTAATTTGCATGGCAGATGGGCGAGCTGTAATAAAAACGGGTGGTTGCTGATACTAGCAGAATGAACCAAGTGAGGGATGGCGAGAGTGGTAAAATTGGGTACGAAGGACGGATACTGGCATTGTTGATGGCAGAAGGACTGTTAGATGAAAGGGATTACCGTGAAATGTATCTCATCCACAACCAAAGTTGCTGAACATTTGTCGCACTTTGGACTGGCCAGCAAAACTCTGGATTAACTAAAGGATGTAGTCCGAGTGAAAGGTAGAACACAAGCATGGAATTTATAAAAAGGGGGTCACTGTGCTTATGGGGGCCTGGCTTAACAGGTGCACTAGTGAATGGAGGATGGGAACTGTGACGGAAGTGGCGAGTCCCCAAACGATATGTGTAGATGGAGTGCCTCGCAATGTAAGAGACCTTCGCCCGGATGGTGAACAAGACAGTGAAGACAGTGAAGCCGCAGCGTCAAGTGATGATGAATTGTGTGTGCCGTTGATGATGATAGCTCTGATGATTGATGGCCTTAATTGTTGTGGCAACAGTGACAGCGGCAATGATCAACAGGACAGCGATTTTTGTTGATTGAAAAGACTCAAGTTCAAAAAACTTTTTCATTTGGAGTGCCCCTTCATTACTTCTGTCCACTTTAACCCAGTTATTGAAATCATTTTTCTCTGAAAGCCCATGTGAAAATCATGATGATAGTGGTACAAGCAACTGCTCAACTGACAACATAGAAAATCCATCGGTTTTATTAGCATCAGAGCCCACACAACTTTTCGTATATCTAGGCTCCTGAATTGAGCCATGTATTCGCGTCACTCCTACGTCATGTTCTGACAGACACAAGTTCGAACCAACAACCAGGTTCTATAAGCTGCTGTATAACTACAGCAGTGTTATTCTCACTACACTCCCCCCTTATCGCATGATGACATATGTGGCAACCGGGGGCTGGTCACATTTGCCTTGCGCTCTTTCATGGCAATAAGACTTCCTCCCTGGACGATTCGTCTGCAGAAGTGTTACCTGATGCGCTGTGTCAGACCCCGGGTTGCTTGCCTCAGAGATCACCGCATGCATTGCTGATGGTGATCATTCTTGTACTTTGAGTAGAAAATTCACTGTCCTCCTCTCTTATGGCACTTGAACCCACAAGGGGTGCAGGTCCTTTACGTGACAAGGCATCCTGTCAACAAGGATGTTTGTAGGCTAATCATACCTATGTTCAGGTGTATAAGGGGAGGTGCACTGTCGATCCAGGATCTTCATCCAGACACAATTTCCCACTTCATAACTACTCTGTTGTTGTTTGGGGACAGTGCATCAATCCCTTGGGTAGCAATGAATCATGTTGGTGGAAGCAGTCAGTGGCGAGACATTGTCCTTTAGGGTAACGTTGTACCAATAAACCGTTTCCTTTGTGGAACACAGTTTTCTTGCCACAATCTGCTTTACACTTTGATAATACCACTCCGTGATGCCATTACCCAAGGGACATGCATTCAGGAAGTCTCTGAAGAGCTTGCTGCAAAATGATGTGTCATTGTCAGGGAGCATGTCAGTCAGTGGACCGCGCTTGTTGAATAGGTTTCTAAGTGATCAATGATGCTTGCTGCATCAGGTGACATCCAATAGAAAAACAGGCCCACAATCTATCAACAACAGGTAGCATCAGCCCTGGTAATGTGTTATGTTCATTCCCACTCGATACCAAATATCACCTACATTCAATTTGTCTTTCAGCCAACATGTGGGGGTCTGGTCAATTGACTGCCACTCCTTGCAAGTTCCTACTACAACCCTCACTGATGCCTTAGAAATCGTGGCAGTGAATTTCCTGACAAAGTAAAATGTTCTCCTTATACCAGGATGACCACTCCAGTGATGGATGGATCTTATCAAGTCAGAGTTGAGCTTACCTGTTGACTCGGCACACACATGGTTTTGGGGTTCAGTTGTCTTCCTGATCAAATCAAGTCACCACTTGTTACTTTAGCCAGACCATCCACTCGTTATGTTCTGACCTCACCAAGTTTTTGTCTAGCAACAGTCCATATGTTCAAGGTTACATCCACTAACAATCCATATTCTTCAACCAAACTTGTGAGCACACTGATTCTTTGTCTGATTAGCATTTGTTTGCCGCTTTGGCTTTTCTCGTCAAGGTGTTCATGGTTAAAGAAACATCATCCACTTTGTCATCTTAGTTACTACCACTGCCACTGCCACTGTTTTCCTCTTAATGAATGCTGCCGCCACTGTAAGCCATTTAACAATAGGAAGTGCCCAAACAGCGTTTCACACAGTGAAAATCTGCTACATTAGGTGAGAATGTGCAGCATACCCTGGACCTTGTTCTGTTGTTCCTATTTCAGAATGTTAGACACCCCAAAACTGTCAAGCCAACTGCTCACACACCACCGTTCCAGTTCTTGCTCACCAAACCAAAGTTGACCAGATGTTGCCTAACTCTGATTGTAGACACTATATTTTTATTGATGAAAACATCATTAATGTACGCCGATGTTGTCTGTCAGATAATGTCATCTTTTGACAATGTAGCATCCACTATGGCTTGCATAATAGATAGTGCTACATTTAGTCCAAAGCCCATGCATGTCAAGCAGTACCTTTTTCTCTCGAAGATAACAATCTGGTATGGCCACAAGGATTAATGCACACGCACCTGTAAGTAGGCTCTTCGGAGATCAAGCACTGACACATTGGAGCCCTTTTTGACCAATACCTCAGCTTTTATGCACAGACATCGGCAGGGCATTGACATGATAATTCAGTTCACAAAAGTTTAACACAGGGTGCACCTTAGATTTTTGTTGAAAGACTGCTATCAATGGAATCAGGCCTTTTGGGGCACCCAGTTTCTCCTGGGATAGAGAAGCAACCATCCATTGTCCAGCTATGTCTGTAGCTCATCCTGGTATTCTCGTCAGATTTGAGAAGATACTGAATATTCAGGCACTCTGTTTATAAGTTCATTAGGTGGATGATCACCTGACAACTTCCATGATGCTTTCTAAACCCTGGTCCGCTCATTAAAGCTGGCAGTGAAATCCGGTTCCTCTATCCTGATGGCAGTGCAGACCACCTGGGTCCGTTCTTCACTGGATTGGATGATACTGACTCCACCCAGCATTTGGATAATATCAATCCGAATTAGCATGTCAATCCAAACATCTGACTGTCCACCACTAGGACAATGCTTCAGTTATCAAATTAACTTGGGAGGGACTGGCACTAATGTCTTGCCTCTTTCTCCATTTCCTGGACACTCAGATACAAGGTGGCCTATCTTTTGGCACCTATAGCAGCATGCCTCACTCATGCTTTATGTATAGGGCCACTGTACCCTCTCTACACTAGGACTGGTAGTCTTTTGCAAAGTGGTTCAATCCAATTATAACACATAATGAGTTAACTGGCTGACTTATTGGTGGTGGGTATGATCAGTACTGGATTGAGTTGGTTTGTACAGCTGCTGCAACTGATTATTTCTCATCTGACATAATGTCCAGTCCTCTGGTCATAATTTGACCCAGGGTTATCTCATCCATCATTGATGATGCCCAGAGATGCTACCTCTTGTAACTCTGCAGTCCAGCCATAAAAACGTATGTCATCCATTTCTTTGGAAGTGCATCCCCAACAAACAAGGAAAGTCTCTCAAGTTCAGCCTAAAACATATCCACAGTTTCACCGGGCAACAGTCGTCACAATGTAAAGCTGTCAAATGCCACAAAAGAATCAGTCAAAAAACAGTTATCAAAGTTTGCTTGACATGGTCTATGTCAGCCCTTTGTTTCTTGTTATGCTGCTTATACACCATGAGTGCCTCACCTTTTAATCGCAGAAGGTCGACATGCTGCACTTCCCAAAGTTCTCACAGCTCACAAACAAGTTCAACATTCTCTACTATTGGTAGATCAGTGGCCGCTCCACTGAACTCAGGAATTAGTTGATTGTCAAACTGCTTGCTTGTCATTAATCAATGCCAAAATAGCTTGAAATCGAGTCCAACGCAGAAAGCACAGGTGAAATTTGTGATGTTAATAGCACAAGTGACTATTCTACTGACGACACAGAAAATTCATCTGTTTTAATGGCATCAGAGCCCATGCTACTTTTCATGCATCTGGGCTCCTAAATTGAGCCACTTGTCTGCATCACTCCTATGTCATCTTTTTTGTCTTTTGACAGATGCAAGTTTGATCTGGACGGGCAAGACACAACCGGATTCTTTTACACTACTGTATAGATACAGCAGGTGTTATTCCTGCTACAGTTATACCTGTTAGAATCTGATCTATTAGTCCAATAGATATATTTGAAAGTTATTAGTATTGGATAGTAATGTTTGAAACTATATAACTCTGTAAACAAATTATTATTATTAAATAGGAATAGTTACTTCAAACCATATAATGTGTATAAATTATTTGTCTTAGAAAAGAACATTTGAAACCATATAAATCATATAACTGTATGTCAAATCAATTTTATAAATTAAAAGTGCAATTTAAAAAAGAAAAAATGATTGCAATGAAACCTTGAAAATATAATCAAATACAATTAATAACATTTTGGTATATGACCCATAAAGTGTTGATATGCCATTAACCAAGCCAAACATTCCAAAGGAATTGAATCATATACCATACCACTAGGGATGCAGATTGTAACCAGGTGGCAGCATGGTACAGAAAAAAAAAGGAAAGTAGAATGTGTGGCCTATCGTCATTATCAGCCAGACAGTGAAGGAGTGTATCCTCTTTTCACTAGCACTAGACCAGGGAGATGGTTTTTGTGTCTGAGGTGGAGCACTGCATCTACCATTAGCTCCCCTCTTAACTGCACAGGTCCAAGCTGTGTTACTCCTGTGCTGAGTTGGCGAGGGTTGGTATTGAACGCAGAACTTTGTGGTTACCAAGGTGGATGCTCTACCCACCGGACCCTAAATATAAAGGATTTTTAAAAAAATGAGGAAAATCTGTAAATATGTCGTCCTATGCTAGTCATGGTACTTGATGAGATGATTTTTTCCGTGACTAGCATATTTGTCTCTGGTTAGTTGTCCAGTCAATGCTTTCTGCACCAACATTGTGTGTTTTCCTTTGATTTGCAGAACCGAGATCAACACAGCAACTCACCAGACACATGTGGTAGTCATGGAACTAATTCATCTCATCATGTACTATGACTAACTTAGAATCACATTTGGTGTCTTATGACCCAGGATCAGATCCTGAGAAATCTCCAATGCACATCTGCACCACATTTGGCTTAGGATGTAGAATCCAACCTGGAGAAATACCCATGGCACATATGCACCAAAAAGGAAGGAAAAGCACAAATCAACCTCGAGAAGTATTGGACTAGAGTAAGTGGCTCACACTATTGTTTACACAAATAGATGGTCTGTTTTTTGTATACACAAATAGTTAGTCTATTACTTTTGTTAGTTATATAAATAGTTAACTAAAATGACTAACACCAGCACAAGTCCTGTGATGAGAGTGGTAACAAGTGGATCAAAGATACCAATATTTACTGGGAGACAAGCCAATCTGAAACCCTGACAAGCAGCACTGAAAAAGAAAAAGTATATCTATAAATTAACAAATCTAGAGCTCATTAATCTAGCCTACTATTTTACAGATGGTACCCCGTCAGATTGGTTTGTAGATTAACTCAAGGAGCAATCAAACATCTCCAGTAAGAAATTATTTATGCAGTCATCAGCCCAGTACAGAAAATTTGCAAACCCTATCAAGGCTGCTCAGGCCTTAATAAAAGTAAGGCAAATGAAAGATGAGGCTCTTGCTGATTTAGTTGGTAGGATGAAAAAACTAGCTAGGTTAACGTATCAGGTCTCAGAATTAAGAGAGGACCCAGCAGTACAAGTTCAGTTGGCTGAATTTTTTATTGAAGCCCTTAATAACCCTTTTATCAAGGAAGATGTAGCAAGAGCCAATCCCATAACATTATCTGAGGTATTGTCAGTGGCAAGAGAAAGAGTGAAAGGCTCTTTGAATGACTACAAGTTAGTAAGAGAAAATAGCAGGCAAATTTGGAACCTGGTTTCAAGCAAGGTGTATTGTCCCAGGTGCCTAAAGAGGAAGATTTTAGTAAAGAGTGGTCTGGATGGGCAAAGAGTTGTTATATTTACAGATAGGGGAAACAAAAACAAAGAACTATAGCAGAGAAAAATAATAAAAATGAATGTAAATCAAATTAAAGCCCACAAAATTCTGGAACTGTGGCAAGGTAGGACACTCTGAAAGAAATTGTTCGTGGCCAAAAAAGAAGGAAAGTGATTCTGATTTAGTAAAATGAATTTGACTGAAGCCACAAACGTAAGCAAGAGCCTAAAATAGTACAAAATGGTACAACCATGTCAAACCTTTAAGGAAAAATAGAAATGAGGATAGTATAGATTCCATAAGAGATGGGTGTAAATGAGGCAATAGATAAATATTATGTCAAAGACCAATTCAATCATTTCCAGAATAATTGTTCTCTTGAGAAAGAAAATCTTGCAAAAAATAAGACTAAGTTAAATATGAATCTTAGGAGTAAGAAAAAAGAAAGTGGGGAACAAGTTAAAATCCAAAGAAAAGGTGCAGATATGGTTTATAAGGTAAACATAGGGAGCAGAGAAATAGATGCTTTGATTAATTCTGGATCAGAAATTTCACTTCTAAAAATGGCGGTTCTCAAGAAATTAAAACCGCATACTTAAAGGTTGGCTTCAGTTTTGCTGGTGACCCTAGCTAATGGACAGGAAATATAATTAGGTGGTATAGTTCAAGAACCTATTGAAATAGGCGCAATTAACACCTGGTGAAAGCTATACATAGCACAAGATTTAGATCACGCGAGAGAGGATTGGTTAAAGAAAAATGAAGCCCAGATAAATTTTAATCTGAACCTATTAAAAAATGTTAGAAATTCCACTTGGTGCTAAACTTGTTTAGCATTTACTCAGTGGAAGATGTTAAACTTGCCACTTGCACTGCTGTTTCCTGCACTGCTATATTAGTGTCGTTAGGACAGAAGGATGGTAAAAGTCAAATTCCAGTAAAAGACATCAGTAAACCACATGTTAAGTTTACTAAGAGCAATAGAGCTTTTGGTGGCCAACTCAGACAAAAAAAATGGAGGACATCATTTCTGTATACAAAAAGAAGTAGCTGAGGCCACATAGTAGAGAAAAGAGTAGAAAGAGACTGCATAGGGGAAAGGTCTAGATTTTTGGAAGAGACACAAGTAAAGTAGCTGGAAAGATATAGGAGAAAATCCTAAGGGATTATGATTATTCTATAGTAGAACTTCCCATTGTATTACATGGTTTATTCGTACACCATTACCCTTCTGCCAGATTCTGAAGACAGATTTAAAATAAGAAACACTTTCTTGCCTTTGATCAACACCACAATTGTTAACTAGACTGAATTATGGAGAATGCTAACATCAAAATTTCCCTGTTTTATACAATGAATTACCAATAAAGGGCATTAGTCTATGGGAAAAGACAACCTCAATGCAATTGTAGAATATATAGACAAACAAGAAATAGATTCTCTCACATAGACTAATTTACCAATTCCTATTAGCTTAAATTTTTCTGGCCATACATGTTCATATGTTCAAAAGGACCAGACAACCTCAATGCAATTGGAAAGGTAGAATATGTAAACAAACAAGAAATAGATTCTCTCACATAGACTAATTTACCAATTCCTATTAGCTTAAATTTATCTGGCCATACATGTTCATATGTTCAAAAGGACCAGACAACCTCAATGCAATTGGAAAGGTAGAATATGTAAACAAACAAGAAATAGATTCTCTCACATAGACTAATTTACCAATTCCTATTAGCTTAAATTTATCTGGCCATACATGTTCATATGTTCAAAAGGACCAGACAACCTCAATGCAATTGGAAAGGTAGAATATGTAAACAAACAAGAAATAGATTCTCTCACATAGAGCAATTTACCAATTCCTATTAGCTTAAATTTATCTGGCCATACATGTTCATATGTTCAAAAGGACCAGACAACCTCAATGCAATTGGAAAGGTAGAATATGTAAACAAACAAGAAATAGATTCTCTCACATAGACTAATTTACCAATTCCTATTAGCTTAAATTTATCTGGCCATACATGTTCATATGTTCAAAAGGACCAGACAACCTCAATGCAATTGGAAAGGTAGAATATGTAAACAAACAAGAAATAGATTCTCTCACATAGAGCAATTTACCAATTCCTATTAGCTTAAATTTATCTGGCCATACATGTTCATATGTTCAAAAGGACCAGACAACCTCAATGCAATTGGAAAGGTAGAATATGTAAACAAACAAGAAATAGATTCTCTCACATAGAGCAATTTACCAATTCCTATTAGCTTAAATTTATCTGGCCATACATGTTCATATGTTCAAAAGGACCAGACAACCTCAATGCAATTGGAAAGGTAGAATATGTAAACAAACAAGAAATAGATTCTCTCACATAGACAATTTACCAATTCCTATTAGCTTAAATTTATCTGGCCATACATGTTCATATGTTCAAAAGGACCAGACAACCTCAATGCAATTGGAAAGGTAGAATATGTAAAAACAAGAAATAGATTCTCTCACATAGAGCAATTTACCAATTCCTATTAGCTTAAATTTATCTGGCCATACATGTTCATATGTTCAAAAGGACCAGACAACCTCAATGCAATTGGAAAGGTAGAATATGTAAACAAACAAGAAATAGATTCTCTCACATAGAGCAATTTACCAATTCCTATTAGCTTAAATTTATCTGGCCATACATGTTCATATGTTCAAAAGGACCAGACAACCTCAATGCAATTGGAAAGGTAGAATATGTAAACAAACAAGAAATAGATTCTCTCACATAGAGCAATTTACCAATTCCTATTAGCTTAAATTTATCTGGCCATACATGTTCATATGTTCAAAAGGACCAGACAACCTCAATGCAATTGGAAAGGTAGAATATGTAAACAAACAAGAAATAGATTCTCTCACATAGAGCAATTTACCAATTCCTATTAGCTTAAATTTATCTGGCCATACATGTTCATATGTTCAAAAGGACCAGACAACCTCAATGCAATTGGAAAGGTAGAATATGTAAACAAACAAGAAATAGATTCTCTCACATAGACCAATTTACCAATTCCTATTAGCTTAAATTTATCTGGCCATACATGTTCATATGTTCAAAAGGACCAGACAACCTCAATGCAATTGGAAAGGTAGAATATGTAAACAAACAAGAAATAGATTCTCTCACATAGACAATTTACCAATTCCTATTAGCTTAAATTTATCTGGCCATACATGTTCATATGTTCAAAAGGACCAGACAACCTCAATGCAATTGGAAAGGTAGAATATGTAAACAACAAGAAATAGATTCTCTCACATAGACTAATTTACCAATTCCTATTAGCTTAAATTTATCTGGCCATACATGTTCATATGTTCAAAAGGACCAGACAACCTCAATGCAATTGGAAAGGTAGAATATGTAAACAAACAAGAAATAGATTCTCTCACATAGAGCAATTTACCAATTCCTATTAGCTTAAATTTATCTGGCCATACATGTTCATATGTTCAAAAGGACCAGACAACCTCAATGCAATTGGAAAGGTAGAATATGTAAACAAACAAGAAATAGATTCTCTCACATAGACTAATTTACCAATTCCTATTAGCTTAAATTTATCTGGCCATACATGTTCATATGTTCAAAAGGACCAGACAACCTCAATCAATTGAAAGGTAGAATATGTAAACAAACACAAGAAATAGATTCTCTCACATAGAGCAATTTACCAATTCCTATTAGCTTAAATATTCTAAGCTAATTCATGGTGTATTTAAGCTAATAGGAATTGGTAGTCTATGTGAGAGAATCTATTTCTTGTTTGTTTACATATTCTACCTTTCCAATTGCATTGAGGTTGTCTGAAAATATGAACATGTATGCCAGATAAATTTAAGCTAATAGGAATTGGTAAATTAGTCTATGTGAGAGAATCTATTTCTTGTTTTTTACATATTCTACCTTTCCAATTGCATTGAGGTTGTCTGGTCCTTTTGAACATATGAACATGTATGGCCAGATAAATTTAAGCTAATAGGAATTGGTAAATTGCTCTATGTGAGAGAATCTATTTCTTGTTTGTTTACATATTCTACCTTTCCAATTGGATTGAGGTTGTCTGGTCCTTTTGAACATATGAACATGTATGGCCAGATAAATTTAAGCTAATAGGAATTGGTAAATTAGTCTATGTGAGAGAATCTATTTCTTGTTTGTTTACATATTCTACCTTTCCAATTGCATTGAGGTTGTCTGGTCCTTTTGAACATATGAACATGTATGGCCAGATAAATTTAAGCTAATAGGAATTGGTAAATTAGTCTATGTGAGAGAATCTATTTCTTGTTTGTTTACATATTCTACCTTTCCAATTGCATTGAGGTTGTCTGGTCCTTTTGAACATATGAACATGTATGGCCAGATAAATTTAAGCTAATAGGAATTGGTAAATTGCTCTATGTGAGAGAATCTATTTCTTGTTTGTTTACATATTCTACCTTTCCAATTGCATTGAGGTTGTCTGGTCCTTTTGAACATATGAACATGTATGGCCAGATAAATTTAAGCTAATAGGAATTGGTAAATTGCTCTATGTGAGAGAATCTATTTCTTGTTTGTTTACATATTCTACCCTTTCCAATTGCATTGAGGTTGTCTGGTCCTTTTGAACATATGAACATGTATGGCCAGATAAATTTAAGCTAATAGGAATTGGTAAATTGCTCTATGTGAGAGAATCTATTTCTTGTTTGTTTACATATTCTACCTTTCCAATTGCATTGAGGTTGTCTGGTCCTTTTGAACATATGAACATGTATGGCCAGATAAATTTAAGCTAATAGGAATTGGTAAATTGCTCTATGTGAGAGAATCTATTTCTTGTTTGTTTACATATTCTACCTTTCCAATTGCATTGAGGTTGTCTGGTCCTTTTGAACATATGAACATGTATGGCCAGATAAATTTAAGCTAATAGGAATTGGTAAATTGCTCTATGTGAGAGAATCTATTTCTTGTTTGTTTACATATTCTACCTTTCCAATTGCATTGAGGTTGTCTGGTCCTTTTGAACATATGAACATGTATGGCCAGATAAATTTAAGCTAATAGGAATTGGTAAATTGCTCTATGTGAGAGAATCTATTTCTTGTTTGTTTACATATTCTACCTTTCCAATTGCATTGAGGTTGTCTGGTCCTTTTGAAACATATGAACATGTATGGCCAGATAAATTTAAGCTAATAGGAATTGGTAAATTGCTCTATGTGAGAGAATCTATTTCTTGTTTGTTTACATATTCTACCTTTCCAATTGCATTGAGGTTGTCTGGTCCTTTTGAACATATGAACATGTATGGCCAGATAAATTTAAGCTAATAGGAATTGGTAAATTGCTCTATGTGAGAGAATCTATTGTTTTTGTTAACCGATCCAAATTGCATTGAGGTTGTTGTCTGGTCCTTTTGAACATATGAACATGTATGGCCAGATAAATTTAACTAATAGGAAGGTAAATTTGGTCTAAGAGAATCTATTTCTTGTTTGTTACATATTCTACCTTTCTATTGCATTGAGTTTCTGGTCCTTTTGAACATATGAACATGTATGGCCAGATAAATTTAATGATTGGTGTGAGATATGGAATTGCATTGAGTAGGGGGTCCGAAACATAGACTATATTCTTTGTTGTTTACATATGGCATCACAATTGTATGCCAGATAAATTGGAATTGGTCTATGTGAGAGAATCTATTCTGTTTGTATCATATGTCTACCTTTCCAATTGCATTAGAGTTGTCTGTCCTTGAACATATGAACATGTATGGCCAATAAGCTAATAACATGGTAAAAGTCTATGTGAGAGAATCACTTGTCAGGAGAGCTAGACTCAATATGAAGTATGTCAGGGAAATTTGATTAGCATTCTCCAAAATTCAGTCAGTAACAATTGTGGTGTTGATCAAAGGCAAGAATAGTGTTTATTTTAATCTGTCTCAGAATCTGGCAGAAGGGTAACATGGTGTACGAATAAACCATGTATACAATGGGAAGTTCTACTATAGAATAATCATAATCCCTTAGGATTTCTCCTATATCTTTCCAGCTACTTTACTTGTGTCTCTTCCAAAAATCTAGACCTTTCCCCTATGCAGTCTCTTTCTACTCTTTTCTCTACTATGTGGCCTCAGCTACTCTTCTTGTATACAAAATGATGGATTTTTTGTTTGTCTTTGGCCACCAAAAGCTCTATTGCTCTTAGTAAACTTAAACATGTGGTTTACTGATGTCTTTTACTGGAATTTGACTTTTACCATCCTTCTGTCCAACGACACTAATATAGCAGTGCAGGAAACAGCAGTGCAAGTGGCAAGTTTAACATCTTCCACTGAGTAAATGCTAAACAAGTTTAGCACCAAGTGGAATTTCTAACATTTTTTAATAGGTTCAGATTAAAATTATCTGGGCTTCATTTTTTAAACCAATCCTCTCTCGCGTGATCTAAATCTTGTGCTATGTATAGCTTTCACCAGGTGTTAATTGCGCCTATTTCAATAGGTTTTGAACTATACCACCTAATTAATATTCCTGTCCATTAGCTAGGGTCACAGCAAAACCTGAAGCCAACCTTTAAGTATGCGGTTTTAATTTCTTGAGAACCGCCATTTTTTAGAAGTGAAAATTTCTGATCCAGAATTAATCAAAGCATCTATATTTCTCTGCTCCCTATGTTTACCTTATAAACCATATCTGCACCTTTTCTTTGGATTTTAACTTGTTCCCTTTCTTTTTTCTTACTCTAAGATTCATTTTAACTTAGTCTTATTTTTTGCAAAGATTTTCTTTCTCAAGAGAACAATTATTCTGGAAATGATTGAATTGTCTTTGACATAATATTTATCTATTGCCTCATTTACACCCATCTCTTATGGAATCTATACTATCCTCATTTCTATTTCCTTAAAGGTTTGACATGGTTGTACCATTTTGTACTATTTTAGGCTCTTGCTTACGTTTGTGGCTTCAGTCAAATTCATTTTACTAAATCAGAATCACTTTCCTTCTTTTTTGGCCACGAACAATTTCTTTCAGAGTGTCCTACCTTGCCACAGTTCCAGAATTTTGTGGGCTTTAATTTGATTTACATTCATTTTTATTATTTTTCTCTGCTATAGTTCTTTGTTTTTGTTTCCCCTATCTGTAAATATAACAACTCTTTGCCCATCCAGACCACTCTTTACTAAAATCTTCCTCTTTAGGCACCTGGGACAATACACCTTGCTTGAAACCAGGTTCCAAATTTGCCTGCTATTTTCTCTTACTAACTTGTAGTCATTCAAAGAGCCTTTCACTCTTTCTCTTGCCACTGACAATACCTCAGATAATGTTATGGGATTGGCTCTTGCTACATCTTCCTTGATAAAAGGGTTATTAAGGGCTTCAATAAAAAATTCAGCCAACTGAACTTGTACTGCTGGGTCCCTCTTAATTCTGAGACCTGATACGTTAACCTAGCTAGTTTTTCATCCTACCAACTAAATCAGCAAGAGCCTCATCTTTCATTTGCCTTACTTTTATTAAGGCCTGAGCAGCCTTGATAGGGTTTGCAAATTTTCTGTACTGGGCTGATGACTGCATAAATAATTTCTTACTGGAGATGTTTGATTGCTCCTTGAGTTAATCTACAAACCAATCTGACGGGGTACCATCTGTAAAATAGTAGGCTAGATTAATGAGCTCTAGATTTGTTAATTTATAGATATACTTTTTCTTTTTCAGTGCTGCTTGTCAGGGTTTCAGATTGGCTTGTCTCCCAGTAAATATTGGTATCTTTGATCCACTTGTTACCACTCTCATCACAGGACTTGTGCTGGTGTTAGTCATTTTAGTTAACTATTTATATAACTAACAAAAGTAATAGACTAACTATTTGTGTATACAAAAAACAGACCATCTATTTGTGTAAACAATAGTGTGAGCCACTTACTCTAGTCCAATACTTCTCGAGGTTGATTTGTGCTTTTCCTTCCTTTTTGGTGCATATGTGCCATGGGTATTTCTCCAGGTTGGATTCTACATCCTAAGCCAAATGTGGTGCAGATGTGCATTGGAGATTTCTCAGGATCTGATCCTGGGTCATAAGACACCAAATGTGATTCTAAGTTAGTCATAGTACATGATGAGATGAATTAGTTCCATGACTACCACATGTGTCTGGTGAGTTGCTGTGTTGATCTCGGTTCTGCAAATCAAAGGAAAACACACAATGTTGGTGCAGAAAGCATTGACTGGACAACTAACCAGAGACAAATATGCTAGTCACGGAAAAAAAATCATCTCATCAAGTACCATGACTAGCATAGGACGACATATTTACAGATTTTCCTCATTTTTTTAAAAATCCTTTATATTTAGGGTCCGGTGGGTAGAGCATCCACCTTGGTAACCACAAAGTTCTGCGTTCAATACCAACCCTCGCCAACTCAGCACAGGAGTAACACAGCTTGGACCTGTGCAGTTAAGAGGGGAGCTAATGGTAGATGCAGTGCTCCACCTCAGACACAAAAACCATCTCCCTGGTCTAGTGCTAGTGAAAAGAGGATACACTCCTTCACTGTCTGGCTGATAATGACGATAGGCCACACATTCTACTTTCCTTTTTTTTCTGTACCATGCTGCCACCTGGTTACAATCTGCATCCCTAGTGGTATGGTATATGATTCAATTCCTTTGGAATGTTTGGCTTGGTTAATGGCATATCAACACTTTATGGGTCATATACCAAAATGTTATTAATTTGTATTTGATTATATTTTCAAGGTTTCATTGCAATCATTTTTTTCTTTTTAAATTGCACTTTTAATTTATAAAATTGATTTGACATACAGTTATATGATTTATATGGTTTCAAATGTTCTTTTCTAAGACAAATAATTTATACACAATTATATGGTTTGAAGTAACTATTCCTATTTAATAATAATAATTTGTTTACAGAGTTATATAGTTTCAAACATTACTATCCAATACTAATAACTTTCAAATATATCTATTGGACTAATAGATCAGATTCTAACAGGTATAACTGTAGCAGGAATAACACCTGCTGTATCTATACAGTAGTGTAAAAGAATCCGGTTGTGTCTTGCCCGTCCAGATCAAACTTGCATCTGTCAAAAGACAAAAAAGATGACATAGGAGTGATGCAGACAAGTGGCTCAATTTAGGAGCCCAGATGCATGAAAAGTAGCATGGGCTCTGATGCCATTAAAACAGATGAATTTTCTGTGTCGTCAGTAGAATAGTCACTTGTGCTATTAACATCACAAATTTCACCTGTGCTTTCTGCGTTGGACTCGATTTCAAGCTATTTTGGCATTGATTAATGACAAGCAAGCAGTTTGACAATCAACTAATTCCTGAGTTCAGTGGAGCGGCCACTGATCTACCAATAGTAGAGAATGTTGAACTTGTTTGTGAGCTGTGAGAACTTTGGGAAGTGCAGCATGTCGACCTTCTGCGATTAAAAGGTGAGGCACTCATGGTGTATAAGCAGCATAACAAGAAACAAAGGGCTGACATAGACCATGTCAAGCAAACTTTGATAACTGTTTTTTGACTGATTCTTTTGTGGCATTTGACAGCTTTACATTGTGACGACTGTTGCCCGGTGAAACTGTGGATATGTTTTAGGCTGAACTTGAGAGACTTTCCTTGTTTGTTGGGGGATGCACTTCCAAAGAAATGGATGACATACGTTTTTATGGCTGGACTGCAGAGTTACAAGAGGTAGCATCTCTGGGCATCATCAATGATGGATGAGATAACCCTGGGTCAAATTATGACCAGAGGACTGGACATTATGTCAGATGAGAAATAATCAGTTGCAGCAGCTGTACAAACCAACTCAATCCAGTACTGATCATACCCCACCACCAATAAGTCAGCCAGTTAACTCATTATGTGTTATAATTGGATTGAACCACTTTGCAAAAGACTACCAGTCCTAGTGTAGAGAGGGGTACAGTGGCCCTATACATAAAGCATGAGTGAGGCATGCTGCTATAGGTGCCAAAAGATAGGCCACCTTGTATCTGAGTGTCCAGGAAATGGAGAAAGAGGCAAGACATTAGTGCCAGTCCCTCCCAAGTTAATTTGATAACTGAAGCATTGTCCTAGTGGTGGACAGTCAGATGTTTGGATTGACATGCTAATTCGGATTGATATTATCCAAATGCTGGGTGGAGTCAGTATCATCCAATCCAGTGAAGAACGGACCCAGGTGTCTGCACTGCCATCAGGATAGAGGAACCGGATTTCACTGCCAGCTTTAATGAGCGGACCAGGGTTTAGAAAGCATCATGGAAGTTGTCAGGTGATCATCCACCTAATGAACTTATAAACAGAGTGCCTGAATATTCAGTATCTTCTCAAATCTGACGAGAATACCAGGATGAGCTACAGACATAGCTGGACAATGGATGGTTGCTTCTCTATCCCGAGGAGAAACTGGGTGCCCCAAAAGGCCTGATTCCATTGATAGCAGTCTTTCAACAAAAATCTAAGGTGCACCCTGTGTTAAACTTTTGTGAACTGAATTATCATGTCAATGCCCCTGCCGATGTCTGTGCATAAAAGCTGAGGTATTGGTCAAAAAAGGGCTCCAATGTGTCAGTGCTTGATCTCCGAAGAGCCTACTTACAGGTGCGTGTGCATTAATCCTTGTGGCCATACCAGATTGTTATCTTCGAGAGAAAAAGGTACTGCTTGACATGCATGGGCTTTGGACTAAATGTAGCACTATCTATTATGCAAGCCATAGTGGATGCTACATTGTCAAAAGATGACATTATCTGACAGACAACATCGGCGTACATTAATGATGTTTTCATCAATAAAAATATAGTGTCTACAATCAGAGTTAGGCAACATCTGGTCAACTTTGGTTTGGTGAGCAAGAACTGGAACGGTGGTGTGTGAGCAGTTGGCTTGACAGTTTTGGGGTGTCTAACATTCTGAAATAGGAACAACAGAACAAGGTCCAGGGTATGCTGCACATTCTCACCTAATGTAGCAGATTTTCACTGTGTGAAACGCTGTTTGGGCACTTCCTATTGTTAAATGGCTTACAGTGGCGGCAGCATTCATTAAGAGGAAAACAGTGGCAGTGGCAGTGGTAGTAACTAAGATGACAAAGTGGATGATGTTTCTTTAACCATGAACACCTTGACGAGAAAAGCCAAAGCGGCAAACAAAATGCTAATCAGACAAAGAATCAGTGTGCTCACAAGTTTGGTTGAAGAATATGGATTGTTAGTGGATGTAACCTTGAACATATGGACTGTTGCTAGACAAAAACTTGGTGAGGTCAGAACATAACCGAGTGGATGGTCTGGCTAAAGTAACAAGTGGTGACTTGATTTGATCAGGAAGACAACTGAACCCCAAAACCATGTGTGTGCCGAGTCAACAGGTAAGCTCAACTCTGACTTGATAAGATCCATCCATCACTGGAGTGGTCATCCTGGTATAAGGAGAACATTTTACTTTGTCAGGAAATTCACTGCCACGATTTCTAAGGCATCAGTGAGGGTTGTAGTAGGAACTTGCAAGGAGTGGCAGTCAATTGACCAGACCCCCACATGTTGGCTGAAAGACAAATTGAATGTAGGTGATATTTGGTATCGAGTGGGAATGAACATAACACATTACCAGGGCTGATGCTACCTGTTGTTGATAGATTGTGGGCCTGTTTTTCTATTGGATGTCACCTGATGCAGCAAGCATCATTGATCACTTAGAAAACCTATTCAACAAGCGCGGTCCACTGACTGACATGCTCCCTGACAATGACACATCATTTTGCAGCAAGCTCTTCAGAGACTTCCTGAATGCATGTCCCTTTGGGTAATGGCATCACGGAGTGGTATTATCAAAGTGTAAAGCAGATTGTGGCAAGAAAACTGTGTTCCACAAAGGAAACGGTTTATTGGTACAACGTTACCCTAAAGGACAATGTCTCGCCACTGACTGCTTCCACCAACATGATTCATTGCTACCCAAGGGATTGATGCACTGTCCCCAAACAACAACAGAGTAGTTATGAAGTGGGAAATTGTGTCTGGATGAAGATCCTGGATCGACAGTGCACCTCCCCTTATACACCTGAACATAGGTATGATTAGCCTACAAACATCCTTGTTGACAGGATGCCTTGTCACGTAAAGGACCTGCACCCCTTGTGGGTTCAAGTGCCATAAGAGAGGAGGACAGTGAATTTTCTACTCAAAGTACAAGAATGATCACCATCAGCAATGCATGCGGTGATCTCTGAGGCAAGCAACCCCGGGGTCTGACACAGACGCATCAGGTAACACTTCTGCAGACGAATCGTCCAGGGAGGAAGTCTTATTGCCATGAAAGAGCGCAAGGCAAATGTGACCAGCCCCCGGTTGCCACATATGTCATCATGCGATAAGGGGGGAGTGTAGTGAGAATAACACTGCTGTAGTTATACAGCAGCTTATAGAACCTGGTTGTTGGTTCGAACTTGTGTCTGTCAGAACATGACGTAGGAGTGACGCGAATACATGGCTCAATTCAGGAGCCTAGATATACGAAAAGTTGTGTGGGCTCTGATGCTAATAAAACCGATGGATTTTCTATGTTGTCAGTTGAGCAGTTGCTTGTACCACTATCATCATGATTTTCACATGGGCTTTCAGAGAAAAATGATTTCAATAACTGGGTTAAAGTGGACAGAAGTAATGAAGGGGCACTCCAAATGAAAAAGTTTTTTGAACTTGAGTCTTTTCAATCAACAACAATAATCGCTGTCCTGTTGATCATTGCCGCTGTCACTGTTGCCACAACAATTAAGGCCATCAATCATCAGAGCTATCATCCATCAACGGCACACACAATTCATCATCACTTGACGCTGCGGCTTCACTGTCTTCACTGTCTTCACTGTCTTGTTCACCATCCGGGCGAAGGTCTCTTACATTGCGAGGCACTCCATCTACACATATCGTTTGGGGACTCGCCACTTCCGTCACAGTTCCCATCCTCCATTCACTAGTGCACCTGTTAAGCCAGGCCCCCATAAGCACAGTGACCCCCTTTTTATAAATTCCATGCTTGTGTTCTACCTTTCACTCGGACTACATCCTTTAGTTACTCCAGAGTTTTGCTGGCCAGTCCAAAGTGCGACAAATGTTCAGCAACTTTGGTTGTGGATGAGATACATTTCACGGTAATCCCTTTCATCTAACAGTCCTTCTGCCATCAACAATGCCAGTATCCGTCCTTCGTACCCAATTTTACCACTCTCGCCATCCCTCACTTGGTTCATTCTGCTAGTATCAGCAACCACCCGTTTTTATTACAGCTCGCCCATCTGCCATGCAAATTACATCTCGTGCGCTCTGGGTCTCTCATGCACAGCACAGGCAATTCTTTGCCGCTTACATCGGGAAGATCAGCTATGCACATTACACAAAGAAGTGGAGCCTCCTTACAGTTTAAGAAACCCTTTTGGGAGTGGGGGTCTTATAAATACAATTGGTATATTTTAAATCCTAGTGACAAGGTATCTGTAAAAATCTGTATTCAACATAATCATCTAAAATAATCACAAGGACCAAAGTTGAATTTAAGCAAAGAAAGGTTACTGGATTATTATTTTTTTATTGATTTTTATGACATGTCAACCTATCTATGGTTATTTTATGCCTAGAGGTTAGGGAATTGCATATATTGTACATTTAAATTTTCATTTTTTATGTAGTTTCAAAAGTTATTTTGCACACAGTTATATATCAGACATTTCTATTTAATACAAATAATTTGGAAACAGATCTATTTGACCCATAGGTGGAACCCTAACAGGTACTATCACTCCAAGTCAAAGTGGGAGTAATGACAATGATAGGGTACTCCACTCTCCAGAGATCTAAAACTGGAGTCTCATTACCAGATGCAGTTTTGTGTCATATCAAGTACACCCCTTTTTGGTGTAGGTCTTACCCTTTGCAAGGAGATACAGTCAGTGTATTCTAAGCCTCGCTGATAGTTTGAGGTTTTCTTTTGAGTTACATTGAAGTTTTAAAACTCTAATATCAATTTGATACAAAGATTACAATGTTTTAAAGTATTGTTGTACGCTTGTGCTACTTTTCTTACATTCCTGGTTATTTTTGGTGTGTTTTCATTTGACTTTTTTTGAGTTTACAAAAGTGTATAGAATGTACTGTGCTGTATTTTTTTATTGTTATAGTATGTTTTATTTGACTAGCTTCTATTACCACAAGCCTTCTGTTACTATTTTATTGGATATAAAGATTAAGTTATACCTATTAATAGAATTTATATTATAATTGTAAATAATTGAATAAAATACTATATAATTAACAATTAATATTTTTTTTGAATTGCATTGAAGTTTTAAAACTTTAATATCAATTTGATGCAGTTTACTGAATTCCAGATGCTCTTTTGTTCCTTTTTTTAATTAATAGAAATAACAAAAATTAATGTTTACCTTTTCTTTCTTTCTCATCATCTTCTTCTGTGATAAAACCAGCACAGATGATAATAGCACGAGAAATGTAGTGATGTTGTTCATATGATGAGTGCCGGAGGGCACTGGCATCTCCCCAGACATTTAGAAGAGTCTTAAATACCTATGGGAGGAAAAAAAAATGATATTACTCTAAAATAAATTCCAGTTATTTAATAAGAAAATGCTGTAAATTTTATTACATTAATTTTGATCAGTTTTTCTTCCTTTTTTTTTTTTTGGTAATGTTATTCTTAACACTATCATTCACTTTGATTGATTGATTTTAATGGCAATTAAACTCATCTAGGGTTATCTTATGCCTAGATGTTAGAAAATCGCATTCATTTTGCATATTTACATTTTTTGTGTAGTTACTTAAGAATATCCTTGTTGTTTTTACACATATACGAATTATCTTTAGAGATTTATTTAAGCCATAGATGGGACTAACAGGTACTAGTACTCCAGGTCAGGGTGGGCCTGGGAGTAATGGCAATGAAAGAGTACTCCAGACTACCCAAATCTCAAGCCTGACCATCAGATGAAGTTTAATGTCATACCCAGGATATGTACATTAGGTCAGGACGATTTTGGATCTGTAAATTCTCCCACGTGGCAAAAGTTGCAAATTAACATAAACAATTACTACACAAAATATTTTTCTTCAAAAATTTATCATAATTTGAGAAAATGAATTTTAAAGACTAAAATAATTGTAAATTGTCATTATTTCAATACTACTCAAAAGATAAGTAGGTCAAATTAAAACCGGATCTTGAAGAAAACAAATGTAAAAAAGATACGTTTAACAATAGATTAAAAAAAAATTGCAATCACCATAATGTTCTCAATATATCGAATAAAAGTAAAAAAAGACAAAAAACTAAACACTATGAAATATTTTATTCAAAATATTTTATTTAAAAAATATTCAAATAATTACGTATTATTTCTAATAGGTTATTTTTATCGTTTGAGCAAGTAGAAATTATCTCCCTTTAACTTGTATTTTTACTTTAAAAAAGACCTTAATAATCACTGTTTTTATTTTCAAAGTTGTCTTTTATTCGTAAAGCTGTAGTGTTTATGTGCTAATCTAGGAACTTGCATTTATTCTGTTGGCTTCCTAGTAAAGATCTCTACTTTTATCATATTTTTCTAATTTTATTTTTAAATTTGATATGGAAATTTTAATTCAATTTGTGTAATTTCTGATAACATCATACAATATATTTTCCTTTCATGTATTTTAATAAAAATGGTTAGAAAATGCACTTTCAATATTGATTGAGGGGTGATTTTACTTTTTTCTTTCAAACCTAGTATTGATATAAAAAATATCATCTTTGATAATTGCAAAATAGATAGGGCAAGGATAAAATCAAATACCCATGAAAGGTGTGGAAAAACTTGTTTGTATAGGTTTTCATGGATGAAATGACAGATACTTTGTTGTACTAAGAAATTGTGAAAGCTAATGGAGAGAAAAGAGTGAAAAAAGCAAAGTGATCAGAACGCCACTTGACTTTCACAAAGGAGATGGGATATGAAAGTGAATATCTCACTCATAGAATTATCCCTAATATTGTTGCAACTGGTGCTTTTCTTGCAGAAGAAGTTGTTTCTGTTTTTGAAGAATTTAACATCATGGCTACACTTAAAGCTGTTCTTCTAGACAACACCAATACAAATACAGGTTGTGAGGATGGACTTGTAGAGAAAAAGATACAGAGAAGTTATACACACCACTGGTTGCTCTCTGCATCAAAATGATCTTCATGGTTCCCACTTGTTTTAGGAAATCATTTTCCAGGACATTTACGGGACACTTTTAAAATTTTCTAGGATATCACTTGTTCACAGCAATTTCATAATTTAATTGATATTAATCTAATATTGACACATTTAGACAGTTTTATTTTTACTTTTTTATGTTTTATTCTTATTATTTTATGATGCAGGGTTAATGAAGTATCTTGGGTTCATTATAGATGATGCCTACATCTACCAATTAACTATACAGGGCATCCACAAAGTCTATATGCACGTTAAAGTTATAAATTATTTAAAGCGCACTCTGATTTTATAGACACCCTGTACAATAAAATTGTCTGGCCTCCTGTTTTTGCTTAGCCATAATCAACATTACTGGGTTTTTTTAATCAGCAAATCAATTTAGATAATGTTTTAAATAAATCTTTTTTTAAAAATTGAATTTGTACAAATTTAAAATATTTACCATGCTGTGTTTCTTGCTTTTTATCAGCAAATATATATATATATATTTTACAATGATCCCCCCTCGCTTTATACCTGTATTATATTTTATATACTATTGTATAATAATAAAGTAAAGTCGTCGAGGGAGGGGGGGGGCCTAATGTCAGTATCATCCAAACAGCAAGAGAGTCTATACCCTTTTCACTAGCGCTAGACCAAGAAGACTGTTATTGCGTCTGAGGTGGAGAGCCACATCTACCATCAGCCACTTACTTTAGAGCACAGATCCCTGTGCTACTCATATGCTAAGTTGACAAGGGCTGGTATTGAACCAAGAACCTTATGGTTCCCAGGCAGATGCTCTATCAACTGAGCTAAACTGGCCCTATATTAGTTATATTTTCAAGTTGAAATAATAGATAAGGAAGGACATGGAAAACAAGACATCTTAAAGAAGCAGCTCATATGTTGAGCTGTATTGACCTATTGAGTAGACCAAATACAGAGATGAATACAATATGGGAATCATACAAGCTGTGTTAATTATTATTCTATGTTACTGCTGCCCTTGATCAGGATTGAACCTGCAATCTAGAGATAACTGTCTCTTAGAACTGTCTTAACTTAACTCCTTTATCCACTAGGCCATGTGTCCAATTGGACAATCCAGTGAAAACAAATTTCAAGCCTTGCTAAAATATTTACTTTTTTTTTTTTTTTAAATTAAATCATTTTAATCGATTAAACACGGCTGAACATGATTATAAAGAAAATGTTCAAGTTAAATGTTCTGAATTTTACGAAATTTTACGTCTTGTAAAACAGAATTTATTTTTAAACCTTTAACTCTTTAACAAATATCTCAGCTTTAAAGTAGTCTGACTGACAAATTCGAGTCTTGTTCATGTACAGTATCATGTAAAAATAAATCAAAATATCGCTACATGATGAAAGCAAAACTTCATCGGAGGAAATCAACCAGTACCCACCCAATTAGAAGCATTTTTACCATTTAATGAATATTCATGACTAATATGGGAAATCTTGGGTAGATTTGGTGAGCGTTAAAAATTTAAAAAAAACAAAACACCATCCTTGTTATTTTACTAGTTATATTTGTTAAGTGTAACAATAACATTAATTTTGTCTCCAATAATTCAAATTTTCCAGGACAAATTACAAAATGTTTCCAGGATTCTTTTTACAAAAAAGACACCCTTTTCCAGGTTTTCCAGTACTGGAAAATTTACATTTTATTTTCCAGGTTTTCTTGTGTGGGAACCCTGGAACTTCCTTTTAGAGCTCTTTTCAGGTATGTTGATGGTACTCCAAGAAGCTCTACAACATTCACTGATCTACATGGTAAATTGATTACCATAATTTACCCCAAATAACATTTGGTAGTCTTCTGGATACTTCTTGTTATACTAACAAGGAAATAGATGACCTGAGTTGTGACCAGAAACTTCTCTTGGAACATACAGTAGGGATTTTTAGAGGAAAGGTGAACCCTAAATTTGCTGGATGGAAAATTGAGTCTATAAATCAGGCAAGATGGTGACTTTGCCTATTAGGATAAGGTGTTTATCGGCTCAAGGTGCTTATCCACAAGAAATGACTGCCAAACTTCACAGCTTTATTAATTTCATCATTGATTGGCTGGTTTGAAATCAAAAAGGATATCAAGTTCCATAACTAGCAACCTTATATTTTCTGTGTGATCAAAATGATTAAGCAACAGCCACTTGAAATCTAAGACCATACTTTGATTCTAAGGGCTCTGGTCAAAGTTGGTAAAATCTTCCCAATATGTTTTTCAAGGGATATTCAAAATAAAATAATCCCTTCATTTGTGCCCAGCAACATCAATATTTTTTTTTTGTTTTTTTGTTTCATTCATAATATAAAAAATCGTCTGTTTTTTAATCTTTTAAAATGTTATCACTGTTAGTTTAATTAATGAGGTAAAAAGCAGCATATCGGATGTGTTGGTAGTGATGGGGGCATATTTTCAATTTGAATTCTAGTTATAATATTTTATTTTAATACAATAAAATGACAACATTTTCTGATTTAAATATTGAAATTACTTAATTTTCTAACTAATTTCTAGGCCAAATGTTGTAAAAAAGAGGATCTTTTGGTGTATTTTAGCAGATGATCTTTGATGCTATTTCCTCAAACAATGGTGCAAGTAACAGATCTAATTTTTGGTATCAGCATTCATTATAGCAACATGCAAATTTTGCTGTTTGAGATAACTTGATATTTTTAAAAAAAGTGAAAAATCAACCTACATTTAAAAAAAAAGTGAAAAATCAACCTACATTGCCAAGACATTCCACCCCTTGGCTTAAGAGAGGTATTTTTATCCTTCTACAACGGATATACTCAGTATATTCTAAACCCCCATCAGTAAAACAATATCATTCTCTTTGGTATCCATTCAGTTCATTTCTATCTCCCAACAATTTTTATTCAATTACATCTTTTTTAAATTTGTCTCTACAGAAATAATATGTGATAGATTTCAATCAATTCACTGCCATTACTTTTCTTAGGAGTTTAAAATTGTTGCTTTCTATCCAGTTGTATTGATCTGAGCAATATTTTAGAAACCGAATCCAGATTAATATATACAGTGCATTTAAAAAAATATTAACATTTCTATGAGAGTTCCTGTGTCTTCTCGTAGCAGTAACTTCACTCTCACACCTCGTTCTACGTGACTAGTTTGCTGCCGCCTTGGCAAATAAATGAGCTCCTTTTATATCGTAGGCGTAATTTGCATAGGCCATGCTCATGCCACAAACGAGACATAACGAGACCACACCTTACAAATTCGCTCGTCAACGGCGACCATGCTTCTTCAGCTAAATTCAGGCAGAACCTGACAAACTAAGCAGATGCGTTTTGCCGGAGGTAAGTAAGCTTGTTCATTACACTCCCCCCTGATCTCATGATCACACACATGGCAGTTAAGGGGCGACCGCCTTCGACGAGTACTTCTTCGGAGAGGAGGGGGCTCCTCAGGTGGCAACATTTCCGCGTCGATATCGTGCGGATCAGAGTCATTCCCGGTGTCATCACTGCTGTCGTCTGGGTCTGTCTCTGCATCTTCTAGTCCAGGAAGTGAGTCTTCTGACCGCCTCACGTACAGCATTGGTGTCTCCGATTCACTGCTAGAGGACATTTCTTGATGGCTTTCTTCCAAAGCAGTAGATTCTCGCCGTGGGCGAAGATCCCTCACATGGCGTGGCACGCCATTGACCTGGACGGTGTGCGAGCTGATCATTCCGTCAACTCGTCCTCTACTAAATCTGGTGGTGCATCGTACGTTTGGGGGTTTGACCCAGACGAGATCACCTATCTTATACGGTTCCTTCGTATCTCTCGGAATCTCCGACACTTTGTCTATCCCCTTTATCCGCTGCTCGTAACTGTATATACCGTTGGCTGGCGCAGTTGACATTGTTATATCGTCTCTGGGTGTGACGTTGTACCAGTACACAGCCTCCTGGATGGAGAACTGCATCCTGGCTGCTATTCTTTTAACGGTGCGGTGACACCGTTCCGCTATCCCGTTACCCTCCAGGGTGTATGCACCTCTGTACCGCACTCGCACTCCCCATTCCGCTGCGAAGTCCCGAAAGTCTCGACTGCAGAAAGTCGGGGCGTTGTCTGTCAGTATCTCAACGGGATAACTTCTGCTGGCACCTTTATCTTGGACAGCCTGCAAACGCGCTCCGCTTTTTCAAACCATTCAACAATAGACGGACCGGTGGGGGATCCATCAAACTCGGGTATCAATTTCACATCGAAACCGTTCATCATGGAGTAGTAGCCGAAAATAGCTTGTGTCTTCTCGTAGCAGTAACTTCACTCTCACACCTCGTTCTACGTGACTAGTTTGCTGCCGCCTTGGCAAATAAATGAGCTCCTTTTATATCGTAGGCGTAATTTGCATAGGCCATGCTCATGCCATGAACGAGACATAACGAGACCACACCTTACAAATTCGCTCGTCAACGGCGACCATGCTTCTTCAGCTAAATTCAGGCAGAACCTGACAAACTAAGCAGATGCGTTTTGCCGGAGGTAAGTAAGCTTGTTCATTACAGTTCCTTTTTGATATTATGATTTTAAAGTTTCCACCTGTTCCCCATCCGTTTCAACACAGTATTGGAATCTTCCCCAGGTGGTTTCTGTAATATTAGTGTTGCTTTTTTTAAATAAAGATACTCCCATAAAAATATGTTTTTTAAATTTAATCACTTATAGGAGATTCAAAGAATATGATGACAGGAAAGGTGAATATACAGAGACTGTTTGACATTGTATCATAAAGATACTCTTATAAGGGTTTTAACATCCTTTTAAAAAATCTTTTATTCACCCTGTATTAGCATTCCCAGTTGATTTTTTTTATTTGAGGTTATTGTTATTTAATCACATTAGTTATATAGAGTTTGTAAATGGAGTTCAGAACTGTTTGAATTATGCAAATATCCCCAGTGGTTCAAAAGTTATGAAAAATTAAAACCCCGAAATTGGGGGTAAAAAAGTGGACATGATTTTGATAAAAAGATATTGGCATATTTTTTTATGGACCAATTCAGAACAAGAAATTCAGTAATTTCTTTATTTTTGAAACAATTTTGATAAAACTTTGCATTCTTATGTAAAATTCTATGTTCTTTCTGATTCTGCACTTAAATTTTATGTATCTCCAAGATTTGGGGAATAAAAAGTAGGAATATCAAGATTTTTTATGTTTTTTTAAAGTTTACCACAAGATTATTCAACATTTTCATTTTTATACTGTATGTATACACATATAATATCAATTTAAATATATAACATCACTTTGAACTTAAAAATACATTTCTAAATGCTTATGTTGAATTACATAAAAGAAATTGATTACCTATTTCATCATGTTTTTACAGACCCGGTCCACGTGTGCTGAGTTTTGTTTATATCTCTCGTAATTTTAAGTTGTTTTGTTTTTCCAAAATTGAAACTGTTAGGGAGAGTTATCTCCCCCTAACGATTCGAACCGGACTCTCTAAAGAGGAGGGAAAAATAGACTGCACAGCAGATCAGAACCGAGCAGGTCATACACTCTCATCCTCATTAAGCTAGAACTCTAATCTAAACCCATCCACTGTATTCCCTGTCAGTGAAGCATAAATAAAACAAGTATTGTTATTGTTAACAATTTCCCTGTTTTTATTATTCTGTTATCCCTTCATCTCGGATATAACAGATTTTGTGGCGACGAGGATTGTTTTGAAGATTCTACACACGTGGATATATAAAAAAAAAATGGCGATTTCACAGGAAGCCTTAACACAAATTTTAAGCCAGCAACAAGAGATGTTCGCAAAACAGCAACAAGAGTTCATGGCTATGATGACTCAACAATTCAATCAGCAATTTAATCACCAGGTTGATATTCTACAGGGAAAACAGAATTTGAACACAAATTCAGCCGAGGAAATGGCAAAAACTATCACGGAATTCACCTATGATTATAAGAACGGAAAAACTTTTGCTTCGTGGTACAAGCGATGGATAGACCTTTTCCAAAACGAATTCTCACACAAAAACGAAGAATGGAAAATTCGTCTATTAATTCGGAAGCTGGGTACCCAGGAACATGAAAGATTTACAAATTATATCATTCCCAAGGAAGCTACGGATTTTTCCTTCGCTGAAACAGTAAACTTGCTTAAAGAAATATTCGGAAATAAGCAGTCACTATTCAACACCCGGTTCAATTTCCTGAAGTTGAAAAAAAAATGTGACGAAGACTTTGTAACATTCACTGGTATTGTAAATCGTGAATGCGAAAAATTTAAACTGAGTTCTCTCACAGAAGAACAGTTTAAATGTCTAATCTTTATCAAGGGACTTACCTCCGAAGCACACAGTGATATTCGGGCGAGGTTACTCAGTAAATTAGAAAACGATAAAGATGTGACAATTCATGCGCTCACAAATATATGCAACGACATGGTAAAAATTAAAAGTGATACCATTTTAGTGCAAAAACAAAGTACCACACCATCAACTTTTAACGTTCAGGCTAAAAGGTAAACAAACCTTCCGAGGCATGCTGGTTTTGCGGAGAAATGCATTATTCAAAGTTTTGCCCGTTTAAAAAACATAAATGTAATGTTTGCAAAAAAATTGGTCACAAGGAAAACTTTTGTGAGCCCAGACAAAAAAATGGGCCGAAATTCCAACCAGGAAAAAAATCCGTAAATAAAAAACAGTGGAACAGACAAACGGCACAAACAAACTCAGTGTTTGCTACCTTCAAAACGGACTACAAAAGCAGCCGGAAATATTTAGTTGTTTCAGTAAACGATAAACAAGTTCGTTTTCAATTCGACACAGCGTCAGATATTACACTGATATCTCAAGAGACATGGAAATACCTAGGAAAACCTAGATATTCTGAATCACAACACATGGCAAAAAGCGCTTCTGGTGACCTATTTCAGCTTACCGGTGAGTTACATTGTAATGTGACATTTCGGAATATTGCTTTCTCGGGTTTATGTTATCTTGCTGAGAATTCAGAACTAAATTTACTCGGTCTCGACTGGATCGAAAAATTAAAACTTTTCGACATTCCTCTCAGGTCTGTTTTTAACACATTCAGCATAACGTCTGTTACGGAAATTGAACGTTATTTTACTAGTGAACTTAAAAATAAGTTCAGCAATGTTTTTCAGGAGGGCCTTGGTTGTTGCACAAAAATTAAAGTATCTTTAAAATTAAACAAGGATGCTAAGCCTATTTTTAGGCCGAAACGACCAGTACCTTATGCCGCACTGGATGTGGTGGAAAAAGAACTGCTACGTCTTCAGCAACAAGGAGTAATAGAGCCTACAAATTACTCCAAATGGGCTGCTCCCATCGTGGTTGTAAGAAAGCAAATGGGAAGGTCCGGATATGCGCGGATTATTCGACTGGACTGAACAATTCTCTGGAATCACATCAATATCCTCTACCAATTCCAGAGGATTTGTTTACAAAATTAAATGGCGGAATTTTCTTTGCAAAAATCGATTTTTCCGATGCCTTTCTCCAACTCGAAGTTGAAGAGGAGTCCAAGGAGCTCCTTACAATAAACACCCACAAGGGTTTATTTAGATTTAACCGGCTTAGTTTTGGGGTTAAACCTGCACCAGCCATATTTCAGCAAACTATGGACGCCATGTTAACGGGACTGACAGGAGTTGCAGCATTCATTGACGACATCATCGTTACAGCTGCATCTCAGGATGAACTTTTGCAACGATTGTTTTCAGTTTTCAGCCGAATCGGTGAATACGGATTTCGGGTTAAGGCTGAAAAATGTGAGTTTTTCCGGGACAAAATTAAATACCTTGGGTTTATAATAGATAAAAACGGTAGACAACCCGACCCGGAAAATACCAAAGCAATTAAAAATATGCAGGCACCTGTAAATATAAAAACTTTACGTTCCTTCCTTGGCATGGTTAGCCACTACAGTGCATTTTTGCCCGAACTTCACAGAGTTCGTGCACCTCTCAACAGTCTTCTCAAGAAAGATGCTACATGGGACTGGTCTGATGCATGTCAGTCAGCCTTCACAAAGGTAAAAACTTTACTTTCCTCAAATCTTTTGCTGACACATTATGATCCATCCATGGATATTGTCGTGGTCTCGGATGCCTCTAATTACGGCGTTGGAGCTGTTATTTCTCATGTTTTTCCTGATAACAGTCAAAAAGCAATTGCTCATGCATCCAGGTCACTTACACCTGCAGAACGCAACTATAGCCAAATTGAAAAGGAAGCCCTGGCTATAGTATTTGCTATAAAAAAATTCCATAAAATGCTGTATGGACGACATTTTACTTGATCACAGATCACAAGCCTCTTCTCAGCATTTTTGGATCCAAAAAGGGGATTCCCGTGTACACAGCAAACCGTCTACAAAGATGGGCTACTACATTGTTGGACTATAACTTTACTATAAAGTACAATAGGACTGATACAATTGGTCATGCTGATGCACTATCTAGGCTCATGACTGTACAAAATAAAGTACCAGAGGACTCAGTCATTGCAGCTGTATCTCTGGAGCCAGAAGTCACTTCAATTTTTGCATCTCACTGTGAGAGCATTACCGGTTACTTCTACAATGATCCGTGAAGCTACAATTTCCGATCCAGTGCTACAAATAGTGAAGCGCTTTCATCATACAAAATGGCCAAAAGTATGCACAGACAAAAGAATCCAACCTTTCTTTCAGCGTCGAGCTTCATTGTCAGAAGTCGATGAATGTCTTCTTTTTGCTGAGCGCGTTATCGTTCCATCCTCATTACAGGACAGAGTGCTCAAGCAATTTCATTATGGTCATCAAGGTATTAGTCGTATGAAAGCCCTAGCACGCAGTTATGCTTACTGGCCAAATATGGATAAGCAGTTAGAGGAATTAGCACACACATGTACCAACTGTCAATTGGCAGCAAAATCTCCCAGGAAAACTACACTGAGTTCCTGGCCTATCCTGAATCCCCTGGTTACGCCTTCACATTGATTTCGCTGGACCTATAAATGGACAGTGTTATTTTATACTTGTCGATGCTTACAGCAAATGGCCAGAAATTTTTCAAATGAATCGCATCACTTCAGACGAAACAATCCAAAAGTTGAAACAGATCTTCAGTCGCTTTGGAATTCCCCAGATATTAGTTTCGGATAACGGAACTGCCTTCACTTCAGGTACCTTTGCAAATTTCTGTGCACTTAATGGTATACAACACATTAAAACACCACCCTTTCATCCACAATCAAATGGACAGGTGGAGCGTTTTGTAGACACTTTTAAGAGGGCACTCATCAAAAACAAAGGGGAGGGAACCACGCAAGAAATATTGGAAATATTCCTCAGTAGTTACAGAGCTACACCCAATCCCAACACACCTAATGGTAATTCACCAGCAGAAGCACTGATGAATCGCAAAGTTCGTCTACATATAGATGTCATTCATCCTACTCCAAAACATTCCCAAACAAGGAATATGATGATGGAGGAACAATTTAACCAACATCATGGCGCAGTGAAACGCACATATGTACCAGGACAATCTGTACTTGCAAAGGACTACCGCAATGGCAAGGAAAAATGGATTCAAGGTCGCATTATACGTCGTTCTGGAAACGTCATATATGATGTTGATATAGAATCTACAGTTTGGGTTCGACATGCAAACCAATTACGGTCTTCTCACCTTCCAGAGACTATATCAAATTTTACCTTACCGCTGGATATTTTATTGGACACTTTTGAACTGCCTCCACAACGTCCCCAAGACATACCAACGGAAAATCCTAAGACACCAAATAAATGTGTGCTTAGAAGATCCTATAGATTTCGGAGAAAACCCTATCAACTACACATAGATTCCCGAAACAAAACATATGAGCTAAAAGCTAAATAGGGGAGGTGTTAGGGAGAGTTATCTCCCCCTAACGATTCGAACTGGACTCTCTAAAGAGGAGGGAAAAACAGACTGCAAAGCAGATCAGAACCGAGCAGGTCATACACTCTCATCCTCATTAAGCTAGAACTCTAATCTAAACCCATCCACTGTATTCCCTGTCAGTGAAGCATAAATAAAACAAGTATTGTTATTGTTAACAATTTCCCTGTTTTTATTATTATTTCTGTTATCCCTTCATCTCGGATATAACAGAAACTGACGTAAAAAATAATTCAGTTGTTAAAAACACATAAAAGTTACTTTTATGTGTTTTTAACAACTGAATATTTTAAAAATTGGACGAGAAATAAGTGATGAATTACTATTTAAACTTTATGGTCTGGATAAACAATGCCTAGCTGAGAGTTTACGTTACGGAACGGAGGACAAGTAAATTTGAGTTTTTTTCTTCAAAATTCTAAGTTTCAAAGCAAATTCCTGATGGTATACAATCGTTTTTATTTCACACATTATATATGAAAATAATCCTAAGGCTGTCTCCTATCAGGCATATAGTGTTTTTTTTTTGGTTATCTTATATTTTGGAAGAAATTGCTTTTAACTTTGGTCTATTGTAGTTTCACTCCCAAAGGTCAGAAAAGAAAAAAACAAATTTCTGCTTGTAGTGTCCCCTATTTAATTGTAAAATTTCAAGAATATTAATAAACATTAACCACTTGGATTTTACCAAAAAAAATTACACAGAAAATTCGACCGCAGAACAAAATTTGTATCACACATTTTCGGCTAATTAAACACATAATACCGTTTTAACTCACTGTAAAAAATAATTCAATAGATAAAAACACATAAAAAATATATATTTAGAAAGATTATTTCATTTTCTTTCCAATCATATAAATTATTTAAAAAATTGGTCCCGAAATACACTAGTAATTACCTTTTTAAGCTTATAAGGCTAAAATTATGAGATTGTTTACAAGTAAATTTGACACTTTTCTTTTCAAAATTAAAACATTGAGCAAAATCCCTGACGGTATACAATAGTTTTTATTTCCCACATTATATATGGAAATAATTTTGAGTCTGTCTTCTATTACTGGTATAGTGCTTTTTTTTTGCTTCTCTTATATTTTTTAAGGAAATCGCCTTCAAATTCGCTCTATTGTATTTTTGCTTCCACAGGGCCTAGAAACAAAACAAAAAACCCTGTTTGTACTTCCAGATGTCTTCTAATTGAGTGTAAAATTTCAAGAATATTGATAAAGATTAGCCACTATGATTTTGAAAAACAAAGTAGTGTGTAAAAATTAGTCTAAAAACTGTCATATTTTATGTTTTCGTTTTTTTGAAGCATAATATCATTTTAACTCGCTGTAAAAAATCATTCAATTGATAAAAACATGTAAAAATTATATATTTAGAAAGATTATTTTCTTTTTAAATTAATTTATTGTTGATAAAAGCTAATAAAAACAATTTGAAAGACACTTACCTGTAAAAATAATGATCGTCTAATGGGGGAAGAGGCCAGATAGCCTAGAATATTCTGTAATAGTAAGTTCTGATAAAAAAAAAAAAAATAATAACATTTAGTACATAATGTGTAACAAATACTGTAATTATTTTTTCACCTAGTCTGACTATTAAAAATTTCTGCTATAAAGTAAATCCAGCAATTATTTCATGCTGTGTGAGTGTGTGTGTATGTATATATAGAACACTAGCAGTTGAAGTGAAAGGATATCTTTTTCAATACTCCAAGAAAAAGATGGATTTTCATGTAAATAAGGGAAAAGAAGATTATTATTTATTCATTTATCTATTTGTGTTTTAACAGAGATGGGGCAATCTCATTATATGGCAAAACTCTGAAGTAAGTATGACTTCATATGCCTCATGCCTCGATAGCAATATCAAATTTATTGAAAATGATGTCAACATATGTAAAGCATGGACTGCTATTGACAAGATAACTACCATATGAAAACCTCATCTCTTTGATAAAATAAAATAGGAATTCTTTCAAGCTGTAGACATATTAGTACTACTATATGGTTGCACCACTTAACTTTAATTAAACACTTGGAGAAAAAGCTACAAAAGTATGCTGTTGTTACATAGAACACAAGTCGAGTGGCATAAGTGAAGACATACTGTATTCTCAAAGGAAGCAGGTTAGGTTTTGTTTGGCATGTAGGACTTTGATCTAAGATTAAACCTGTGTCATTCGGAATATGAAAAGGCAATGCTTGAGCGTAGCACTGAAGAATGAGTTATCCCAAGATCTCTGTAAACCTGTTAAACCCAGATGCTTGTATGAAAGCTATAAGCATGGGTATAAATAAACCAGCAAAAACCCAGGATGGACAGAGGAAAACAGTGTGTGTTACGAATCAGACAGCAGCCGCGTAGTGGTTTAGAAGAAGAAGAAGAAAACACCAAGAAGTATAAGTTGACTGCGACAAGACAGCAACTGGAGAAGAAGTGTTGGACTAAGTTTTTTTTTGTACCCCCCTCAACAAAGACTTTTTGTGTGAACTTAACAACTGTGAGCTATTTTGAACAAATCATGGAAGCTGCACCATACAAAACAACAGTTGTAGTGCCAAATACATCCCATCTTGCAAAGTACTGCAGTAGGAATTAAGAACAAACTCTCCTCATAAAAAATCAATCAAAAGAAAATAGCAAACTAGTAAACTTTCTCTTGTAGTCTCCTACACATGGACACGCTAGTTTGGCTTGACCAGTAAAAACTTGCATTCATCATCTCTGGTGGACATAGGGTGCCATCTAGAGATGGTTGACAGCAAGTGTGATATGAGACTACCAAGTTGAAACCTCACTTTTATCATACTCTTTCTCCCACCCACACAACTTAAGTTCACCAGAACCCTCCTCTCACAGCAGTAGCAGCAGCTGAAGTGCGCCAACTAGAAATGGAGTAATCATTTGAAAATATTAAATGATTCTGATTGGTCAATAACAACCAACCAGAAGATGAGATGGTTGTACTAAAAAGTAAATGAAAAACTGCTAGAAGGAAAAATATTGAAAACAGTCATAGAGATGCCGTAAACCTATGAACTTGTATGCATCATCCGTGCGGGAAATATTCAATGGATTGAACATTCTAGAAAGGAACATAAGGCTTGCTCATATCATATATTAATATGAGTCAATATGCTATTGATCAGGTGGAAACAAACCCAGATTCTTCATCCATGAAAACTAAATATAACATCATTATCCTTCGGCCATCATGGTTTATCTTGACTCTAGAGATGAGAAGTATAAAAAGGAATGAGTGAATTATGATGACGGAATCTCTCATGTAACAGAAAATAAATGATATTAGAATGAGGAGAAAGCAAAAGTCGATGAATCAAATATGATTCTGAAAGAAATAAAATACAGAACTTAAAACAGATAAGTTTTATTTGATCCGTTCCCCTGCCTTGATATTTGCATACATCCATATATATTCATAAAGTATACTGTACATATATCATTACACGAAAATAATAAGATCCCCAAATTTTGTTCATCATGTTTGTTCATTCAAATTGATGAACAATATAACTTTCTTTTTGAACTATCTCTACCCAAACCTTGTTTAATCATTTTTTTTATTTCATTCATTGTTATTAAAGCCATATAAAATTGACGATTGTGTTGTCTCGTTCATACCAGTTGCCTGTGAAGTTTTAATCATGCAAAATCGAAACCAGGAGTAGAAGAACTTCTATGTTTATATATTTAAAGTTTTTTTTTTTATTATTATTCAGCGGGTATATTAACAGTCAAAAGGTGATAACCCTGACTCATCTTTGCGATATTCATAACACAAGAGGAGAGAGAGAGAGAGAGAGAGAGTGAAAGGAATCCATACTGTTGGCATGCCTTGATGCTGCTGCTGATATATATTTAAATTTTGCCAGTGTAGCTTCAGCTTGAGTGCAGCAACCCAAGTTATTTGTGAACACTGGAGAAGAACACTTGTTTATGTTTTTGGTCCAGTCCTTAATGACATTCCAAGCTGAAGATCTGGATACAACATGGCAAACAAAATTGAGTGAAATATTCAGAACACCCAGTGACTTGATAAAAATCAAATCCCAATAGGTTATTGTTATAACGCGCTTAGCGAATAATAAGACGTGTAGCCCAGTTGACGTTAACTGCGAGAAGAACTCACTTCCGCCTTTTATTTGCAACAATACAAGATGGCTGAAACAGTACTTCCGTTTCATACAAACAATGTTATAACCGGTGCTTCCGGTTCTTAGTATATCACATCCCTCCCCACTTAGCATGAAACATCCATAGGTCCCTCCCCGGAACTCTGGCAAGAACTCCCATTACTTATAGGAGGCATTGTCCGACTCTCAGACATAGTTACATCATCATCATCTGTAGCCTCTGGAGATTACTTAACAGCAATTTCCCCAGTTAAGGGGCTGGCACTGAGTCATTTCCCTTTTGTCTCTGGTTTCATGTTGGTGCGCTGTCTTTTGGGTTTATTCTCAGTATTGTTCCTTCTTTCCTCCTCTTTGCGTTTCTGAAACCGTGTTCTCATGCGAGTTCTGGGGTGTTCATCTTCCAAGCTGTCACCGGTTGTTGAAAAACTGCTATCTCTGTAGGGTGCAGGAAGCTGTGTACAAGATGTTGAGTGCCCTGTAACTGTTTGTTCCTGACTCCCCTGAGGCTGCCTTGATTCTTCTGGACCTCTCACAACAGGTTCTGTTGGTATATTCACGCGAATATGATCCACATGCCTTTTCCATAATTGACCATCTTCCAATCGCACTCTAAAAGTCAGTGGACCAAGCTGCTCCTCTAAAAATCCGGACAACCATTTTGGCCTCCCGTGAAAATTCACCACACTAACACTATCTCCAATATGGAACATCCTTTCACTACGATATCTATCCATTGTTTTTTTAGTATCATCTATTTTCGTGGTGACTTTGGTAGATAAATCTGGATACACAAGGTCCAGACGAGATCGAGGTTGACGGCCCATTAGTAGCAATGCTGGTGATTGACCCGTTGTTGATTGCGGGAATAACCGGTATCTGGCTAATACACGCAATAATCGTGATTCCAAATCTCCAGTAACTTTTTAAAGACCACTCTTAATGGTTTGAACTGCACGCTCAGCCAGTCCATTTGAGGAGGGGTGGTATGGTGCACATCTAACATGCTTAATGCCATTTAGGGTACAGAACCTGGAAAATACCTTACTAGTAAAACTGCTAGTGTTGTCAGATACAATCACATGTGGACTCCCATGAGTGGCAAACGTGCGTCTCAACATCCTTTCTGTTTCTGAAGAAGATGGGGATGACACATGTGCATCTATATATTTACTGTGTGTGTCGACAATCACTTGAATCCACTTGCCCTGGATAGGGCCCGCATAATCCATGTGCACTCTGAACCAAGGCCTTCCTGGCCATTCCCAGGGATGCAATGCACTAGCCTGAGGCATATTTGCACTATCTTGGCACATAATTCAATATCTGCATCCATTTTAGGCCACCAAATGTGACTATGAGCAAGAGACTTCAACCAAGGCCCAACGTTGAACTCTAGCACTTCCTGTTGGTGATATTGCACGGTCCTCTTTAAAAAGCCCAAGCAGTGGTTTATGATCCGTGATGATAGTAAATTCTTGACCATAGATATATTTATGGAATTTGGAAACTCCAAAAATGACTGCCAGTCCTTCATGTTCTATCTGGGCATAATTTCATTCTGCCTTTGATAATGTCCTGGAGGCAAAATAAATCGTTTATTCACTCCCGTCTTTTATATGTGATAACACTGCCCCCACACCCACTGGAGATGCATCCACTGTCATGATAAGTTTAAGTTCAGCATTGTAATGAACCAAAACACTAGTTGACATTAGCAACCCCTTTGATTGCTTGAAAGTAAAGGCTTCGTCTGGTCCCCATTTCCAGGGAACTCTCTTTTGTAGTAATTTGTACAAGGGAGCTAAAACTGTGCTGATATTGTTTAAGTACTGCCGATAGTAATTAACAAAAGCTAAAAAACTATGCAGTTCAGACACATTCTTTGGGGTGGGTGCTTTATGAAGTGCATTGATTTTATCTTGTGTTGGGTGGATTCCTTCAGAATCAATCCTATGGACCAGGTATGAAAGTGACGACTTTTTAAATTGATATTTATCCCCTTTAAGTCGGAGACCAGCATCTCGTAATCTCTTTAATACTGCCCGCAGCTTCCTATTATGCTCTTCCATAGTTTGTCCAAAGATTAGGATGTCGTCTAGATAAGCAACTGTCTTTGGTACTCCTTAAATAAGTTGATCTATGATCCTTTGAAAAACTCCTGGCGATGAAGCAATACCAAAACACAACCGAGTATACATAAAAAGACTTTTATGTGTGTTTATTGTAGTTAGTTTTTGTGACTCTTCATCCAAAGTAACCTGTAAATACGCGTTACTCAAATCCAGTCTCGTAAAATACTGTCCACCTGAGACTTTGGAATACAGGTCGTCTATATTTGGAATGGGATATTTGTCTATTTGCAAAACAGGATTAACGGTCTGTTTAAAATCCCCACAAATCCGAACTTGACCATTTCTCTTTAAAATGGGGACAATAAGGGAAGCCCATTCTGCAAAACGGACTGGCTTGATAACAGAGGTAGCAACCATTCGCTGAAGTTCACTTTCAATTTTATCTCTAATTGTTAAGGGTACGGGTCTAGCTTTCATAAAACGAGGTTTGCTATTATCTTTAACATACAATTTTGCTTTTTCAATATTCAATGTACCCAAGCCTGGTTTAAAAAGTTCTGCAAATTCTTGATTAAAATCAGTCCATTCCATTTTGTTGCAGGTAGCATAAATATTAATTGGCAACTTTTGCAGCCAGTCTCTTCCAAGAAGACTTGGTCCAGAACCGGGTACAACTAACACTCTTAAATAATATGTTTTGCCCTGGTATTTTACACTCAGGTTAGCCACTCCTTTAGGTACAATGACCTCACCTGAATAGGTCCGCAACCTCTGTAATGTTGCCGTTTTTATAAGTCTCGCGTTCGGCAGTAAGTCAAACTGTTTTTTACTTATCAGAGTAGACGAACAACCGGTGTCAATTTCCATTTGACATTGAATACCATTTTAAAAAATATTACACATATATGGTTCACGGCTATTCGATCTCGTAAAAAATAAGGGTATGTCGTCTGTCTCTTGTATGTAATTCAACACCTTTTCCCTTTGTTCATTTTTACAAAATTTTGAAAAGTGATGTTTATTGTTACATTTAAAACAAATTTTTCCCCATGCGGGACAAAAAAATCTTTTCTCGTGCCATTTTCCCCCACAACCAAAACAAATTTTTTCTTTCTTTTGTAATTCAGTTGTGTTAGACTCAGAACACATTTTATTTACTTCATCTGTCTCTTTTTTCTTTATATGTGCAACGTCATTCATTGCTAATTCTATAGCTGTGGCCATTTTAACAGCTTCTTCTAACGACATATCTTGGGACAATAATTTTTCTTGAATTTTATCGTCCTTTAATCCACACACAAATTTGTCATGCAATGCTCTTTTTAAAAATGACCCAAATTCGCATGTAGAAGCCAAATGTTTAAGGCAAACAAGAAAATTAGAAATTGGCTCACCCTCCTCTTGTTTTGCATTATGGAAACGAAAACTTTCAGCCACTATTAGTTTTTTAGGTTTAAAATGCTCCAACAACAACTGGGTAATTTCCCCCAGAGACTTGTCGCTTGGTTTTTGAGGGGTACATAAATCCTCCAAGACTCTGTAGGTCCTTTCTCCAATTGTACTCAGTAATATGGCTTTGCATTTTACTTGGTTTTCATGTCCAATATCGTTTGCGATAAAAAACTGTTCTACTCGGTCTAAATAGGTTGATATATTTCCTGATTCCGTACAGAATTCTTCTAAATGTCCGAGTAATGGCATTTTCTTGAGTGAAACAGATCCTCGTCTGCCAATTGTTATAACGCGCTAAGCGAATAATAAGACGTGTAGCCCAGTTGACGTTAACTGCGAGAAGAATTCACTTCCGCCTTTTATTTGCAACAATACAAGATGGCTGAAACAGTACTTCCGTTTCATACAAACAATGTTATAACCGGTGCTTCTGGGTTCTTAGTATACCACAGTTATGTCTTGAAACTGCTATGTATATCATACCAGATACTGTTTTGTCCTCAATTTTGGTTGTTGCTGGCAATTCACCTGTGATATGGATAAATCTCTGGAGGCACTCTGTGCTACATGTCCTGTAGGTGTTAGTGGAGGCTAACATTTTCCATAGTCTCTAATGAGATGAGAGTTATGTCTTAGGCAGTGTCAATTTGTTAAAGAACAGGATGGATGTTCAATTTTACTGAGACACACTTGCAGTTTTATTTTAAGTTAGAGAGAAAGGTTGCTACTAGACTGTTCATGTGTGTGTTTTCTTTGCTGTTTATGCTTGTTATGCAGTCGCTTGTGTGTTGTTTTGTGCACTGGTGTGAAGCAAAACCCCTCTTTATATAACTCCTGTTTTGCATTTGTGACAGTGGTGTGTCTTGAACTGACTTTTCCAAGCAAATTGCCAGTCACCACAAGCAACAGTAAGCAAATGAGGCTTTCTTAAGAGTCAAGTTCAGTCATAGGTACTACTGACCTTGAACAGTGTTGACCATGGATGTTGTATGATATTTGAATCATGTTTTAATTCACAAGCCGCTGACATTCCACTACAACTTGCTGTAGATCAAGCCCAAACTTGTGTGGGACTAGATAAAGTGTACATCAACCCATGTGGCATAGCTGCTCATTCTGCTCCCAATTCCTATCTTGTTCCAACAATGCACTGTAACAGGAGGTCACTCTTTGACTTAATCATCAAGGGGAGCAACTCTGGATATTTTGTTAGGATGACCCTAACAATTGTATTATATAATTACATTTTTGTGTGGGGGTTCTTTGAGAAGGAAAAGTCACATCAAATACTTGGAAAGATTCATCAAGTCTGTCTTGGGATGATCGTAAAAGTTAAAGGACAGTCTTTAACACCAAACACTGTTCTTCATACAGAGTTGAGATGCTTCTCATGCACATCAGTGTGTTGGGCTGAGAACTTTACAAGGATGGCAGATGTTAGGTTACCTAAGCAGTTGGAAAATTACAATGTGGTAAATATCCAAGACATAAACCTAAGAAACATTTTAAGACTGGAAGCTAGAAAATCAATCAGTTTGGGAAAATTCTAAATCATTTGAAGTATGGAAAATCAAACAACTCATCTTGAAATGAGCACTCTGAAAAGAAGACTTAACTTCAGTTATGGACACTTTTCGGCCTGAACATCTTATTAACATCTGCAGTAAAGTATGTTTGTCCAAAGCTGAACTTGCTAGTTATCTTATGACAACAAATAATTGCAGTCTACAGGTAATTTGTGGGTCTGCAGGCCATATGAGGATGTCCTGTGTGTGGTATACTAAGAAACGGAAGCACCGTTTCTACCATTGTTTTGTTATGAAACGGAAGTACTGTTTCAGCCATCTTGTTTTGTTGCAAATAAAAGGCGGAAGTGATCACTTCTCGCAGTTAACGTCAGCTGGACTACCCGTCTTATTATTCGCTAAGCGCGTTACAACACTGTGGAAGAGCTGGCAAGGGTGAATTTGGTCTGAGGAATAACGTGTTCCCATGAGTCCTTTTTGGTGAGATTGAGAAGATGGCCTCCTTTTATGAAGAAGTGGCAAACACTACATGCATGTGTTTTTGTATGTGTATGTTTGTGTATGTTATATACAGTGGGTAAACCTAAAAGACAATATTAGAAATAACATCAAAACAGACAAAAACAATTTATTTTGAAAAATTTCTAACCTTTTCAAAAAATCTGTGTAGCAACACTTTGGTGCATAATAAATATTTTACTTTTGGGATTTTAATTACTGCATCACCAAGAAATATTTCCACAAGGCCATACCTATAAAAGAAATATATATATACATAGATATATACACACACATTTATTTCATTAAAAAAACATCAATTTACCCCTCACATTTTTCCTTATATATATATATATATATATATATTATATATATATATATATATGCGCACACACACACAAAGATTTATTTAGTATATAGGGGTAGTGCCCCAGGCTGTTCAAGAAGTCGATCATCAATTCCCCCCCCAAAAAAAATACAAACCATGATAAATGCAAACCATGTGAAATTTACAGAAGAATGTGTGATGTGTATGGAGTGTAATGAACAAGCTTACTTACCTCCGGCGAAACACATCTGCTTAGCTTGTCAGGTTCTACCTGAATTAAGCTGAAGAAGCATGGTCGTCATTGACGAGCGAATTTGTAAGGTGTGGTCTCGTTCTGTCTCGTTCGTGGTGTGAGCGTGGCGTCACCCATGCAAATTACGCCGACGATATAAATGGAGCTCATTTATTTGCCAGGGCAGCAGTAATCTAGTCACGAAGAACGAGGTGAGAGAGTGAAGTTACTGCTATGAGAAGACACAAGCTATTTTCGGCTACTACTCCATGATGAACGGTTTCGATGTGAAATTGATACCCGAGTTTGATGGATCCCCCACTGGTCCGTCTATTGTTGAATGGTTTGAAAAAGCAGAGCGCGTCTGCAGGCTGTCCAAGATAAAGGCGCCAGCAGAAGTTATCCCGTTGAGATTGACAGGAGGTGCTTACACAGTCTACCAACAACTCAAGGATGATGCGGACTTAGACGAAATAAAACATGCTCTGTACACAGCATTCGGCATGGATGAATCTTTTGCTTGGAAGCAATTCATTGGACGACAACTCAGCCCAGGTGAAACTGTTGACGTGTACCTGGCTGATTTACGGAGGCTGTCGGTAGCATTTGGAGGCGTAAGTGACCGAGTACTGGGATGTGCATTCATGGAAGGACTGCCTGAGGACGTCAGCCGGCTCCTGCAAGCATCATCAAAACCGGGAGAGATGGGTATTGACCAGCAGCTTGCCAGGGCCCGTGCCATTGTAAAGGAGGCTGAACACGCTGTAGCGGCTGCAAGGGTAGAGCAAATGCCATCTAAATCGGAAGGTGCCGCTGATGATTTCCGTGGTCTAAAGTGCTACAAGTGTGGGGGTCCTAATCACTTCTCCCGGGAGTGCCGGAGTCAGAGTAATGCAGGGGTACAAGTCGGAACAAACCGCGTTGCTACCGCTGCAACAAACTGGGACACATTGTACGCAATTGTCCGGGAAACAGGTCTGGGGACAAGGTACTGTCGTCACCCTTGTTCCCTTCCAGTCAGTGAATGCAGCTTTGCCAGTGGTCAGCATACGTGTGTGGATGGCATACAGTGTTTGGCTCTAGTAGATACGGGAGGTTCCCGCACTACAATTAGTGCAAATCGCTGTCGAGCCTGGACTAGGCGACATATGGTGATTAGGACAATCGACGGGACATCCCAGGCGTGCTGTGGAGTTGGAATTGTTGCGATTCTTACGGAAAAGGGTAACTGTGCTGAGGTTGACGCTCTGGTAGTGCATGACAAGCCTCTTGGATACGATCTGCTACTCAGAATCGACACTATACGTGCACTAGGCGGTATGGAGATCGGGCCTACTGGAGAAGTGCAGCTCGGGGGTAAACGCGAATCGTGTGCAGCTATCACGATTGACGAACAGGATTTCTTTGCTGATTTTGACCACAAGAAGAAGGCTTGTACGGCGAGGTGGAAGTGGACAGGGAACGAGGCACCAGATTGACTGCATAACACCATCGCAAGTATACAATGTCCGATAAGAGTAGAGCTGCATATGAAACTGAATTAGGGACATGGATCACGAATGGCTGGCTGATACCATATCTCCAAAAACGACTGGGCCCCCCTAGGGGATTGATCCCATTGATGGCCGTCACGCAACCCACCAAGGCTAAGGTACGGCCAGTGATGGATTATAGGGAGGTGAACAGATATGTGGACGCCTTCACCGCAAACGCGGATGTGTGTGCCGAAAAAATGAGGGAATGGCGACGGCTGGGAGCCAATGTGGCATTGCTTGATTTATGGAAGGCGTATCTGCAAATACGAATCGATGAATCGATGTGGCCATTTCAATCAGTCATCGTCAAGGGAAGGAGATACTGCTTGACGTGTCTTGGGTTTGGCCTTAATGTGGCGCCCCTAATTATGAAAGCCATCGTCAAGACAGTGTTGGAGCAAGATGATCAGATGATGAGAGCTACGTCAGCGTATGTTGACGACATATGCGTTAACGAGGACATACTGTCAGCTGACGAAGTCAAGAGCAGGCTGGAATCCTTTGGTCTGGCTAGCAAGGACCCTGCTCGATTGAAAAATGGAACCCTCGTACTGGGACTTAAGGTCTGTTGGGGAGCACGACACACTGAGGTGGAAGCGTGGGAGCGTAATTCCAGAACTCCCTGTTCCACTGACGCGACGCTCAGTATTTTCGACGTGCGGGAAGCTGGTGGGACATTTTCCTGTTTGCGGGTGGCTCTGTGCAGCCATAGGAATGATAAAGAGACGGGCGAGTATGGTGACACATGGATGGACAGATGCTGTGAAGGATGCCCTCTCTCAAGACAATGATGGTTGAAGTACTGACCAGAGTACACCAAGACGACCCCGCCCGAGGGAATTGGTGCATAGCAGGGAATGAAATAAACGTGTGGGGTGATGCAAGCTCCCTGGCGATGGGCGTGGTGCTAGAAAGCCGTGGTACTATTTTAGAAGATGCATGCTGGCTTCGACCGACGGACGATGTTCAGCATATTAACCTGGCAGAATTGGATGCCATGCTGAAAGGTGTTAACCTCGCATTACAGTGGCAAGCCAAGGTGGTGCACCTGTACACAGATTCGTTGTGTGTACCACTGGCTGACGAACACCCTGACAGGTAAAACCAGAGTGAGGACAAAAGTCGCGAGTGAGATGCTCGTGTGCAGACGATTGTTGACGCTCCAGAAAATAATTGAGGAGTATGGTCTGGTAGTCGACGTCAAACTGATCACGTCGGAGAGAAATTTGGCTGACAAGTTGACTAGAGTGCCAAAGAGATGGCTTAGTATGCTGAAGGAAGGAGCAGAACCGCCAACGTGCGCCACCCTGATGGGCCAGTTAACCAACGAGGAGATCCGCGCCATACATAAAAAGAGCAGCCACCCTGGTGTTCGGCGCACAACTTACTTCGTCCGAAGAGTGTGTCCCGCAATCACCAAGTCAATGGTCAGGACGGCCATATGAGACTGTGAGGAGTGTTGGGCATTGGACCCTTCCCCAATACGGTGGAAGAAGGGTAAACTCGAGGTGGACAAGAACTGGTGGCGATTGGGCATGGATGTAACCCACTACAACGGCAGTCATTTCCTATCATTGACAGATTGTGGCCCAATGCGTTTCACCATGTGGCGCCCACTAGTGCGCCAGGATGCATTGTCAGTTATACGACAACTGAAATCTGTCTTTTGTGAGCGCGGTGCCCCCGTTGAGATACTGACAGACAACGCCCCGACTTTCTGCAGTCGAGACTTTGCGGCCGAATGGGGAGTGCGAGTGCAGTACAGAGGCGCATACACCTCGGAGAGTAACGGGATAGCAGAACGGTGTCACCGCACCGTTAAAAGAATAGCAGCCAGCTATTCCAACGGTATATACAGTTACGAGCAGCGGATAAAGGGGATAGAACAAGTGTCGGAGATTCCGAGAGATATGAAGGAACCGTATAAGATAGGTGATCTCGTCTGGGTCAAACGCCCAAACATACGATGTACCACCAGATTTGGTAGAGGACGAGTTGACAGAATGATCAGCTCCCACACCATCCAGGTCAATAGCGTGCCATGCCATGTGAGGGATCTTCGCCCACGCCGAGAATCTACTGCTTCGGGAGAAAGCCATCAAGAGATGTCCTCTAGCAGTGAATCGGAGACACTGATGCTGTACGTGAGGCGGTCAGAAGACTCGCTTCCTGTATCAGATGCAGGGACAGACCCAGACGACATCGGTGATGACACCGGGAATGACTCTGATCTGCACGATATCGACACGGAAATGTTGCCACCTGAGGAGCCCCCTCCTCTCCGAAGAAGTACTCGTCGAAGGCGGTCGCCCCCTCACTGCCATGTGTGTGATCATGAGATCAGGGGGGAGTATAATGAACAAGCTTACTTACCTCCGACAAAACGTATCTGCTTAGCTTGTAATGTTTTAGTCCTAAAAATGTTTACAAACGGCCTAGACATGGGTTTGCTAAGTCAAAAAGATAGTCCATGGAGTGAAATACAGAGTGACTCTCCGGTAAAGATAAAGTTCTGGGCACAGTGGTCAGAATGTCATGCTTACAGTCTTCTGGGACATGAAAGAAGATATCAGAAGATTTCCTTGAAAAAAATGCAAATGATGCTTCCTATTGCAAACTCCTCGGCCAATATTCACCTGATCTATTGAATGACTAATATATATATATATATATATATAGTAATGAGACTGTGCTGATCAGATGCTCATATAATGTTGGAAAGAAACAGTGCACACATTTTAATCAATGCAAACATGCTATATATAACTTAACAACAGAGTAGCAGCTTTCTTAAAACAAAAAACATGATAAAATTAATAATTTAAAACATAACTTCTGATTTTTTTATTTTTTTTTGGTAAAGGACTAATAAAATATGCAGAATTTAAAAGTATTGTTACTGATTTTACTATAGAAATGCATTGGAAATAAAGAAAGGGATTGTCAATGGTAAGAAATTAATCCAAGCATTACTGATAGAATAGGGTGATTATATGTATAAACAGGCTGCACCAAATCCTTAGGGACATATTTAAGCCAAAGTCAAGCTAAAAGAAAAAAAAAAGAAAAGTTTAACATTAAGTGATAAGGTTGTTTTGTTTTTCCTTACCATGGAAGTTTTGTTAGCAGTGGAATAAGCACAGCTTCTATTCTCTGGTCTGGACCCCCAACCACAAGTCTTTTACAAATACGGTGCCAAATGAAATCAGTTTTTACATTCTTCAAAAACTCAGGAAGAATTTCATTCCACAACTCATCTAAAAAGGAAAGAAAAAAAAGTAACTTTTATATTAATATTTGAGGTTAGTAGTATTAGGAGCATCAATAATAATTTCATTTTTAGATGAAGCATTCTCAACCATTATTAATTTTAACAAGTTTTTTTCTTTCTTCTTGAATTTTTAATTTCTTTTCAAAGCATAACTCAATGGCACAAATACTAAAAAAAAAAAAGAAAGTACCCTGGGTATTAATTCTGTGGAGGTACAATCAGATTTTCTTTTTTTACTTTACCCTTGACATCAAGAAGTCTATTTACACTTCTGTTTAATAAGTCATAATGGTAATAGGCCTTAACAACACAATGGAATTCTAAGTGTCATGCCCTTTTATGTAATAACCCAACCTCTCTGCATGTCCTGGCTATTACTCTAAACTGCATCTGATAGTGAGACTCAAGTTCTGGAGCACCAAAGAGTATGGAGTACCTTTCATTGCCATTTCTTCCAAGTCCACTCTGGCTCAGAGTGGTAGTCCAAATCTATGGGTAAAATAAATCTGCTAAAAGTTAATCATATTCAATAGGACCCAGGGATGCTGATAGCTTTTTGATTTGGTGCATCCAGGGACGCACATTTTTGCTTTGAATGAGTCCCCAGGAAAATTTATGGGTCCCAAGTAAAGCCGTCTAACTCCTACCTTGTAATTCTATCCTGCGTAATTCATTTCTAAGAAACTATTGAAATGTATTTACAGTTAGCTTGAAATGGTGAAGGAAGAAAAAAGAAATACACTGGGATGTATGGATACGATTTTACTGTGTCTTTTTAGATTTTTGTGTGCCAAGGATGCAGAACACGTATCTATCAGCATCTCTGATATGTAAAAAAAAAAAAAAAAAAAAAAAAAAAATCATAAGAAATGTAAATATGAATGTACAATGAACATGATTCCCTAAAATCTAGGCATGAAATAACTCTATATGGGTTGACATGCTGATAAAATCAATAAATTTTGCTATATCCCCAAAGCTGAGAATAAAAACGGATTCATTTCTTTCCTAATACCATCACTGTCAAGTGAATGTTAACAGTTTTACTCAGAATTTGAACTCAACCTACAAATTCCCCTTTTTGCATCAATAACCATTCTGTCACTTGCACTGCCAAACAGTTACCTTAGACTATAAAATTTTCAGTTCTTTGTTTTTACCACTGAGTCAAATGAATGAGATAAATGTGAAGAAAGCCAATATTCTTACCTGCATATCCTGAATGACAGATACTATTAAAAAGCTGACTGACAAATTCTAAGGAGCAGTCTGTCGAATTTCTCAGGAAGGCATGAACTTTGTGTAAGACTTTCAGCAAATCATGGGACAGCAGAGTTATATAAAGTGTAGGATAAAACTGCAGACTGGAAGAAAAAAAAATGGCATAAAAATCTCCCTAAAAAACAAACAATTGCTTCAAACTTCAGGGTCCTTGGGTTTCAAACTAAACAAATGGAATATATGGAATGGGTAGAAAAGTGTAGCATAGTTACCGACAACAGCTATGTCGGTGATGGCTAATCATTGGATAGGGAGGAAAAAACACAACTTTATCCTTTTAGTGTGGAGAGCAACTTGAATCACACAAATATACTTAATGTGTGAGGGTGAGATGCATTTTTAGTCTACATAACTTAAAAATTTTGGATATGCAATATACTCCACCCGAAAGTGCCTCTGGTTCAATAGACCGCAGCTTGTGCTATATACCCCACACACACACTCACACCAATAGTAAATGGGAAACATCAATAATTTTTTTAATCATTTGCAAGCCTTTTTTATCTTATGGACAAAAATTTAATTCAAGCTATTAAATTTGTTGCCAAACGTAATGTACTTCTGTTGCTTTATATTCTCTATGCAGTCTGTGAGGCGATGGAAGCAGGAAGAATTGGATTATGGACAAAATGCATGGAGTATGAAGGGGGTGCTGAAAAGTTCTCAGTTGAACCAAGAAAAGATTTGATACCAGTCTTTGCCAACTCAGTTCATGAGTAGCACAGCTTGGGTAATCTGTGCAGTAAAGCATCTGGGAGTTGACAGTAAAACATTCTCCATAGTCTAGTGCTAGCAAAAAGGGGATGGACTCCCTTACTGTTTGGCTGATACTGATAATAGGCCACTCCACCAACTTTTTTTTTTATTATACAATAAATAAGATGAATTTCGCCTAAGGAGTTGGCAATAGGAAGAACTATTTACAGTTGCACCTTTTTTCAAGGAAATCAATTGTGATGGTTCAAGTCTGGAGTGCTGTTTGATTTGCCACAATAGCTTCAAAACAAATATTTTTGCTAGATTAAAATAATTTTTACTATAAACCAATTCCAAACAACTGACCCTCATACATTCTATTCCATGTATTCATCCCACAGTTCAACACACTTGGCATTTTCTCAAGTTTTTTTTCTAACCCGTCAAAAGAAATTTAAATAAAAAAAAGTCATCACTTCCTGGTTAGGCTGAGAACTTATCAGCATGCCCAACCAGGGAAGTGATTAATTTATTTTATTTTTTACATCTTGACAGAATAAGATATACTTCAACCTTTAAGAAACCTGAGTTTGTGCCACTATCTACAAGTAAATATACTTAGCCTGAATTTAAGCTGAGGAATCCCTATTTCTTCATCGCTATTGCCTAGCAACAATGCAGCCAATAAGGCTATTAAATAGCAGATTACAACATTTTTTAGGCAGGAATCTAGGGTGATGGTAAGCAAAGTTAGATTTTTACATAGCGCACATTGAAAAAAAAAAAAAAAAAAAAAAATGCTTTTTGAATTTTAAAAATCCATTGAACAATTGCAGAGTAATTAAGATTTTTCACCTGTACCAAATTTGACATTTTTACCATTAAAATAAAAAAGAAAAAGCATTTTGTAATAGAATGTGATTTTCAATCATAATTAAATCTGGCTTGTGCAAGGATTTATTAATTCCTTTTATATTATCTTTCATTTACTTTACTATGACATTAACATCATAAATATTTTTCACTCGTTTAAAGCCAGTATCTTTAATTATACACTGCTAAAATTGGCTTTTTGTTCAGTAACCCATAAAATACAATTTCTGATGAACTTTGAATGGTCATAACTCAGTTGGTAATTGTGTTACCAAAATAAATTTGGTACTTTCTTGTATGTTTTGCAGCAATCTATCTTGTGATATATCTATATATATAAAAGGAAGTTTGGTATGTATGTGTCGACGTATAAGTCCAAAATGGGAGGTCACTCAGATTCGAAATCTTGCATACACATTAATATCCTTCTAACTAAAAAACACGCCAAATTTGGTTATTGATTTTACTGATCAAGGGATATAATTAATTAATTAAGCCAAAATCACCCAATTTGTGGAACTGTCCATATATATACTCCTGCTGGTAACAAAATATTGTTCACTGCCTGTTTTTTGTTACAGCGATACCAACAGTGAAGTTTAATTCTAATTCCGCAGTCTAAGCCATTCGGCTTGGAATTTATCGCCTATTTAAGGTTCAATCTTAAAAATATTTATATGGTTGGAAAGAAAAGAAAATAATCTTTCTGTAATTTGTATGAGTTTTTATTCATTGAATCATTTTTTACAGCGAGTTAAAGAGGAAAAAAAAAGAAGGCTTCAGACAGCCTGCTATTATAGCGATACCAGCAGTTTAGTGAACAAAATGTCAGTCTATGCCATTCAGCTCGGAATTTCTCGCCTATTTATGATCCAACCTTTAAAATATTTATAGGGTTAGAAATAATCTTTATAAATATGTCATTTGTATGAGTTTTTATTCATTGAATTATTTTTTACAGCGAGTTTTAAAAAAAAGAAATTTGCTTTTCTTTTTTTTTTTGTGAGAAACTATACATGAAATAAACATTATTAAATAAATACACAAAATATTCTAACTCCAAATAAGGTAATGATTAGTTATTAGCTTCGTTACTTTTCAGGGTTAAAGAAGGAAATGAATTAAACTGATAAATTCTACAACAAGAAATTAAAAACTGAATTTGTTGTATGTACAAAAGAGTTTTAGAATTAATAAATAAAACACAATTATACACCTCCACCAAAAAAAAAAAATTGTAATACGGACAATTGTAAATATTTAATTCTTAGCATTTATTGTTACATTAAATGAATACCTTTTCTATCCTGATTATTTCAAACATATAAACAACAAAAAGATAGCTTTGTTTATCATCAAACTTAGCTTTGTTTATTAACACTTTCAAATGAATCAGTATGTTACAAAAATTTTTTCTACAAATAAAGACACATGGATTTTACAACATGTTAACCCTTGAGTGATTTAATACTGAAGCCCTGTTTGTTTTATTCATTATTAATGGATAGTGTTTTATTTTATTCATTATTAGTGGGTTTTTTAAAACTCATTTTTTATTCATTTACCCCATAGGTGGGTACTACCACTCCATGTCAAAGTGGACCTGGAAGTAATAGCAATACAGGAGTAATCCACTTTTAAAAACTCCAGAAAGCAGTTTAACGTCATACCCAAGACACTAAGACCCTTTGCAACTGCCTTTTAGCACATCTATGATAAAAAGGGATGGTAGTTGCCAGAGCAATACAGTCGGTATAATAATCATATAGGTTCTAGGGCTTGACGGGACCAAACGATTGTTCGGGATGGGGGCTTTTTCAATCGACCTAGCCTAAGTAAGGATCAAAGTGGAGTGTAACATGTCATGGATTGCTCAGCCACCAGGATTCCGTCCATAAGCATCACGGGTCGGCACCCAAGTCTTACAGGTGGCCCAATTGGAAGGAGCAGTCAGCGTATTATACAGTCCCAGCCAACAAACCTAAATAAATAAGGAAGTTTAATATCTAGCTCTTTTAAATTGTTACTTTTTTAGGGGTAAAAAAGAAAATTAACTAAACAAATTTATTTTATCACTTAAATGCAACAAGCAATTGAACTTAAGATATTGTTATATATACAAAAAGTTTTTGAAAGAAATATATTTTAAAACACTCAAGTTTAGGAATACATTAAAAAAAATGATATTTTAAATGTAAACAAAAGGAAAAATATTTCCTTAAATTAAACAAACATTGTACTATACGAATTATCAGCGATTTTTAAAATTTGATTAATCATTTTCCTCTCTTTTTTAAAAAATTTGATAAATCATATTCTCTCTCTTACTCCTGTTTTCTCTTTCTCCCTCCCTTTCTGGTGTTCCTAATTTTTTCATGGACCGGGTACTTTTGCTAGTAATATATATATATATATTGAACACAAAATCAGTTTGAGATACCTGAGTTTCTCTTGAGGATAAGTTTTTTCTTTCAAGTTGCGGAAATTCTTCATTTTGAGTAGCGTTTCATTTGATTTTTTAAAAATCTACTTGTTACAGCAGGTTGCCGCTACTTAACTTTTGAACTTATTGGGGATTTGTTCTCGACATGAATTTGTCTATGAAATCTGGTGACAATTTAGCCAGTGAGCTTTTCTCTAACAATTCAATAACAATGAATTTGGAAACTCACTAGTTATTTTATTTGAGTCTGAATCTGATAAAGCTCTTTTTGTTTTTTTTTATTGGTTCTGAGCTCCCCACCCACAACGGAGCTGAACTTGTGTTGAGAATTCACTAAGTGGGAAGCCCATTCGTTTTTTATTGAGAGGAGGGATACACTACCAGTATACCCAAGCCCTGCCAATTTCAGGCTCTCAGTAGCCAATATATGGTGCTGTACATTTTAACAGTGGTCAAAATGTTATTCTCTCAATGCAAGTGTCTCTGAGCTGCTGTATTCTAGCATCTATAAGATAAAAGGGGTGGATATTTGCCACATGTTCAGATTGAAGAATAAGGTCGGAACTAAGCATATAGGTGCTAGGGCTTGTCGCAACCAGCCAATTGATTAGATCAGGCCTGTCCAACTGCTTGTTCTAACCCAGTTAGCACCAAAGTGGTGTGTTGCTAGTCACATGACCATTCAATGGCCAAATCAAGGACTGTTCAACTACCAGAATTCCATCCTTAAGCATCATGGATCAACCACGGCCAACAAATGGCCCCATTAGGTGGAGAGGGTCTTACCTGTAGAGATACAGTCAGCATATTCTACAGCCCCAGCCAACAAGGCGGCAAAGTTGAACCCCTCCCCCATCTCATTCTGATGTAACTACTGATAACACCCCAAAAAATAAAATGAAATCTGGTAGAACAAATGTAACAGTATCACTTGTGCTGCAACTTGAGATGAACCTCTTTTGTCTTAGTAGGGCTGTGTGTATTATCATCTATCAGTTATAAGTAAAAGTAAAGTCGTCGGGGTGGCCTAAAGTTGATATCAACCAATCAGTGAAGGAGTCTATCCCCTTTTCACTAGTGCTAGACCAAAGAGATTGTTTTTGAGTCTGAGGTGGAGCGCCACATCTACCATCAGCTCCTTACTTTACCACACAGATCCCTGTACTACTCATACACTGAGTTGGTGTTGAACTAGGAACCTTGTGTTTTCTAGCCGAACGCTCTACCGACTGAGCTATAGCTGGCACAAATCCGCACAATACTGACTTGGTTTTAAAAATATCTTATTCTCTCCAAAAAGTCATGGAAAGCAGGTGGCTGGAAGTTCTGGATGAGTGTTCCTAATGTTTTCTTCTTTAATCACTGGGCCTTTTCTACATGTAACCATATCTTCCTTGCGTCGGCTGTCCCTTTTTCCCACTTTTACTCCTACTGCTGCTGAACCTTTTTGCATTTTTATCTAGGTAACCTTTCCGGGCTGTTGTACTGCTCCTGGGCATATGTCAAATCCTCAAATCTCCTCAGTTTCACCACCCAACCCCATTTTGATTGGTTGAGTCTTTGCCCATTAAATATCTGGATGGTTCTAACTCATTTGACCTATCCAAACTGGAGCATCCCAAATTCAATTCTACTATTTAAGTTTTATTGCACCTGATGTAGAGGAGTTAACACCCCTACATAATGGACTGGCTCATAGCCTTATAATAGTCGATGTAACAGTGATAGAGATGGAAAAATTATATTTGGACAAAATCACTGCACTTGACTACACACATTTAACCCTTCTCATTCTTGTAAGTTTGTCTTTGTGAATTGTTCTACTTCTTGTTTTTAAGTAATAAGTATCTGTTAGCACCAGATACAAGTGCTGAATAAAATATATCTCAAGCACACTATTTCTCTGTGTATCTTTTACCACCTCAACGATACCACAGCACCCCTAATTACAACCAGCTAATTAGACAAGTAAAACATCCACTGATCTTCCAGGACCAAAGTCTAGATAAAGCATTACCAACACTTAGTTGAAATCGGTGGACATTGACAAATTTGTGACCTTAATCGATTTAATTCGCAATTTCTCAAGTATTTTTAATCTAATCTTAAAAATATTTATATGATTGGAAATAGAATAAAATAATCTTTCTAAATATATAATTTCCATGTGTTTTTATCCATTGAATTATTTTTTACAGTGATTTAAAATGGTAGTTTGCTTAAAAAAACACAAAAAAACGAATAGGCTGCCTCCAAAAACGCTTCTGCATTCTTCAGTCCTTTCACACCAACATGCAAGGCACCATCCAGTTTGATGGGTGCACCACTGACCCATTCAGCATCTGTCATGGTGTCAAGCAGGGATGCGTGTTGGCACCCACTCTGTTTGGGATCTTCTTTTCCCTCCTTCTGCTTTCAGTAAAGCAACACACAAGGACAGGTGTTAACCTGTTCAATCTCAGCCGCGTAAAAGCCAAAACAAAGGTCAGGCAATTTGTCATTTGGGACATGCTATTTACTGACAGTAATTTGCAGCAGTGGTAGCACACTCCCAGGAGCACCTGCAAACACTCATGGACCAGTTCACCCAAGCCTGCCAGAATTTCAGCCTAACCATTAGTATAAAGAAAACCAAGACGATGGGTCAGGAAACTGAAAATCCTCCCTCCATCACCATCAACAACTACACTCTGGAACCTGTAAACACCTTCACCTACCTTGGGTCCACCATCACCGACAACCTCATACTGAACTCAGTTGCCAGATCAGGAAAGCTGCCTCAACTTTTGGGAAGCTCACAGCGAGAGTGTGGGACAACAGCAAGCTCACTATCTGTACAAAGGTACAAGTGTATTGGGCATGTGTTATCAACATCCTCAGGTATGGAAACTAAACCTGGACCTTATACTCCCACCAAAAGTGGCGGCTAAATAACTTCTACCTTTGCTGCCTTAAACGTATACTGGGCATCACATGGAGGGACAAGATCACTAACACAGCAGTTCTAGAGAGAGCTCAACTCCCCAGCTTGTTTTCTCTAATGAGACGTCATCTTTGATGGCTGGGTCATGTACGTCGGATGGATGATGGACGAATCCCGAAAGACATCCTCTATGGAGAGCTTTCGTCTGGTAAGAGACAGATTGGGTGCCCCCAGCTGCGGTTCAAAGATGTCTGCAAGAAGGATCTCAAATTGTTTGGCTCTTCCAGCTGGAAAAATTTGGCTCAGGACTGCCCTCGGTTGCGGCAAACTCTCTGTAGAGGACTGCTCATGTCAGAAGTCACCCTGACGCAATACCATGAAGCTAAAAGGTCCAGAAGAAAGCAGCACCATCAAAGCACCAGCACATCAACATCTTCAGGGACAGCCTTCAAATGCGACATCTGTGGTCGAGAATGTTTTTCAAACATCGGATTTCACAGTCACAGAAGGCACTGTAACTTCAGGGGCACAAAGACTTTATCAGAGTCTTCCAAGACTGAAATGCCAATATTGCTTCAAACAGCCGAAAACACAAAATACAATTTTTTTTCTGTGGTTAAATTTACTTGTTTATTTGTTTCGCAAAATCAAAGAGGATAATCTTTATCAATATTCTTGAAATTGAACACTTAATTAGAAGACAGCTTAAACTGCATTGCGGAGTTTGTTTTATTCCTTTGGAAGCGAAACCACTACCAACAAAAGTTGAGGCAGGTTCCTTCTGAGCAAAAAAAGAGCACTATATCCTTAATAGAAGATAGTCTATTTTGATATATAATATGTGGTTTGGTTTGGTTTGGTTTGTTTTACAGCATATCAACCTCGGTGGGTCATTTAATGCCGACAAAGTTGTGAAATAAATTCATTCTTAATGCATAATACAATTTTGTTTATCAACTCATGTTTTTCTATTTAACCTAACAGGTACTACCACTCTGGGTCAGAGTGGACCAGGGAGCAATGGTGATGAAGGGGTGCTCCACATTCCCCAAACCTCCAAAACTAGTGTGACCTGATTCAGGTTTGGAAGATAGAAAAAGAAAGAAAGAAAAATCGGAAGTTAAAATCTTTCGATCGTTTGGGTCAGAATTACAAGGCCGCGATCGAGATGTGACCTGATCTAGGTTTTGAAATTAGAAGAAAGAAAGAATTAATAAACGGAAATATAACTCGCTGGCCGACTTCGGCCGTAGATTCAAAACAGATGGGCGATCCGAAAATGACCTCGACCGGGGGGTCGAGGCGATAGTGGCCGGTAGTAAAATCTCAAGTAGGTTGGAACTCCCAGAAGTGAGGGAAGCCGTTCCTAGACGAGTCTTTGATGTATCCAGACTTTAGTCGCGGGGAAAAGATAAATCTTGTTTTATAGATTACCGGAACATGAAGAAACCAGGATTAAAGAGAATCTATTGTTTTTATGTTTCCCTATTGCTGGAGAATGGAGATAAACTCTTGTTGGAAATCGACATTAAAAAAAAAAGGGTTGAATGTATTTAAAAAAAAACATTCAAGTGGCCGGAAGAGATGGTACCCAGATTGGTGAGCGGAAGTAAATTTGATTGGCTGGTTGAACAAGAGGAAGGCGGTTACCCTTCTTGAGTGGGTGGAGCAGAAAAAAATCCCAATGTCTTCATGCCGGCCGGAAATAAAATTGTTCCGATCGGAGTGTTACTTAACTCAGACGTTTTTTGCTTGAGAAGCAGAAGAGGCCGAATGGGCAGATGAGGCCAAACGGGCAGATGAAGTTGTGATCGCTTGAGAATCGGGCTAGCTGACAAGATTAACGCAATACTGAGAGCCGAGAGTAACTGACTTCAGCTAAGACCATTTTGAAAACTTAGTCAACTTACGAACTGTTTTGCACAATACTTTGCAGAAGACCAGAAGTATTTAATTACGGGCACATCACTCCCACAAACCTTGAGAAGTAATTATTTGTATTCCTATATTTTCGAATATAAATGTTGTTGATTTTTTTAAGAAGAAAACGAGTCGTTATTCTTTTTTGTATGTGACCAATCGGCCGCCATTAAACCTCGGAGATCAGTTCTATAGCAGATTTCTAGTCGTTTGAGATCTTAGCACAACGTGGGGCATTCGGCTAGATTTCCAGCAAATATAGATACCCTGCAATCCGTGGTTGATGCAGAAAATCCGATCTTGACGGCCAATTTCGGAGATTCTGTGAGCCCTTTAGCTCGGGAGCGACCGACGGGTTATACTAGAACCTCGCCATCAGATAGAGTTTAACGACATGTAGACCCTCAGTCACCGCCTTCTAGCACCCATATGATAAAAAGGGGTTGGGGCTTGCCATAAGGGCAATAGGGTTGGGAAAATCATATAGGTGCTAGGGCTTGACGTGACCAGCCGATTGATTGGAGGGAGCCTCTCCGACCGCCCGTCTAGCCCAAGATAGGGCCAAAGTGGAGCATTGCAAGTCATGAACTGCTCATCCACCTGGGTTCTATCCTTAAGCATCACGGGTCGCCACCCACGGACAACAGGTGGCCCCATTAGGGGAGTCTTACCCCTCTGCAGAGGTGCATTCTAACGCCCCACCAACAGGGCAGTTGACATTTGGATGATGGTTAACCGTCAGGGTTTTATGCCAAATGTTCAATCTTGGAAAAATAATAAACTTATGATATAGTATTAAAACATTAACAAAACACATAATCACATGCCATCCGGACAGGCCTTAAAAAAAAAAGAAAAAAAAAAAGATGTAAATAGGTATTCTATTTCTTGTATCTAATACAACATAGCAAGTATTTAAAAAAGTATTTTAATGTTTAAAGTGATGTTATTTGTTTAAATTAATACTACATGTATATTGAAATGAAAATGTTGAATAATCTTGTGGTAAACATTTTTTTTTTTTTTTAAATGTTGATATCTGTACCTCTTATTCTCTAAATAATGGGTTACAGCATAAAGATCCATACAATTTCAGTGACTGAATCAGGAAAAACATTTTACATAAAAATTCAATATTTTACCAAATTTACACCAAAAAATAAAGAAATGGTGAAGAAATTACTGAATTTCTTGTTTAGTATTTCTCTGAATTTTTGAGATGAGGCCTGATGATTAGTACTATTGTCCTCATCTTCATCTGTACAACGTTTCAGCCGATGGGAACCTATAATTAAAATTAATTTCAGGAGAAAGCTCTAACCGCATAAGCGTGGATATGGCAGTCCTATATTGTGACATCAAACCGACAAAGTCTGGTGATATTGTGAGATACTGCTGGGGCGCTCTGGGTTAGTGGTAATGATGCTTCGGCCCCGAAACCATGCCTGAACCCAGAGTCATCATCTGATGAAGGCTTTGATGGTTGCAATGCTACTGTGTAAATAGCAGTCATTGTATGAAGATTATTAAGGCTAGATTAGATTTTTAAAAAAACAAAAAAAACAAAACAATATGAGTCTAGGTAAAAATCATAAGTGAATATTCTAGCCAAAAGAAGACATTAGGTTTATAAGACGCACTTTGTTCATAACATTAGAGAGTTTCAAAATTATTTTCCTATAAAATTTGTGAAATTTAAAGATTGCTAGATGCTTTGGGATTTGCTCCGAAAGTTATGATTTTGAAGAAAAAACTCAAATTTATTTGTCTGATGAGCGTAAAGCATCCTGTCAACAGTTTAGAATGTGCATTCAACTAACGTCACAAAATCGGACCTTATTGGTCACAATTTCTCGCATATTTATGGTTCAAACTTAAAAAATATTTTTATGGTTGTAAAGAAAAGAAAATAATCTTCCTAAATATGTAATTTGTATATGTTTTTATTCATTGAATTCAGCGAACATGAATTTATCCGATTTGAAAAACAAACAGCTTGCGTAGTAGTAGTAGTAGTTTTTTTTTCTTCTTACGTTCTCTTTTCCACATTCATTGCATAAATATTAAGAATATTTTCATACTAAATGGTTTTAAAGAATATTGAATTGTTAAAAAATAATATTCCATTTTGAAAGGAATTTTGTCAGACTTTTATTTTGAAAAATGGTATTTTTATTTTAAATAAATGAAGTTCGATATTCAACATAAATAAAAATATTCATGGTGGTCTGTTTGTATTATTAGATATATAATTGTGCTTGATATATATGTAAATATAGATATGATCAAAAGTAAGTTTTAAAATAAATAAATAAGATAAAATAAAAATAAAATTTGGAAAAATTTTGTTTTTTTTCAAATATTTACCTTTGAAAATTTCAAATATTTACTTTTGAAAAATCAACCAGTGCAAAATTCGTAAACATACGGATAATGTACATTTCTTCATTGAATGTACATTTCTTTGAAATGTACATTGTATATTTCAAAATAAACTATGACCCAGAAAAAACAGAACCCACAAATTTTGTAATGAAACTATTAATTTTAACTAGGTTAGGGTTAATTTAATGGGAAAATAAATAATTTGGGTTCTGTTTTTTCTGGGTCACCCTGTAATATAATGGGATTTTGATGAGAATTTAGCCGTAATATAATGTGATTTTGAGTATGATTTGCAAGTTTTACCCAATATTTACTTAACATTAATTTTTGGCATGAGAATTTTCAGATTCACACGTAAAAAAATTATCCTATTGTATGGAAATTTCCGCAACAACAAAATTACTTCCTTTTTTTTCTTGAACTTTTTTTTAAAGTATGTTTTAAAGTTAGTAATCCTTAACTTTTTCCTCGTAAATTCCTACCATAAAATAAACTGAACCCTCATTATATGTCCGTGTTTTTGCAATAAATGTTTTATTTTTCTTCAAAGTGGTGTTATTTATTTGAATTAATACTATACATGTATATACATATGCAGTATTATAATGAAAATGTTCAATAATTGGGTGTTAAACTTTAAATAAATAATGGGTTAAAGCATTGTATCTCACATACAATTTGAGTGCATAAGCAGAAAGAACATACAATTTTACATAAGAATACCAAATTTTATCAAAATTGCTACAAAAATTAAGAAACGGTGAAGAAATCACTGAATTTCTTTTTCATTTTTTTTTTTTTTTTATTAATGGTCTGTGATTTGACATATTTTTGAAACAAAATCATGTCCACATTTGTACCCCCAATTTCGGGGCTTTAAATTCTCATAACTTTTGAACCACTGGGGATATTTACATAATTCAAATGGTTCTGAACTCCATTTACAGAGCTCTATATAACCTCAAATAAAAAAATCAACTGGGAATGCTAATATAATCTTCCCCATACATTTGTAAGAATCCTTTTGCAACAAATCTAGCTTTATATTTACAAGTGCCATCTTCTTTATATTTTAGATTATACACCCAATGGCTCCCTGTGATATTTTTATCACTTGAACAATTTCTAATGCAAAAGTGTCATTTTCAACTAGAGAATCATATTCTTTTTGCATGGCATATCACAATTGATTTGTATCCTGCGAATTCATAGCTTCAACATAATTGTTGGGTATCATAGATAATGAGTAACAAAAGTCAATCGCTTTTAATTTAAAATTCTCAACTACAAGGAAACCTGGCCTTTTTCATTCTCTTGTTGGGCAATGTGGTTTTAGCCCTTGTTGATTACTGCGAGTCATTTTATTTTCATATTCCTTATCAGTTTGTTAAGACTAGCAAATCACTGAATTCATTTGATTTCAGGTTGTTATCATAAGAATCAGTGAATTTGACACATCTGATTTTTTTTAATAATTTTTGTTTCAGGGAAATAAATGAGAAAAGCTGGACTTTGTTTATCATATCCTATAAAAATAGCTTTCTCGGCACAAAGATCTAATTTCTTTTTGTTTTGAACGTAGCAAAAATATGAATAAGAGTTAAGTTTGGTTTTGAACCAGTGAAACTTTCAAAAGGAGTTTTCCCTAAATAGGTATTAAAGCAGCGGTTCCTAAAAGACATGGACGCAAAAATTGCATAAACACAGAAACTTTTTGGTAGTTTCGATTCAATAAGCAATCATCTCGCCATTGAAAATAAAGTTCTCCATGATCTTTCTACAGTACAATTTTGGTGAGCAGAATGGGGAGCAGATCTCTCATGTTTGATTTTATTCTCAAGTGAAAATTTTCTGAGAGGAACTCACTTCCAGGGTTACTTCTTAAACATTTTACTTTACTATAAGGACCAACATCTACTAGATATTGTTTTGTTGCTTGCAGAGTATCAGACTTATGGACTAGAAAGTATATCATAAGTCTGGAATAATCGTCAATAAAATTAAGTACATACTTCCTCTTTCCTAGGGGCTCAATTGGACCAGCCAAGTCGCAATGTACAAGCAACAATATGACCTTTGCTTTCTTGTCTAAGGTTTTATTTTTAGTCTCAGTCATTTTGCCCTGAGTACATATATCACAATTAGAGATATAGGGAGGGGGGTATTTTCATTCATTTTACTACTTTAGTAGCGTCCCAGGTTATTTTTTTTTATTTGAGGTTATTGTTATTTAATCACATTAATTATATAGAGCTCTGTAAATGGAGTTCAAAACTGTTTGAATTATATCCACAGTAGTTCAAAAGTTATGTGAATTTAAAGCCCCGAAATTGGGGGTACAAAAGTGGACATGATTTAGTTAAAAAATGTCAAATCACAGACCAATTCAAAACAAGAAATTTAGTCATTTCTTCACCATTTCTTTATTTTTGTAGCAATTTTGATAAAACTTTGGATTCTTATGTAAAATTGCATGTTCTTTCTGATAATGTGTTCAAATGTTATATATCCCCATGCTGGAACTCATTATTTGGGGAATAACAAGTAGGGATATCAACATTTTTTGCTTTTTTTTAAGTTTACCACAAGATTATTCAACATTTTTATTTTAATACAGCATATATACACATATATAGTATTAATTTATATAAATTACATCACTTTGGACTTAAAAATAGCTTTTTAAATACCTGCTATATTGTATTACATGCAAGAAATAGAATAACTCTCTAAATCATTTTATTTAATGAAGCCTGTCTGCATGTGCAGCTTTGTTTATGCAAGTTAGATTTTTTCCAAAATTGAAAGCTTGACAAAAACTGACTGTATACCATCATTAAAATTTCACACATTATATATGAAACTAATTATGAGACTTTCTATTATATAGTTTTTTGTTTTTTTTTCTTATATTTTTTAAAGAATTCTGTCAACTTTGGTCTGTTGTGGTTTCACTTCCAAAGGTCGGAAAATAAAAAACAAGTTTCTCCTTGTAGTTAAATGTGTTTCCTAATGAAGTGTAAAATTTCAAAAATATTGATTAAGATTAGCCACTTTGATTTAAAAAAAAAAAAAAAAAAAAATGTAACATGTAAAATTCAGCCACAGAAAAAAATTTTTATAATACCATTTTCAGCTGTTCAAAGACAAAATACTGTTTTAACTTGCTGTAAAAAATAATTCAATAGATAAAAACATACAAATTACATATTTCGAAAGATTATTTTATTTTATTTCCAGCCATATAAAATTTTAAAATTGGACCAGAAATACGCAAGAAATTACAATTTAAATCAATAAGGTCCAAATTACAATGCCTGTTGAGATTGTGTTTACATTCAAAAATCGAGTAAATTTGACAGTTTCTTTTCAAAATTGAATCTTTGGCAAAAAACCCTGATGGTTTACAATCATCAAAATTACACACATTATACATGAAAATAATTCTGAAACTGTCTTCTATTAGTGATATAGTGCTTTTTTCCTTTTTTATCTTATATTTTTTGAAGAAATTGGGGTTTTGCTTTCAAAGGTCGTAAAAGAAAAGAAAAAAAGTTTTTGTTTGTAGTCAAATGTGTCTCCTAATTAAGTATAAAATTTCAAGGATATTGATAAAGATTAGCCACTTTGATTTTATAAAAAATGTAACATGAAAAATTCAGCCATGGGAAAAAAATTTGTATAACACACTTTTGGCAGTTCAAAGACAAAATAACATCTTAACTCGCTGTAAAAAATAATTCGATGGATAAAAGCACATACAAATTACATATTTAGAAAGATTATTTTATTTCATTTCCAACCATATAAATATTTTAAAGATTGGTCTAGAAATACATAAGAAATTTCAATTTGAACCGAATAAGGTCAATGTCCACCAATTTCATGCAAATGCTGGTAATGCTAATTGCAGGACTCCAGGGGCAGAACTTTTACTGCTATAGCTGCCAAGATATATAATGTTCTTCTTCATCGTATCTGACCCAAGATAAAGAAAATCCTTAGGAAAAACCAAAACGGATTCCGCAGAGACCAATCCACTACTTCTCAGATCCTGACAATCCGTCGAATAACAGAAGAGATTCAAGCGAAGAAACTTGAAGCAATGTCACTATTTGTAGATTTCTCCAAGGTATTTGACTCCATACACAGAGGGAAAATGGAGCAAATACTGTCAGCATACAGTCTCCCCAAATAAACAGTTATCACTATAATGATGCTCTACAAAGACACTGAAGCAATCTTTAATTTAGATTAAATTTAACTGCTGCAAATTCTAAAAAGTCAGTGCATATTATAAACAAGAATTTTTCTCCGGAATTTTGTAGTCCAATGTTATGGGCATATGTTATACATGAGTACTTGTTACACACAAATAATTATACTATTACGGATATAGGAAAACTAAAGGACCCTGTTGGAGATTGAAACAATAAAGATTAAGATACTAGTGCAAGAAAATAATTATAATATGGTAATAATTGTTGCCCCCACCTGTTTTGATCTTTTAATTTGTTGGCCATCTTGCTTGGAAGAGAAACAATTGCTGAGATAAGTTCTTGCTGAAACTGTTCAAGTCTTTGCTGTTTCTTATCGACGATACATTCTGACCAGATTATATCAACCAGCCGATCTTCTTTTAACAACTGCTCCAACAGTGATACACATTTGTTCACTCGGTAACCAAGACTAAAAGAGAAAAATAAAATTTTAAACATTTTCATATTCTTTGGCTGTTTTGTTGACATTTGGATTGAACATTGCAAATTTGTTAAAAAAAAAAAATGATAAACTATATAATAGGCACAGGTTTATGGTCCAGAATTTTACCAAGAATCCAAGACTTTAATATTTATTAGACTTTTGACACACTTTTGTCCTTGGATGACAAATTTTGATAATATTAATGAAATTTATTGTGTACAGTACTCATGTTCACCACAACTCATGGAAACATGGGCACATTCCCTACTATGTGATGGGGTCTTCAACGTAACCGGCTACAACCTATTCCGCAAAGACCACTCCAATCATCGTGGTGGTAGTGTAATGGTCTACGTTCGCTCAGACTTCTCAGCAATTCCTTGCGCTGACTTGAACCAATCACAGCAAGAAGTCTTTTTCTGTGAGATACGTATGAACATGTCATCACTCCTACTTGGAGTTGTTTACCGCCCCCCCCAAAAAAAAATTATCACCTGGACATGAAGCTCTGTGATATCCTTAGAGCTGTTGCCAGAAAAATAGCCACTTATGTCTTCATTGCAGGGGACTTCAACTAACCTGAAATTGATTGATTGGAAATTTTTCAATGGCCGCAAAGTGCTAATGATTTCCTTGAACTGGTGCTGGATTCAAACTGGTCCCAAGTTGTCATCTCCCCAACAAGAAGTAACAACACTCTGGATCTACTCTTCACCACTATTCCTGAAACAGTCATTAGTGTCACTACTGAGGAACCTCTAGGTGACTCTGATCATGCCATGATCATTGCCAATCTGTCCCTCATGGGGAGTAACAAAAAACAAAACCATCCCCGAAATGCTCACTTTGATTGGAATAAAGCTGACTGGGACTGTTTCTGCACTGAGCTGCAATGCCCAAACTTGGCTGAATTCTATGACTCTGGAGATGTCAACACTATACTCCAGAATATCCTCAACTCAATATGGACAGCATGTGTGGCATCAGTACCACGTAAGTGGAAGAAACACCCAGGAATACTGCAGCAGTCCCTCTCACCAGGAAGGAATGCCGTAATACTGAGCAGGAGTACAAACGTCACAAGTCAGATGTCAATAGGAGAAAGCGGAACAAATCATCCAACCTAAAGCAGGTGACAAAAAAAGGCGGTACTCAAATATGAACAGTGCATAGCAATCCGCCCCGACAGCAAGGTGTTCTGGAAATATGTACATTCGAAACAGAGGCCCTCTTTGCACCAGTTGGCCCTCTTTGCAATTTTTATACAAACCAGATTACCAATGACCCCAAAGAATGTGCAGAACTTATTGCTAAATGCTATGCAGGCATTTTCACTGTTGAAGACTAAAATGTACCATCTCCTCCACCTCTGACATCAACTTCTATAACCACTATAGAGTTCACATCTGCTATGCTGCGACGCCACCTCAAGAGTAAACGCAACCATGCCTCTCCTAGTCTTGATGGTGTGAAATACCTGCTTCTCAAATGTGGCGGGTACTTCCTTCTGCACCAGATAGCTGTTTTTTTTCCAATTTTGTATAAAAAATGGTGCTACCCCAGAACAGTGGAAAACTGCTAGTGTAATTCTGCTGTTCAAAAAGGGGCGACTGCACATCACCTGTTAACTATTGTCCAGTCAGTCTTACTAGTTGCATTGCCAAGCTGATGGAGTCCTGCATCAGGGAAGAACTTTGGAATTTCTGGAACTCTCACATTCTTATCCGACCCTACCAGTTTGCTGTGATCAACTTGTGGAGTTCTTAGAAGACATCACCTGGATCACTGATGGTGGCTTATGCGTGGACGTTGTCTACCTTGACATTGCTAAGGCCTTCAACTCTGTGCTGCACAAAAGACTTTTGGCAAAACTCCCTGCAATAGGTGTGAAGGATGATCTTAACTGGTTAAAGTCCTTCATTCTCAACCAGAGAGAGGTGGTTAGTTCTTGGGCAACACTCCTCACCATATGAGATGTCATCTGGGGTACCACAGGGATCTGTTCTTGACCCCCTTTTGCTTGTTGCGTATATTAATGATATAGATGCTAACCTAAGGAATATCACAGTACTGAAGTATGCCAATGACATCAAGCTGTACCTTGAGATAAAAAAGACAGATCCTTCTTGCAGTCAGACCTGGACACAGTGCAGCAATGGATCACTGACTGGCAACTCAAGCTGGCTGTGGACAAATGCACCACCATGCATTTGTGGGAGGAAAAACCCATCATACATATACTCCCTCCACAATACTAATATCAAGGAATCTTCTTGTGAATGTGATCTGGGTATTACTGTCAGCAGTGATTTATGTCAGATGAAACATATCTCTAAAATTGTCAAGAAGGCCGAGGGTGTCCTGGCATCACTCAGCAAGATCTTTGTCAGCCGCTCACCGACTATTTATTTAAAGCTGTACAAAGCTATGGTGTGGCCACACTTGGAATTTGCATCACCAGTATGGAATCCTTATCTCACTCAGAACTTTAACCTCCTAGAAACTGTAAAGAGACATGCAACCAAATGAATACTCTCCATCAGGCATCTGCCATACTCTGAACGTCTCGCTGCCCTGGGAATGGATTCATTGAAACTCCAGCATCTGGCAACTGACCTAGTAAACACTCATAAGGTCATTAATCATCTTAACAACAGCAATCTTGAGCACCTTTTAGATCTCCATGTTTCTAACAAATGTGGGCATGACTACAAAGTCAGAAAACAGCATAGCTCACATGACTTTTGGAAACATTTTTTCATGCTTAGAGTTGCCGAGGCATGAAATAAGCTGCCTGCATCTGTTGTGTGCTGCCGAAACACTGCATCTTTCAAAGCCTCCATGCTTCCTGTAGTATGCCAACACTATACCTGATACCCCTCTCCACACACATATATGTATATTATTACTGTATGCTATTCATGTTCTTGAATAGAGTTGAGACTTTAAGGAGTTGTGGTGCACCTGAGCACTGTACACAATAAATTTCATTATTATTATAAAGAATTAAAACAAAATTGAAAGTAAATTTTCATGTTTTTGTCTTCATTTTTTTTTTTTTAATATGAAGTTGATTTTGCAGCTATAAAAATATATAGATATGTGCAAAAAGGCAGAGTTAGAGGGAGATAAGTTGTGTTCTTCATGCTTAAAAGTGGAGAAAAATTTATGAAGGCCTACATGAGTAAAACTTCATATAGAACAGTTACACTGCATAGCCAAAAAACATAAGAAAAGAACAAAAAACAAAAGGACACATGCCCTAAAACAGTTGTTGATGTTCCCAGAATGAAAATCCGGGTATTTTAAAGTTTAAAATGGGAAAAAAAAATCAATGTTTTCCTTAATCACTTTAGTCTTCCATAAACAAAAAAGAACAATTATTAGTAATAATTTTTAAATATATAAAAATCTTGGAAAATATGTTATGCAAAATTGCATATTCTTAATCATATATTTTTAGATAGATTAGATAAATCTTAATTTATGACAAATTTTGTGTACAACATACCAACTTGCAGATATTTCAAATTCACTAATGAATTTTTAAGTGAATAAAAATAGGTCAATTGAGTGAGAAAAACTTTTTTTACATCAATTCAGAGAAAATTATTGTTTTTAAAACTATAGGGACATCCAATTGATTTTGCATAATAAATGTACACATGACAGAAAAGTCACAAAACATTTATTTCTTATATTTATAAAATATTTATTTATTTTTATTTATAAAAATATATATTTTCCGTCTATTTAAGACAATGGTGTAGAGTCCATTTTTTATTTTAAAATTTTTTTTTATCTACAGCTACGTGAGTGGCTGAACAGACCAATTTTTGAATGGCAGTCTCTGGTACAGTGATTGCAAACAAAAGGTGATGCTTTCTGGAGATGGAGATGCTGTTGTCTCCTTCCTTTTAACTCTCTTTTCTGCGGGGGCTTCTTTTCCTCAGGTTGTACGGTCTTCTGCACAAGCCTCCTATGTGTTTATGTCGATGTGGCATGTCTTCATGTCTCTCTTGCAGACATCTTTAAAGCGTAGGCGTGGTCTCCTACCGGTCAGGTGTCCTCTACTAGTTCACCATACAGTAGGTCTTTGGGGATGCGGCCTTTGTTGATCCTCCTGACATGGCCAAGCCAACACAGGCGTCTCTCACAGATGATGGCGGGCATGCTGTTTAGGTTTACTCATTCCAGCACGTCTGTGTTGGGCACTTTGTCCCATACTCACAGTTTTGCCATGACTGCTGCCACTCTTGTGATTCTGCTATTGATGTCATCGTCAGTGGAGACTGAATTGGTAATGGTGGACGCAAGGTACTTGAAGTTCTCCACTGCTTCCAGGCTGTGCCCGTTGATGTCGATATTTAGAGGGTTGTCTTATTTAGACTTATGGTAAGACCAAACTCCCTGCAAGCCTGTGTGAATCGACTGACAAGCTGTTGCAGGCCTTGCTCAGTGTGTGACATAGAAGGCTGCATCATCAGCAAATATCAATTCCCGGATGAGGACCTTCATGACTTTGGTTTTAGCTCTAAGGGGAGCGATGTTGGGCAACTTGTCGTCAGCTCTGGTGTGTATGTACACATCCTCACAACAGTCCTTGAAGGTGTACTGGAGGAGCAGGGGGAAGAATATCCTGAACAGCGTAGGTGCAAGGACACAGCCCTGCTTCACTCCACTGCTGACTGGAAATGCCTCGGATGTTGCACCATTAAAACAAACCGTGCATGTTTGTGTGGAAAGAGCTAATGATTCCTAGAAGTCTGTACGGGCAGCCTATCTTCTGTAGCAGTTTAAAAAGTCCGCTTCGGCTGACTAGGTCGAATGCCTTCATTAGGTCTATGAATGCGGTATATAGAGGCACCTGCTGTTCCTGGCACTTTTCATTTAGCTGGAGTAGAGAGAAGATCATGTCCACATTTGACTGGTTTGCTCAGAACCCACACTGTGACTCCAGATAGATGCGAGATACAAGGGTCTGCAGACGTGCTAGTGTAACACGAGCAAAAACTTTTCCAACTATGCTGAGGAGTGAAATGCCCCGGTAATTGTTGCAGTTGCTCCGATCTCCTTTGTTTTTGTATAGGGTGATAATGGTAGTGTCCCGCATGTCCTGAGGGATGTGTCCTGGTTTCCAATAGCTGCAGAGTAGTTCATGTAGTGGTTGGAGCAGTGCTGCCTTCCTGCTTTTCAAGACCTCTGTCAGTATGCCGTCACTCCCTGTTGCTTTCCTATCAGCTAGGCGGTCGATGGCTTTGTCGAGCTCTTCGACCGTTGGTAGTGTATCCAGCTTATTCATTTCCGGTAGATCAGATATGGTGGTTAGGGCATTTTCTGTCACTTTGTTTTGGGTTGCATACAGTTCCAGGTAGTGCTCAACCCAGCGTTGCATCTGTTTCTCTTTGTTAGCGATGACTCCTCCTGTTTTATCTTTTAGAGGTGCAGTCTTTGTTATGAGTGGGCCTGTAGCTCTTTTGATTAGCATTCCCAGTTGATTTTTGTTATTTGAGGTTATTGTTGTTTAATCTCATTAGTTATATAGAGCTGTGTAAATGGAGTTCAGAACCGTTTGAATTATGCAAATATCTCCAGTGGTTCAAAAGTTATGAGAATTTAAAGCCCCGAAATTGGGGGTACAAATGTGGACATGATTTTGTTTCAAAAATATGTCAAATCACGGACCATTTAAAAAAAAGAAATTCAGTGATTTCTTCACTGTTTCTTTATTTTTGGAGCAATCTTGATAGAATTTGGTATTCTTGTGTAAAATTGTATGTTCTTTCTGGTTATGCACTCAAATTCTATGTATTTCTATGCTTATTTAGAGAATAAGAGATACAGATAGCAGCATTTTTTTTTTTAAGTTTAACACTCAATTATTCAACATTTTCATTATAATACTGCATGTATATACATGTATAGTATTAATTCAAATAAATAACACCACTTTGAAGAAAAATAAAACATTTATTGCAAAAACACAGACATAAAATGAGGGTTCAGTTTATTTTATGGTAGGAATTTACAAGGAAAAAGTTAAGGATAACTGACTTTAAAAAATAGCTAAAAAAGTTCAGAAAAAAAAGAAAAAAAGTAATTTCGTTGTTGCGAAAATTTCCATAAAATACGATAATTATCAAATTTTTTTACGTGTGAATCTTAAAATTCTCATGCTAAAAATTAATGTTAAATAAATATTGGGTACTCAAAATCCGGCTAAATTCTCATCAAAATCCCATTATATTACAGAAAAAGAAAAAAAAAAAAAAAAAAAAAAACAGAACCCAAATTATTTATTTTCCCATTAAACTAACCCTAACGTCCCCCAAGTTAAAATTAATAGTTTTATTACAAAATTAGTGGGTTCTGTTTTTCCTGGGTCATAGTTTGTTTTGAAATGTATGATGCACAAATTTTGAAATGTACGTTTACAAATTTTGCTTTTGTTTACATTTCTCGTAATTTCAAGTTTTTTTTCCAAAATTCAAACGAACGTAAAAAATAATTCAATTGTTAAAAACACATAAAAGTTAAATATTTAGAAAGATTATGGTTTTTTATTTTCATAGGTAAAAATATTTTAAAAATTGGCGATAGAAATAAGCGATGAATTTAAACTTTATTGTGTGCATAATGCCTAGCTGAGGAGACAGGCATACATTGTACGCCTCGTCGGACAAATAAATTTGAAATTTTTTTTCAAAATACAAATTTTTGAATAAAAAGCTGAAGAACTTAACATTCTTCAAATTTTACAAATTTTATATCAAAATAATTCTGAAAGTTTCGAATTTCACATACAAAGTGCATCTTTTTCGTTTATCATGCTCATTTTGAACAAATAGTCTTGGAGTTTGCACTATTGTAATTTTACTTACACAGGTCCTAGAAACAAAAAAAAAAAATCTCCATTTTGTACTTTCAGGTGTCTTCTAATTGAATGCAAAATTTCAAGAATATTGATAAAGATTAGCCACTTAAATTTTCCAAAGAAATGTAGAGTGTAAAATGTATTCTCGGAAAAAAATTCCTATCACGCATTTTCGTCTTTTTTAAGCAAAATACGTTTTTAACTCACTGTAAAAAAATATTCAATTAATAAAAACACATACAAATTACATATTTAGAGAGATTATTTTCTTTTCTTTTCAACCATATGAATATTTTTAAGATTGAACAATAAATATACGAGAAATTGTGATTTTAAATCAATAAAGTCAGATTTATGACGTCAGTTGACGGGCTGTTTTTACAACCGAAAGTCATGTAAATTCGAGGTTTTTCTTCAAAATCAAAATTTTCGAAGAAAAACCCGAAGCATCTAGCAATCTTTAAATTTCACAAATTTTATAGGAAAATAATTTTGAAAGTCTCTAATTTCACATACAAATTGCATCTTTTTTGCGTCTTTCATATTTTTAAAACAAATAACCTTTAACTTTGCCCTCTGATATTTTTGTTTCCACGGACCCTAGAAACAAAACAAAAAAATCCGTTTGTACTTCCAGGTGTCTTCTATTTGAGTGCAAAATTTCAAGAATATTAATAAAGATTACCTACTTTGATTTTGAAAAATAAAACAGCATGTAAAATTTATCCTAAAAAAAACAAAAAACGGTCAGGTTTCATTTTTTCCCAGTGAGCCTCGAACCAGTCCTCATTTTGCTGTCATAGGTGGTGATAGCAGTGTTGTAGATGGCATCACTGAGGTGAGACCACTTTGCGTTAATGGAGTCTTCTTTCGACGGCGTCTTGTTTGTGAGAACTTCTTGGAGACCGCATAAGAATTGTTGCATCTTTTTCTTGTTTCCTATGCAGCTAGTGTTGATGCATGGTCACCTCCTCGTTTTTGTGCAATGAATCTTTTTGGGTGTCATTCGTACTCTGCTGGCAACCAGGCAGTGATCCAAGTCGCAGTCTGCACTATGGTACGTGCAGGTGTGAAGGATGCTTGCAAGATTCGCGCGCCTGGTGATGACAAGGTCTAGCTGATGCCAGAGGTGAGAGCGCGGGTGTCTCCATGACACTTGGTGGATGTCCTTGAACCTAAAGTAGGTGTTTGTCATGCATAGGCCTTGGTAGCTGCATAGCTCTAGCAATCTGTGGCCGTTCTCATTTATCTTCCCCCCGCCCATAAATGCCATCGTTATCTTAAAAAATAAACAAACCTGCCCGTATTACATGCTAAAGGGTAATTTTCAGGCCACAATTTAGACATAAAAAAATACATATTATTACCCTCTTACGGTTATGCATCTAAGTACGGATGGGTGTAACAGACAAACTGTTTTAGCCAAAATTTTTCTATTAAAATGAATAAATTCTTTAAAAACTTTAATATTACAATTTACTATTGATATATCTTAAGATATCTGTAAAAGCATATGGTTTGCAAAGAAGAATAATGGACAAGAAGGTTTGGATTAAAATCGTTTATTAAAATAAACGTTTTCAAACGTTGTTGTTGTCGTCAGAAGTATTAGTAGTAAACTCTGGAATGGCCAAGTGGAGTAAGTCAGGAATGGCCCAGGTGCAGTGAGGTGTGGGTATCGTATGATAATACGTCAGGCTCTGCGTGGTGTGGGTGTGGATAATAGCAGTAGTAGATAATAAGTCAGGAATAGTGACATAGGCAGATGGACCCGTGATGGTCAATGTGTAGTGTCGGTAGGGTGCCGATGTAAGTTGATATGGTCACTTCGTGTGGGAAATAAGTCAGGAAGGACCCAGTGAGTTGTAGTGGATAGTGCCGTGGTGGTCAGGGAGGTAAAAATATCGTGCCGGCTGTGGTGAAGAGTTGAAGTAAGGTTGAGTGTCTGGGTAGGTGCGGGCGTGCGTGGTAGTGGGTGCGTAGTGGCTCTTTGATCCTGCCTGCCGGTCGATCGGCGATACGAATGGCCTGGAGCCCTCAGTCAACTGTTTTTGTCCTCAAAATGCCAAACCTATATAGTAGAGAGATAGACTCCAGAAATGCTTTTGGAGCGTTTAGCAGGAAGGCACACCATTGGCCAAAAATCCGGATTCCGTTCATGATATTATCTTTTGTTGTTTTGGAATTCCTTTCAAGCGTAACTCAATCCGAGCCCATGCGCAGAACTGCGTCAATTTGGTCACTTTGTTTTAGGGTACCGTTGGGTTAACTTCCGCTGGTAGGCGTCCGTGACTCGTGTTTTGTTTTGCTTTGTTAGTGAGTGGATATATTGTGTGTAAGGATTGTGAATCATAAGAGATATCTATCTCTGTTATAACACTATTCATTTTAGAATAAAAACTTGAAAAAATTCTTAAAATTTCGCAATGGAATTGACGTTAAGAAAATGTCTTCGGTTTTAGTATTAATTTTTAAAATCGAAAATAAAATGAAATGAAAATTTAAATATTTTTTTCTAAGAGAAAAACTGATAAAATAATCAATTTATACTTTTTATTCTAATTGGTCGAAAAAGTTAAATAAAATAATTTTTTTACGTTAAGAAAAACAAACTTTGGTTACTGAGAAGCATCTCGTCTCTTTGTATAAAAACAAAATAAATATGTCAGTTTTGCTCTTCCGTATATTCTAAGAATCCCACACTACTATTCAAAAATAAAAATTACAAATTCTTTTAAAAATATTAATTGAGCTCGGATCGGACCAATGTTTAGTTCACCTGAATTCTTAAATTCATGGTGGACCTGAACTTTCAGAACCCCCCCCATCTAAAATTTTTGTTTTTTTATTTTTGAAATAGTATGTGGGATTCTTTAGAATATACGAGGCAAAGACTGACAAATTTATTTTGTTTTTATAGCAAAGAGACGAGATGCTTCTCAGTAACCAAAGGTTTGTTTTTCTTTAACGTAAAAAGATTATTTTATTTAACTTTTTTCGACCAAATTAGAATAAAAAGTATAAATTGATTATTTATCATTTTATTCTCTTAGAAAAATATTTAAAATTTTCATTTCATTTATTTCGACTTTAAAAATTAATACTAAAACGAAAGACATTTTCTTAACGTCAATTCCATTGCGAAATTTTAAGAATTTTTTCAAGTTTTTTTATTCCTAAAAATGAATAGTGTTATAACAGAGATAGATATCTTCTTATGATTCACAATCCTTACACCACATATTCCACTCACTAAAAGCAAAACAAAACACGAGTCACGGACGCCTACCAGCGGAAGTTAAACCCAACGGTACCTAAACAAAGTGATACGCAAATTGACGCAGTTCTGCGCATGGGCCTCGGATTGAGTTACGCTTGAAAGGAATTCCAAAACAACAAAAGATAATTCATGAACGGAATCGGATTTTTGGCCAATGGTGTGCCCTTCCTGCTAAACGCTCCAAAAGCATTCTGGAGTCTATCTCTCTACTATATAGGTTTGGCATTTTGAGGACAAAAAACAGTTGACTGAGGGCTCCAGGCCATTCGTATCGCCGATCACGCAGGCAGGATCAAAGAGCCACTACGCACCCATACACGCACGCCGCACTACCCAGACACCCAACTTACTTCAACTCTTCACCACAGCCGGCCGATATTTTTACCTCCTGACCCCACGGCACTATCCACTACACTCACTGGGTCTTCCTGACTTATTTCCCACACGAAAGTGACCATATCAACTTACATCGCACCTACCGACACTACACATTGACCATCACGGGTCCATCTGTCTATGTCACTATTCCTGACTTATTATCTACTACTGCTATTATCCCACACCACACCACGCGAGCCTGAGCATTATCATACGATAACCCACACTGCACTGCGCCTGGGCCATTCCTGACTTACTCCACTTGGCCATTCAGAGTTTACTACTAATACTTCTGACGAACAACAGTTTGAAAACGTTTTTTTTAATAAACGATTTTAATCACCAAACGCTTCTTTGTCCATTATTCTTCTTTGCAAACCATATGCTTTTACAGATATCTTAAGATATATCAATAGTAAATTGTAATATTAAGTTTTAAAGAAATTATTCATTTAATAAAAAATTTTGGTAACAGTTTGTCTGTTACACCATCCGTACTTAGATGCATAACCGTAAGAGGGTAATATATGTATTTTTTTATGTCTAATTGTGGCTGAAAATTACCCTTTAGCATGTATCGGGAGGTTTGTTTATTTTTTAAGATAACGATGGCATTTATGGCGGGGGAAGATAAATGAGAACGGCCACAGATTGCTAGAGCTATGGGCAGCTACCAAGGCCTATGCATGACAAACACCTACTTTAGGTTCAAGGACATCCACCAGTGTCCATGGAGACACCCGCGCTCTCACTCTGCATCAGCTAGACCTTGTCATCACCAGGCGCGCGAATCTTGCAAGCATCCTTCACACCTGCAACGTACCAAGTGCAGACTGCGACTTGGATCACTGCTGGTTGCCAGCAGAGTACGAATGACACCCAAAAAAGATTCATTGCACAACGAGGAGGTGACATCATCAACACTAGCTGCATAGGAAAAATAGAAAAAGATGCAACAATTCTTATGCGTCTCAAGAAGTTCTCACAAACAAGACGCCGTCGAAAGAAGACTCCATTAACTGCAAAGTGGTCTCACCTCAGTGATGCCATCTACAACCTGCTATCACCACCTATGACAGCAAAATGAGGACTGGTTCGAGGCTCACTGGGAAAAAATGAAACCTGACGTGTTTTTTTTTTTTTAGGATAAATTTTACATGCTGTTTTATTTTTCAAATCAAATGTAGGGTATTTATTAATATTCTTGAAATTTTGCACTCAAATAGAAGACACCTGGAAGTAAACACGGATTTTTTTTGTTTTGTTTTTCTAGGGTCCGTGAAACAAAAATATCAGAGGGCAAAGTTAAAGGTTATTTGTTTTAAAAAATATGAAGACGCAAAAAGATGCAATTTGTATGTGAAATTAGAACTTTCAAAATTTCCCTATAATTGTGAAATTTAAAGATTGCTAGATGCTTCGGGTTTTTCTTCGAAATTTTGATTTTGAAGAAAAACTCGAATTTACATGACTTTCGGTTGTAAAAAAAGCCCGTCAACTGACGTCATAAATCTGACTTTATGATTTAAAATCACAATTTCTCGTATATTTATTGTTCAATCTTAAAAAATATTATTGGTTGAAAAGAAAAGAAAAATAATCTCTCTAAATATGTAATGTAGTGTTTTATTAATTGAATATTTTTTTACAGTGAGTTAAAAACGTATTTTGCTTAAAAAAGACGAAATGCGTATAGGATTTTTTCCGAGAATACTTTTTAACATCTCTACATTTCTTTGGAAATTTAAGTGGCTAATCTTTATAATATTCTTGAAATTTTGCATTCATAGAAGACACTGAATGTAACAAAAATGGAGATTTTTTTTTTTTTGTTTCTAGGACTGTGTAAGTAATTCAATAGTGCAAACTCCAAGACTATTTTTTCAAAATGAGCATGATAACGAAAAAGATGCACTTTGTAGTGAAATTCGAAACTTTCAGAATTATTTTGATATAAATTTGTAAATTTGAAGAATGTTAAAGTTCTTCAGCTTTTTATTCAAAATTTGTATTTTGAAAAAAAATTTCAAATTTATTTGTCCGACGAGGCGTACAATGTATGCTGTCTCCTCAGCTAGCATTATTGCCACACAATAAAGTTTAAATTTCATCGCTTATTTCTATCGCCAATTTTTAAAATATTTTTACCTATGAAATAAAAACCAATAATCTTTCTAATATTTAAACTTTTATTGTTTTTACAATTGAATTATTTTTTTACGTTCGTTTGAATTTTGGAAAAAAAAACTTGAAATTAGAGAAATTAAATATTAAAAATGTAAACAAAAAGCAAAATTTGTAAACGAACATTTCAAAATTTTGTGCATCAAACATTCAAACAAACTAACCCAGGAAAAACAGAACCCACTAATTTTGTAATAACTATTAATTTTAACTTGGGGGGATCGTTAGGGTTAGTTTAATTGGAAAATAATAATTTGGGTTCTGTTTTTTTTTTTTTTTTTTTTTTTTTTTTCTTTTTCTGTAATATAATGGGATTTTGATGAGAATTTAGCCGGATTTTTGAGTACCCAATATTTATTTAACATTAATTTTTAGCATGAAATTTTAAGATTCACACGTAAAAAAATTTGAATAATTATCGTATTTTATGGAAATTTTCCAACAACGAAATTACTTTTTTTCTTTTTTTTCTGAACTTTTTTAGCTATTTTTAAAAAGTCAGTTATCCTTAACTTTTTCCTTGTAATTCTACATAAAATAACTGAACCCTCATTTTATGTTGTGTTTTGCAATAATGTTTTGAATTTTTCTCAAAGTGGTGTTATTTATTAATTATAATACTATCATGTATATACATGCAGTATTATAATGAAAATGTTGAATAATTGAGTGTTAAACTTAAAAAAAATGCTGCTATCTGTAATCTATTATTCTCTATAAGCATACGAAATACATAGAATTTGAGTGCATAAACAGAAAGAAATACATTTTACACAAGAATAACCAATTCTATCAAGATTGGCTCCAAAATAAAGAAACAGTGAGAAATCACTGAAGTTTCTTTTTTTTAAATGGTCCCGTGATTTGACATATTTTTGAAACAAATATGTCCATTTGTACCCAATTTCGGGGCTTTAAATTCTCATAACTTTTTGAACCACTGGAGATAATTTGCTAATTCAACGGTTCTGAACTCCATTTACACAGCTTCTATATAACTAATGGATTAAACAACAATAACCTCAAATAAACAAAAATCACTGGGAATGCTAATCAAAGAGCTACAGGCCACTCAAACAAAGACGCACCTCTAAAAGATAAAAGGAGGAGTCATTCTAACAAAGAGAACAGTGCAACGCTGGGTTGAGCACTACCTGGAACTGTTGCAACCAAACAAAGTGACAGAAAATGCTAACTCACCATATTGATCTACCGGAATGATAGCTGGATACACTACCACGGTCGAAGAGCTCGAACAAAGCCATCGACCGCCTAGCTGATAGGAAAAGCAACAGGGAGTGACGGCATACTGACAGAGGTCTTGAAAAGCAGGAAGGCAGACTGCTGCCAACCACTACATGAACTACTCTGCAGCTATTGAAACCAGGAACATCCCTCAGGAACATGCGGGACACTACCATTATCCCCTATACAAACAAAGGAGATCGGAGCACTGCAACAATTACCGGGGGCATTTCACTCCTCAGCATAGTGGAAAGTTTTTGCTTCGTGTTATCACTACACGTCTGCAGACCCTTGTATCTCGCATCTATCTGAGTCACAGTGTGGGTTCTGAGCAAACAAGTCAAAATGTGGAACATGATCTTCTCTCTACTCGCAGCCCTAAATGAAAAAGTGGCCAGGAACAAGCAGGTGCTCTATATACCGCATTCATAGACCTAATGAAGGCATTTGACCTAGTCAGCCGAAAGCGGACTTTTAAAACTGCTACAGAGATAGGCTGCCGTAACAGACTTCTAGGAATCATTAGCTCTTTCCACCAAACATTGCACGGTTTGTTTTATGTGCAACATTCCGAGGCATTTTTTCCAGTCAGCAGTGGAGTGGAGCCAGGGCTGTGTCCTTGCACCTACGCTGTTCAGGGATATTCTCCATGCTCCTCAGTACACCTTCAAGACTGTTGTGAGGAAT
>CM042156.1:65612795-65685806 GCA_023376005.1 Doryteuthis pealeii
GCAATCTATTTCGTGTTTGTTTAACATATTCTACCTTTCCAATTGCATTGAGGTTTCTGCGTCCTTTTGAACCATATGAACATGTCGCACGGTATGGCCAGATAAAATTTAAGCTAAATAGGAATGGTAAATTAGTCTATGTAGAGAATCTATTCTTGTTTGTTTACATATTTTACCTTTCCAATTGCATTTGAGGTCTGTCTGGTCCTTTTGAACATATGAACATGTATGGCCAGATAAATTTAAAGCTAAAGGAATTGGTAAATTAGTCTATGTGAGAGAATCTATTTCTTGTTTGTTTACATATTCTACCTTTCCAATTGCATTGAGGTTGTCTGGTCCTTTTGAACATATGAACATGTATGGCCAGATAAATTTAAGCTAATAGGAATTGGTAAATTAGTCTATGTGAGAGAATCTATTTCTTGTTTGTTTACATATTCTACCTTTCCAATTGCATTGAGTTTTGTCTGGTCCTTTTGAACATATGAACATGTATGGCCAGTAAATTTAAGCTAATAGGAATTTGGTAAATTAGTCTATGTGAGAGAATCTATTCTTCTTGTTTGTTTACACTATTCTTACCTTTCCAATTGCATTTGAGGTTGTCTGTCCTTTTGAACATAGAACATGTATGGCCAGATAAATTTAAGCTAATAGGAATTGGTAAATTAGTCTATTGTGAGAGAATCTATTTCTTGTTTGTTTACATATTCTACCTTTCCAATTGGATTGAGGTTGGTCTGGTCCTTTTGAACATATGAACATGTATGGCCAGATAAATTTAAGCTAATAGGATATTGGTAAATTTGCTCTATGTGAGAGAATCTATTTCTTGTTTGTTTACATTTTCTACCTTTTCCAATTGCATTGAGGTTGTCTGGTCCTTTGAACATATGAACATTATGGCCAGAATAAAATTTAAGCTAATAGGAATTGGTAAATTAGTCTATGTGAGGAGAATCTATTTCTTGTTGTTTACAATTCTACCTTTCCAATTGCATTGAGGTTGTCTGGTCCTTTGAACTATGAACATGTATGGCCAGATAATTTAAGCTAATAGGAAATTGGTAAATTGCTCTATGTGGAAGAAATCTATTTCTTGTTTGTTTACATATTCTACCTTTCCAATTGCATTGAGGTTGTCTGTCCTTTTAAACATAGAACATGTATGGCCAGATAAATTTAAGCTAATTAGGAATTGGTAAAATTGCTCTATGTGAGAGAATCTATTTCTTTGTTTGTTTACATATTCTACCTTTCCAATTGCATTGAGGTTGTCTCTGGTTCCTTTTGAACATATGAACATGTATGGCCAGATAAATTTAAGCTAATAGGAATGGTAAATTAGTCTATGTGAGAGAAATCTATTTCTTGTTTGTTTAATATTCTACCTTTCCAATTGCATTGAGGTTGTCTGGTCCTTTTGAACATATGAACATGTATGGCCAGATAAATTTAAGCTAATAGGAATTTGGTAAATTAGTCTATGTGAGAGAATCTTATTTCTTGTTTGTTTACTATTCTACCTTCCAATTGCATTGAGGTTGTCTGGTCCTTTTGAACATATGAACATGTATGGCCAGATAAATTTAAGCTAATAGGAATTGGTTAAATTGCTCTATGTGAGAGAATCTATTTCTTGTTTGTTTACATTTCTACCTTTTCAATTGCATTGAGGTTGTCTGGTCCTTTTGAACATATGAACATGTATGGCCAGATAAATTAAGCTAATAGGAATTGGTAAATTAGTCTATGTGAGAGAATCTATTTCTTTGTTGTCTATATATTCTACAATTGCATTGAGGTTGTCTTTTCCCATAGACTAATGCCCTTATTGTTAATTCATTGTATAAAACAGGGAAATTTTGATGTTAGCATTCTCCATAATTCAAGAACTAGTTAACAATTTGGTGCTGTTGATCAAAGGCAAGAAAGTGTTTCTTATTTTAAATCTGTCTTCAGAATCTGGCAGAAGGGTAATGGTGTACGAATAAACCATGTAATACAATGGGAAGTCTTACTATAGAAAATCATAATCCCTTAGGATTTTCTCCTATATCTTTCCAGCTACTTTACTTGGTGCTCTTCCAAAAATCTAGACCTTTCCCCTATGCAGTCTCTTTCTACTCTTTTTCTCTACTATGTGGCTTCAGCTACTTCTTTTGTATACAGAATTGATGTCCTCCATTTTTTTGTCTGAGTTGGCCACCAAAAGCTCTTATTGCTCTTTAGTAAACTTAAACATGTGGTTTACTGATGTCTTTACTGAATTTGACTTTTTACCATCCTTCTGTCCTAACGACACTAATTATAGCAGTGCAGGAAACAGCAGTGCAAGTGGCAAGTTTAACATCTTCCACTGAGTAAATGCTAAACAAGTTTAGCACCAAGTGGAATTTCTAACATTTTTAATAGGTTCAGATTAAAATTTATTGGGCTTCATTTTTCTTTAACCAATCCTCTCTGCGTTGATCTAATTCTTGTGCTTGTTAGCTTTCACCAGGTGTTAATTGCGCCTATTTCAACAGGTTCTTGAACTATACCACCTAATTATATTTCCTGTCCATTACGCTAGGGTCACCAGCAAAACTGAAGCCAACCTTTAAGTATTGCGGTTTTAATTTCTTGAGAACCGCCATTTTTAGAAGTGAAATTTTGATCCAGAATTAATCAAAGCATCTATTTCTCTGCTCCCTATGTTTACCTTAAACCATATCTGCACCTTTCTTTGGATTTTAACTTGTTCCCCCACTTTCTTTTTTACCTCCTAAGATTCATATTTAACTTAGTCTTATTTTTTGCAAGATTTTCTTTCTCAAGAGAACAATTATTCTGGAAATGATTGAATTGGTCTTTGACATAATATTATCTATTGCCTCATTTACACCCATCCTTATGGACTTACTATCCTCTTTCTATTTTTCCTTAAAGGTTTGACCTGGTTGTACCATTTTGTACTATTTTAGGCTCTTGCTTACGTTTGTGGCTTCAGTCAAATTCATTTTACTAAATCAGAATCACTTCCTTCTTTTGGCCACGAACAATTTCTTTCAGAGTGTCCTACCTTGCCACAGTTCCAGAATTTTTTGGGCTTTAATTTGATTTACATTCATTTTTATTATTTCTCTTGCTATAGTTCTTTGTTTTGTTTTCCCCTATCTGTAAATATAACAACTCTTTGCCCATCCAGACCCACTCTTTACTAAAATCTTCCTCTTTTAGGCACCTGGACAATACACCTTGCTTGAAACCAGGTTCCAAAATTTGCCTGCTATTTTCTCTTACTAACTTGTAGTCATTCAAAGAGCCTTTCACTCTTTTCTCTTGCCACTGACATACCTCAGATAATGTTATGGAATTGGCTCTTGCTACATCTGTCCTTGATAAAAGGGTTTATTAAGGCTTCAATAAAATTCAGCCAACTGAACTTGTACTGCTGGGTCCTCTCTTAATTCTGAGGACCTGATACGTTAACCTAGCTAGTTTTTCATCCTACCAACTAAATCAGCAAGAGCCTCATCTTTCATTTGCCTTACTTTATAAGGCCTGAGCAGCCTTGATAGGGTTTGCAAATTTTCTGTACTGGGCTGATGACTGCATAAATTATTTCTTACTGGAGATGTTTGATGCTCCTTGAGTTAATCTACAAACCATCTGACGGGGTACCATCTGTAAATAGTAGGCTAGATTAATGAGCTCTAGATTTGTTAATTTATAAGAATATTTTTCTTTTTCAGTGCTGCTTGTCAGGGTTCAGATTGGGCTTGTCTCCCAGTAAATATTGTTATCTTTGATCCACTTGTTACCACTCTCATCACAGGACTTGTGCTGGTGTTAGTCATTTTAGTTAACTATTTATATAACTAACAAAAGTAATAGACTAACTATTTGTGTATACAAAAAACAGACCATCTATTTGTTAAACAATAGAGTGAGCCACTTACTCTAGTCCAATACTTCTCGAGGTTGATTTGTGCTTTTCCTTCCTTTTTGGTGCATATGTGCCATGTATCCCAGGTTGGATTCTTACATCCTAAGCCAAATGTGGTGCAGAAGTGCATTGGAGATTTCTTCAGGATCTTCCTGGGTATAAGACACCAAATGTGATTCTAAGTTATCATATACATGATGAAGATGAATTAGTTCCTGACTTACCACATGTGTCTGGTGAGTTGCTGTGTATCTCGGTTCTGCAAATCAAAGGAAAACACACAATGTTGGTGCAGAAGCATTGACTGGACAACTAACAGAGAAAATATGCTAGTCACGGAAAAAAATTTCATCTCATCAAGTACCAGGACTAGATGGACGACATATTTACAGATTTCCTCATTTTTTAAAAATCCTTATATTAGGGTCCGTGGTAAGGCATCCACTTGGTAACCACAAAGTTCTGCGTCAATACCAACCCTCGCCAACTCAGCAAGGAGTAACACAGCTGGACCTGTGCAGTTAAGAGGGAGCTATGGTAGATGCAGTGTCCACCTCAGACACAAAACCATCTCCCTGGTCTAGTGCTAGTGAAAAGAGGATACATCCTTCACTGTCTGCTGATAATGACGATAGGCCACACATTCTTACTTCCTTTTTTTCTGACCATGCGCCACCGGGTTACAAATCTGTCCCCTAGTGGTATGGTATATGATTCAATTTCTTGGAAATGTTGGCTTGGTTAATGCATTCAACAACTTTATGGGTCATAACAAAATGTTATTAATTTGTATTTGATTATATTCAAGGTTCATTGCAATCATTTTTCTTTTAAATTGCACTTTTAATTTATAAAATTGATTTGACATACAGTATATTGGTTTTCAAATGTTCTTTTCTAAGACAAATAAATTTACAAATTATATGGTTTGAAGTAACATATTCCTATTTAATAATAATAATTTGTTTACAGAGTTATATAGTTTCAAACATTACTATCCAATACTAATAACTTTCAAATATATCTTTTGACAGATGCAAGTTCGATCTGGAGGGCAAGACACAACCGGATTCTTTTACACTACTGTATAAGATACAGCAGTGTTATTCCTGCTACAAGTTATACCTGTTAAATCTGATCTATTAGTCCAATGATATATTGAAATTATTAGTATTGGATAGTAATGTTTGAAACTATTAACTCTGTAAAAAATTATTATTATTAAATAGGAATAGTTACTTCAAACCATATAATTGTGTATAAATTATTTGTCTTAGAAAAGACCATTTGAAACATATAACTGTATGTCAAATCAATTTTAAAATTAAAGTGCAATTTAAAAAGAAAAAAATGATTGCAATGAAACCTTGAAATATAATCAAATACAAATTAATAACATTTTGGTATATGACCCATAAAGTGTGATATGCATTAACCAAGCCAAACATTCAAAGGAATTGAATCAATACCATACCACTAGGGATTGCAGATTGTAACCAGGTGGCAGCATGGTACAGAAAAAAAGGAAAGTAGAATGTGTGGCCATCGTCATTATCAGCCAGACAGTGGAAAGGTGTATCCTCTTTTCACTAGCACTAGACCAGGGAGATGGTTTTTGTGTCTGAGGTGGAGCACTGCATCTACCATTAGCTCCCCTCTTAACTGCACAGGTCCAAGCTGGTTACTCCTGTGCTTGAGTTGGCGAGGTTGGTATTGAACGCAGAACTTTGTGGTACCAAGGTGGATGCTCTACCACCGGACCCTAAATATAAAGGATTTTAAAAAAAATGAGGAAATCTGTTAAATATGTCGTCCTATGCTATTTCATGGTACTTGATGAGATGATTTTTTTCCGTGACTAGCATATTTGTCTCTGGTTAGTGTTCAGTCAATGCTTTCTGCACCAAATTGTGTGTTTCCTTTGATTTGCAGAACCGAGATCAACACAGCAACTCACCAGACACATGTGGTAGTCATGAACTAATTATCTCATCATGTACTATGACTAACTTAGAATCACATTTTGGTGTCTTATGACCCAGGATCAGATCCTGAGAAATCTCCAATGCACATCTGCACCACATTTGGCTTAGGATGTAGAATCCAACCTGGAGAATACCCATGGCACATATGCACCAAAAAGAAGGAAAAGCACAAATCAACCTCGAGAAGTATTGACTAGAGTAAGTGGCTTCACTCTATTGTTTACACAAATAGATGGTCTGTTTTTTGTATACACAAAATAGTTAGTCTATTACTTTTGTTAGTTATATAAATAGTTAACTAAAATGACTAACACCAGCACAAGTCCTGTGATGAGAGTGGTAACAAGTGGATCAAAGATACCAATATTTACTGGAGACAAGCCAATCTGAAACCCTGACAAGCAGCACTGAAAAAGAAAAAGTATATCTATAAATTAACAAATCTAGAGCTCATTAATCTAGCCTACTATTTTACAGAATGGTACCCCGTCAGATTGGTTTGTAGATTAACTCAAGGAGCAATCAACCATCTCCAGTAAGAAATTATTTTATGCAGTCATCAGCCCAGTACAGAAAATTTGCAAACCTATCAAGGCTGCTCAGGCCTTAATAAAAGTAAGGCAAATGAAGATGAGGCTCTTGCTGATTTAGTTGGTAGGATGAAAAAACTAGCTAGGTTAACGTATCAGGTCTCAGAATTAAGAGAGGACCAGCAGTACAGTTCAGTTGGCTGATTTTTTATTGAAGCCCTTAATAACCCTTATCAAGGAAGATGTAGCAAGAGCCAATCCCATAACATTATCTGAGGTATTGTCAGTGGCAAGAGAAAGAGTGAAAGGCTCTTTGAATGACTACAAGTAGTAAGAGAAAATAGCAGGCAAAATTTGGAACCTGGTTCAAGCAAGGTGTATTGTCCCAGGTGCCTAAAGAGGAAGATTTTAGTAAAGAGTGGTCTGATGGGAAAGAGTTGTTATATTTACAGATAGGGGAAACAAAAACAAAGAACTATAGCAAGAAAAATAATAAAAAAATGAATGTAAATCAAAATTAAAGCCCACAAAATTCTGGAACTGTTGGCAAGGTAGGACACTCTGAAAGAAATTGTTCGTGGCCAAAAAAGAAGGAAAGTGTTCTGATTTAGTAAAATGAATTTGACTGAAGCCCACAAACGTAAGCAAGAGCCTAAAATAGTACAAAATGGTACAACCATGTCAAACCTTTAAGGAAAAATAGAAATGAGGATAGTATAGATTCCATAAGAGATGGGTGTAAATGAGGCAATAGATAAAATATTATGTCAAAGACCAATTCAATCATTTCCAGAATAATTGTTCTCTTGAGAAAGAAATCTTGCAAAAAATAAGACTAAGTTAAATATGAATCTTAGGAGTAAGAAAAAAGAAAGTGGGGAACAAGTTAAAATCCAAAGAAAAGGTGCAGATATGGTTTATAAGGTAAACATAGGGAGCAGAGAAATAGATGCTTTGATTAATTCTGGATCAGAAATTTTCACTTCTAAAAATGGCGGTTCTCAAGAAATTAAAACCGCATACTTAAAGGTTGGCTTCAGTTTTGCTGGTGACCCTAGCTAATGGACAGGAAATATAATTAGGTGGTATAGTTCAAGAAACCTGTAAATAGGCGCAATTAACACCTGGTGAAAGCTATACATAGCACAAGATTTAGATCACGCGAGAGAGGATTGGTTAAAGAAAATGAAGCCCAGATAAATTTTAATCTGAACCTATTAAAAAATGTTAGAAATTCCACTTGGTGCTAAACTTGTTTAGCATTTACTCAGTGGAAGATGTTAAACTTGCCACTTGCACTGCTGTTTCCTGCACTGCTATATTAGTGTCGTTAGGACAGAAGGATGGTAAAAAGTCAAATTCCAGTAAAGACATCAGTAAACCACATGTTAAGTTTACTAAGAGCAATAGAGCTTTTGGTGGCCAACTCAGACAAAAAAAATGGAGGACATCATTTCTGTATACAAAAAGAAGTAGCTGAGGCCACATAGTAGAGAAAAGAGTAGAAAGAGACTGCATAGGGAAAGGTCTAGATTTTTGGAAGAGACACAAGTAAAGTAGCTGGAAAGATATAGGAGAAATCCTAAGGGATTATGATTATTCTATAGTAGAACTTCCCATTGTATTACATGGTTTATTCGTACACCATTACCCTTCTGCCAGATTCTGAAGACAGATTTAAAATAAGAAACACTTTCTTGCCTTTGATCAACACCACAATTGTTAACTAGACTGAATTATGGAGAATGCTAACATCAAAATTTCCCTGTTTTATAAATGAATTACCAATAAAGGGCATTAGTCTATGGGAAAAGACAACCTCAATGCAATTGTAGAATATATAGACAAACAAGAAATAGATTCTCTCACATAGACTAATTTACCAATTCCTATTAGCTTAATTTATCTGGCCATACATGTTCATATGTTCAAAAGGACCAGACAACCTCAATGCAATTGGAAAGGTAGAATATGTAAACAAACAAGAAATAGATTCTCTCACATAGACAAATTTACCAATTCCTATTAGCTTAAATTTATCTGGCCATACATGTTCATATGTTCAAAAGGACCAGACAACCTCAATGCAATTGGAAAGGTAGAATATGTAAACAAACAAGAAATAGATTCTCTCACATAGACTAATTTACCAATTCCTATTAGCTTAAATTTATCTGGCCATACATGTTCATATGTTCAAAAGGACCAGACAACCTCAATGCAATTGGAAAGGTAGAATATGTAAACAAACAAGAAATAGATTCTCTCACATAGACTAATTTACCAATTCCTATTAGCTTAAATTTATCTGGCCATACATGTTCATATGTTCAAAAGGACCAGACAACCTCAATGCAATTGGAAAGGTAGAATATGTAAACAAACAAGAAATAGATTCTCTCACATAGACAATTTACCAATTCCTATTAGCTTAAATTTATCTGGCCATACATGTTCATATGTTCAAAAGGACCAGACAACCTCAATGCAATTGGAAAGGTAGAATATGTAAACAAACAAGAAATAGATTCTCTCACATAGACAATTTACCAATTCCTATTAGCTTAAATTTATCTGGCCATACATGTTCATATGTTCAAAAGGACCAGACAACCTCAATGCAATTGGAAAGGTAGAATATGTAAACAAACAAGAAATAGATTCTCTCACATAGACTAATTTACCAATTCCTATTAGCTTAAATTTATCTGGCCATACATGTTCATATGTTCAAAAGGACCAGACAACCTCAATGCAATTGGAAAGGTAGAATATGTAAACAAACAAGAAATAGATTCTCTCACATAGACAATTTACCAATTCCTATTAGCTTAAATTTATCTGGCCATACATGTTCATATGTTCAAAAGGACCAGACAACCTCAATGCAATTGGAAAGGTAGAATATGTAAACAAACAAGAAATAGATTCTCTCACATAGACCAATTTACCAATTCCTATTAGCTTAAATTTATCTGGCCATACATGTTCATATGTTCAAAAGGACCAGACAACCTCAATGCAATTGGAAAGGTAGAATATGTAAACAAACAAGAAATAGATTCTCTCACATAGACAATTTACCAATTCCTATTAGCTTAAATTTATCTGGCCATACATGTTCATATGTTCAAAAGGACCAGACAACCTCAATGCAATTGGAAAGGTAGAATATGTAAACAAACAAGAAATAGATTCTCTCACATAGACTAATTTACCAATTCCTATTAGCTTAAATTTATCTGGCCATACATGTTCATATGTTCAAAAGGACCAGACAACCTCAATGCAATTGGAAAGGTAGAATATGTAAACAAACAAGAAATAGATTCTCTCACATAGACTAATTTACCAATTCCTATTAGCTTAAATTTATCTGGCCATACATGTTCATATGTTCAAAAGGACCAGACAACCTCAATGCAATTGGAAAGGTAGAATATGTAAACAAACAAGAAATAGATTCTCTCACATAGACAATTTACCAATTCCTATTAGCTTAAATTTATCTGGCCATACATGTTCATATGTTCAAAAGGACCAGACAACCTCAATGCAATTGGAAAGGTAGAATATATAAACAAACAAGAATAGATTCTCTCACATAGACCAATTTACCAATTCCTATTAGCTTAAATTTATCTGGCCATACATGTTCATATGTTCAAAAGGACCAGACAACCTCAATGCAATTGGAAAGGTAGAATATGTAAACAAACAAGAATAGATTCTCTCACATAGACCAATTACCAATTCCTATTAGCTTAAATTTATCTGGCCATACATGTTCATATGTTCAAAAGGACCAGACAACCTCAATGCAATTGGAAAGGTAGAATATATAAACAAACAAGAATAGATTCTCTCACATAGACTAATTTACCAATTCCTATTAGCTTAAATTTATCTGGCCATACATGTTCATATGTTCAAAAGGACCAGACAACCTCAATGCAATTGGAAAGGTAGAATATGTAGACTAACAAGAAATAGATTCACTCACATAGAATAATTTCTATTAGGTTAATGGTTATTTCTCTTGCCATACATGTTCATATGAGTTTGGTCAATAAAACCTAAAAGTAGAAGACCAACAAATTTGTGCAAGGGGACTGGAGGGCTGAAGGCAAAAACCATTGACCAACAAAAAATAACACCCTATGATGAGCATAACTAGAAAGACCGTTTCTACCATTGGAGATATCCTCCTGACTAATGAACTGTGACCAAAAATAGACAATTATCATTGAACATTTCCTAATTCTCATGTATTGTACTGTTTGAGATATATATTTTTTATTATGTTTTCTACAATTTTTTTAATATTCTCTCTCATTTACTTATGATGCAAATAACAAGATGTGTGCGAGAGGAATGTGACATGGCCAGGTTTTCTATTGGCGTTACTTTTTTTTAACACAAGAAAAAATGTAAAAATTCTTTTTGTAAGTCAGCAGAAATGATTTTGTTTAAAATGGGAAACATTAGAACCAATATATTGTATAAAGGTTAATTCTACTGACTGTGTTTACAGATTCAATCAAAACGTTACTGCCAGCTACTAAATTGATATGTTTATCAAAATCTTGGAAATATCACATGTGGACTTGATTTCTGTAATTGGAGAATAGTACCAGTTGACACTGGTTGACAGTTGTCAAACAAAAAAATGCTCAAGGTTGGATTTTGGTAGCTCCACCTCTCAAATGGGATATGAAGCCCAATCATCTTACTTCCAAATGAAAGCTGGGTTCTCATTGGTTGGCCCATCAGACATTTGGAGCCTCAATTTTTGTTAAAACCAGTCAAACATGAAGCGCCAGATAAAGAATCACAAGACTTCAAATTGCTGATGTAAGAAATCTTTGCCTCTAGAAGAAATAGACTTTGCCACCTTAGAAGAAATCTGATAAAAAAAAGTGATGCAGTCCAGTCCACCTTTGTTGAACTACGCTCAGTGCTAATTAGCATAAAACAAAAATGCCAGACAAGTTACTCACCTGTGTCTTTTGTCTCTGACCTAGTGTGCAAAACATATTCCTTTCTGTTATTATATTAATAATAAAACCTTTGTTATCGTCAACAGTGTGTGGTCTCATTCTTAGAGTTGCCAGCTACTACATCAGCTTATTTCCACTAACCTCTCAACCCATCACAAAGACGTTCCAACCAAGTTGTTTTGATCACAATTTTGTGAATCAACAGGATACACAACAAGAAATCATAGACAGAGCAACTATCCAGATACGTGTAGTAGTCACAGAACTAAGTCATCTCATCAAATACCATGACTAACATAGGACCACAAATAAATTATGTAAACTTTTTTTTTTTTTAAACAAAGAAAAACATATTTTATTTTAAAAGTAATTGGTAATTTGCTTGAAGCATTGTTAAGTATGTTATAAGACAAAAATAACATCTTTTTGTTTTTATTTTTTATACGCATTGTAATTGCCTTCAAATCATTAATATATTATATTTTAGTTTAGTTTGGAAATTTAAATCAAGCTTTGTTGCATTTTTGCATGAACATGTACGTGTGTTTTTTCTAAATACTGTGTAAGTGTTTTTGTTTCAAAACATAAATAAACTGTATGAATTTTTATTTTTACCCTATACGAAACTGATAAACAGTTAGCTGCTAAAAATGTTGCTATAAAAAGTCGGTGCTTATTATATACAAGATACTTTTTTTCTTTCTTTTTTTTATGGTGTATTTTTCAGAATTTTGTAGCCCAAATTTAGAAGTATACATTATACACACATAATTATAGTAACCTTAGACTGGTTGACATGCCATTAAAATCAATTGATCAATCATAACACATTATATAATAGTTATTGTTTCTATTGTTTGAAAAAGTAATTATGGCTAGAAGATTCCTAGTTTCATGAACTGAAAGAGGGTGAGGTGAGAAAATAAATAATAGACTGATATTTACTAAACTTGACTTTGTCATAAGATCAATTATATCTGGTGATGAGAGACCAAGAAAAAATAGTTTCATACCTTTCAATTGTCTTTTCAAAGACTTCTAAAAAAAATGTCCTAAAGGCCAATTAAAGTCTAGATTAAGTCTAAAATTTGCAAAATGTTGCGGAATGACATACAAAGAAAATAATGAAAATAGCATTTATCGGTCGTAATAATAAAATAATTGCTTCAGGATTTTCTTTCTTATTCTTTTTTCCAGAATTTTGTAGCCTAAATTTAGGGGTGCATGGGTAATTCCATGTCAAATCATCCAGAAAAAAGTAAAATTGTCACCTACCCACTTCAATTTTTCTGAAATATTTGTACAGGTGTGGACTATGTTAACATTGGACAATTTTGAGCTTCCAATTCCAAAAATTGGCAGTATTACTTCGATTTTTTAGCTCTCCAAATTTGGTGGGATTGGCAAAAAATGGCGACTTTTTGTAATCTGTTTTTGTCTAAAAATTGGTTTATAAAAGCATTTTTGCCCATGAAATCCAATTTTTTTTGTCCAAGTAATGTTCAATATATGTGAAATAATAATAGAAAAAATTGTTGTCATAGACAGTGCTACATTGGGATATTGATCTTGCTAGGAAAAAATCAGAAATCCTTAATAACTTAAAATTTAAGACTTTAGCATTTTTTTGATTCCTTGGACAAAAATGCTTTTATAAACCAAATTTTAAGAGTAGGGAAGCTCTAGAACTCATTTTGCAAACAAAAATAGATTACAAAAAGACATCATTTTTCGCAACCCCCCCCCCCCTCAAATTTGTAGAGTTAAAAATTAACGTAACTCCGCTAATTTCTGGAATTGTGAGATCAAGTTTTGGGGATTGGCTAACTTTATCTTAATCCACACTTGGACATAATTTCAGAAAAATTGAAGGGGGTGGGTGACATGGCCTGGATGATTTGACATGGAATTACCCACATGTTAAATACAATTATGGTATTCTTAATCAGAATGATTTTTTTAAATAACATTTTGTACTTTCCAAAAAAGTACTCAATAAATTGTATATTTCAATAGAATTTTAAACTTAACTCTAAATAGGAAAAAAAAAACAACTTAGTTTTGCTCTCCCCTAATATATGTTTGTTTGTTTTGTATGGGAACCCATTTTCAGTTGCTGTGACATCCTTGATGTATGGTATGCAAAATCATTTACAGAATATTGATTCAAATATTCATATTTTGGGGATGGCTGTCACAGAATTATTGGTTGCCAAGTTGAATCCAGATGGACCAGAACTTAACTTTGCCGTAAGTCAAGATTTGTTTGTTTTTTATTTATATTTTTCTTTTTTATGATATGAATTTATTATTAAGTGAAAAAATACAATCTTATGAAAAGATTTTTTTTCTTTTTAACAAATGCATTTTTATTCCAGAGATTTAATTCTTTGAAAAAAAGAAAGGAAAAAGTTTGTTTAATCTACATAATTTTGAATTTTAACTGACTGGAAATGACAAAACAAGACAGATTTTGTTTTTTCTAGTGTGAAATTACCAAATTTAAGAGAACTTACTGTGTTTTAAAAGTCCTGAGATATTTTATGGAATATAAGTTCCATAGGGGTATCTTCAAACTTTGGGGCCTGCTTTGCTAATACCTTTCTATTAGATCTACAGGATATGGGTTTTCTTGATCCAAACATTCTCTTAAAAGACATTATTCTAGACAAATCTAGAATAGGGAAAAGGCGGCAATAAAAGTAACCAGCCATTAGTAGCATGTCTAGGTCTATGACAATCTCATCTGCATTGGAGTTGATTTTAGAGTGGATAAGGACACTTTGCAATATAAGGAAGTTACAGAAGAAAACGGTAACAAAATTTTAAAAGACAAGGCACCACTTAACATTCACAAGAGGGATGGCCACTTCAAGTGAATATCTCAGCCACCGGCTTTCACCCAACATAGGTACTGTCAAAAGGCAGTTGAATGGTAGTCACTCTGATGGGGCACGATTGTCGTATGTATAGTCTGTTGCCAATTAACTTTCTTCTTCTTTTACCAAAGAGTTCCTTCTACTGTTTCAGTCCAAGAGATAACTCACAATCTACATTGCTGCTCTTTTTTTTCCTTTTTTTTTTAAAGTTGGAATGTATCAAGTACCTCTAGCAATTTTAGCATAGATGCCCCTCTTTTGGTCCGGGAATCTGCAGGTTGTAGTTTGCCATCAATCCAAAATACCTCAATTTAACCCTCTGATTTTATTTCCCTCAATTTTGCCATGTCCAGTCTCAATCTTCTATCACTAACAATATTTGTAGTACCTAAAGCACTAGTCAGTGATACATTGTCTGTATAGCATTGTACTGCTGGTAGTACAGCCATACCAAAAGTGTCTTGTACCAAAGAAGAAATGAAGAATCCTGCATCTGCTGCCTCATTTAATGCCAAAGTTTCAGATTCTAATGGACTTCTTGTAACTAACTTTTTAGATTGCCAGCTAATAGGTGCTACCTTCTTCTTCTCACCTTGAATAAAAACAACAATACCACTCTGAGATGATCCATCTTCTAAGCTAGCATATGTAGCATCTGAATATGCTAAGACTTTCATTTTTTTCAATTTAGGCAACGCTTTGTTTGCCTCTTGTAGCATTCTTACTTTTGGATGGTTTCCTGGATTGCTCATAACACAGGTTTCGTAACTTATATCTGGTCTTGTTTGTGAGGCGACCCACATCATTTGTCCACTTAAGCGGTTTAGGTCTGCTTTCTCTTCTTCAGTTAGTCCATCGGTCTTCCTTGTGGTATGACTATTAGCTATTATGATTGGTTTTATTGTGGAAATGTAGGATTCTTGTTTTATTTGCACTCCTTCTGTAGTTTGCACAACTTCTAATCCTAAATATTTAAAGGATCCAGTTTCATGTGCGCTGACCTTGAATATTCTTTTTAGCTTTTCAATAATCTGTTCTTAAAAAAGAACATTACCACAGAAGGCAAAATCATCTACATGACTAACCAAAGTGATCCGTTTTTATACCACTTGAATAAGGAATTGTCATATAAACTAACTGTACCTCCCAGTTGTACGAGTACTTCTTTAACTCTTTTGTTCCAAGATCTGGTTGCATCATTCAATCCATAGATGCAGCTTTTAAGACGCCAAACCTCAATTTTTGAACAGACATCATGAGGTGGATGCAGAAATACCTCTCGACAAAGGATCCCCTTGCAGAAATACCACTGTTATATCAATAGATTGCAACCTCCAGGACATCAGAGCTGCTGTTAAAAATACTAAGTGTAGACACTCTCTACTGCAGGTGGAAGAATCTTTCCTAAGATTGCTAGTGTCCTCTTCAAAGCCACGGGCCACTAATCTTGCTTTAGTTTTCTTCTTGCCATCTATATATTTTTCTGAAATTATCCAGCGAGAAGATAGTGTAGCCTGTTTTTCAAAAGGAACTACTTCAAATACATCATTATTAATCAGGTTATTAAACTCTCTCTCCTTGGCATCCTGGGAAATTTCTTGATCTGCAGTTAGCAGTACTGCATTTTCAGGAAAAGGTAGTACCTTCCAATTATCAATATGATCCCAATTAACACACATTGGTTCTTCATCTCCCTCCACATGAACATTTACCCATTCCTTGTATTTTCCAGTTTGTTTAGGCTGTATGCTTAATACTTTGGCTTGCTTCCACTCATCTTCATCCTTCATCTTGTACTTGATAAAATAATTTCTCATTGGTTTTACACTATTACTTACATTCTGAGGTGAGTTTTCACATCCACCATCAGACATATCTTCCTTCTGAGAATCAGTTTCATTTGGTGTAGAATACTTATGAGTATTATCCTCTTCATCCACATCAAGAGTATTCATAGATGGTTCTTCATCTCCAGTCTTATATTCTGATCTCATTTCGACCTGATACATATTACTACTGTCCTTCACTTTCATTAATTGGCATGGTTGATCACAATAATAAGCTCCTCCGTGGCGTACCAATACGATTTGTCCTTCTTCCTTCCAAGAACAACTGCAGGACCTTTCCAGCCTTTAAAATATTTTCTGCAATAATAAACTTTATTACCATTATCTTACACCACATCTGAATAAGTACGCACCTTATGTCTAAGTGCTCTCCTGATCCTTTCACTTGATTCTGCTGCGATATAATTTTGTCTGGCACTGTGTAAGGCTTCCATCTTCTGACATATAATCACTAGATGAACTCTCCAGAGCTGGAAGTTTATCCTCTAAATTTGATGGAAGGTTAGGGTTAACTCCAAATACTAATTGGTTTGGACTAAAACCGCCATTATTTTGTAAGGTGTTTTGGGCACTTACTGCCCATGCCAGTTTTGGATCACATTTCACATCTGCCATAGATTTGTAAAATGCCTCTGCCAATATATGATTATGACATTCCACAATCCCATTGCTAAATGGTGACACACCTGCTGTTGTTGCAGTTTCTATATTAAATTTTTCATTCATTTCCCTGTATTTTTCATTTGAGAATTCTCCTCCGTTGTTATTTAAAAACTTTCTAGGAGCACCAAAATAAGACACCCATCTTTGATAAATGTTTTGCACAATTACATCTTGTTGAAAACAAGAAAACACTAAACAGGCTGCAGAATATCTTTCGGCAGAATCAATCACATGCAAAATCAAAGTTTTATTGTGAATATGTTCTTTTAAGTCCAGATACACAACTTTGTTAAATCTATCTGCCATGGGCATCACTACAACTGAACATAAAGGTACATGTTTATATTTCATGCATACTTCACATGAATCGCAACATTTTTCAATTATCTTAAGGAATTCAGTGTCACAAAAATCCTTGCTCCTCTTCACAAGTTTATACAACTTTTCTTTTGAGGGCATGTGAAAATTGTCTGTGTAGCTTCATTGCCTTTTTTCTTTTCTCTTCCAGTGTCAAGGTTTTTACAGAAGTAGTGTGTAACACCACAGACACTCTCAATTCACCCCGTCCATCAAATAATAAATTTGTAAGTGGAACACAGTAGTGGCCTGATGAGGTGCAAACCAAATCTATCGTATCACCTACAACCTTAGCTGTATCATTCACAAAATTAAAAATAATTCCAGCTTTTTTCATAGAGATTTTACTCAATAGCAATGGAATTTGATTCTTTATTTTCATAAGTCATAGACACATATGTAACATGAGCCAGTTGCTTGTCCTCATCAGACATTATCGTGACTTCTACTTCACCACACAAATATCTTGTCCAAAGTGTAAAAGTGCGGCTTTTCGTTTTACGTAGTTTAACGCTCCCAAGCAAGTACAACAAAAACCGTGGTTTAAATAGTTTTTTCGTTATTGACTTCACTAGAAAGCGTAAGAAACTGAAAGACGAAAGAATAATTATACAGAATAGTGCGATAATACAGAGGTTAAAAAAGGGTAAAAACAATGTGTAAAACAAGCACAGAAATACAAACAAAGGCTACAAACAGGGGTCACAGGCAATACGACAATAAGTCAAACAGGATTAAGACGTACAAACTGGGCAGTTTTTAAGTGAGGAAAGTCAATTAAACAAGTGGACGGAAGGAGCGAACATAGCAATATATATAAGTTCAGTGAAATGGGATGATGAGGCAGACAAAGTCTTTGAGTGGAAAACATGAATGGAAGGGACATAGCAGATAATACAAAAAGGGGGAAAGAAAAACCAAGTGAAGTAGTCTTCATACCTGTCCTCAGAGGGGGGCGCATGGAGAGAGAGAGGCTGGATCACGTCTGGAAGATGGGACGAGCTGGGAGGAAAGGAATTAAAAATCCTGCATTTCGACGGGAATGCCGGGTAGTGGCAAGATATCTTCTTCCGGTGACGAGATATCACTAGGGGCAGCAGAGGGATCGAGAAGGGAAAACGACCGTGCAAAGGGCGCAACTCTTCTAGGATCAATCTAGGCAAACCAAGACAGACATATTTGCAGCTGTTAATAGAAAAAAAAAGTGCGTATACGTTCCAGTAATTGAGAGCTTTAAACTACTCAGTTTGTGATATAAGTACTCAAATTTTATCAAAAAGTTAATCATACTTACTCTGGAGGGATTCCTGTAATCATAAAATTCCTTAAAGACCAAATAAACCTGAATAAAATGCCACAAAAGAGGTGTGACCATGTAAAATCTTTAAAGAAAAATAGAGATAAGGATATCTTGGGTTTTGTAAGACTGGTGTCAAAGACACAATAGGAGGAGTAACTGCACGAAAGCATTATGCCAAAGACATAACCAATCAGGTCATTCACCAAATAACTATTTTGTATATTGAATTCACAACATACTAGGACCTCTAAAGCGCATTAGTCTAAGAGAATTAGCAGACAATCTCAATGCAACTGAGAAGGTAGAATATTGATTTAGATATTGTGCTTATTAGGGGGTAGTACACCAGGGGCAAAGTAGAATATTGGTAACAAAACCAGTGCAAATGTCCCTTCTTTCTTTGATTTTGCTCTCTCTCTCTCTCTCTCTCTCTTTATATATATATATATATATATATATCCTTCTGAATCTGTAATAACGGTACTTTCTGATCTGTACTGGCTAGTCACATCATACCCTAGTACTTATTCTATCAATTGTCCGATCGTATACAATAATTAAATTGATAAACCTCATAGTTATCAATACCTACCTCAGTTTACAAATAAGTGCTAGAAGGTGGTGAATCAATTTGAGAGATTATTGATCACAACACAATCAAGTTGTGTACAATTCCTGTAGCCCTGTCTTGCCATAGACAATTTGTTGAAATGGACTACATGCTGGGTAGGGAGCATGAAGGATGAACATTAAAATAAAAACAATAATGGTTCCTGTTGTATCCCGAGATGTAGGATATACAGAATAGATAATAAAAACAGAGAATATGTTAACAATAACAATATTTGTTTTATTTATTCTCACTGACAGGGAATACAGTGGGATGGTTTTGGATTCAGTTCAGCTGATGATAGGATACACCTGTGTCACGTACCATAGTCGTTTCTTTTCTGTTTCTGGCTGTCAGTATTTTTCCCCTCCTCCTTTTTTCCGAGAGTATCCGGTTCGAATCGTTAGGGGGAGATAACTCTCCCTAACACCTCCCCTATTTAGCTTTTAGCTCATATGATTTGTTTCGGGAATCTATTTGTAGTTAATAGGGTTTTCTCTGAAATCTATATGATCTTCTAATTACACATTTATTTGGTGTCTTAGGATTATCCTTTGGTATGTCTTGGAAACATTGCGAAGGCAGTTCGAAAGTGTCCAATGAGATATCTAGCGGTAAGGTGAAATTTGATTTAGTCTCTGGAAGGTGAGAAGACCGTAATTGGTTTGCATGTCGAATCCAAACTGTAGACGCTATATCTACATCATATATGACATTTCCAGAACGATGTATAATACGTCCTTGAATCCATTTTTCTTTGCCATTGCGGTAGTATTTTGCAAGTACAGGTTCTCCTGGTACATATTTGCATTTCACTTCTCCATGATGTTGGTTAAATTGTTCCTCCATCATCATATTCCTTTTTTGGGAATGTTTTGTAAAGGATGGATGACATCTATATGCAATCAAACCTTGTGATTCATCAGTGTTTCTGCTGGTGAGTTTCCATTAGGTGTGTTTGGATTTGGTGTAGCTCTGTAACTACTAAGGAATATTTCTAATATTCAAAAAGAAGACATTCATCTTCTGACAATGAAGCTCAATGCTGAAAGAAAGGTTGGATTCTTTTGTCTGTGCATACTTTTGGCCATTTTGTACGATGAAAATGCTTGACTATTTGAAGGATTGGGTCGGAAATTGTGGCTTCACAGATCATTGTAGAAGTGACTGGTACTGCTCTCACAGTGGCAGAGATACAGCTGCAATGACACGGAGTCCTCTGGTACTTTATTTTGTACTGTCATGAGCCTAGATAGTGCATCAGCATGACCAACAGTTCTGTTATACTTTATTGTAAAGTTGTAGTCCAATAGTGTAGTAGCCCATCTTTGTAGACGGTTTGCTGTATACACGGGAATCCCCTTTTTGGATCCCAAAATACTGAGAAGAGGCTTGTGGTCTGTGATCAGAGTAAAATGTTGTCCATACAGCATTTTATGGAAATTTTTTTTTTTGCAAAGACTATAGCCAAGGCTTCCTTTTCAATTTGGCTATAGTTGCGTTCTGCAGGTGTAAGTGATCTGGATGCATGAGCTATCACCTTTTGGCTACCATCAGGAAAAACATGAGAAATGACAGCTACAATGCCATAATTAGAGGCATCCGAGACCACGACAATATTCATGGATCGATCATAATGTGTCAGCAAAAGATTTGAAGAAATTAAAGTTTTTACCTTTGTGAAGGCTGACTGACATGCATCAGACCAGTCCCATGCAGTGTCCTTCTTCAGAAGACTGTTGAGAGGTGTTCAAACTCTATGAAGTTCGGGCAAAAAGGCACTGTAGTGGCTAACCAAGCCAAGGAAGGAATGTAAGGTTTTAATGTTTAATGGTGCCTGCATATTTTCGATTGCTTTGGTATTTTCCAGGTCAGGTTTTCTACCCTTTTTATCAAGGAAAAACTCACATTTTTCAGCCTTAACCCGAAATCCATATTCTTCGATTTGGCGGAAAACTGAAAACAACCATTGCAAGAGTTCATCCTGAGATGCAGCTGTAACAATGATGTCGTTAATGAATGCTGTAACTCCTGTCAGTCCAGTTAACATGGCGTCCATAGTTTGCTGAAATATGGCTAGTGCAGGTTTAACTCCAAAACTAAGCCAGTTAAATCTAAATAAACTCTTGTGGGTGTTGATTGTAAGGAGTGACCTGGACTCCTGTTCAACTTCGAGTTGGAGAAAAGCATTGGAGAAATCGATTTTTGCAAAGAAAATTCTGCCATTTAATTTTGGAAACAGATCCTCTGGAACTGGTAGAGGATATTGATGGGATTCGAGAGAATTATTAAGTCCAGTCAAGTAGTCCGCACATATCCGGACTTTTCCATTTGCTTTTTTTACAACCACAATGGGAGCAGACCAATGGGAGTAATTTGTAGGCTCTATTACTCCTTGTTGTTGAAGACGTAGCAGTTCTTTTTCGACCATATCCAGTGTGACATAAGGTACTGGTTGTTTCGGTCTAAAAATAGGTTTAGCATCCTTTTTTAATTTCAAAACTACCTTATTTTTTGTGCAACAGCCAAGGCCCTCCTGAAAAACATTGCTGAACTTATTTTTAAGTTCATTAGTGAAATAGCGTTCAATTGCCGTAACAGACGTTATGCTGAGTGTGTTAAAAACTGACTTAAGTGGAATGTCAAAAAGTTTTAGTTGTTCAATCCAGTCGAGACCGAGTAAATTCAATTCAGAATTTTCGGCAAGATAACATAAACTCGAAAAGGTGGTATTTTGAAATGTGACATTTACTGTTAACTCACCGGTTAGCTGAATTAGGTCACCAGAAGCACTCTTCGCCATGAATTGGGTCACCTTTTCGCCATGTGTTGCGATTCAGAATATCTAGGTTTTCCTAGATATTTCCATGTCTCTTGAGATATTAAAGTAATATCTGATGCTGTGTTGAATTGGAAACAAACTTGTTTATCGTTTACTGAAACAACTATATATTTCCGGCTGCTTTTGTAGTTCATTTTGAAGGTAGCGAACACTGAGTTTGTTTGTGTCGTTTGTCTGTTCCATTGTTTTTATTTACAAATTTTTTTCTTGGTTGGATTTTTGGACCATTTTTTTTTTTCTGGGATCACAAAAGTTTTCCTTGTGTCCAATTTTTTTGCAAACATTACATTTATGTTTTTTAAACGGGTAAAACTGTGAAAAATGCATTTCACCACAAAACCAGTATGCCCCTAAAAATTAGACATTTAAACTGTTCTTCTGTGAGAGAACTCAGTTTAAATTTCTCGCATTCACGATTCACAATACCGGTGAACGTTAAAAATCATCGACACCATTTTTCTCTAACTTCAGGAAATTGAATCGTGTGTTAAACAGTGACTGCTTATTTCCAAATATTTCCTTAAACAGTTCTACTGTTTCAGCAAAGGTAAAGTCCGTTGCTTCTTTTGGAATTATGTAGTTTGTATATCTTTCATGTTCCTGGGTGCCCAGCTTCTGAATTAGTAGACGTATTTTCCATTCTTCGTTTTTTGTGAAAATTCTTTTTGGAAAAGCTCCATCCATCGCTTGTACCACGAAGCAAAAGTTTTTTTCGTTCTTGTAGTCATAGGTGAATTCTGTGATAGTTTTTGCCATTTCATCGGCTGAATTTGTGTTCAAATTCTCTTTTCCCTGTAGAATTTCAACCTGGTGATTAAACTGCTGATTAAATTGTTGAGTCATCATAGCCATAAACTGTTTTGCAAACATCTCTTGTTGCTGGTTTAAAATTTTTGTTAAGGCTTTGTGTGAAATCGACATTTTTTTTATATCCACGTAGAATCTTCAAAAAAATCCTCATCACCACAAAAATCGGTTATATCCCGAGATGTAGGATATACAGAATAGATAATAAAAACAGGGAATATGTTGACAATAACAATATTTGTTTTATTTATTCTCACTGACAGGGAATACAGCGGGATGGTTTTGGATCCAGTTCAGCTGATGATAGGATACGCCTGTGTCACATACCGTACTCGGTTCTTTTCTGTATCTGGTTGTCAGTATTTTTCCCCTCCTTTTTTCTGAGAGCATCGTTAGGGGGAGGTAACTCTCCCTAACAGCTCCTAAAAACATAATTGTTACACACAGAAACAAGTTAAGAAAGTGAAGAGGAAGAAATCGATAGTTGTCCTGAAATCTCACAATGACTCTCCACTTAGTACATTGTCTCCATTTATTATAGAAAAGGTAATTTCATCCAATTTGAAACCTATAATGGTAAAAAAACTGAACAATGGAAACATCCTAGTGGAGGAGGAAAAGAAACATGCAGATTTTTTGCTGATAATAAAGATATTCCATACAAAAAAATAATTGCTTACTCTCTCCAAAACCTCACCAAAATCTAAATACATCTTAGGGGATGATGAGAAGTCAGGAATTATCTTTATGTCCCCTAGAGGAAATTTAAAAAAAAGAAATAAGACCACAAGGAGTGATAGAAGTCAAAAGAATCTCAATAAAGAGTGATATATAAATTGACCAAACTAAAACCAAACTATTATGTCATGACAATCCCAGCAAAAATTAAAATTTGCTATACAATGGAAAGAGTGGGACAATTTATCCCAAATCCCCTCCGGTTCTGCAGGTGCCAGAAGTAGGGACACCACAAGGATAAATGTAATGGATAGAAAGTATGTGCAAAATGTGGAGAAAAAGACCCTGACCATTTCCTCAGAAGAATGTCAAAGAACTTAGAGATGTGCAGACTGTGATGGAGACCATCCTGTATGTTGTGAGAAATGGAAGAAAGAGAAAATCTTTTTAGTAAAATACAATAGGAACATCTTCCTAGAAGCAAGAAAAATTGCTGAAGGTACAAATAGAGAAAAATCCTACTCTCAAGCGGCCAGTGCAAAGGTGACAAGCAAATATAAAAATCTTGTCCTAAAACTGCTACAGCTTGGAACAGGAGACTGGCCAAACTTTATTAAGAATATAAGAGCAGAACTGGAGGAATCAGAAGAAAAGGGCATTAATGTAGCATCCACTCAGCCAGATTTCTCCACCCAAAATACACCACACAATGAAGCGAAAACTGATAGTAACAAATTGATAAATGAAAATAAAACAAAAGATATTGCTGTTAGAAAACAAAACATGATTTTAAAAAATCTCACAAATACAACCTTTCACAATCTTTCTTTATTTCTTTTGGAACTCCGTCGCAGATGACAATGACGCACTCCATAGCTGGTGGCTCATTAGTCCAATTCTGGACTTGCAGATGCGATCACACACATTGCAGGGGAAATTCCCATCTACATTTGGTTGTTCATGACGACAAAGACGTCGCCACTCTGCAGTCCTGTTTATCTCATTATTGAGCTGCTTAGTTCCTGTGCGGCAGGTGTCTCACCACCCCTGTCTGTTGGAGGCCAGATCTTCCATGTTTGAAGGTGTGATGTTACATTTCTTCAGCGTTGTCTTAATATGGTCTTTGAACCGCTTTGGGGGGGGGGTTCCTGTTCTCCACATGCCATTTGTGAGTTCACTGTAAAGTAGTTTACAGGGGAGTCTGTCTGCAGGCTGATGGTGTGACCCAACCATCGCAGTTGGCGTTGCAATAGGATGGTCTCAATTGGGTTGTAATACTATGCTGGTCGGGGTGCCAAATGTAATATTATGATCTGGTCACGGGACCAAATGTAATACAATGCTGTCGCGGCGTCGAATCTAACGCGATGGGTGTTCTTTGACCCACAGGAAAGTTGAAGTGCTTGTTCCGGGCTGTACCTGAAAATGACCAAATTCATCAAGGTTGTTCCACAATTAACACGAACGCGTTTTTAACAATAAAAGACCTTTATTAATCATACAGTGATTAAAAATCATGTACAACCACAAAGGGATATCGAGTTGAAGTTGAGTCGGTATTTTGTGGACTGACTGGCGATATATGCTGTGTTCTGATTCAAATTCAGGACTTTGAGTAACAAGACGACAAAGCAAAGATGGTGACAAGGGCCATGAGATGGAGCTATCAATCTGCTAGGGAAGCAGCTGTCCAATCTGGTCAAGAACCAGCTGTCCGATCTGGTCAAGGACCAGCTCTCCACTCTGGTCAAGAACCAGCTCTCCAATCTGCCTGGGACCCTTTTGGGTCCTCTTTTATGGGTTCCAAACCCCCGAATCCAGGACTCTCATTGGCCAGCCAATAGAAACGCCGGACCAATGGCCCTACAGTGTAAACATCAGGAGGTGTACGAAACCCCACCCACACGGTCGCATTTGATTGGACGGCCAATCAAAATCATGGCATTGGGTTACTTATCTCGGAGGTGGGTAACAAGTCTCCGCCCCAGTTCCCTGATTGGTGAGGCACCTGATAATATTCTTGTTATTGTATAAATGGTCCTGTCAATTGCTATGATAATTCCCAGGAACTGGCCTAAGACCACCCGGGTAAATTGAGATTATCAACATTTTAAAGATTTAATCTTTAAACTGTTTTTGCTAAATAAATGCCCTTATCTTACACAGTCCCCACAAGAACAATAATATATATGGATGTCATCAGTCATAAAAAGTCAGACATATCAACCACTTTCAGCCTGGATAAAGTGGTACCTATCTTTTTGGAGTCTCCATGTAAATGATAATATGATAAAACAGACTTCTGCTTTACATCAACCTATTTCTGCCATTAGGATTGGTTTTGTTCAAAAATTATTTATCATCTTGTTTCGACGCTACAAGAATGATAATATATTTATATGAAAACATTTGTATAAACAAAAAGTCATTTGTGTTATATCAACCATCAACCGACTTTTAGCCATTAGAATTTCTTTGTGTCAGAGTAATTAATTTTATCTAGTGTTGACTTTACCACACCACTGACTTGTACTCTAATCTAAGTCACTTGTACGATTCTAGACTCAATTGTTTTGTTTTTAAGTATCTAATCGGATATCGCCAATCAGTCCATAACACTACAGTGTTATAGGGTCAATGCGTACTCTGCTTCTAATTTCTAAGTGGGGGATTTTGAACCCTTCACAATAACAAGTATGAGACCTAACAATATGTGACCCAAACCTGTTTCTGTATTATAACAAGAAAATACATGATGATACACTTGGAGGTGTCCACTTCCAAGAACTACAAGCTGAAATCTGAAAAGGCTAATTGCGATGGATTTAAAACTTCACACCTTGCCGAACTAACCCCAGAAGCCAATAAAAACAATAAAGAAGACATCCTATATTTTACCAAATATAGCTGAAAAAAATATACCAAAAAGTTCCACTTCTTCAAAACACAATTGACCATGGTTCAATGAGGAATGTAAAAAGGCTGTGAGATTATGCAGAGCAATATTAAAGAAATTTAAAATAAACCTAACAAGAGAAAACTTAAACACTTGTAAAAATAGCAGAACCAAATCCCGAAAAATTATCAAAAACTCCAAAAAAAATGCATAGAAAAATTACCTTGCCAAAATAAATAATAACACAAAAGCAAAAAAAGTATGACAGATGATTTGGAAAATAACTGGCAAAAATAGTAATACTCCCACCAAACATCTTACAATAATCTGAAGATTACCAACAAGAAAGATATAGCAAATCATCTTGTCAAAACTTTCTCACAAAATTCATCCACCAAAAACAAAAACTTCCAAACCATCAAACAAAAGCAGAAAATGTAAAAATCAAATTTCAAAACAAAAATACTGAAAGCTACAATCAACCTTTCTCTACAATAGAACTAAAGGAATACCTCAACAAGCCCATGATACAGCAGTCGGACCAGACAAAATTCAATATCATTTATTAAAAGAATTACTTGAACCCTCAATAAATTATCACCTTCATTTGAAGGTGATAATTTATTGAGGGTTCAGGTAATTCTACAATGATATATGGATCAGTGGTGACATCCCTAAAATATAGAAATAAACCAGTTATACCAATACCAAAACCTTTGAAAGACAATACAAATGCCAAAAACTACGGACTACAGACAGAAGTATGGCATAGTAAAAAATCCTAAAAACCTTGTACTAGAAAATAGAATGCCAATATTTATGGACACAATTTCTACAAGATAGAAGATTTAGAGTTAGAATTGGAGGTGTATTCTCTGAAGAAAAAGAACAAGAAATAGTGTACCCCAAAGTATTATTTGTCACGCTATTTGTCAAAATAAATGATACTGTAAAAACATTGATAGTGGTAGAAACTTTGCTTTGATTGTGGATGACTTGTTGATCTGTTATAAAGCAAGGAATATGAATCCTATGAAAGACAACTCCAGATTTGCCTCAATAAATTCAACAAATGGACCACAGAGAACGGACTAAAATTTTCTAAAGAAAAAACAAAATGTGTCCCTTTCTGCAACCAACATAAACTCCACCTTAATCCAATACTGATCATACCAAAATCCCAATTGTAGAACAATACAAATATCTAGGAATCATCTTTGATCACAAACTCTCTTTTATTCCCCATATTAAATGTAATAAAGTCATACAATTATTCAGAACCATTGCACACACTGACTGGGGAGGAGACAAAGAAACATTATTAAAATTATATCACTCCCTAATCAGATCCAAACTTGATTATGGCTGCTTTATATATAGAGCACCTAGAAAATCATATTTAAAATAACTAGATACCATACACAACCAAGCACTGGCCCTTGGAGCATATAGCATCTCTCCTGTTAAAAGTTTCTATACGGAAACAAATGAACCATTTCTTAAACTAAGGTGTGAAAAACTTGCTCTTTAATACTACCTAAAACTATCATCATGCCCTCTAAATACCTGGTATACCTGGAAATGACAGGGCAGATTCGGAGGCAAAGAAAGCTATGAAAGACAATAACAAAAATAGAAATACCATATACTGACTATAAAACAGTTTTGAAGAAAATTATCATTAAAAAATGGCAAAATCATTAGAATGCACTCATAATAACAAACTTCAAAACATTAAACCTACCATTAGAGACTGGAACTTAAGATAACACAAAAATACAAGAGAACAGGTGCTGATCTGCCTTCACATGGGCCACACCTACATCACCCATTATCATTTACTAGAGGGCACAGAATCCTCAATATGTACTACATGCCAAGAGAGATTTACAGTGAAACATATACTGCTAGAGCGTGTAGACTTTGATCTAGTGCAAAGAAAATACTACCAAGCAAGCAAGTAATTTGAAATAAATTTTCATGAAAGACCATCCTGGATTTTACATTTCCTAAAAGAAGTGGGATTGTACTAAAAAATATGAACAATTGAACAATAGTTCAAATATATATATATATTAGCATTCCCAGTTGATTTTTTTTATTTGAGGTTTAATCACATTAGTTATATAGAGCTGTGTAAATGGAGTTCAGAACCGTTTGAATTATGCAAATATCCCCAGTGGTTCAAAAGTTATGAGAATTTAAAGCCCCAAAATTGGAGGTACAAATGTGGACATGATTTTGTTTCAAAAATATGTCAAATCACGGACCATTTTAAAAAAAAGAAATTCAGTGATTTCTTCACCGTTTCTTTATTTTTGTAGCAATTTTGATAAAATTTGGTATTCTTATGTAAAATTGTATGTTCTTTCTGATTATGCACTCAAATTGTATGTATTTCTATGCTTTAACCCATCATTTAGAGAATAAGAGATACAAATAGCAGCATTTTTTTTTTTTTTTTAAGTTTAACACCCAATTATTCAACATTTTCATTATAATACTGCATGTATATACATGTATAGTATTAATTCAAATAAATAACACCACTTTGAAGAAAAATAAAACATTTATTACAAAAACACGGACATAAAATGAGGGTTCAGTTTATTTAATGGTAGGAATTTACGAGGAAAAAGTTAAGGATTACTAACTTTAAAACATACCTAAAAAAAAGTTCAGGAAAAAAAAAAAAAAGAAAGTAATTTCGTTGTTGCAGAAATTTCCATAAAATAGGATAATTATCAAATTTTTTTACGTGTGATTCTGAAAATTCTCATGCCAAAAATTAATGTTAAGTAAATATTGGGTAAAACTTGTAAATCATACTCAAAATCCCATTATATTACTGCTAAATTCTCAACAAAATCCCATTATATTACAGAGTGACCCAGAAAAACAGAACCCAAATTATTTATTTTCCCTTAATTTTTATTAAACGAACCCTACCCCCCTAGTTAAAATTAATAGTTTTATTACAAAATTTGTGGGTTCTGTTTTTTCTGGGTCATAGTTTATTTTGAAATATACAATGTACATTTCAAAGAAATGTACATTGTCCGTACGTTTACGAATTTTGCACTGGTTGATTTTTCAAAAGTAAATATTTGAAATTTTCAAAGGTAAAATTTTTCCGAAGTTTATTTTTATTTTATCTTATTTATTTATTTTAAAACTTACTTTTGATCATATCTATATTTACATATATATCAAGTACAATTGTATATCTAATAATATAAACAGACCACCATGAATATGTTTTATTTATGTTGAATATCGAACTTCATTTATTCAAAATAAAAATACCATTTTTCAAAATAAAAGTCTGACAAAATTCCTTTCAAAATGGAATATTAATTTTTAATAATTCAATGTTCTTTAAAACCATTTAGTATGAAAATATTCTTAATATTTATGCAATGAATGTGGAAAAGAGAACGTAAGAAGAAAAAAAAACTACTACTACTACTACTACGCAAGCTGTTTGTTTTTCAAATCGGATAAATTCATGTTCGCTGAATTCAATGAATAAAAACATATACAAATTACATATTTAGGAAGATTATTTTCTTTTCTTTACAACCATAAAAATATTTTTAAAGTTTGAACCATAAATATGCGAGAAATGGTGATTTTAAATCAATAATGTCTGATTTTGTGACGCCAGCTGAAAGCACATTATCAACTGTTGACAGGATTTTACGCCCGTCGGACAAATAAATTTGAGATTTTTTTTCAAAATACAAACTTTTGAAGCAAAATCCCGAAGAAGCTAACAATCTTTACATTTTACACATCATATATCAAAATAATTCTGAAACTTTGTAATTCTACACACAAAGTGTGTCTTTTTCGCTAATCATCTCATTTTGAACAAATAGTCTTGGAGTTTGCACTATTGTAATTTTACTTCCATGGGTCCTAGAAACAAAAAAAAAGCTCCCTTTTGTACTTCCAGGTTTCTTCTAATTGAATGCAAAATTTCAAGAATATTGATAAAGATTAGCCACTTAGATTTTCCAAAGAAATGTAGAGTGTAAAATGTATTCTCGGAAAAAAATTCCTATCACACATTTTCGTTTTTTTTAAGCAAAATACGTTTTTAACTCACTGTAAAAAAATATTCAATTAATAAAAACACATACAAATTACATATTTAGAGAGATTGTTTTATTTTATTTTCAACCATATGAATATTTTTAAGATTGAACAATAAATATACGAGAAATTGTGATTTTAAATCAATAAGGTCAGATTTGTGATGTTAGTTGACAGGGTGTTTTTACAACCGAAAGTTACGTAAATTCGAGGTTTTTCTTCCAAATCAAAACTTTCAGATCAAATCGCAAAGCAATTAGCAATCTTTAAATTTCACAAATTTTATAGGAAAATAATTTTGAAAGTCTAATCTTACAGTCTTTTTTGCATCTTTCATATTTTTTAAACAAATAACCTTTAACTTTGCCTTCAAATATTTTCGTTTCCACAGATCCTAGAAACAAAAAAAAAAACCCATTTGTACTTCCAGATGTCTTCTATTTAAGTGCAAAATTTCAAGAATATTGATAAAGATTACCTACTTTGATTTTGAAAAACAAAACAGTGTGTAAAATTTATCCTAAAAAAAAACCGCTCATATTTTTGTTTTCAGTTGTTCGACTGAAAATACGGTTTTAACATGCTGTAAAAAATAATTCAATTGATGAAAACCGATAAAAATTACATATTTAGAAAGATTACTCTATTCTCTTTCCAACCATATAAATCTTTTTAATATTGGTTAAGAAATACTCGAGAAATTGCAAATTTAACTGATTAAGGTCACAAATTTGAAAATGTCAGCGTTTTTCAGCTAAATGCTTGTAATGCTATATATATATATATATATACACACACCCATATATATATATATATATATATATATATATATAGCAATAGCATAATTTTTACAGATCACTGCATCCCTCACAATCCTAAAACTCCACCACCAGAACCTTTCTTCTCATGAGCCCTCAAATGACTCATCAAACCTGCTGCAGATCCACAAAGTTTGATGCAAATATGACATAGGAAGGACATCCTTCCCGTTGAATCAGATGATAAAATTTGATGCTTATGCACCACCATATGTCTCTTAAGACCAGAAGCTGACTTACAGACTTTGTTACAGATTGCACAAAACACATTGTTTGTTCCTGGAATTTGCATGAATTGTCCCTGATGAAATTTCAATGATTGACATATCCAGCCTTACAAAGCAGAATTCGACCACATGTCTGAAATTTCCAACTCTCCATGTTCTCTCCAATATGACAGGTGTATCCCTTTCAAAATTGACGCTTGAGATTTTCATGCTCAATTCTTTCACTCTCAAAACTGGTACAGCCATCATCCACATGAATTTTCCAGTCAGTTCTCTTCAATGCCAGCTTTTCCCAGTAGTCAGGATCTATTTTTACAAGGTTTTTTTTAAGCAATCCTTATACCTCTTCCAAGACTTATGCTGTGGCCTTTTGCCATCATGCAGCTGACCGTAAAGGAGTTGCTTTGGCATTCTAGCATCACTCATATGCACAATATGACCTGCCCAACACATTTGGGCTGCTATAATACGAGTTTCAATGCTTGTGCATCCTACCCTAATAAGGACTTTTGTGTTAGGTGTGTTGGAATTCCACATGATGTTTAGAATGCATCTCAAACATTTCTGATGAAAGTGTTCAAAAATGTTCAAATGTCTTCGAAACAAAGTCCATGTTTCCGAGGAGTACAATAGAACACTCAACAAGCAGGACCTATAAACCTTCAATTTTGTTTTATGGGTAATGCTGGTATTAGACCATAACCATTTTTCAAGCCCTCCATAGACCACAGATGCCTTCTGGATGCACAGGTGAATCTCAACATCTAAAGATCCATCACAAGTCAGTGTACTTCCCAAGTATATGAAAGATTCAATAACACCGAGACAAGTACCATGAATGGTTATAGTTGGTTTGATATACGGTTCACTTTTTACGGGGGTGAACATTACCTTTGTCTTCGTCAAGCTTATTTTTAATCCAAAAGCAGTGCACAAGGCACCAAATAGGTTCACAATATTTTGAATATCCTCTCAATGTCATCGGCATAAAGGAACTCTGATAAGTGTATAGGATGTATAATCAAAAACTCTTCCTGTGGTTCTAAATTCCAAGAGGACGCCTTTCTCACAATACAGAAAAGAATATTGAGAATAGTGTTGGGGCCAAGACATCTCCCTGCTTAACCCCGTTATCTATTGGTTGATATGCCATAAAACAAAACAAATATTGTGTGGAGTTCCATTGACCATGAAGGAATACTGCCTGACAATGCCAGTGACATATCCCTTCTTGTAGCTGGTGGGGCTCAATTGGGAACTCAGTACATGTGAATTATATTGACTGGGTCCGATTTGGGAGGTTTCATCATCCCTTAATGTGGCATTGTACCAATACACTGCCTCCATTATAGAACATCATTTCCTGGCCATCACTTCCATTTAACACTCTAGTAGCATCATTCAATGATACCATTGCATAAGGTTATGTAAGCACATCGGAAGTGTATTCAATCACCCCATTCATCCAAGAACCTCTTGAATGATCTGCAAAATGAGGACTCCTGCAGAGTTGTAATTCTGCTGGGGATCCTCATCCATAGAACACAGCTCTAACTGGTCCACCACATTTTCCATATCCTGCCACCAAAGGTATCGCCAGATTGTTAATCGATTGGGGTCACAGTCAATGAGTGTTAAATAGTGCCTGCCATTAGACTGGGTGATATCCATCCCCAGTCACTGCCACACATCTGCCAACTCAAATCTTCCTGTCAGCCACCCCACACTTGGGTGCCGGTCAATAGACTGACATACCCTATATGTCTTTATGACACTATTCTTATGTCAAATTTTTGTCACTTAACAATCAACTTGCTTTGCTCTTGACACTGGAATGATGGCCATTCCAAGAAGTCTTCTGAAGAAGAGACTATCTGCACACCATTCTCCTCTGCTATGCATGTAAGGAGAGCATCAGTTGCCTCATCATCCCATCCTTAGGTAACCATGCTAGCTCTGTGCTTTATGACACCAGTTGCTCATTTCCAGTGTAATCAGAAATTAACTTCAAATCGAATCCCACCATCTTGTACCAAAATAGTTTGATTTAGATATTGCAGTTTATCAGGAGGCAGTCCACCACAGGCAAAGCAGAATATTGGTAACAAAACCAGCGCAAATGTCCCTTTTCCTTCTCTGATTTTCTCTCTCTCTCTCTCTCTCTCTCTCTCTCTCTCTCTCTCTCTCTATATATATATATATATATATATATATATATAAAGTTAAAAGAAAGGAAATGAATCCGACAATATGAGTAAGAAAGGTGGAATGAAAACATCACACAATGCTGTTAAAGAAGAAAACAATTTATAATATAATCATAGCTGATACTGAACAATATTTCGATTTTACAAAAATCATCATCAGAGCTCATTCACTCCCGTAGTTGTTTGGGTTGAACCAAACAACTACGGGAGTGAATGAGCTCTGATGATGATTTTTGTAAAATCGAAATATTGTTCAGTATCAGCTATGATTATATTATAAATTGTTTTCTTCTTTAACAGCATTGTGTGATGTTTTCATTCCACCTTTCTTACTCATATATATATATATATATCCTTTTAAATCTGTAATACCGGAATTTTCTGAAACTCCCAACTGATTTTTGGTCTGTCTATTTATGGACATCAGAGCCCATGCAACTTTTTGTTCATCCAGGCACCTGTATCAAACCATGTGTCAAGTCGTGTTTTTCGCATTCCAAAGGATGCAGGTTTGATCCAAGCTGTCGGAATTTTACCCCGAAAACGTCTCTCCGAGATAAAATTGTAACTTTCCTTTGTAGTAAAGCCCGAACTGAAACAAACAAACATTTACAGAAAATAATGCAAGTCAGGACACTTGGAAAAATAAGACAAAATGTCGCCGTGAACCTTTTAAAAACAAGGTTTATTGGGTTGCAAGAATTTTTCCCCTTGCAATTGTCCAACGGACATAAGTTACCAAAAATTAAATTGTAAATACAAAACAGTCAAAATAATAAAAGCAAAGGAAAAAACATAAAACACTTATTCCTTTTTTTTCTTGGTCTGAATTGTCACCGAAAGTTCACAAATTAGTAGTTATAACTACTAAGCAAAGTTCTTGGTAAAGAAAGTTCTTTAGAAGAGTCTTCGTAGCCAAGCTGCCGAAAGGAAAGAATACCGAGGAGAGTCCTTGGAAACAACACTTTTTTAAGACACCACCCTCAAGTCTATCAGCCCACCAACACAAACCAAGGGAACATTTTTTATAACTAACCACCGCATTTCTTTTCAAGAAAGCGGGTTCCTTCTCAGCCGACGCTAACCAATGGATTAGATGACCTTCTTGGGATGTATTGTTTTCTGGACTGCCTCGTTCCAAAATTCTTCTATCCTGTAACCGTGAGTTCTTGCTGGTTACAGACATAGAGATGAATACCAACTGTCTTCAACAAAGGATATTTCTTTCAAAGAAATATCACCATCCCTTGCTGAAGAACAAGCTCCCAGAAAATAGAACCAGTAGTCTGATACTTGTGAGGGGAGCATCTGCCATCTTGACCAACGTCCCTCGCACATATCAGAAGCTTCTGCTTCGTCTACCAAATCATTTTCAAAAAGGACGGAAATCCTGCCGAAAGTTACTTAAGTAGTCATCCACCTGCTGCTACTACCATCAAAGTGAGGCAACAGGAAGCAGCCGCCACCTGTTGGCACCCACAAAATACTTCCAGGGCCAAGGCTTGTAACTCGAATTGGCCTATTGCCAGCTACCCCTAGGGGTCAAAATACAGAGTTGATCCAAGGGCTGCAACTCTAGCTTAAATATTTTACTTTGTAGTATTCTATATTACTCCCTGCTCTATGAACTCTGAACTTATCTCCCTTTGACCCTTCGGGGTTAACCCCCTTTACTACCGTTCTCCTTTGTAGAGTTATGTAGTCATTTATTCGCCATTAAAGCCTTATTTACAGGTCTCCTGAGTTTATTCAATACTTCAATATACTTCATACTTATTATAAATTTTTACAAGGCAGGCAAGACACAACTGGGTCCTCTTACACACATGTACAGCAATATTATTCCTGCTATAATGCAATTGGAAAGGTAGAATATGTAGACAAACAAGACATAGGTTCTCTCACATAGACTAATTTACCAATTCCTATTAGCGTAAATTCATCTGGCCATACATGTTCATATGTTCAAAAGGACCAGACAACCTCAATGCAATTGGAAAGGTAGAATATGTAAACAAACAAGAAATAGATTCTCTCACATAGACTAATTTACCAATTCCTATTAGCTTAAATTTATCTGGCCATACATGTTCATATGTTCAAAACCAGACAACCTCAATCCAATTGGAAAGGTAGAATATGTAAACAAACAAGAAATAGATTCTCTCACATAGACTAATTTACCAATTCCTATTAGCTAAATTTATCTGGCCATACATGTTCATATGTTCAAAAGGACCAGACAACCTCAATGCAATTGGAAAGGTAGAATATGTAAACAAACAAGAAATAGATTCTCTCACATAGACTAATTTACCAATTCCTATTAGCTTAAATTTATCTGGCCATACATGTTCATATGTTCAAAAGGACCAGACAACCTCAATCCAATTGGAAAGGTAGAATATGTAAACAAACAAGAAATAGATTCTCTCACATAGACAATTTACCAATTCCTATTAGCTTAAATTTATCTGGCCATACATGTTCATATGTTCAAAAGGACCAGACAACCTCAATGCAATTGGAAAGGTAGAATATGTAAACAAACAAGAAATAGATTCTCTCACATAGACTAATTTACCAATTCCTATTAGCTTAAATTTATCTGGCCATACATGTTCATATGTTCAAAAGGACCAGACAACCTCAATCCAATTGGAAAGGTAGAATATGTAAACAAACAAGAAATAGATTCTCTCACATAGACAATTTACCAATTCCTATTAGCTTAAATTTATCTGGCCATACATGTTCATATGTTCAAAAGGACCAGACAACCTCAATGCAATTGGAAAGGTAGAATATGTAAACAAACAAGAAATAGATTCTCTCACATAGACTAATTTACCAATTCCTATTAGCTTAAATTTATCTGGCCATACATGTTCATATGTTCAAAAGGACCAGACAACCTCAATGCAATTGGAAAGGTAGAATATGTAAACAAACAAGAAATAGATTCTCTCACATAGAGCAATTTACCAATTCCTATTAGCTTAAATTTATCTGGCCATACATGTTCATATGTTCAAAAGGACCAGACAACCTCAATGCAATTGGAAAGGTAGAATATGTAAACAAACAAGAAATAGATTCTCTCACATAGAGCAATTTACCAATTCCTATTAGCTTAAATTTATCTGGCCATACATGTTCATATGTTCAAAAGGACCAGACAACCTCAATCCAATTGGAAAGGTAGAATATGTAAACAAACAAGAAATAGATTCTCTCACATAGAGCAATTTACCAATTCCTATTAGCTTAAATTTATCTGGCCATACATGTTCATATGTTCAAAAGGACCAGACAACCTCAATCCAATTGGAAAGGTAGAATATGTAAACAAACAAGAAATAGATTCTCTCACATAGAGCAATTTACCAATTCCTATTAGCTTAAATTTATCTGGCCATACATGTTCATATGTTCAAAAGGACCAGACAACCTCAATCCAATTGGAAAGGTAGAATATGTAAACAAACAAGAAATAGATTCTCTCACATAGAGCAATTTACCAATTCCTATTAGCTTAAATTTATCTGGCCATACATGTTCATATGTTCAAAAGGACCAGACAACCTCAATGCAATTGGAAAGGTAGAATATGTAAACAAACAAGAAATAGATTCTCTCACATAGAGCAATTTACCAATTCCTATTAGCTTAAATTTATCTGGCCATACATGTTCATATGTTCAAAAGGACCAGACAACCTCAATGCAATTGGAAAGGTAGAATATGTAAACAAACAAGAAATAGATTCTCTCACATAGAGCAATTTACCAATTCCTATTAGCTTAAATTTATCTGGCCATACATGTTCATATGTTCAAAAGGACCAGACAACCTCAATGCAATTGGAAAGGTAGAATATGTAAACAAACAAGAAATAGATTCTCTCACATAGAGCAATTTACCAATTCCTATTAGCTTAAATTTATCTGGCCATACATGTTCATATGTTCAAAAGGACCAGACAACCTCAATGCAATTGGAAAGGTAGAATATGTAAACAAACAAGAAATAGATTCTCTCACATAGACAATTTACCAATTCCTATTAGCTTAAATTTATCTGGCCATACATGTTCATATGTTCAAAAGGACCAGACAACCTCAATGCAATTGGAAAGGTAGAATATGTAAACAAACAAGAAATAGATTCTCTCACATAGACAATTTACCAATTCCTATTAGCTTAAATTTATCTGGCCATACATGTTCATATGTTCAAAAGGACCAGACAACCTCAATGCAATTGGAAAGGTAGAATATGTAAACAAACAAGAAATAGATTCTCTCACATAGACAATTTACCAATTCCTATTAGCTTAAATTTATCTGGCCATACATGTTCATATGTTCAAAAGGACCAGACAACCTCAATGCAATTGGAAAGGTAGAATATGTAAACAAACAAGAAATAGATTCTCTCACATAGACAATTTACCAATTCCTATTAGCTTAAATTTATCTGGCCATACATGTTCATATGTTCAAAAGGACCAGACAACCTCAATGCAATTGGAAAGGTAGAATATGTAAACAAACAAGAAATAGATTCTCTCACATAGAGCAATTTACCAATTCCTATTAGCTTAAATTTATCTGGCCATACATGTTCATATGTTCAAAAGGACCAGACAACCTCAATGCAATTGGAAAGGTAGAATATGTAAACAAACAAGAAATAGATTCTCTCACATAGACAATTTACCAATTCCTATTAGCTTAAATTTATCTGGCCATACATGTTCATATGTTCAAAAGGACCAGACAACCTCAATGCAATTGGAAAGGTAGAATATGTAAACAAACAAGAAATAGATTCTCTCACATAGACTAATTTACCAATTCCTATTAGCTTAAATTTATCTGGCCATACATGTTCATATGTTCAAAAGGACCAGACAACCTCAATGCAATTGGAAAGGTAGAATATGTAAACAAAACAAGAAATAGATTCTCTCACATAGACTAATTTACCAATTCCTATTAGCTTAAATTTATCTGGCCATACATGTTCATATGTTCAAAAGGACCAGACAACCTCAATGCAATTGGAAAGGTAGAATATGTAAACAAACAAGAAATAGATTCTCTCACATAGACTAATTTACCAATTCCTATTAGCTTAAATTTATCTGGCCATACATGTTCATATGTTCAAAAGGACCAGACAACCTCAATGCAATTGGAAAGGTAGAATATGTAAACAAACAAGAAATAGATTCTCTCACATAGACAATTTACCAATTCCTATTAGCTTAAATTTATCTGGCCATACATGTTCATATGTTCAAAAGGACCAGACAACCTCAATGCAATTGGAAAGGTAGAATATGTAAACAAACAAGAAATAGATTCTCTCACATAGACCAATTTACCAATTCCTATTAGCTTAAATTTATCTGGCCATACATGTTCATATGTTCAAAAGGACCAGACAACCTCAATGCAATTGGAAAGGTAGAATATGTAAACAAACAAGAAATAGATTCTCTCACATAGACTAATTTACCAATTCCTATTAGCTTAAATTTATCTGGCCATACATGTTCATATGTTCAAAAGGACCAGACAACCTCAATGCAATTGGAAAGGTAGAATATGTAAACAAACAAGAAATAGATTCTCTCACATCTGGCCATACATGTTCATTTGAATTTGGTCAACAAAGCCCAAAATTAGAAGACTGACAAATTTGTGCAAAGGGGCTGGAGGGGTGAAGGCAAATTCCACTGACTGACAAGAATTTACTCTCGTTGGTGAGCAACCAATACAACAATTACAAGTCAAACTGGAAGAACCATTGCAGATTTCTCCTGACTTATGAACTGTGACTGAAAAAAAAGAGACAATTATGATTGAAATTTTTTTGTTGAATTTTCTTGTACCATTCCTACTCAATAGTACTTGAGGTATTTTTTTTTTACTGTCTTTTGTACAATTTGCTTTGTTATATTCTTTGCAAAATACCCCATTGATATATAAGTAATATGTGTAGGGAATATGACACTATATGGATTTCTGATGGTGCTTACTATTTATTAATGAGAAAAAGAAAGCGTAAAATTATTTTTGTAAGTCAGAGGAGATGATTTTGTTTAAAATGAAAAACGTTAAAACCAAAATATTGCATCTTCTGACTGTGTTTATTGATCCAATGAAAGGTCACTGCAAGCTACTAAATTGATGTTTAAAGGTCCCAGGTGTGAATTTGATTTTGGGGTCTGGAGAATAGCATCATATACCAGTTGATATTAGTTGAGATGATTGTCAGTTGTCAAACAAAAGGACTCAAGGTTGAGTTTTTGTTGCTCCACCCCTCAAATGTGATACAAAACCCAATCATCTTACTTACGTTCCTATTGGCTGGTCAATCGGAAGTGTTTGGAGCTACAATTTTCTTTTATAAAGAACTGGTCTGAACTGTTAAATCAGTCAGATGGGGAGGTTCAGCCACAAGAATCAAGAATCTTCAAATTACTGAAGTAAGAAATCCTTGCTACTAGAAGAAATAGACCTTGCATAGAAGTGATGCAGTCCAGTTCACTTTTTCTGAATTACTCAATGCTAATTAGCATAGAACAAAAAACGCCTCACCAAAAAAGTTCCTCACCATGTTTTCTGTCTCTGACCTAGTATGTAAAACATATTCCTTTCTGTTATATATTATGATAAAACCATTGTTATTGTTAAAGCTATGTTGTCTTAGAGTTACCAACATCTAAGCCAGCTCATTTCCACAAACCTCCAAATCCATCACAAAGATGTTTCAACCAAGTTTCATTGATTCCTGTTCTGAGGATCAAAGGTAAATATGTGAATGCAGAAAGCATCAACAGTGCAACTATTACACAATGTAATAGTCATGAAACTAAGTCATTTCATCAAGTACTGTGACTAGTATAAGGCCACAAATGAATCAATAAGATTATATTTCTGAATAAACTGAAAAACTTTCAAAGGCCCTTCCATGTATTTAGTGTCAGCAGCCACCAAATAATTTTGCAGTCTTATCCTCTCAAGGAGATAATCTTCTCTTAATATTCTCATCAAAACAATCTACATTACAATTACACGCTTTATCAAAAAAATTGGATGGTGTGAGAAAGGTATATTTCTTTGCAATATGCAAAGAAATATACCTTTCTCACACCATTGTGGAGGTTATTTCTTCAATCATTCTATCACTGACAACATTCCTCTACTTAGCTAAGTGTCATTGATACTTTTGTCACAGCTCATTGTTTTCTTTTTTAGAATTTAATGCACTGTGCTGATTGCCATATCAAAGCAAATTTTGCCTGAATAGGCCAACACTTAATCTATTATACATGTAAATTTTTCAAGGCTGATAATTTAATGAAACCTTGTTGCAACTCCTAACCTTTCGTTTGGAGGTACTTTTGAGTTTCATTAATTTCTGGAAGTATATCTCTGCAAAAGCTTATAAATGACAAGAAAGAAAATGACAGCATTTCCTGAAGAATTAGACCTTCATCAGATTTCGTAGTTGTTTTCTGCATCTTCCATCATCTATTCTAGTGCAGCGATAAATAAAAATATAATAAGGGCATAAATCTATGATATATCAAAGAATATTTAATAAATGATTAGAAAATAAAACAAATTAATAAAGGATAAAATATAATAAAAAGCAAATAAAAATAAAACGAAAAATACTAACAAGAAAAATAATATAGATAAACAAATATATAGAAAAAGATTTTTTATTAATCTATATATAAATACATATAAAAGATTTATTTTTAACTTTTTAAATCCTGGGCAATGCTGGGTAGCTTTATGAGTTATAAATAAATGATAACTACAAAATTGTGTTTTAAGATGAATGTACATTTTATTTTTTCAGTATGAAAAAACACAAAAAATTAAAGACCTTCAGAAACTGATTGATCCTCCTCAGGAACCAAGGTATGTTCTTTCACAAGGCATAAAAGCCAAATAGCAGTAGAGGTGTGTAGGTGTGTGGGGGGGATCTCTTTAACATTCTTTCTTCCTAGATGGACCATATGAACATCATCCCTAATTAAGTCTTGTTATGTGGACATCCTCATTCCCTAAAAGAATCTAAGTGGGCGATGTTTCATTTTAAACCATTGTTTTTTCCCTTAGGCAGTTCTGTTGGCAGGGGTTAGTATAAGCTGACATTTGGGGGGAGGGTTCTTACCCCTCTGCTGATGAAACTTGATCTCAGGTTAATCCCAGAATTTATCTGCTTGACATCCATGGTCAACTGGGTGAAGATAGTAGAATTGACATGCAGCCTCTATAGAATATGTTTTATTTTAGAATTTTGGCACTAACATTATAAAATGTCCTTCATGTTAAATTTTTTGTAAAAATTTGTTAGTGATGTACTTATTTATGGCTGATTGTATATCTGAAAATGACAGAAGGTATTTAAAACAAATATGAGATGAGTAATTGGAACAACTTTTGGAATGATTGATAACTGGTTTGATTTTTACATTTGTTTTTTTAATAAAAACAGTGAAGCCCTATGTACTGATGTTCCTGCTCAGCCATCAATCAGCCAGGATGCTAAAAACAAAAATGTTAAAGAAGAAATCAATCTACAGGATAAAACAAAGGATAAAGAACTTGACAGGTTCGTATATTTCTCAAATCCCATGATATCATTTCTATTTTGTTAGCCTCAGTGTTTCCCAAACTTTGATGTTTGCAATTTTTGGAGGCCTGGCTGGAAACATGTCCAGGATTTGAACTCTAGTCTCCAATTCCATTTCCTACAACCATAACCACTATGCTAAGTGCACTTGTGTATATGTATTCATATTAAAGGTCATTGTACAAGGTTGTTGATCAACATTTGTCTTATTTACATTCAAGTCACCAGGCATCTCCTCTCATCCAGTGCTTGAGTTCGAATCCTGAAACATAATATAATCTTAGTTTCATCCAACAAATTTTGCTAAGTTTTACTTTAATTTGATAATCAATAAATCTTGACATTTCTTAGATTGATCAAAGAAAATGTGTGACACAGTTGTGTTTGTAGAGATTCAAACTAAAAACAAAAAGAAAATAGAATATATTTGTGTACATGCTATAAGTAAAAAGAAGTAGGTGTCCATGTCCATGTGTATATATTGGTATATGTGTGTGTGTGTTTATGTGTAAGCTTAAGGAGCTAACACCAGAAGTGTATGTCTGTGCATAAAAGAATATAGTGTGTCAGTCTTGGGAAGTTATAAAGTTGTAAAGATTGAAATACTGATGTAACCAAAGGCTGTCCACATTCTAAAGAAAAAAATCACAAAGACCAGAGGTGTGTGTGTCAGTCAAGAGGAGTTAGGAAAACAATAAAAAGTATAAGACCACAATGAATGGAAGTTATGGCTGGGTAGTACTTAAAGATCAATATCTTTAAGTGACTAGTTTTAAGAGAAATTGGGTCCCCAGAAAATTAATAGAAAACTGATGCCCAGCAGACTAGAAAAAAATGAATGGTAGCAATCTTAGGAGAAACTGGGGTCTTAAGTCTACCAGTAAAAGGTTATGGCCAATTTCTGTGTGGTCAAACTAGAGGGCAGGGGTAATGGTGAATTTTGCATATATATGAGCTGGCACTGAACTCAGAATTAGATCCAGAGCTGGAGTCAGAGTAAGAGCATCATTCCAGTGGAAGTTGATAGATAGCAAATAAGCAAAGACCCACATCATATGAAGTCAGTCAGAATTAATTCCAGCAGTTGTCTTTTAGTTAAGAGAACTTTCTTGCCAGCTGATGACATCAAATTAAGTGCCAACTGCTCCACCACAAACTGCACAAAGTGTCATATCTTCCTCCTCCATTAGTGTCCTATCATCAAATCTTTGTTGTCGTGTTTTTCTTTTTCATATACGAACCTGTCTCTAGCACATGCCTTTCAAACCGGCCAGCACAGAATATTATAATGTAGGGTCATCACCATTGTGCAACAACAGTGCACAAGTTGCAGAGCTGGTATTCTCACAAATGAAAGACACAACTTTGTGTAAATGTATTGCTTGCATATCACAACACATCAGTCACCCAAAAGAACAATGTCCTCCAAAGTGAATAAGAAATGATACTGCAATTCAGGGATAAATATTGTATATTAGAACATCAGAATTTTTTTTATATATGAGATGTGTTCAAAAAGTATTGAGACTGGATTTATAATTTTCTTTCAAGTTGTCTAAACAGAAGTCAAGATGTCATCACTTTATTATATAAGTTGCTCAGCTGTACCCACATCTTCATTTTTATTTATTTATTTTTTTCAGCGTTTCACATTTTCTCATGGTAGAAAAATACTGAACAACAAGTCTGCATTAAATTCTGCCAAAATCTGTGCAGAAATGGTTCTCAAACTTTTGAAATGTTGAAAGAAGCTAATGAACATGAAGCAATAAACCAGGATCCTTGAATGGCATCGCAGCTTCAAGGAAGGAAGAACATCTGTTAAAAGTGATGAGCGTCTAGGGAGACCCTCCACCACTGCTGTGATGGTTAAGAAAGTGTACAGTCTGGTGAATGCAGATCGAACATTGACTACGAGTGAGCTTTATTATATGGTTGGCATTTCTGTTAGGTCATGTCAATCTATTCTTACTAAAGTTTTGAGGATGAGACGAGTTGCTGCCAAGTTTATTCCGCAGCTTCTGATACCAGAACAGAAGGAGTTTCAGATGACCATGGCTACTGATTTGCTTCATTGTGCAGAAAGTAATGCAAATTTTTTGAAAACTATCATGATTATATGGCTATGATCAAGAACTCCGGGCTCGGTTATCTGTGTTGAATTCTCCATCATCTCCAAAGCCTAATAAAGCTCACCAAGTTCGGAGCCAGACCAAAGTGTTGCTCACGGTCTTTTTTGACAAACAGGGTATAATTCACCATGAATACGCACCTAAAGGCCAAACTGTCACCAAACAGTATTATTTGGATGCATTGTCTCTGTGATACTGTGTGTTGCAAACGGACAGACATGTGGTCTACAGGTCAGTAGCAGATTCACCATAACAATTCACCTACACACTCTGCACAACTTGTCTTGCAATTTTTGGCTAAGCACAGGATTGTGCAAGTGCAGCATTGTCCATACTTTGCTCTGTTTTAACTTTTTCTTGTTTCCTAAACTGAAAATTCATGGGGAAGAGATTTGAGGATACAAAGGATATTAAAAGAAATACAACAGCACAGCTTAATATCATAGTCAAGTCCTTTGACCAATAGAAAACTCAATGGAATAAATTAATGTTTCATTCATTGTCCATTTCTGTCTTTGTATTTTTTGAACACACCTCATGTTTATTGCAGCTTTGTTATTTGCAACTATTTTCCTATTCAGAGTCTCAATAACATTTTACATTTCAAAATTATAGTGTAAATTTATTGTACTATATTTTTTAAATTAATATTTTTTGTTTTATTTTCTTATTTTCTCTCTGAACTATAATTCATTTGAATGGCAACCATTCATTTGGGAATCAATAAATTCAGAGGGATCAGCCATCTTGCCCCTATGACCATTGGATTTTTAAATTTTTTTAATTACTTCTTTATTTTTTTAACTGGTCATTTTCAGTCAACCATACCCTTTTTTCCCCAGGTGCTTCCCTTACCAAAAACCTCATAAATTTTAATCTTTCTGACAGAATTCCTCAAGTCACACCTTACTACCATGCAATGGAAGACGTATTCCAAACAAATTGAGAAAGAATCAAATAAAATTGAACATACATGTTCTTATAACATAAATTATAATTAACAATTGGTTAAACTATCACTTAAGGTAAATTAAGTATTGGGGTATACTATCAATTGGTGAATTATCGTATCCATAGGTAAATGCATATATACACACATCTACACATCTTTGTACATATGTAAAAAAACATATAACCATACACACATACTCCCAGACATCCATACAAGTATACCCATACGTACACATGCATACACACACATATATAAACAATAAAATTAAAGATACCTACACTGACATCCACACAAAAATATCATTTAATAGTATTGCCAAGATTTCAATTCATATAAAAAAGAACAGTGTATATCTATCCCAATTCAAAATCAGACATTCAGAATAATGATTTTGGTAACGAAATAATTCTCATTTTAGGACTATGTAAATTGTGTGAAGAGATATCAGTATATACAAAGCAACATTACTTCTAAGAATTAACGGACAGAATGTCCATTAATTCTTAGAAGTAATGTTGCAACATCACATAAATCCAATCTTATTTACATGGTTTAATCATTGGATTTAAACATGTACAATTACAGATTCATACATGCTTTCCACATATCTTTTGTGTGAAGTGTCATACATATACACACATATACCCATACGTATACATAAAAATCAAAAAAGTGTAAGCACACACACATTTTTATAAATGTACCTACATACATATCCCCTATGCATATATATATATCTTGTTCTGAAGATCACATAGGCGAGAAACTGTCAGTAACCAGGTGTTGACTCCATGTCCACGCTACCTTAACTCAAATATAAACGTTCTATCATTGTTTTAACTGCATTGATGATTATCTATGGATTATCTTCCAAGTTGTAGTTGTGTCAGTACTATTGTATGTTGCACCACTTAAAGAGAAACTCAGAAGTGACATTCTATTATGGACTTTAACACCATGAACACACCAGTGTTGGCCAACCAAAGAGTCCATCAGCTCTGTGCAGACATTGGATGCTGTCTAGAGGACTTACCAAGTGTGATGACCAATAGGGACGCATGATAGGAGAGAGCCAAAGGAATTCATACTGTTGGCATGCCTTTATGATGATGAATTATCATTATCCAATTAATTTCTATAGTAAAGAAAACCCAGAAAAAATAAATTTCTTGACATATCATCAGCCACTCCCCAAATTTTTAATGTAATCATATTTTCTTGTAGATATTACATCAATTTTTTCAAGGCTTCTCATAATTGTTTTGTTTTTTAAATCCAGAATCTCTCATTATTATTTTTATTATTATTGTTGTTTCTTCAAAAATCTTCTTAATCATTTATGATTTTTTAAAAAAAATTGTTGGCATGTGAACATTAGTTATGAGAATTTAAAAAAAAATACTTTTATGTAGTGAAATCATTGAGACTTTATAATTTGAAAAATATTATTAAATTTTGTGTTAGTGACGACGACGAATTTGAACCCTATGACATGTCGAACGACAAAGAAATTTCCAAAGTGAAACCTCCCAAATATCTCCGCGATTGCATGGAAGGTAAGAATTTTTTTCTCATTTATTTTCTCACTTTAGTGAATTCCAGATTTGATTTGTAAAGCTGCTACTTCTAAATTGTGTTTACAAAGTATTTTAAACATGGTGTAATTGATGAATAAACTAAAAAGCACAAGATTAAGTTTAACAAGATAAAGGGAAAGTGAATTATCTCCCTTATTATTGGAACGCTTTTTCTATTTTTATCTTTGGAAGCCTTTTGGTGGGATAGATAATTGTATATTTCCCACCAACGACAGTAATCAGTGTTTAAATATAACTAAAAGCTTTAGTTTTGAATGCTGATTTTCTAGGCATGCTCTTTCTACTGGGATGTTTAAAAACACACAAGATAAAATGGCAGCAGGAAGACAGTTATAACAATCTTACTAGTTAAGTGGATCTCCCAGCCAGGAAATTAGCATCTAATGTAGATATGTGTATATGCATGCAGAACTGAAGCATGCTTTACATTAGGGTGATTCATCTTTAAACCTGCCAGATGTTTCTGAGAATTTGGAATGTGAAAAAAAGTTGGATATGTTAACTGTCAAATCACATAATGATTTAAAAATTCTTATAACTTATAATCTGTTATTGCTACCTCATCTTCATAGTAATTGTTGTGAGGTGTGGTTTCGTATTCTCTGTTATAGTAGTATCAATAATTCTTCGAGCGTAATCGTAGCTCAGGTCTTAGCATCAAGTCGCTAATTTCATCCCAGTCCTCTAAACTGTCTCTATATATCTCCTGCTGTAATACACATATGTAAATGAGATAACACGCTGTTGTAAAGAGAAGTAACCCTTACGTATGCAAATGAGATACGTATATAAAAGCAACAGTGGATTAGCTCAGAGTAATGCAAGTTGATCTCCAACCACATGTGCGACAACTTTCCAAGATAAGTAATCTTACCAAAAGACTTTTTTACCTTGCCAGCCGAAAGCCGTTTTATTTTGTTATTTGTATTATTTGTAATAAATTATTATTACAACCACTCAACCTTCTCGTTTATGTATTTCCAAGACATAACAGTTGGCAAACGAGGATGAACGACCTTCTAAAAAGGTCTAATGACGAACTCACGAAAAATATTTAATGCAATAACATAAAAGTGACGAAGTGAGAAATTTGATTCAAGGATTTTGTACGAAAAAAGTACCGTCAGGATTTTTTAAAAATCACAGCGGCAAAGAATTATGCGAACGACTACAGTATTACTTTCGTAAATACTGGATAAAAGTCTTCAAATTGAGTTTCGAGATATCTACAATATCTAGTGAAAAGTACGGATTTTCTTTTGGATAAAGACTCATGAAAGGTAATGAAAAAGTTTTGTTCTCTGAAATATTGTGCGACGTAAATAAATATCCCGGAAGATATTAGTGTACATTTGTTGACGTGTACAACGGAAAAATATTTGGGAAACGCGAGCTGGATTCAAACCTAAAACGTAAAGTTACGAATCATTGAGGAAAAAGCTCGTATGTACTTATTGTTTGGTAAATATTGAACAAGACATTTTGGAAGAAATTTTGTTTCGTATTTTTGGCACGTGTAAACGTATTTTTGTTGAAAAAGGTTTTTGTTCATAGTGTTTTGTGTAAACTAAAAATAACTTTTTGCAAATTTTGAAAAAGTACTGCTATTTGCGAATTTTGTAAAATTACAGTTGTTGAACATTTTGAATTGAACTTTGTAAAATTATTACTGTGTTAAGCTAATATGGAGCAATTAGCTGAACTTACAAAGATGCTAACTATTAGCATTCAAGAACAACAGAGACAAACTCTGTTAATTCAACAAACACAAAAGGAACAAACCGAGATATCACAGCAACAGATGTTGACACAACAGAAACATTTTGAAAAAATAATGCTGGCCTCGATAGGTGAGAAAAAACGAATTTTTTCTCTGCAGAGGGAATTTCAAATTTATTATCTGAGTTTCATTATTCCCCAGACTCGGGAGATACATTCCCTGCATATTTCAGAAGATTTGAAACAATTTTTACGAAAAGGTGCAGTGACTGGACTGACGAAGAAAAAGTGACACTTTTACTTCAAAAACTTGGAACAGACGAAAACACCAAGTACGCAAATTTAATTTTGCCAAAGAAACCAGAAGAAATATCGTTTCAAGAAACAATTCATACGTTGTCTACAATTTTTGATAAGCGAGACAGTCTTTTCCATTCTAGGTATAAATGTTTAAATATACAAAAATCTGAGAATGAAGATTATTTAGAATATGCTTGTACTGTAAATTGTTTATGCGAGTCGTTCAAACTCAGTGAAATTTCGGCAGATCTTTTTAAATGTCTTATTTTTGTTCAAGGATTAACAGCACCTAGAGACAAAGACATTAGATCTAGGATCTTGACAATAATGGAGTCAGACCCAAATATAACTTTACAAAAAGTTACAGAAGAGTGCCAACGACTAATAAATGTGAAGCGAGACAACACCCGCATTGAAGAAAAAAATGTATGGAAAGTACAACGCATCAAAGGACAAAGGATCCCTAAAACGTACAAGACCCAAAATTGTGAATGCTGTGGTAGTACGAGTCACACAAGAAAAAGTTGCTGGTTTAGAAATAAAACTTGTTTTAATTGTGGATTTAAAGGCCACAAGGGATCTTACTGCCGTAAGAAGAAACAAAAGACCGACAGAGTTAATACACTTCGAGCGAAAAAAGTAAAGCCGAGTGAAAAACGTAGTGAAAAAAGAAAGTATGTGGATGTACGTATTAATGGGCATACTGTTACCTTACTACTGGATAGTGGGTCGGATATCAGTATAATTGATGAAGATATCTGGAAAAAAATCAGTCGTCCGAAGTTAATGGAAACCAGCAAAATGGCGAAAAGTGTGTGTGGAAGAAAATTGGATTTTAAAGGGGAACTGAGGTGCAATATTTCATTTTTGGACCAAACTTACAAGTCGAAGGTGTATGTAGTACCAGGAAGGAACACTTGTTTATTCGGAGTCGACCTGATAGTACTGTTTAATTTGTGGGAACAACCTGCAAACTCTTTTTGCAACAAGTTAAACATGGTAAAATCTAGTCAGATGAAAAGTTTCCTGGAGGACTTGAAAGCTGAATTCCCAAGAGTATTTTCTGAAGGTCTTGGACACTGCGTGAAGACAGAAGCCAAATTTGAGTTAAAAGAAAATGCCACACCAGTCTTTAAACCAAAGAGAAATGTACCTTTTTCTTCGATGGACGCGATCGAAAAGGAGTTAGAAAGACTTCAAAAAATGGACGTAATTGAAAAAGTTGACCATACTGATTGGGCCAGTCCGACAGTTTATGTCAAAAAGAAAAATAATACGATAAGAGTTTGTGCAGATTTCTCAACTGGTTTAAACGAGTGCTTGAAGGACCACAACTACCCACTTCCTTCAGCAGAAGATCTATTCTCGAAATTGAATGGTGGAAAAATTTTTTCCAAGATTGACCTCTCTGATGCCTATTTGCAAATTAAAGTAAATGAAGAATGTTCTAATTCCTGTGCATAAATACTCATAAAGGTATTTTCAAACTTAAACGACTGCCTTTTGGTTTGAAGGTAGCCCCTGCCCTTTTTCAGCAGGTGATGGACACAATGCTCGCAGGACTAGAATTTGCGATGGCATATCTAGATGATATACTGATCAAAAGCAAAAATATGCAAGAGCACAAGAAACATGTCAGAGAAGTATTCAAAAGAATAGAGGAATTTGGATTTCGGTTGAGTCCGGAAAAATGTGATTTTTTCATGGAAAAGATCAAGTACCTAGGCCAAATCATTGATAAGGATGGTTGGAAACTGGATCCGCAACGCACCGAAGCGATTGAGAAAATGCCTGCACCAAATTCAGTAACAAAATTGCAATCATTTTTGGGCTTGGTGCAATACTACGCCATATATATTGCTAATATACATAATTTAAGAGTGCCACTGAATGAGTTATTAAAAAAAGGCGTTAAATGGGAGTGGACGAAAGAATGTGAATCTGCTTTTCAGAAAATTAAACGTTGTCTGTTATCAGATTTAGCCTTAGCGCATTTTGACCCAGATAAGCAAATCATTCTAGCAACGGACGCAAGTGACTATGGAGTTGGTGCTGCATTGCTCCATAAATATGAAGATGGAACTACGAAAGCCATCGCACATGCCTCCAGAACTCTCATCTCAGCTGAAAGAAATTACAGCCAAATTGAGAAGGAAGCGTTGTCGATAATTTTTGGAATCAAAAAATTTAATCGTTTCCTTCACGGACGAACATTTATCCTTCAGACGGATCATAAACCATTATTAACGATTTTCGGATCAAAGAAAGGTATCCCTACCCATACGGCGAACAGATTACAGCGATGGGCCGTAACTCTGCTAAACTACCAATTTAAGATGGAACATGTGTCATCTAAAAAGCTTGGACATGCAGATGCATTATCCAGATTGATTCCACAGTATGGTGAAAGTTTCAAAGAAACGGTAATAGCAGCACTCAAGGACGAAAATGAATGTTCTAATTCAGTTTGTAATACAATTAGAGAACTTCCAGTGACCCTAGAGGAAATTGCAAAAGAAGCTGTGAAGGATGATTTCATAAATAAGATGAAAAATCAAGTAAGATGGACTGAAAAGAATAAAAAGGTAATAAAAATTTCACCTTTTTCCATCTGTGAAGACATACTAATGTATGCAGAAAGAATTGTAATTCCACAAGTCTTACGAAGAAAAATTCTAAAAGAATTTCACACAGGCCATCCTGGCATTTCAAGGATGAAATCCCTAATCAGATGATATGTTTATTGGCCTGGTATGGACAAAGAAGTGGAAAACTGGGTAAACGTTTGTAAAGGATGTCAATTAGCGGCTAGAGATCCTCCAGTGAAGACTAACCCATGGCCAAAATCAGACATTCCCTGGTCACGTCTACATATTGACTATGCTGGACCTTTAAATGGATTCTTTTACTTAATCGCAGTGGATTCATTTTCAAAATGGCCGGAAATATTCAAAACCAGACATCCTACATGAAAGAACACCATAAACGCTCTGGATGAAATATTCAGTCGCTTTGGTGTACCTAGAACAATAGTCAGTGATAATGGTACAGCATTCACGGGATATGAATTCAAAGAATTCTGTAATTCCCTGGACATACAACATATCACTACGCCAATTTACCATCCTAGATCAAATGGATTGGCAGAGAAGTTTGTGGACACGTTTAAGCGTGCATTACAAAAGAATAAAAATATTGACACAGATGATCGCACTATTCAGAAGTTTCTAGCCATCTACAGGGTAACACCAAATCCAAGCAATGATTTAAATTCGTCCCCTGCAGAACTTATGTTTGCTAGAAAGATAAGGTCAATATTTGATAGACTATTACCAGATAAAAAGAAAAAAGTTACCAGAAAAGAAAACTTTCTAGTACGGCACTATAGTACAGGAGATAAAATTTATTTTAAAAATTTTCAAAAAGGAAAAAATTATTGGATGGATGGAATTATAAAAAAGAGAATTGGGAACATGGTATACACCATTCAAGGCCCAAAGTTTATCTGCAAAAGGCATATAAATCAAATCCGCCCAAGATCTTCTGAAAGTGAAGAAGAAATTCCGATGGAAATTTTGTGTGACACATTTGATATTCCCAAACCCTTGTGTGCACAGGAACCAATGAATGTCTCTCCTGAGCCTGCCATACAGGCTAGACAGAATTCTTTGCCGCAGGAAACGCTGCCCATAAGGAAAAGTGCCAGAAAAAGAAAAGTTGTCAGGCGTCTGAGCCCTGATCCCAAACGAAAGCGGTATTGTGAAGCTAAAATCAAGAAGATTTCAGCTTCAGGGGGAGGTGTTGTAAAGAGAAGTAACCCTTACGTATGCAAATGAGATACGTATATAAAAGCAACAGTGGATTAGCTCAGAGTAATGCGAGTTGATCTCCAACCACACGTGCGACAACTTTCCAAGATAAGTAATCTTACCAAGAGACTTTTTTACCTTGCCGGCCGAAAGCCGTTTTATTTTGTTATTTGTATTATTTGTAATAAATTATTATTACAACCACTCAACCTTCTCGTTTATGTATTTCCAAGACATAACACACGCCATTGGCTATCTCACTACACCTCCATTAAACGGAAAGGTTTTATTCCCCTCGTCGATCTATTGCTTCTCCTAAATATCCTTGGGGGTGTTCTTCGTAATGGTGACTGCGGTCTCATTTCATCACTACTGGATCCCTGGTATGGCACCTTGGAATCAGACTCGCTTTCATCTATGGGTTCTATAACGTCTCCCCCATATTGGTTTATATCCTCGTTTCTTTCCGATTCCTCCACACTCATGTCTTCCTCATATCTATTCCTTAGCTGATCAGTGTGGGCCAGCACACTTCTCTCCTGTGTCGTTATTATGGCGGCGTTGTTCCCTTTCTGCATAATAAAATATGCTTTTTCAGGTATTCTTTTTGTACCACATTTTTTTATTAGTCGAAAAAGACATGGTTATGGAAGATCTGATCTGTCTTCCCATCAGGGCAGAAGGACTTAGTGTTCTATCAGCATGAGGAATGGATCTGTAACTCATCAAGAGTTTAGGTAGAAAGGATTCTATGGTCTCTCGTGATGGCTCAAATGCTTTTAATCCTAATTTAACCGTTCTAACCATCCTTTCAGCAGCCCCATTTGATTGTGGATGGTAGGGCGGAGTTTTATAGGTTTTACATCCTATCTTCCTCAACCAGGAACATAGACTTTCATCACAGAATTCGGACGAATTGTCCGATACCAGGGTTCTCGGTATGCCGTTCCTTGAGAATACTGTTCTCAAAATTTGAATGACAGTTGCAGATTTTCTATCACGCACCTGAACAATCTCTGGCCACCCCGAGAAAGAATCTACTAAAATCAATAGTAGCCCTACGCCCTTGACATAGGCGTGGTCCATGTGTACTCAATTCCGTGGTTCTTGTTCCTTTGGCCACGAATGAGTCGATTTTTGTGGAAAATCTTTGATTTCCATGCATTTGGGACACTTTTTTACATAATCTTCAATATCATGCGAATATCCTGGCCACCAGCTCTCCAATTTGAGTCTTTTTTGTGTGGCTGCTATTCCACAATGTATATCATCGTGTACACTTTTAACTATTTCTTTTCGCATTTTTTGCAGAGGTACAACCAAATCTCTGTTATATATAACCCCTCTGTCCATGGTCAGTTTATGTTTAATCTCTTTATAAGACCTTTCAGCTTTAGAGCAGTCGTTCCATTTATTCCTCCTTATTCTATTCGAGATTTTGCTCAGAATAGAGTCCAGCAAGGTTTCTTCTTGAAGCTGTTTAATCGGCATTACATCGGTTTCGACCCAATGTAATACATCTTCAGTGTCGCTTATTTCGTCGTTGTCTTTGTTGAAGACTAATCTGGATAACGCGTCGACATGCGGAATAGTGTTTCCTTTGACATACATGATATCAAAATCAAAGGCCATCAGCAGTAAGGCCCATCTCATTAACCTGGCGGATGTGATCTTGGGTAATTCTTTCATTGGATTAAAAATGGTCAGATTTTAGTAAAAATTTTCGACCCAATAGAAATTGTCGGGCGCGCTGTGTGCTCCACACTATGGCTAAAGCTTCCTTCTCTATATTTGAGTAGTTCAATTCTGCCTTGGTTAGCCTTCGCGACAGGTACATAATCGGATGATCGTCCTGTGACAAAATAGCAGAAACAGCATGTTCACTGGCATCCATAGTTAAAGTTACTTCTTTTCTGGGGTCAAAAACTTTTATAACGGGTTTTTCCATAAGTACTTTTTTTATTTTGTTAAAAGCCGTTTCTTGTTTTTGTGTTCAAACAAACTCACTATTCTTTCTTCGTAAGTCTGCAAATGCTTCAGTTAAATCGGAATATTTGGGCACATATCTGCTATAAAAATTAGCTAATCCTAAAAACGATTCTAATTCTTTTTTGTTGGCTGCGGATGCGACCTGCGATATTTTAATTAATAAATTTGGGTCAGGTGAAATGCCTTCTTTGGATATTTGAAAGCCCAAATAATTTATCTTCTCGCAATTAAATTTACATTTATCGTGGTTTATGCTCATTCCAGCCTCTTTTAATTTGTTCATAACTCGCTGAGTTTTTTGTTGCAATTCATTTATACTGGTGGCCCCTATTAAAATATCGTCCTGATAAATTATCATATTTTCTACTACCCCCTTTAAAACATTTTCGATAACTCGTTGAAATATGGCAGAAGCAGTTTTTATTCCATATGGCATTCAGGTTAATAGTGGTTATTTCTTGAAATTTATCATCAATCTGTATTTGATTGTACGCTGCTTTTAAATCAATTTTCGTAAAATATTTAGTGCCTGTTATATATAAAATATTTAGTGCCTGTAAGCGACACAGTTTCAAGCTCAGGAATAGGATACGAGTCTGAACAGATTTTATGATTCACACCAATCTTATAATCACCACATATTCTTAAATCCCCATCTTTTTTTTCGTAAAACTACAATTGGGGACGCCCAGTTACTACCAGTTACTGCCTATTAGTCCATGATTTTTTAAACAATCCACTACAGTTATAGGGAGTACTTCAAATCTATTAGCCTCAAACGTAGCGTCAAATTGTCCCAATGCAGTGATGTAAGAGCCATCAAATTGTCTCAATTTTAAGTGACTTCTCTTTAACTTGGGTTTACCCATGTGTTGCCAAAAGTTTTTCGGAATAAGAGTCACGTCACTGCCTGTATCGACTTGCATATCAAATGATATTTCGTTTAATTTTACTGTCAACTTCTGTTTTTTGTTCGCCCATACTTGGTACATGTCTTCTATCGAATTTGTCCACTTCGACTTGACTTTGCATACGGAACCGAAATGATTTTGTTTTTTTGCAAACATAACACGTTTGTCCATAAGCAGGACAATTTGTTCTTTTGTCAAAATTATGTTGAAAATTGCAGTACTTACAATTTTTTAGCCTTGTTTTTACTTGTAACACGTCAGTGTTATTTGCTGCATTTTCTTCTATTTGAAATACCATTGTATTGTGTTGAGTATCTTCCTTGAATTCGGATATCATTTCCAGTTGCTGTACAAATTCCACGCACATTTCTAATACCATGTTATTTGATTACAGACGTTCTAAAACTTTATCTTTTTGATTCACGTCGTGCAATCCTTCAATGAACCGTAACTGGATTAATTCTTCTTCGATAGACATATTTGCTGATCCAAGCTTTTGAAATTCACAAAATCTCGAGGCCTTTTTTAGTCTCTGAATGTAATTCCTTGCTGGTTCGTTGGGATTTTGCTTTGTAGCAAGAAATTTAGTTCTCTCTGTGATAACCAGTTTTTTCTTAGGTCTTAAATTATTCCTTATAATATGTGCAATTTCTTCAAAGGTGAGATCTTCCAAATCTTTTGGATACGTCATAACGGCTACTTTCATGTTTGCTTCACATCCAGCGCATGCTAAAAACAAATCAGTGATCTCGTTTTCTCATCCAATGTTCTTTTTGTCTTGTAATTTTTTGCTTCTAGCAAAGGCTGAAAAACATTTTAGCCACATCTCAACAAAATCGGGGTCCTTTAATGTGAGTAAACCTATCAACGACGCCATGTGTTGTGAGGTGTGGTTTCGTATTCTCTGTTGTAGTAGTATCAATAATTCGATAACACGCCATTGGCTATCTCACTACAGTAATACATTAGTTTCTGGCAAAGTGTGCAAATCAAATCCAAAGATTCATAAAAATGATATTCCACAGGTGAGATCCATTAACCCTATACAAAATTTAAGCCATGTTTAATTTTTGTTCTTGTAAATCAGCAATTGGGTTTAAGAAAGCTCATGGAAGTTAGTTATTAATCAGGATGTTTGAAATATAATGTTTATGGTAAAGACAGCTATCATCTGTGACAGTCATTATATATATGTGTGTGTGTAAAAAAAAAAAAACAATGACCTGTTAATAACCTACCATTTTTATTGTCTACTCTACTAGTTAATTTTATATATCAATTTCACAAGACAGAAAATCAACTAACAGACAAAAAGGTGACAATGGTTTCTATATAAGGTGCAGAAAAAAGAAAATGCTATAGAAAATCATAAAAGAAGCACTAATCAAGAATAAAATTCTCCTCATTTGATACGAGACAGGAAGAATTCTTTAGTTTTTTTAGTAATTTTTAACCTGAAATAGTTTACCAGCTTGGGAATTTAAAAAAAAATTATTTTTACTTTCAATTACCTCCCTTGTCTAATAATCATACTAGTTCCAATTACCGTCGAATTGGTAAGACAAGGCAGCAAGCAGTCGTAACTTAATACGAACCTGGTTTGCTGCAAAATGGCAGGTTATTTATGAAGCCTCAGAACATTATACAAACCAAGCAGCCAATCAGGACTCAAGGAATGGAATCACCCAAAATTAATGAGTGGACTATTCTGAATTCCCATAAGTACCAGTTGTCTTGACCAGTTGCTGTTGTTCAAACCAATAGTAGACTGATTGACTTCAATATGGCACCGCGAACAGGATTCAACCTAGCTGGATGGGAAAAGTTTTTTATTGATGCAGGCATATCTGTTGCCTCTGCCAAGCCTTATACCCAGACATTTTCTAGTGAAAAGATTGCAAGGTCCAGCTTGCATATGCTGGACCGTGCAATGCTTAAGGAACTAGGCATCAAGACTATGGGTGACATGCTCACTATACTGAAGCTAGCCAAGGATCCCCCAGTGACACTCCCATCATCAGCTAATTATGCAAGAACACCAACTGCAAAACTTCCTCAACTCAGTTCGGAAATGACCCCACAACAATTTAGGAAGTTCAGGATAGACTGGGGCATATTTAGAAAGATGACCAATCTTCCTCCCACACAGACTAACATTCAACTATACAATTGTGCTGACCAAACCGTCCAGAATTCTATCATCAATACTTACCCTGAATTCTTCAACACCAACCCTAGCAAACTACTCAATATGCTTGAGGTGTTGGTTACACAGAGATTGAATCACATGGTGCACAGGATCTCATTTTCATCCATCATGCAGAGTGACAGTGAGTCCATCCAGAATTACTTGATTCGTCTACGGTCAGGAGCACAGGATTGCAACTTTATATGCCCCAACTGTGATCATGACTTATCCAACATATATATAAAGGATCAGTTCATTCGGGGCATTGCTAATGACGTGCTACAAGCGGATATGTTGGCTAAGGCAGGGTCACTGATGACCTTGGAACAAAATATAACTCATGCAAAAGCATTCGAGATGGCCATGCGAGACCAAGATAAGATATCTGGCATCTCAGACGTTGCGAACATCTGTGTATCGCCGACAGAGATGGGCCCAAAATTCAGCCCGTTCAGACACTACCCACAACTATGGAGACATGGTGGGAACACAACCCCAACGTAATGCATGCAGAGGTTGTGGTATCTACCGGCATGGTGGGGCTGGAATAGGTAACCGGCCACGGATGTGTGCTGCATGGGGTCAAATCTGCAAAGCTTGTGGCAAATGGAACCACTTTGCAAATGTCTGCCAATCAAAGAGTGAAGAAGGTGCCATAAAGTGTTTCAAAGATGAAGGAGCCACTATGGATGCTTTGATTGCACACCTAATATTCAATCCATCAACTGACACTTACAAACCAGACGATAACACCAACAAGAGTTGCCCCTTCCAAAGAACTGCTGAATGCAATAAAAAACTTCCCTATCCCAAAGAACATAACTGACGCAAGGTCCTGGTTTGGGTTGGTTAATCAGGTGGCATGGGCATACTCCCTAAGCCCCATAATAGCTCCTTTTAGAGACCTGGTCAAACAGAATTCACACTTTACGTGGAACCAAGATCTCTAGAACGCATTCCACAAATCTAAGGAGGTTATTGTTGGCTTAGTAAAGAAAGGAGTTACAACCTTCAACATCAATCGCGCAACCTGCCTTGCCCCAGACTGGAGCAAAGCAGGTATGGGTTTTTTATTGCTCCAAAAACACTGCACATGTCCCACAGCGAAGACTCCAGTTTGTTAGAAAGAGGGCTGGTGCATCATATTTGCAGGTAGCAGATTCTGCACTGAAGCAGAGCGCCAATATGCACCCATTGAGGGTGAAGCACCTGCAATCACCTGGTCATTAGACAAATGCCGCATGTTTATCATGGGATGCCCTAATGTAATAGTAGTTACAGACCACCAGCCTTTAACAGAGGTATTTGGTGATAGGGACCTTAGTAAGATTCACAACCCATGCCTTTTTAAACTCAAAGAGAGGTCCCTGAGATATTTCTTTACCATCCAGCACTCCCCCGGCAAGTGGCACAAGGGTTCTGATGCCATTTTCCGCAACCCAGTTGCCACAGTAGAAGCCCTTACTACCTTATTCTCAACACAACCTTCTAACCAGGACACACATCTCTCTGACGTCATAGATGACTTGATGGAATCGGTGACCCGTCAGGCAATGACGAATTGTAGGGATAGCAACACTGTCATATCACCTGACTATATTCATGCATCAGGCCAGAATGATCAGCATTACACATCACTTTTAAGGGCAATTGAACAGGGCTTTCCTTCTACATGTTTTCAGGTTGAACCATTCTGCCATTTCTATGAGGTACGTCACAGACTCACCACAGACAGAGGCTTAGCACTGATGGACGGAAGAATTGTGGTACCTAGGACCCTACAGTAGGAGGGTGCTACATTGCCTACATTCAGCTCACCAAGGTGTAGATGGCATGAAAGCTCGCGCAAATGATTCAGTGTTTTGGCCTGGTATGAACACACCCATACGCAATTTCAGGAATAATTGCCTAGTGTGTACCAGCATTGCCCCATCACAACCCCGCGAGCTAATCACATTAACACCAACTCCAGAGTGGCCCTTCCAAGGTTATTTCCATGGCAGGTTATTTATGAAGCCTCAGAACATCATACAAACCAAGCAGCCAATCAGGACTCAAGGAATGGAATCACCCAAATGCATGAGTGGACTATTCTGAATTCCCATAAGTACCAGTTGTCTTGACACTGGTTCAGTTGTGCTTGGCCAGTTGCTGTTGTTCAAACCAATAGTAGACTGACTGACTTCAATATTCATTAAATTCCAGAAATAAGTCACTTTTTTTATCTTGGCCTAGAATGGGCAGATGTTGTGACTAAATGTCTGTCTTATTTTTGGAGTTTACCGCGCCGAAAAAGAAAAAGAAACAGAAAAATAAAAACAGGTTTGTCGTGTGTTTGGTTAAAAAAAAACAAAAAACAGAGAGAGAGAGAAAGGAAGGAAATTGGTGAGTTAGTTACTCTAATTCATTTCTTTTTGTTCAGTTGAGCAGGAATTTTGAATTAATGCGCTGAATTATATTTTCATTCGTATTGGATAATTTGTTTCTTTTGCTTTTGCCTAGGAGTTTTATTAAACTATTTTGGTTGTTTTATTTTTTATCTGAACACTTCATGATAAAAAAAATTAAATAAAATTAAAATTTGTTGGTGAGATGTGACTAACGGAAGTGTTCATTCTAATCTCGGTCTCCATGACGTGTATTATTTGTAAGAAATTCCTTTTATGAATAAAGCAGCAGAAACAAGCTGTTAGATATATCAGCTTTAAGTCCAAGTTTGTTTACAAAAAATAAAATTAAAATAAAAATGGATAAAATAAAACTCTTTGTTTTGCACTGTAGTGTTTAAAACTTGCGAGTGAGACCCAACAGGTCAGAAATAACTTCCTGTGTGTGAACAGGAAATTGGTAGTCACTAAGGGGACCATATATGTTAATTCTTCAGTTTTTAGTCTTAATGAGCAAAAACCTGAACTGGTGAACAGTCAGGTTAAGAGGTCCAGTCGCAGAATTTGTTGGGGTTTTATACCCGATAACAATAGTGAGATTAATTCCTTAATCAGGGCTGTCGGAATTGACTAGCTGAAGCTTCAGTTTGCCTCAACACTAAAACAAAGTGGTGGCGAAGTACTGTATTCATATTGTCTTTCCAGAACAGCATTATTTCTGATGAAGTAAGAAGGTTGTTTCTTTTAGGATACCATTTGAATTAATTCCCAAAGCCCATGAAGGTAGGGCTGTTTCAGCATGTTCTTGTAAAGTACTGTATTCAGTTCGTCTTTCCACAACTGCATTATTTCAGATGAAGGGGGCGGGGGGGGGGCTTGTTAGGAATGCAACCAATAGATTCAAATCCCAGAGTTCAACAGGTTTCAGCTCTTTTTATTTAAAATAAAAAAAATTTTTAAAAAAGGGACTCATGCGGAAGAATTGTCAAGAAGAAAGTTACTGAGATGATATTAGTCCCCCTCTTCTTGAACATACCTGGGTGAACCCTGATTTGGATGGAAGTTTGAAATGGCAGTCTTTTCTCTGAGACAGAAATTGACCGAATTTGGAGGATCCATCCAACAATTTGGACACATACTGTCGAATGGATTAATTTTATTTTGAATTTGACTTTGAAATTACATCTCACAGTATAAAGAAGAGTAGAGACTTGGAATTCAAATCTTTCTTTTTAGTTCCCAAGAGGGATGACATCTCATGGTTCCTCATACCAGGTTGGAAACTTTCAGGATTATTTGTCAAGCCTTGAGGAAAGGCAATTGAGTAATTACTGTAGACCTGTAATATGCTTCTTCCATGTTTCTAATTTCCCAGGTCACAGGCAGTTTTCTACAGTTTCTCTTTCAAGGGAGACTTTACCAATTCAAAGCTCTTGTTATGTACTCATATACCCTTGTAGGCTATATACACAAATGATAGAGTTTTTGATTGATAGAGAGAGTAGAGGCATCAGAGAGAGATTGACAGAGAGTCATGTACTTATTTGGTTGTTACTTTCTATCTTCCTCTCAACTTCTGCCATGATGTGATCGCCTAGTCTTCTTTACTTGTTTGGCCAGACATGTTGTCTCTTCTAACTTGTTGCTTCTTTCTACTTGTCTGGTCAGTCAAGTGTAATTAATAAGGCTTATTGCTTTGATCAAAGATTTTATTTGCCCGTTTACTAACCCATCGCATGGAGTGAGTCCAGCCCACAGTCACACGTCTGTTCTGCGTCATATTTCGGCTGGAACTGGCTAAGTCAAAATCATATGACGTGTGAGATTTCCGTTTTTACCCATGTCTGGTGTTTTTCCACGGAAACTTACCCGCCTATGTGCTGATTTGAAAGCCCTATTCTACAGGTGCTTGTCGATAATCTATGCTACCACATAGATTATGCAAGACTCTGTCTTGTGGCCTGATAATAGCCCCTAGGGTGTTCACAAAGATTATGTCAGCTCTGGGGGAATTTCTAAGGTCCCGTTGAGTACATTTATTCATGCTCCTAGAGGCTTGGATAATCCGAAATCAGGATTAACGTATTCTTGGTCAGCAAGTAATTTTGACACAGGACCTCTACCAGATTTTAAAATTGTTCATAGATTCCCAGAAATCTTACTTGATTTCATCGCATGAGACAATTTGGCAGGAAACTCTCTTCAATCAAATAATTTATCCATCAGTGGAGAGTTTCCTGAATCTGATACAACAGATCTCATTTTGGAGACTAGGTTTTGCAGGGCTCACATGTTTCTCAGACTTCTGGGCTGCATGTATAGATCTGTTCTCCTTGGCTTGTTTGCATATGAGTCCAATCTTATCTTATCTTCAATCATAGTAGATCCCTCGAAGAGGCAATATCAAGATGATCCCTATTAGCAGTTTATTAATATAACACCTAGAAGGGTGGGGAAGAAAGGGAAAACCTCTTAAGTGGATTCTACTACTCCATGTAGAGCCTGTAGTTCTATGAGCAGATACATCAGAAAAGGGCTGGGAACTCAATACAGTTTGGATTAAGTTTTTTTCTGACTGAGCTCCGACTCGAGTCATATATAGAAAAGTATCAGCGTAAACCAGAATTTGCCTTCAGAAAAGAAAAAGAAAAAAAAAACCCTGTGTCATTACTATGACCAATTACAATTCTAATGTCTTCCAGACTGGGCTCCAACTCGAGTCAAATGTAGGAAAGCAGCAGCAAAAACCAGATTTATCATTCAGAGAAAATAAACTGGGTCATTACTATGACCGATACAGTTAAAATGAATCCTTCCTGACCGGGCTCCGACGTGTGTCAAAGGTAAGAGAGCTACAGTGAAAACCTGATTTATCCTTCGCTCCAGGTTCCTCCCTGGTGTAGAGGGATTTAAGGATTTGAATGAGCTTACAGATAACAAAGTTTGAGCTTATGTTTACCCTCCCCCTCCCCAAAGAAAAACAAAACATCAAGTAATTGTTCAGCTATCACCTCATGTCTGAATGGGAAGAACTGTTCTTAGATGTGACAATTACCCAGAAGTGACATAGATCAACAAAGGTGGCACAAAGTCCCTTCATCTTTGTTGACGGGAGAAGTGTTCTAATGTGACCTGATTCTTGGTTTGAAATTAGAAAAAGAAAGAAAGAAAGAAATCAGAAGTTAAAATCTTCCGATAAAACTTGACCTTGACCAGAGAATCAAAACAGATGGTGGCTATGAAATGACCATATCGAAAGTGGAATTTCAGGTGGGCAGAGGACCTCCCAGAAGCAAGGATCTTTAAATGGGTGGCGATCGAGACGGTCCTTTGAAGTGACCAGACTAAAGGCGCGGAACAAGATATCCAGAGGTCGATGCTGGAGAAATTCAAGTGGCCTGGGAGACCTCCCGTGGGGAAACACTTGAGTTAACTGTAAGGGCTGGAGATAGCTCTTTGATATAACCAGACTGATGTCGTTTGGAAGAAGTTGACCATGATTGTCTTGAAGAGAATCTTTTTATTGTTTTCCTTTCCCACTTAAGAAAAGAGATAAACTCTTGTTGAAAATTGGAATTAAAGAAAATCAAATGTATTTAAAAACACTCAGTAGCGGCGAGGGGTACCCAATTTTCGCAGTCGAGCACACGTGTGTGCTCATTGTATAGATATTACGTTACAAGAACGCTTGTTTTGTTTAAATTTCTCACTGGAAGTTATTTTTGGTGAGGATCAAAATGTAAACCAATAGATGTGAATTGATTTGTGTGATTTTTTACTAGAATATGGCTGTCTAATAACTGTATGGGTTATGAAGTGTAGAGTGGTTTATAAACAAAACCGTTGAAATTTATTTCTTTGGTTTTGTTTGGTTAGAGAGTATAGTAATGCGCGTTTGAAGTGTATTATAATTTCGCAAATTGTTATAATAATTGAGGTTTAAGATAGATTAATAAAAACAAAAAAAATCAAAGGACAAGATGAAGGTGAATAAATGTGGTTTGTTAAAATATGTTAAATTTATTATTCAAGTTTTATTTAATTTATTTTAATTGAAGTAATATAAAGCAGATACGCGTGAAGAGGCATTATAATCTTGTTGATTATATAAATCATTATTACAGGGCCTGATATAAATTGAGGTGAATAAAAATAAAATTTAATAATTTTAAAAAATTTTAAATTAAAAAGTTAAAAATTTGAAAAATTTAAAATTATTAACAGTTTATCAAACATAAATTTTAAATTACCACATACACCTCCAAATTCAATCTTTTTCCAGAAAATATTCCACATCTCAAAACATTTAATAAATAATTAATAGCTTAACATCTGTTTTAACATAACCCTTAATACGTCACAATAAACTAAAAACACGTGACAGCAGCCCAACTCCATCTCCACACTCTTAAACTGTTGATAATTTTAAATTTTTAAATTTAATTGTTAAATATTTTTAATTATATTTTTGGTAAATATTTTTTCTGGTGATGGTATAACATCAATTCCATAGAACGATTGCGACAAAAGCTACATCGAGAAAACACAACTCAAAAACTATAAAACAAGGACCGGTTTTTTTTCACCTTGAGTCAGCATCACAAAATCGTTACTTAAGAGAACAAAATCAACATAGACAAAAGATAACTAAGAAAAAAAATACACGAAAACGCAAAAATCACAGAATCTCTGAAACACATCAAAACAAAAATTCCATCCCTATCACAACTGTGAAAACAAACACCAACTACTGTCCGGCACGTTCCTCCAACCCTGACTTTCAATTACATGACCGCACTGTTTTAAATTCACAAGCCACCATATCCATGTTGACATTTTCCGCTCCTCACTTCTTTTTTCCATCATACATTTCAACGCATCCGTCCCCCCCTCTCCCTCTCCCTCTACCTTTTCAACATATAAAGACTGTAGTTTCATTGTTTCAAATAAATTTTTTGACGAAGCTTTCGTGAATATAGCGAGACCAACATATCAATTGAATGAATTGTTTGGGCTTTATCCGTCTTTCCTCAATTTTAATCAAACACACACACCACACACACACACACATATATATATATATATATATATATATATATATATTATATATATTAAATATCATGGTGTAAATATTCCGCAACTGTAGTTTCATGCATATTATGCAATCTTCTGACGGTCAAAAAATGTAAAACTTTTAAAAAAACGGTGGCTTGTTCAGCGTTTATATAACGTGAAGCGTATATATATATATATATATATATATATATATATATATATGTATATATATATATATATATATATATATATATATATATATATATATATATAAGTAGAAAAAGGCGGAATGAAAACATCACACAATGCTGTTAAAGAGAAAACAATCACACACAATGCTGTTAAAGAGAAAACAATTTATAATATATATATATATATATATATATATATATATATATATATATATATGTATATATATATATATATAATATATATATATATACATATATATATCATATATATAATATATATATACCATATATATATACATATATATATATATATATATATATATACTATATATACTATATATATATATACTATATATATATTGTGTGTGTGTGTGTGTGTGTGTGTGTGTGTGTGTGTGTGTGTGGTGTGTAAAAGTGTAGTTATGGGTCCAACGGGGGAAAATTAAATAATTTATAAAAAAAAAGGTCCGCTGAATGGGTTATGTGGGTTTTTTATTTTTACATTTGCAAATGTAAAATAATAATAAAAAAATCTTTGTTTTAAACATAATCCATTTTGCAGACCTTCCTTTTATAATATATATATATATATAATATATATAATATATATGTGTGTTGTGTGTTGTGTGTGTGTGTGTGTGTGTGTGTGTGTGTGTTCAAGACAGCAAGCAGCATCATTGTGTAGTTCCCATGTAACTTTCTTCCAAGTGTTTTAATGTGTTTGTTTAATGTCCAAGTGCTGCTGGCATGGCTACAGATTGGAACACTTCTCGCTTAATCTTATAAAAAGTAACAGATTTCGATATAATTACTCTATATCAGTCGATGCCTTTCCTAAGCGTATATTAACATTACTTTTTGTGGATGAGATATTGCTACCAAGATATTTGAACTGGTCTACTAATTTCAGTTGTTTGCCATCCAGTGTGGATATGTCTCCGTCTTGTTTAAAACAAATGAATTCAGTTTTATCTGTCTTCTCTAGGCTATGCAGATGTGATTCCCTTGTGCAGGTGTATTTGTGAAAAACTCAAGATCATCTGTGTAGTCTGCATCTGTGATAGTTTCTGCCGAATATCCTCTGCTTCTTGTCTTTTTTTAGCGTGACATATTTTTCATTCGCTAGGTTTTAATTTGTTTTGTTTTTTTACATCTCGTACTTTTCTGAAATAACTAATAACAAATATTGATCTTTTTTTTTTTTTTGTTTCTTTGAATTAAAATTGACCTTGTGATACATCCTGTCCGTGAGGCAAGGTCTGGGTCAATATATATGATGAAAACGAACTCCTCGCTAAGAAATACTTCATTTTCCTTAGGAATTTTCAATAACTTAAATGCTAATCAGTTAAAAACAGACGCAATGTTTGATTTGGCTTTCATGGGTTCTTTAATTTCAAAGGAATATTTTTAGATAAGCTGAGTGAGGGGGTCATACCTTTCCCATGGGTATTAGTCCAAATGTGAACATAATAGCATGACTGGGTTTCAAACTTCCTTACTACAATGCCGAAGTCCAGCACATTAACCACTGCGTCCCTCAAAAAATAATAATGGTTGGCTGGTTGATTGATTTTAACAGCATATCAACCCATCTGGGGTTATGTCATGCCTAGCGGTTAGGAAGTAATATATGTTGAGTATCTATATTTAAACTTCTGTGGTAATTGGTTTTAACAATGTGTTAGCATCCTTGGGTATCATGTCGTATTGATTAGGTTCATGTCTATATTCTATGGTATAATTTTATTTCCTTTAAAAAGGACAGAAGGTCTTCTATGTTGACTTTTTCAAATAGATCTTTCATATTGTTTGCATTAAAATAACAGTTTCTAATGTGAGCAAAAAAACCTGCATTCCATCAATAAGTGTTTAACAGTCAAATGTGTTTGACATGTTTCACATTGTGGTTGTTGTTCTTGTTTGAGTATATAGGAGTGCGTTAGTCTTGTGTGACCAATGCGTAATCGAGAAAGTAGAACCACAAATGTATGTATTTATTATTTTGTTACTGCACTTTTTGTTCTTACTTGGGGGCGTTGGTTTGAGGTAATTGTTTTAGTTTTAGTTTTCTTACTTTTGGGGCATAATTTGACGTGGAGAACCGAAAGCAAGAAATTATTTTAGGGTATTTGAATAATTTGCTTTTGTACACTGTCCTTAACTTGGCTTTTTTTTAAATGTTGATGTTTTATGCTTTTCTGGTATAATTCGATGAGCAGAACCCAATAAATACATCTATGTTAGGATACTGATGAATATTTTATCGCTCAAGATTTAGGGATGAACGTAATCTCGGTGTTATTCTTCTATTTTGATTCTTTTGTATAAGCGACGTTCATCTCTTTCTGCTCAGTATAACTCTTCATCAATTCATTACCCAATTGCTAGTCCCTTGTATTTTATCCTCCCTCACTCATCCACAGTTCCTACCTTGTAATAGAACAACTTAATTAACGAATACAATACATTTCCTTTCAAACTCTTTTAGTATTGTTGATGATTTCTAAATTTTCTCCTTTTATTAATATCGTTTTAATTCTAATCTAATTTCCCCACGGCGTTTGTGCGGTTGGTTTGTGTGTTGTTGGTTGGTTGAATTTTATTGGAGGCCATGGTGAATGGTTCGAGTCGTATGAAATGGACTTGTCGACCCGAGTTCAAATCCTGAAGGAAGCTACTGTTCACATAGGGCTAATACACTTGGGAAAGAGCTATGAATCCAAATACCTCTCCCTCCAGCTATGGGTAAATTTCAGTCCTTTAACCTTGTTAGGATAATAAGTCTAGAAGAATGAAAACTCTGAATTCAAACCTGTTAAACCTCTGTCTGGGGTGTTCACTCAGTCCAAATAGTGATCTATTTCAGTAATTTTTTTTTAAATATAAAAACTTTTACGGTATGTCAACCCTTGGGTTATTCTATGCGATGACGTTTTTTGGTTTATTCATTTTTGTTGACCATTCAATATTTTTGTAAGACTTTTTTTAAATACATTTAACACTCATTTATGTATTTAAAACATAGATGGACCCTAACAGGTACTACCAATCCGGGCCAGAGTGCCAATGATTAATGGCAATGAAGGTGGTTCCACATTCACCAGATTTATATAAACATATATGCATATGATATACTAAATATACATGTATATGATATAGGTATCAAGGTATGTCACACAATTATGGGATTTTTTCTACTTTTTGACACACCTTGTATTCTGAAAAAAAAATAACGTTGCATTCATATTTCATTCTATCAGCTTTAAACTTGGTACGTTTTAACACACATTGTACTCTGAAAAATAATGAATGGAATGTTATTTTTTCAGAATACAAGGTGTGTCAAAAAGTAAAAGAAAATACTCGATACCTCTTGACACACCTTGTATATATATTTGTATATAATATATTATATATATAATATAATATATGTATATATACATAATATATACACAATATATCTTACGGCTATCGCAGCCAAGATCTATAATGCCCTTCTTAATCGCATCCGACCCGAAATAGAGAAAATTCTTAGGAAAAACCAAAACGGATTCCGTAGAAACCGTTCCACAACCTCTCAGATCCTGACTATACGACGAATCATAGAAGGGATTCGAGCAAAGAATCTAGAGGCAACGCTACTATTCGTAGATTTTCCCCAAGGCATTTGATTCCATACACAGAGGAAAAATGCGAACAAATACTACTAGCATACGGGCTACCAGAAGAAACTGTTGCTGCATATAATGATGCTCTACAAAGATACACAAGCAATGGTACGCTCACCCCGATGCGACACAGATTTCTTCGACATCGGAACTGGGTCTACACAAGGAGATACACTAGCACCATATTATATTTATCATATGCTTAGGACTATGTACTCCGAACATCATTAGATACCATAAAAGAAGAAGGCTTCACACTAAAAAAGGCAAGAAGCAGGCGATATCCCGCACAGAAAATCACAGATGCGGACTACACTGATGACCTTGCACTCCTTGCAGATACACCACCACAGGCCCGGGTTACTACTGCATAGCCTAGAGAAGCAGCAAATAATATTGCCTTCATGTAAACTCCGATAAAACAGAGTACATATGTTTCAAAAGGAAAGGAGACATAACCACACTCAACGGTAAGCCCCCTTAAGCCAGTAGAACAATTCACATACCTAGGTGGTAATATCCTACCACAGAAAGCGATGTAAATACACGAATAGGAAAAGCGTGGTCGGCCACAAACAAATTATCAGTAATATGGAAAATCCGATGCGTCACTGACAAGCTAAAGCGACAATTCTCCAGGCGGTGGTTGTATCAGTGTGCTGTACGGATGCACCACATGGACCCTAACGAGGCGCCTGAGATAAGCTGGATGGGGAGCTGGACAAGAATGCTGCGTGCAGTCCTGAAAAATCGTGGAAGCAGCACCCCACGACGAAACAGCTATATGGCCACCTGCCCCCCCCCCCCATCTCACCAACCATTCCGAGAGGACACGGACAAGACATGCCGGGCACTGCTGGAGAAGCAAGGATGAGCTCATAAGTCCGCTGTAGAAGCCAACACACGGACATGCTAGTGTGCCGCCCAGCAAGGACCTACATTGACCAACTAAGCAAAGATGCAGGTTTGTGCGCAGAGGACCTCCCTGGGAAAATGAATGATAGGAAAGGTTGGCGAGAGATTGTCATGATATCCGTGCTAATAGCGCGACATGATGATGATGATATATATATATATAATATATAATATATATATATATAATATATATGCATAATATATTTCAGATTTTGCTGTAAGATTATGTATTCTTATTATTTATTGACGTTTGTATTTATATTTTTTCCATAAATGTTGCAAGCAATTAGATACAACCACAGCCGTTGTGTTGAATTTTTCATAAATTTCTGTTATTTAAAATTCGCTTTCCCAAATCTTTCTATCAATCTTGAAGTAATCTTTTATTTCGCCGGAATCAGCATAGATTCTTCAATTTTATTCTGGTCACATGTGTTTTCGTCCTTGTTTATGTCCTCATGCTGACAAATCATGAAGAATTAATTGCAAGCTTAAATCGTTTATGTAACAATAACAAAAGCTTCAATTCACAAATCCAGACAATACGAGGCGTGGATGATTAGCAATTTGAGCAAAAACTTATTATCAAACGATAAAAAGATGGATACTAGTCTTTAATAATTGATAGAATAATGACAATATTTCATCTCAGAACAGCAGAAAATTGTGGCTGCCTTATTTTTGTTTCTTTTCTTATTTTTTTTCTTTCTTTCTTTATTTTTTATTTTTTTCTTCTTTTTCTCTTTTTCTTTTTTTTTTTCTTTTGTCTTTTCTTTTTTGTTTCTTTTTGTTCTTTTTTTTCTCTTCTTTTCCTTTTAGATTTTGACATAGTCATCTTCCTACGCATCAACATTATCTCTAATAAAAAGAAAGGTGATTGTCAGTGTGTCAATTTTCATCTTTACTGTTAAAATCCGTAGCCGATCATATGCAAAACTTGAATTCAGGTCGGCTCCGTGAGTACTTAAAAACATTCCAGCACGAATCCGGACCGCTATCCTGAAAGTGTGTGTAAGTTTTAATTACTATACGAGTCTTTTTAGGGTGGAGGGGTTGTGCATTTTCTGTATTTCCTACAGGCTGTTAAAGCCCGTATCTTGTTAACGTTATTATCAGTTCTTTTCTTGATCATGCCCAGTGCTCCCACTATTACTGGCACGCTGGGGTAGATTAAGTACGACGCTTATTTCTATTCCAGATTTTTGTACATACGTTTTTCTTCTTTTCTATTTCATTCCTTGCTAGTGTTCAAACCAGCGTTAGCTGGTGATATTTCAGTGGAGTCTGAATGACAACAAGTCTCTCGGTTCCCGTCAGTTACTATCCGATCTGAACAATGATGTTGTTTCGATGATCTTTCATGTTCGTAAATCAGAAGCCTTCACGGAAATTTGGACCAGACTCTTTACTTAATCTATAGGAGTAGAATCTGAGAAAGGCCTGAGGAAATATCGACCGACATATTTGTGTATATTACAAGAAAGTTGACGACAACAGTCCGAAAAATCCAAATTATCAAACCCATATAAAAAATTCAGACAATTATTATTATTATATATTATTATTATTATTATTATATTAGTTATTATTTGACTTAATAAGAAGTTCAACCCTACTTAGCTTTGATGCAGACAGTAACTAGCAAGTTTCTCAGGTCCCCATACTTTTCTGAGTATTCTAGGCTCGATCGTCCAATGATGTGTTTGGTTGGTCTCGTTTCTTTCTCTTGATTTCCAATCCAAGCAATCCTTTTCACAAACCTTGAGACTGTTCTAAGTCATTCACTTAACAATTGATACAACTGCCACAGTTTCCTTTTCGTTCTCTGGCAGCCCAACTGATTGTCAACATTTTTGATTCTTTCATTTACTCGGGCGGGCAAAACCCAGCGAGATGACCATTCTCTTAGATTATTATATTTACTCCTTTTGAGTTTACTAAAATCAGCATTAGCTATTGCGTCTCCAGTTCACGCAGTCTGCGAGTGACACTGCGAAGTCTGCCTCCGGGTTCCAGACTCTTACTGAGCATCTCCGGCAGTAGCTGCAGGTTTCTGACTGTTTCCAATCCTTCTCATGATTTCCAAACTTTGCCAAACCCTGTTTCCAATCCTTTGAGACCGTTCCAAGCTGCACCAACTTACAATTGGTATACTCTTGACTTCATTTCCATAACTTGTTACTTTACTTTCATATCCATAACTTATTCATTATATTATATATTATTATTATTCATTATTGATTCATTATTATTGCAGTTTTCAACCGGTCGTCAGTCGGTGTTCACTGGAGGCTTAGGACATTAAGTACTCTCAGATCTCCAGAGTTTTCCAAACCGATCTTAACAGTGCTTAGTTTGATGTCTCGATTCCTACTCTGATTTCCAGTTTAGCCAAATTCTTTTCCAGACCTTTGGAGACCATTCCAAGAGCACCGATTCCTAATTGGTACGACTTCACTTAATCTCCCACAGTTTCTCACTTCTCTGGCAAGTCCAGCAGTATTTCGTCTATCTTTTCGCCGTGTTCTTTCGTTTTCACTCCGTAGTTCGCGCCGGGCATGGAAACATATACGAGACTATTCAGGTTCTCTTCTTCTTGTTAATCAAACAGTGTCTGTTCTTCAGGCCGGATTAGATTCATCCGTCTGTAATGTCCCAGCGAATGTTTGCGTCTCATTCTCCAGACATTTTTCAGCTTGTGCTAGTATACCATTATTTATTGGAAAATTGAATTCTTAACCAAATGAGTCGATATAAACTACGACGAAACGCACCGTCCATCGGCTTCGGAGTTTCATTAATTGATATTAATCCTCTCCCAGTGTGTCAGCGTGTGACTCTCTCTGGTGTTG
>CM042156.1:65693406-65910495 GCA_023376005.1 Doryteuthis pealeii
CCACGGCCCGTACAAGGTTCTCCAAAAGGTCGGCAACCTCGACTACATAATTAGCACCCCTGACCGCAGAAAAGCGACACAATTGTGTTATGTCAACATGATTAAACCCTATCACGAGAGAAAGAGAAGGAAAACCCCGTTTTGATCGCCACTGGGCCCATATCTTCGAGTACCCACAGGGAATGTTACAGTGAAGTCGCGGAAGACAAGAGCGACCACCCCCAGAAGTTACAGAATTCGGAAATTCTAGCCAACCTCACACCCAAGATTGAACAACTGAGCTCCAAGGAAAAGGATGATATAACCCTTTTCATAAATAACTTTCGCAGCTTATTCCCAGATGTCCCCAGGCAAACGGACATCATCTGGCACGACGTAGAAGTTGAGAATGTCACTCCAGTGAAACAACACCCATATTGCGTCAACCCCCACAAGACCGAGATAATGCATAAGGAGATGCTTAAACACGGTTTCATTGAACCCAGCTGGAGCAGTTGGTTGTCGCCGTGCGTGCTAGTGGACAAAGCAGACGGAATGTACCGTTTCTGTACGAACTACCGTAAGGTCAATGCAATCACTAAAACCGATTCACACCCCATTCCTAGAGTGGATAATTGTATTGACAGTATCGAGAAAGCTAAATATATTACTAAGTTGGACCTATTGACGGGATACTGGTGTGTACCCCTGACGGAAAGAGCGAAGGAAATATCGGCCTTTGTTACCCCACACGGCCTGTATCAATACCGCGTCATGCCCTTTGGTATGAAAAATTCCCAAGCGACCTTTCAATGAATGATGAACTATTGCTTGAACGGTCTACCTCACGTCACCGCTTATGTAGACGATATAGTTATCTACAATGACAATTGGATGGAGCACATGAGATACGTTTAGTAGACTCGAGCAGGCAAATATCACTGTCCACATGGATAAGAGTGAATTTGGGAAGGCAGAGATGAAATACCTGGGACACAGGATCAGATACGGAAGTGTATCTCCTGACGAGGCCAAGATTCAAGGGATCCTACATGTTCCCATCCCAACTAATACTAAAGGCTTTCGACGATTTTTAGGTATGGCCGGGTATTACAGAAAGTTCTGCCGCAATTTTTCAGACATAGCCGCCCCCCTCACCCAACTGTTAGCTAAGAAATCTAGCTTTGTATGGACTCCTTCCTGCCAGAAAAGATCAAGGCCATGCTGTGCAGTAACCCTGTCTTGAAAGCTCCTGTGTTCACCCGACCCTTCCGTTTAGCTATTGATGCTAGCGATCACGGAATCGGCACGGTGTTACTCCAAATAAGCGATGATGGGATCGAACACCCCGTGAGCTATTTCTCACGGAAATTCAACACCCACCAGAAGAATTATTCAACTGTCGAAAAGGAGACACTAGCCTTAGTAATGAGTTTACAGCATTTCAACGTGTACGTGTCATCCTCTCATCAACCCACTTTGGTATACACCGATCATAAGCCCCTCATCTTCTTACACCGGATGAAGGATAAGAATAGGCGATTACTTAATTGGAGTCTGATTTTACAAGAATATGACTTGAACATACGACACATTCGAGGCGTGGATAATGTCTGCGCTGACGCCTTGTCTCGCGCATAGTAACCCAACATCGAGTTGCACCTGTATGATAGAAGGAAGGAGAAACTCAGACCTCACCCCCTTGTCCTAATGAAAAAGAATCTGAACAACCCTTTTTCATTATTTTTTTGAGATGTGATACCCTATCGGTATGTGCACTAGTACGCATATTGATAAGACCGTCAAACGATTCAGTTTAAAGGTAGATTTGTAAATGAGTGGGCGAGTGCGTAGGCGACTAGCGAACAGGAAAGTTTGTAATCTGTTTAACACTTACATTTTTATCTTCATGACAAGAAATTCCTAATACTACACCGCATAAAGGTTAAGAGGGTTACCGGACCCCCCCCCCTTCTTTCAGGTAGCTTCCTGAAAGTGCAGATGACCCAGTGAACTCATCGCTATGGCAACGACCAGAGTGCCAACCCCTTCCCCAACACCCCAACAGTTCATTTATTTAATTATTCAATATTTATAAATGCGATTATGAAAAATAAAAAAAAAAGGTTTTGTTTACAATTGACGAACGACCGACGGGAATTTATAAAACAAAGTCGATTTGTCACTAAATGTTTTCGTTTGATTTATTAATTAATTCACTGTAAAAAAATCAATGTATGAAAAGACATATTAATTACATATTTAGAAAGATTTTTTTTCTAACGAAATAAATATTTTTAAGATAGAAACAGAAATATGCGATAAATAAGATTTGATTTTATGTTAAAATTTTAGTATGAAAAAACTATACTACAAAATCTAGTCTGACTGAAGCAAAATATAATTTTTTTAACTCACTGTAAAAAATAATTCCATTGATAAAAACTCAATCAAATTACATATTTAGAGAGATTATTTCATTCTCTTTCGAACCATATAGATATCTTAAAGAAGACTGAACCGTAAATAGGCGAGAAAATAGATGGACCATTATTCTTCTTTCAAAAACGTTTTGAGTTTCACTGGATATATTTAATCATATTATTCTAAGAATCCCCTTTTTTTTAATCGCTTGAAGGATTTTTTTCAAAAACTTTTTCATGTGTAAGACTATTTTACATTCAGTTTTTGTAATTGCTAATTCGCATATTAATTCAAATTTGATTCGCTGATATATTTTAATCTAAGAAATATGAAAGTATTCATAAAAATATTGATAAAAAGGCTTTCATTTTTCTTTTTTACAACACCCCAGTAGAAATACAGCGGACATAGGCAAAGAGGCAACAGGGTGGGGTTTGCCTGCTGATTGTAGCTGGAATGTAGCTGCTGATAAGCAGTAGCAGCTAGTTCATAGATTTCGAAAGATCGTTTGATTTTGGTTTAATTAATTAATTATATCCCTTAATCGGTAAAGATCAATAACCAAATTTGGAGTGTTTCTTAGTTAGAACGATATCAATGTTTATGCAAGATTTTAAATCTGAGTGACCTCCAGTTTTGGAGTTATGCGTTGTAAATATATATTTATTATATTATAAATATATATTTATTATATTATAAATATATATAATATATACAAATATATATTTATTATATTATAAATATAATTTATATTATATATTATAAATATATATAATATATATTTATTATATTATAAATATATATTTGTATTATGTATTATAAAGAGGAAGAATAATGAATAGAATGATTTATTATTAATTTAATAATTTATGGTTGTTAATGATAAGGATAATAGTGCTATAATATTGGTAGTATCCAATGTTTTATTTTAATTTTATTATAATTTACAACATATGATGTTAGTGATGGTGTGAATAGTATTAAAATTAACATTAATAGTTGACAAATTGCTGCTTCCTACATTTATTAAATGAGTTTGATATAGATATTCATAGGTATTTCTGCTTAACTTATTGAAAACTTCAAATAAGAAATTTAAATATTATTAATGGAGTAAGATAATATCAAATAAGATGTATAGAAGGATTTTATTATAATCATTTTTATAATAATATTAATAATAATAATATAGTAATTAATAATTAATAATGATAATTGATAACAACAATAATAATGATATTATGAATAAAATTATTAATAACTAATATTTATTTTATATGGATATGAATGTAATTAATATCAAAAATATCAATGAGAATAAATTGGTGAAGAGAAGATGATTATGGATGGGAATGATTATAATGATTTAATATTTTAGTAATGTTAATAATAAATAAATAAGAATACTATGATGTTGATAATAATAATAATCTAATATTTATATTACAATTATGTTATAATTGTATTTGATTATTTAGTAATGATATTTAATTTTTTTAAATAAATAAATAAGAGTACTACAATATTAATAATACTATAATAATTATATCATGAATACAATATATGGTTGTTAATGATAAAGATAAGAATTAGTATCTATAACAATAACAATAATAAAAATAAGGTAATAGTATTATTATTATTATTATTATTATTATTATTATTATTATTATTATTATTATAGTAAAGAAGGTAAATTGGAATAATAATAATAATATTTATAATAGTGATTATAATTGTAATAAAATTAATAATTTTATTCTAAATTTAATGTTAATTTTAAGAATAAAGTCTTTTAATGATTATTAGATTTTTCTAAGGTTTTTAAAATTGTCTAGACACCACAAAATTTTTTAAAAAAATTTATTTTTTTATTTATTCGTTTGGAAAGAAGTCTGGCAAACAGGAAGCGAAGATATACATTGTATCTTTTTCTTGGCATTCCCTAGAATTTAAATTTTGTTATTGTTGTTGTCATGATTTTTTCCTTTTTTTTCAATGAGAAGATTTTTCTAGTGATATCTTTCTTTTTTTTTTTTTTTTTTTTCTTTTTTTTGTTGAGGTTCCCTGTATTTGTAAAATATGATTATATACTGTGTTACATGATCAAAGAAGTATGTAATGAAATGTCATTGTCTTCCAATACTTCAAGAGGTATTTCATGATGTCCTGCAGCTTTTTTGCTTTTAATTGTTTTTATAACTATGTCTAGTTGAATAATTTTTTCAGTTGGTTTGTATGTGATTTCAGGAAGACTTCCAGGCAGATTATTGAAATGTTTGAAATACTTTATCTTTAATCCTTATGATGTTTTTAGTTTTGATTCCAAGATGCTGTCCCTTCTGCTAAATTGATTTACTGTCTGCCATACTAATTGAGATTGTATATTTTCTACAGAATTTCTGATTTTATTGATTTGACTTTGAATGTACAGACCCTAGAGATTAATGGTCAGAACCTTCTGGGGAGCTATAAGGGGTGAGATCAAATGGGACAGTCAAAAGAAAATAGAAGAATGTCAAAGAAGACCAAAATTCAAAACAAAATATAGTTATTTCAACTTACTGTTATCTCAAATGACTTGAATTGCACCTTTCCTCTATGCCTACCAAACTAAAGAAATTCTATAGAAATCCTTTTAAGATATGGGTGTTGCCTCATTGATTCATTTCTTTCACACAATAGTTGATCATCATTACCAATGTTGTTTGTTTGCTTTCCCCATTGAAATAAGGAGAACTACTGGAAGGTCTCTACAATATCCAGCCTTCTTCAACAATGATAAGTGTCTCTGATATCCCCTATGTAACTATATCATTATCTGCTTTTATTTCACAGATTGCTGTTGAGTTTTCTCGAATTCTCCTGCATTTAACGAATATCTCTTCTTGTGATGGTTTAATTGAATGCCGATTTCAAGCTATGGTTGCTATTACTGCCTTGTGTCCCATTGAGGTGAGTCCAGATTTTACAAGCTTTCATAAACATTTCATTTACATTTGGCAATTAAAAGCAGCACCAATACAGCCATCTACCATCGCACAAAACATTCAAGTAAGACAAACAAATGTTGGGCACAGCTGGAGAAGTAAGGACAAACTCATAAGTGGCATTCTCCTGTGGAATCCGACACACCAGTGTTGGACAACCAATGAAAACTTACATTCACCAGCTCTGTGCAGACACTGGATGCTGTGTTAAGCACTTGCTAGGAGCGATGAGTGGTGATAATAATCAAAAGAATCCATGCTATCAGCATGAGTTGGTGATTTTGAAGCTCAACATTGAGTTAAATCCTATTTATAATGGAGGTGCGTGACATAACACTTATCATCTTCAGAACTGAACAGAATAACTTAAGGTCAAAACCTGGATAAAGCTGTTTGCATTTCTCTTTGTGCCCTTGGGAAAGGCATAAATCCATCGTGTCTATCTTCAGCTATAGGTCAGACTGTTGTTCCTTATTCAATTTACTGCATACCATAAATACTACTAAAACATATATACCAAGTTTTACTTGTTATTCTCTTACTAGTTTTGCTTTCATTAACAAAAATAAGATGAAAAATAAACTTGTCTAAAATTGGTAATATAAAAAATGACTGTTAATATGGTTAATTGGGATTTCAACTTTGAGTGTAGGTAGTTATTACCTAGTAAATCATTACAATGAAAGACAAAGAACAAGATTTGGCATTTATTTAACCCACAGAGGTTGATATGCCATTAAACTATAACTAAACCAAAATATATTGTACAGATTCTTTTGAGACTAGATATGTCTATCTCCTGATTTATTTGAATATATGTAGTATTCCCAGTTGATTTTTTGTTTTTTTGTTAGGTTATTGTTATTTACTTACATTAGTTATATAGAGCTATGTAAATGGAGTTTCAAAACTGTTTGAATTATGCAAACATTCCCAGTGGTTCAAAAGTTATGAGAATTTAAATCTCCAAAATTGGGGGTACAAAAGAGGACATGAATTTGATAAAAAAAATATGTCAAATCATAGATCAATTCAAAAGAAATTCTGTAATTTCTTTACCATTTCTTTATTTTTGGAGCAAGTTTGATAAAACTTTGTATTCTTATGTAAAACTGTATGTTCTTTCTGATTCTGCACTTAAATTATATGTATCTCTCTGCTGGAACCCATTATTCAAGGAATAAGAAGGATGGATATCAACAGATTTTTGGGTTTTTTTTTTTTTTTAAGTTTACCACAAGATTATTCAACATTTTCATTTTAATACCTTTTTAAATACTTGCTATGTATTACATACAAGAAATAGAATAACTCTTTATATAATTCTTTTTAACAAAGCCTGTCCTGCGTTTGCAGCTTTGTTTACATAAGTTTTTTTCCTAAAATTGAAAGTTTGACAACATTAGAATTTCACACATTATATAGGAAAATAATTCTGAAACTATCTTCTATTAATTATATAGTGCTCTTTTTTTAATTATTTTTATACATTTTGAAGAAATCTCTGTCAACTTTGGTCTGTTGTGGTTTCGCTTCCAAAGGTCGGAAAAGAAAAAACAAATTTCTGCTTGTAGCTTAAAGTGTCTTCTAATTAAACATAAAATTTTATAAAGCGCTGGTAATGCTAATATATGCAGTATGGGCTTCTGGAAAACTAACTTTTTCTCCCCAAAACTAAAATACTTTTTAAAAAATGATCATCTTGTCTATCGACCTGATATTACTAGTGCCAAAAACCTAATTAAAAATTCTTTCATCCTAAATATCAAAAAATCCTTTTTGGATTTTATCACCTATTAAAATTTGCTACACACACATCCATACACACTACCTATGCTCACATATCCATACAGATATGCTTACCCCTACATACATATACATACATCAGGGTTCCCACGCGTCCTGGAAAACCTGGAAAATGAAATGTACATTTTCCAGTACTGGAAAACAGGGGGGGGGGTGACAAAAATCCTGGAAAATTTTTGTAATTTGTCCTGGAAAATTTGAATTGTCTGAGACAAAATTAATGTTATTATTACAGTAAACAAATATAACTAGTAAAATAACAAGGACAGCGTTTTTTTTGTTTTTATTTTTAACGCTCGCCAAATCTATTCATGAATATTCATTAAACAGTAAAAATGCTTCTGATTGGATTGATTTCATTCAATGAAGTTTCTCTATCATGTAGCAATATTTTGATTTATTTTTACGTGACGCTAAACAAACATGAAACAAGACAAGAATTAGTCAGTCAGACTACTTTAAAGATTGTTAAAGGTTTAAAAAATGAATTCCGTTTTACAAGATGAGAAATTTCGTAAAATTCAGAACATGTAACTTTAACATTTTCTTGATAATCATGTTCAGCAGTGTTTTATTGATTAAAATGATTTAATTTTTAGAAAAAAGTAAATATTTTAGCAAGACTTAGAATTTGTTTAAAAAAAATATTTTGTCTGTAAGTCAGTCAAATAATTTTCACAGAAATTCGACATAAAAACATCTCCACAATTGAATTGACATCATTTTAATTTTATCGTTACAAATACCATTATTTAGAAGAAATTTTCGAGTAAAATGATCAGATAAAGTTTATTTGAAGAAGTGAGCAGCTAAAATCTTTTTTTTTTTTTCGAGAATGTCACTCGTGTAAAATAGTGACTGAAAATCAAAGAATATTTTGTACTTGTATAGATTAGTGCGTACGCAAAATTTTTATTGAAAATTAAAAAAAAAAAAAAAAACAATACGCAGTAACGTAATACTAATATAAGAATTACATAAAATTAATGTTCATCTAAAAAAAAGTTTTTATTAAATATTTTTGAAAAGTGAAAGTTTTTTAAAAACAAACGTTGGTCCACACACCCAGACTCCTATAAGGCTTCAAGCATATGACGCTTGAACAAAAAATTTTTTTCATCAAATGTCAATTTCATCTGTCCTTTTTACGGACTCCCCAACTCTCTCCTGGAAAATATTGACATAATTTACTGTTTTTACTTGCATAATTCCGACTGTTTTTACAACCCAAACAGATATTTTCTGAGTCAGTAAATTAATGTAGATATTTTACAATATCTTCCCCTACCCCAGCTTTTTATAACAAGTCAATTTAGATATTTTATCCCCCACTCCTCCCAGTTTAAAATATTTTTCGATGAATTTTTACAAAACACAAATTCAAATTTAAAATATCAAGTACTGCTAATTTTGGCCTCACAGATTATGAACTAGATTTAATCTAGGGTGGCACAAAAAAATTGTTTGCTACGTTTTTAAAAACGAATTAAAATTAATTAAATCTATTATTTAAGGTCAAACTTTTGTCTAAATTGATACTTATCTTATCGTAAGATAATGACCATCATTAAAAAAAGAAAAATATCATTACATATGCAGTTTATTTTTAATACATTTAAAAGGATTTGTTTTAGTCAATTTCGACGCGATCCGACATTCTGTCTCTTTTTCAATGGTTTTAGGCGCTTGTTTACAATTTTAATGTAACTTTCGCGATTACAAAAAAATTTACCAAAAATCAAGGAATTATCCGATTTTTATGAAATTTTCAGTATTGATTTATCAATTAATGAATTTTATAATGCATCAGTTATTTTATTTCAAAACTTTAATTTAGTATTTTTGCTATGAAAAATTAATATATAAAATTCATTTAAAATAGGAAAAGCCTGATGTTGACTTTAAAATATTATATTTTTAGATTCTGGAAATAAATATCTATTTAAAACAAACCTTATTTTAGGTGCAAAAAGTAATAAGTTTTGAAGAAAAACTCTATTGAAAATGTACCCCCCACCCCTTTTAAGCAGAAAAAATATCAATGTATAATTTTTTTCTTTTATAAGATAATAGCCAATTAAATAATTATCGAAATGAGTAAAAAAGTAATCTCCAAAAAATTAATTATTTATTATTTTTTTACATTTTATTTTTTGATTTTTGGTACTTATTTTCTCATAGAAAAGCCACTGTAAAAAAATTTTTTTGGTTTCTATTCATAACTTCGGTCTCTTATTTATACTGTAATTAGTACAGAAAATGACCAACTCGCAAAAATGTTATGCCCCCAACATAAGGGGGGGGGGGTCAAAATTAAGTGACCTGAAAAAAATGAGAAAGTTTTGAAATAAAATGAATAATGCATTATAAAGATCATTTATTGATAAATAAACACTGAAAATTTCATTAAAATCCGATAATTCCCTGATTTTTGGTAAATTATTTTCTGTAGTCATTTTGTCAAAAATGGATTTTCGGATAATTTTGGGCCACCCTGATTTAATCCCTTTAAAACCAAAGAAATCAAGGAATTTTCATATTTTTATGAAAATTTCATTGTTGATTCAATGAATGAATTATTTAAAAACTTTCTTCATTTTTTTAGGTCACTTAATTTTGACACCCCCTATTTTTGGGGCTCAAAATATATTTTGAAACTAATTATAGTATGAATTAAAAAACAAAAGACCGAAGGTGTGAATAGAAGAAAAAATTATTTTAAAGGAACACCTCTTGTAGAAAATAAGTATTGAAAATCTGAAAATTAAATGTAAAAAAACTAAAAAAATTTTTTGGATTTAATTTTTTTTTTTACTCTTTTGTTTATATATATATATATATATATAATTGTCTTTTAAATTATCAGTGAAAAAATTATACATCGATATTTGTTTTGTTAAAAAGGGTGGGGGCCTAACTTTTCAATTGAGTTTTTTTCAAAAATTATTAGATAATTCTAAAGTAGGCTTGTTATTAAATAGATATTTGTTTTTAGAATCTAAAATTATGAAATTTAAAGCTTATATTTAGGCATTTCATATTTTAAATGATTTTTATCTATTAATTATGTATATGGATTGTTGTTTTCAAGGTGCATATAGGTGGCATTTATTTTAAAGAATTTCAATTTATTTCCATTAAATCAGTTTGATTGAAATGATCCAGTAATTTAAAAGAATTTGTTGATTAATTGTTAAGTTTCTGACTGCCATCCTTGGCCAGTTGAAAAGGACTTAAAGTAAGTAAGTCCTGAACTATGGAATCCTTTGGTAAGTGAATAAGTCCTGAGTTATAGAATCCTTTTGTAAGTGAATAAGTCCTGAGTTATGGAATCCTACGTAGTGTCAAAAGGTCCAGTGATATAATTCTATGTTCCATCGTCCACAAAGGTTGAAGGCAATTGAGTGTCTAAGATCAGAACAGCCGATATAAATAACAATATCAGCAGCAGAATACTGCCAGTGGTTGGTCAATAGGTTGGTCACATGGTTATCGGCGAGTCTATAAGTAGAAGTGAACATTTACCACACGCCTTATATACACAAAAATGTCAACATTAATAAGTCAACACTGAAAATTTTATTAAAATCAGATAATTCTCTGATTTTTGGGAATTTCTTTTTCTGCATTTAACATATTTCTTGGTGCCTTTTTGTAAACAAAAACGCCAGATTTTTGGGGGACTCTTTAGTTTTTCTGTGTGTTTTGAACAAAAAAATATATTTCATTTAAATCAATATCAATAAGTTAATAATTTTTCTGTACATAGTTTATTTAATTTTTTTCTATTATTAATTTTTAAGAAGAAACTATTATAAGTCTTAAAATCTTAAATGATGTGGGGATTTTTAGTCTGTAACTATTTCACACAAAGGGCCCATTTTGTTAAATTTTTTTAGCTGAATTTAATTGTTTAAAATGTATTAAAAATCTTTTTCTGATGCTTATCATACTTTTCAAATTAAACAAAAACTTGACCTTAAATAATCAATTTAGTTAATTTTTTATTTGTTTGTTACATAATCGCCGATCAGCACCTATATTTGTGGCCTTATGCCAGACTTAGAAAAACCTTTAAAAAAATGTACTACCGATCCTCTTATATTACTGGGTGGTCTTTGTAGAATCGCCGAAAAAAGGAGTTAGAAAGATAAAATCTTTTAACGAGAGATTGGGAGACAATAAGTCTATGTTTTACGAAAAAACAGGATTAGTGACGGCAGAGGTCCTTTTGATCTTAGGGCCCGTGAACCCTAGTTGACCAGAGTGATTCAAAATAATAGAATATTCTATTCTGTCGGGAACTAGCTGGAACTTACCAGAAGAAGAAACTTCTGGAAGATTATTTAGACACACTATTTAAGGAGTGAGTGAGGGATCAGAGTCAGTCTGAGATTGGGGGCCAGTCAGTCAGGAGAGTGAGAGCGAGTGACACAGTCGGACAGAGAGGCAGTGATCGAGGGTTAGTCAAGGCCATACGGAATTGTAATCTGTTGTCGCTGGAGACGAAAAGCGCCGGCCTGTTATTATTATTAAGAAAAGTTTGTCACCGAGAAATTTACGAAGAACTAAACCCGAAGTTAAATCCACTTAAGATACACCTCTTGTTAAGACAGAGATAGGGACTCTCTCTCTCAAAAGTTATAGTGAAGTTTTTATTCCAATAAACTTCTGAAAAGTAAAAACGGTATTATTAATTTTCTCTATTTACGACGAAAGATACTACAACAGTTTTTATGAATGAAATCTCTACCCCAAACAAACAGAGAGGGGCAACCACTAGACACCCGTGGAGAAAGTCAAATTGACCGTGACTAAAAAGACCCAAGGTTGTGAAACCTGATACCAGAGAAGCACGCGGAGTGCGAAAGCTGATACCTTTTGTTTGACCATAAACGAAAGGAGTGTGGAAGAATTTTGGGGCTTAAGGAACTGCTAGATCTGGGTGTGCTTGTAAACAAACGAACGTACGAGGATACGATTTGATACCTTGAAAGAAATAAACCCCGCTACGTTACATATCGCTAATTTAGTGCTGTGAAAAGAAAGGCACTACGTTACATGTTTTTAAAATGAAAATGTGCACACAAATTGGTGGTACCTATCAAATATGAACTGTAATATTTTTTTTTTGCTTTTTATTGACAAATATATGTAGATATCATTACACTACCTACAACCCCCACCCCCACCCGCTTTTTATTGGCACATCAATTTAGATATTTTACAATCCACCCCATTTGAAAAAAAATGTTTTTTTTGTTTTTGTTTTTTTTATGAATTTGTACAAATTTCAATTGAATTTCTACAAAACACAATGATTTCAATAATGATTGACAAATAATGAGTTATCACCTCTTGGTATACGCATTTATCTCCCTTATACCCAAAAAATTGAACATGGTTATTAATATACAATAGTATATAAAATATGATAGGGGACCCTCGAGGCATAAATCCTTCAGTCTTTTTCAATATTTTTGTTTTTGAAATAATCTATTTTAAAAAAAAAAAATTTGATTTAGCCTTTTTAATCATTATTTTATTCATCTCTGTATATGGTCTACTCAGTAGGTCACTACAGCCAAACATATGAGCTGCTTCTTTAAAACGTCTTGTTTTCCATGTCCTTCCTTATCTATTATTTCAACTTGAAAATAGAATTTTAATATATGGGCTGCCAAGGGAGATAATAATTTTTTTTAAATTTCTTAAATTTAAAACAATTACCAAATATTAGGCAATTGTCCAATTTTAATGAAATTTTCACCAAATTATTTTCCAACCACTTAATTTTCTAACGATTAGCTTATTTTATTGAAGATACTTGAAAAAAATTTTTTTTATCAATTCAGAATGACCATTTGAAGAAATTTTTACATTTTTTGAAAGATCATATCCAGAAGAATATATAGAAAAATAAAAAAAATAAAAATTCAATACCCTAAAAAAGTGATTTTAAAATTTTAAAGTTATTTTTTTAAACTCAAAAAATAAATGTCGCAGGTTTTTTGGGTTTTTTTTCGTAGTTTTGAAAAAAATATTTTTCTTTAAATTGAGGCAAAAAAAAATTATTTTATCCAAGTTAAATTGAGTTTTTTACTACCTTAAAAATTTCAATGCCAATTTTACATGTCTGTCAATATCCATGACTAACTTGAAAATTTAACAAAAGATAGCCCTAAATTTTATCTTTGAAAAAATTTAAGTTAAAAAATATGCGATGATATGCTGCATATTTTCTGAGATTTAAAAAAAATTAATCGTCAATTGATGATTATCGATGACAAAACAGGCTGAATTCTCTCCCAGTCTTGATAAATATCTCAATCTCAGAGAAAAGTCTTTTTCACTACACTTCCAAGAAAAATTATTTTTAAAGATATTCGAAAGAAAATCCAATATTCATCTTTTACTTCGAAATACCCGGATGTGAAAACATACAAGATAGTATAAAAATTTCAATGTCTGTCCACCATAGCTGTGGACTCAGCAGCAAAGGACAAATAATGAGTTATCACCTCTTGGTATACGCATTTATCTCCCTTATACCCAAAAAATTGAACATGGTTATTAATATACAATAGTATATAAAATATGATGCAGATATAAAACGAAGAGTGGTCATTGTAAAATATTTACATATATTTGCCGATAAAAAAGCGAGAAACACAGCACAGTAAATATCTGAAATTTGTACTAATTCAAAAAAACAAAAAAAACATTTATTTAAAATATTGGGTGAGGGTTTAAAATTGATTTGCTAATGAAAAAATAACCCATTAATATTGATCATGACTAAGCAAAAACAGGAGGCCAGACAATTTTATTGTACAGGGTGTCTATAAAGTCAGAGTGCACTTAAAATGATTTATAACTTTAAAGTGTATATGGACTTTGTGGATACCCTGTGTAGTTAATTGATAGATGTAGGCATCATCTATAATAAACCCAAGATAATTCATTAACCCTGCAACATAAAAAAGTAACAATAAAAGTATCTAAATGTGTCAATATTAGATTAATATCGATTAAATTATGAAATTGCCGTGAACAAGTGCTGTCCTGGAAAATTTTTAAAATGTCCTGGAAACGTCCTGGAAAATGATTTCCTAAAATGAGTGGGAACCCTGATTACATACATGCTATGCCTATGTATATACATACTCATATAGACATGTTCACACGTAGACCCATATGCATTATTGTATCTCTTTGTAGTTTTTGGATTCCGGGTTAGCTCAGTCGGTAGAGCATTTGGCTAGAAGCCACATGGTTCCTAGTTCGATACCAGCCCTCGCCAACTCAGTGTATGAGTAGCACAGAGATCTGTGTGGTAAAGTAAGGAGCTGATGGTAGGTGTGGCGCTCCTCCTCAGATGCAAACAAAATCTCCTTGGTTTAGTGCTAGTGAAAAGGGGATAGACTCCCTTGCTGATTGGCTTATACCGACTTTAGGCCACCCCGATGACTACAATTTCTGTGTAATGATGTTCCATGAACTAGGTTTTCCAGCAAGCAACGTTCAGTATTATGAACCGTCTGTTAATGTCCCATCTATTGATCAACTAGCTATGAAAATAATGGGCAACAGCAATAACAAAACATTTTAGTTTGGCAAAAATCCTATTGGGTTGTTTTTTGTTTTGTTAATGTTACAAGCCAGGAAATTATTGCAGCAGACAATAAAAATATGTAAATAAATAAAACAATTAAAATATAAATGTTAAAGGAATAGAATAATATAAATTAAAACAGATTTCTACAAGTGATTAAGCACTCAAAATCATGATTTAAAAAAAACCAAAAAAACTTTCATTGATTTTCTAAATTTTACCTCCTGAAAATAACAGAAGAAGACTTTCCAAATATATGTGATCTGTTAGTTATACAATACATCTTATGAATGCGTACAGGGTAGTTGTCAGTGATTCACTATCTTTATCGGCGATTACGGGTTCTTGTGTATCATATCGGCTCCGATAGCAACCCCAACTTGAATCTGGCATCTTCAAGTTGCCACCATGTAAGCTACATGCAGTTAGTATTGACATTTTGCTATAAATAAACTACACAAGTACTTGATCTTTTAAATAGGGAAACCACTGTCAGTGTGTGCCAATGAAAAAGTTCACCACCCACTACCACTAATATATAATGGAATAATCTGTTCATCTCGGTTTCAGTCTAATTTACCTTCCACGGATTTCACTTGCAGTGAGTTCGCCCCCTTCTATGAATTTAATTGATTTTATCTATCCTATGTTTTCTATTTTTGAATATATTTTTTTATGTTTTTCTATGAAAATCAAATAGTTTGGACGGCAAGACTATATGTTACTACTATATCTATAATGTATCCCCCCCAAAAAAAAAAACTATATGTACTAAATGTACTTTTAAAAAAACGTTTATCTATGAAAATTAGTTTGGAAGGCAGCAATCCTCTTTAAAAATAACCGAAACCAAAAGAAAAACAAAAGAAAATTTTATTCATATATATCCATAACCTATTTCAATTAATTGTACTTCAATTTTATTTACCTAAGTTATTCCTGCAATTATGTAGTGCATCTTGCCTGCGTTTACTTCAAGCAAACAAAGTTAAGTACACACACACACACGTGCATACTCACTGTTAAATTTTACCAGGAGAAAATATAATAAAAGGAAATAATTTTATGTTTTAAGGACACAATGTTTATTTTCGATATCCTCCGAACTTGTTTTTATGCTTTTTGTTGTTTTTTATTCAGATTTATACTTATTTTTAACTAAATCAGGAAGTTAAAAACAAAATTTAACAATGAATTTATGGAAAAAAGGGTGTTTTATTTTTAACTAAATCATGAAATTAAAACAAAATTTATAGAAATGAATTCATGGAAAAAAGGGTGTTTTGTTTTTTAAATTCTTGAATCAGTTTTCTTTGATATTTTTAACATGAATAAACAAATACTATTTACAACCAGGTGTAATTTTAAAATCATACACGATTTTTAAAAATCTGATTCCTATACAAAAATTCTCTTTCTTTGAATTTGACTTGCTGATTTTTTTTTAAACGACTCTTCCATGAAACAATTATTTCTGTGTAATGATGTTCCATGAACTAAGTTTTCCAGCAAGCAACGTTCAGTATTATGAACCGTCTGTTAATGTCCCATCTATTGATCAACTAGATCTGCTTGCAATTAATGAAAATTATTTTTAACTGTTTACTGATACACATGAAGTTAGTGATAAATCTTACTTGATAATTATTTCTATCAATTAATACACATCAAGTTAATCAAAATATAATTATTTCGACCAATACATTGATAGACTAGAAGTTGATAAAAATTATTTCTACTATTTTTTTAATATATTTTTTTGGTTTGCCAAACAAATATATTTACCTGCAAACTATTCACTTACAAATCATATGTACAAGAATAAGATTTAACATTAAATAGCCTATAACAGTTGAAATGCCATTAAACAGCAACCAACCAATGAGAAGGAAAACAATTCAAACCTTCATTTATTACTCCATTTAAAAATTGACCAGATGTTACAGCTTGCCTGTGGCTGAAGGGTTGGCTAAATACATTCTTCCTAATCTAATTTGGATCTAAGTTCAAATCTTTTCAAAGCTTCGTTTTGTTGATCTTTTCTTTGTCTTTTTTTTTTTTCAATCTATTTTGCTTCTTAACATTCTTAACATGTAAAACAACCTGAATTTGGTGAAAAAATTTTTAAAAATGACACAGATAAAAAGATAAACTAGTCAAAAATACATTATTAGTCAGATTATTTTAATTTACTTTAATATGTATCTTTTACCCACACAGGCCACAACATATTTAACAGAACAAGTCTATGCCAGGAATTATAACATGAGACAACGTCTTGATATACTTGAGGTAAGTAATGCTGAAAAATTTTTGTTTGCTGGAAAATGCTTCCCAGAATAGCATTTGTGCTACTTGAGAGTTAAATACTGTACTTCCCTGTTTCTTCTATATTTTACTTAAAATTATGACCTGTCAACAGGTTTTAGAATATGTTGACATCCTAGGAAACCCATTTTTGAGGAGGTTATCTCCACAAAAATGGGTGTCTTGGGTATTTACATCCGGTGTAAAGAACTGTTTAGCTCAGTTGGTTAGCGTCTAACTAGGAACTACAAGGTTCCTGGTTTGATACCAGCTCTTGCCAACTCAGCGTATGAGTAGCACAAGGATCTGTGCAGTAAAATGAAGAGCTGATGGTAGGTGTGGTACTGCACCTCAAACGCCAAAACAGTCTCCTAGGTCTAGTGAAAAGGGGATAGACTCCCTTGCTGTCTGGCTGATACCAACTTTAGGCCACCCCAACAACTTTTACATCCAGTGTTCTGGAGATCTGAGGAGTGTGGAGTATCTCTTCATTGCCATTACTCCCAGATCCCCCTGTCCCAAAATACCCAGTTTCGATGATATTTCACCTGAAACTGGGTGGGGTCTGGATAGTATAGAAATATTGAATACTCCTTTGTTTCACCTGGTATTTTCCAATTTTTGGGCAATGCTCCAACCCCTCTTAGTGGCAGTAAGAGGACTAATCCACTCATCAAACTCCAACTTTCCTTCTTTGGCATCTTTGACTACCACTCATAGCTACCTCCTTTTTTTCTCACTCCTACCTCCCTAGAATCAACCTATTACTACTCCTTTTTGAATGTCACCTGATCTCACTAACCATAAAAAATCCCCATGTGGGCCCTATATCTACTTCAGAATCCTAACATCATGTTACCAATTATCTCCAGTTGCAAGTTAAGGTGGTTCTCTTATCAGGTCACAGCTGATAATGTCACAATGCAATAATGTGCCAATTATTTGTATTAAATAGGAATACTTGATAACATACAACTGTAAATTATTTATACTAAGAATAGCTACTTGAAGCTGTAATTGTTTACTTATGATTATTATCACTAATGTTGCAGTCAAACATGTTAGCAAAATATTAGTTATTTGAAAACATTTACTGTGTGTAAACAAATCACTGTTATTAAATATGAATAATTATTTGAAACCATATAAATTATGTGTATTAGATAGGAATACTTGATATCATGTGCAAAAACACTCTTAAGAAACTACACAAAAAATGTAGATATAAATGTACAGAATTTCCTAACCTCTAAGCTTAAAATTAAAACCTTTGCACGAACAGGGCAGTAAACGCTTCTCGAACAGACTTCCAAGACTTAAAACCTTTGCACGGACAGGGCAGCAAACACTTCTCGAACAGACTTCCAAGACTTAAAACCTTTGCACGAACAGGGCAGTAAACGCTTCTCGAACAGACTTCCAAGACTTAAAACCTTTGCACGGACAGGGCAGTAAACACTTCTCGAACAGACTTCCCAGACGGTTCACAAACGATTCCTCAAGCCTCCGACACACTCATTTTATAGGCTACGGCAAGACGACCGACTGGTTAATCTGCAGAGTTTCAGATTTGCATCAGCGCACCTCGGCCCAGTACGCTTCCAAACTGCTCCACAACACACGCATGCAAATCACAGACGCTTTTGTGCATGATGTTGCGTATCTTGCTCACGACAATCACAAAAATAACCTCAGATAAGTTGACATACCTTTAAATCAATCAATCAATCAATTACTTGATATTGTGTATGTGACAAGATAAATTTAAAAAATAAATGATTAAAAAAAAAAACTTCCTTATATTCATAGATAGGTTATGATACAGGGGAAATAACTGTATTTTTCATATATTCCATGTGGTCTTAATATTTTACAATATCTCCCCCCACCCCCAGCTTTTTATCAGCAAGTCAATTTAGATATTCTAACCCCCACTTCACCCCATTTAGAATATTTACAAAACACAAATTTCAAATATTAGGTACTGCCAATTTTGACCTAATAGACGTATTTAAAAAAAAAAATTTAATCCCTTCAATTGGAGAAAAAAAAATCAGGGAATCATATTTTCAGGACAATTTCAGTGTTGATTTATCAATGAATGAATTATTTAAAGCTCAGATTTTTTTCTGGTCACTTAATTTTGACACCACACCCTAATTTTTTCTTTTTTTGGGGGGGGGGTCAACATATCTTTTGAAACTAATTACAGTATGAATAAAAAGACAAAAGACTGTTAATAGAAGAAAAAAATATTTTAAAGGAGCGTGTCTTGTAGAAAATAAGTACTGAAAATTAAATGAAAAAAAAAAAGCTTTGGATTTTTTTTTTTTTACTCTTTTATTTATATATATAATGTGTGTGTGTATGAAGTTTAAAGGGTATTGTAATTTAAGAAAAGACTTTTCAATAATATTAAATTCTTCTTCTAAATATTTCTTATTGCATATCCTAAGTGCTCTAAAAAAGAAACCTATTATGATACCACTTTTTATCTTATTGTTATGGTGGGAATAAAAATAGATGTAGTCATTTTTGTTGGTATTCTTATGATAAACTTTAAATTCTAAAATGTTATTGTTTATAATAAGTGTGTCTAAAAATGGTAGGGTTTGGTTTTGTTCAAGTTCATGAGTAAATTTAATGGAGGGTTCCACATCATTTAGTTTGTCAATGATTTTAGCTAAATTACAGTTTTTCAAGTAAATGAATAACGTGTCGTCAATGTAATGGAAAAAATTAGTTATTAGGTAAAATATATTGAAAGGGATCGGATTCTAAGAATTCGAGGAATAAGAATGCCAAAATGCCACTCAAAGGTGACCCCATAGGCAACCCGAACTTCTATTTGTAAAAAGTTCCATTATATTGGAAAAAACAATTTCTAGTGCAAAGTCTGCCAATTTGGACTATCTTGTTAGTGGGTAATGGAAATGAAGTATTAATTTTGTTGAGATGGTTTTCTAGATGAGTAATACATTTGTTAACCGGGATACTTGTGTAAAGTGATTTAATATCTAAGCTTGCTAGACATTTGTTCTTCATGTTTATATTTCTTATTTTTTCAATTAAGCTATTCAATTTTTTTATGTTAGATTTGCTAACTGTACCTAAGAGGGGGGTTAATATTTTAGCTAGAGATTTAGCAATTTTATGAGGGGCAGTTCCAATTCCTGAAATTATGGGTTTTAATGGAATGCCTATTTTGTGTGTTTTGGGGAGACCGTAAATGGTGGGGACGATAGGGTGGTAGTCTATCAAAGAGAGCCAAGTTTTATCTGTGTGGCCTATTAGTTTTTTTATGTTTTGTTGAAAATGATTATGCTGTTAGTAATGGTTTGTGGAGAGATTATTTCATAGGTATTACAATCATTGAGGATATCAAGCATTTTGTCATTATATTGTTTAGAACACATAACAACCACTCCTCCTCCTTTGCCAGAGGGGGTGATGTGTATGTTGTTGTTTAAAGATAAATTTTTTAGAGCAGTTATATATCTCCTGGGTAGGGTGGAAGCATTTTTTTGGTTGGTGGTGGTGGTGGTGGCTGCGATAATTCCTTGAATGAATCCACATCTCCAAATTTTGGTTGGTGGTGGTGGCTGCGATAATTCCTTGAATGAATCCACCTCTCCAAATTAAAAGACAAACTTAAAATACTTTGCAACATATATATGTGTGTATATAATTGTCTTAGATTATCAGTGAAAAAATTATACATCGATATTTGTTTTGTTAAAAAGGGCCCCCCGCCCTTTTTAACAAAACTAACTTTTCAACTGAGTTTTTTCCAAAAAATATTAGATAACAATTCTAAATAGGCTTGTTATTAAATAGATATTTGTTTTTAGAATCTATAATTATGAAATTTAAAAGTTAAATTTAGGCATTTCATATTTTAAATTAATTCTATCTATTAATTATGTATATGGATTGTTTTCAAGGCGCATATAGGTGGCATTTATTTTAAAGAACTTCAATTTATTTCCATTGAATCAGTTTGATTGAAATGATTCAGTAATTTAAAATAATTCATTGATTAATAAGTCAACACTGAAAATTTTATTAAAATCAGATAATTCTCTGATTTTTGGCAATTTTTTTTCTGCAATCTGCGACTCCACATTTTTTAACATATTTCTTGGTGAATTTTTGTAAACAAAAATGCCAGATTTTTTGGGGACTCTTTAGTTTTTCTGTGTGTTTTGAACAAAAAAAAGATATTTCATTTAAATCAGTATCAAAAAGTTAATCATTTTTCTGTACATAGTGTATTTAATGTTTTTCTATTATTGATTTCTAAGAAGAAAATATTATAAGTCTTAAAATCTTAAATGATGTGGGGATTTTTAGTCTGTAACTATTTCACACAAAGGGCACATTTTGATCAAATTTTTTAGCTGAATTTAATTGTTTAAAATGTATTAAAAATAAATTACATATGTAATATCATTTTGCTTTTGTTTTTTTTTATTGATTCTCATTATAGTATAATGAGCATCAATTAAAAAAAAAAGCAAAATGATATTACATATGTAATTTTTATTTACGTTGAAAAGTATGATGATTATACTTTTCAAATTAAACAAAAACTTGACCTTAAATAATCAATTTAATTTTAATTTGTTTTTAAACTGAAAATGAGCACACAAATTGGTTGTACCTATCAAATATGTACTGTGATGTGTTTTTTGCTTTTTATCGACAAATTTAAGTAGATATTATACAATATGGGGATATTGTATATCTACTTAAATTTGTCTTCCCCCTCCCCCGCGATTTTTAACAGCACATCAATTTAGATATTTTACATCCCACCCCATTTAAAAAAATTTTTTTTTTTTTTTTTACGAATTTGTACAAATTTTAATTGAATTTCTACAAAACACAATTCCCAACACCACCCACCATTGAGATGTAAAATCCTTCAGTCTTTTTCAATAATTTTATTTTTAAAATAATCTACTTTAAAAAAAAAACATTTTATTTAGCCTTTTTAATAATTGGTTCCCATATTGTATTCATCTCTGTATTTGGTTTACTCAATAGGTCACTACAGCCGAACATTAGGGCAGGTTGATTTGTCACTTTTTTTAAAAATTCAATACAGCTTTGATGGCGAAAGCTGGGGTTTGGTGCTATAAGAACTGACAGCAAAAATTAGATTCCTAACTTTAAAACTCATTTGAGCATTTAATTTTAAAGATCGTCAGCAAAAATATACACAAATACCTCATTTCCGTAGGATTTTGATGACAAACTGGCTTCAAAATTTCATTATTTCAATAATAAATCCAAATAAAATTGATATTTTTCATTACATATAATGAATGGAAAATATATTCAATGTTTTAAATTTGCATTGTTTATTGAACATTGTACTAAAAGCTCCTACACTATATAAAATTATGTAACAACAGAACTTAATTGTTCTGTGTATTTTCCTTTTGAGGAAAATGCAGGTCTGATCTGGTGGCACAATGATTTGCTTATAATGTGCTTGTGCCTTGCTTCCTGTCCATACACAATCTGTGAAGCTTCTGTTGTTAATTTAACAGCTCTTTCCAAACCTTGTGAGTGGGCAGGTAATTTTGGAAATTTCAGTTCTGTTCCATTCAGTAGAGATTCTAGGAGTTCATTTGTGGAAAAATCTTCTGCAACTGCAGGTTCATAAATCCTTCTTTGTGAGAGGTCAGTCAAAGTTGACCAACGTGTAGCTTCAAAATTGATTGAAGTAATTTTTTTCAATCTTTTCTTTAGCAGTTCGCTACTTCTGAAAAAAAAAAGAAAATTCATCCAAACTTGATTATATTTTTGCAATATAATTTGAATAAAACTTATAATTATTCTTGCAAATTGACATAACTAATTAGGTATGAATAAATTTTAACATCAAATGGACAAAATCTTTTTTATGGCCTCTTTCCTTACCTCCAATTCATTGGACTTCAACAGAATATTTCAGAAGCAAAGCAAAAGCATTGTGTTGTAAATTTTTTAATGCAACATTCTGGATTTCAGTTGACTGTTGCTTTACTCTCTGGATCATATTAAAGATATGCAATTGTTTGTTATAGAAATTATTGCCTCTTTTTATTTCAAACCAACTAACTGCATATACTTGTATGACAAATTGGACAATGTCGTGTAATTTATCAGAGAGTTTTGGTGGATATGCACATTTGATCCATAGGCACATTAACCTGATAGCTAAAGTTAGCCATCTTGCTTGATTCAGAGGTCCAATCTTCCAGGAAGCATATCTAGGGTTCACTTTACTTTGAGAAATGCCTACAACATATTCCAGAAGTAGTCGTTAGTCACCACTTAGGTCATCCATTGCCTTTGCAGGGAGATAAAAATTATCCAGAGGGCCACTGATATGTTCAAATTTTACCTGGGGCAAATGATGGTAATTACTTTCACAAAGTTTCCCCAAAAGGCCAGTGAAAGTTGTTGGACTTCTTGTAGGTCCATCAATACTTTTAAATACAGCTCTAAATGGAAGTTCATTTTGATGAAGCGAACAACCAATTGTGTGCACCTTCCTTTTTATTTTTTTCTCCAGAGCTGTCACCATCCCTGTTTTACAACCAGTGTTTGTACTGGTATTGTCTGCCTTAACAGTATTTACACTGTTGTATTCTTCTAGAACAGCAGCAACATCCTCAGCTAGATGAATACCAGTTGCACCAATATTGGGTATGACTCAGTGGGTGAGATATTTACTTGAAGTGCCAATCTCTCTTGTAAATGTTAAGTGGCACTCTGGTCCCTTGCTCTTTTTCACACCATTTTCTTCAATCTCATTGTATAGCAAAGTGTCTTTATCCACTCTGCAATCAACTCCAATGCAGATGAGATTGTCCTAATCTTGAACATACTTCTGATAGCTAGCTACCTTTACTCTTGTTTTTTCCCTATCTATTTTAGATTTGTCTAAAATAATGTCTTTTAAGGGAATACTTGGATTAAGAAATCCCATATCCTGTAGATCTAACAGAAAGACATTAGCAAGACAAGCCCCAAGATTTGATGATACATCACCCCTAATAAGATCCATAGAATATCTTGGGACTTTTAAAAGACTGTAATGATCCTTCAACATTCTCCCTGGCTCAAAACTGTCATCCATGGTTTCTTCACTGGAGGACGTCTGTGAAAAAATATCAGATGTCGAGGATGCAACACATGAGGAATCTTGTTGCTGTTTGTCTAACCTTTCTGCATCCCCTGAAATTTTGTTTTTGTATTTTTGACAGCATCCTTATCAATAGGTCCCAGCTGAAAACTGCCTTTTGGACCTGTTTTCTCTCTCTGATCTTTTAAATATTCCCTCTCTTCAATGGGAACCTGAAATTTCAAAATTTGCATGTGTTTAATAACAGGTCCTGCATACATGACAAATATTAAGGAAAATGTCATGATATCATTTTCCAGAAAAAGGAATATTATCAGAGGTAAATTTAAATTTTAAAAATCGAGACATGAACTTGTTCAAATTAAACAAGGAAAAAACAATCAAGCATAGAATTAAAATTACCTTCTTGTTAGGAGGACAAGTGCAAACTATGTGCCTTGTTTGGCAATTTTTTTTTGTTGCACTTCACAGCAAAGTCATCACATCTTAAGACAGGCAGTTTACAGCAACATGAAGAAATATCAAATAATATGTCCAGCTGTTCCTCCATTCTTTTCACTTTGCGTGTAGTGAGAGATTTTCTATTAATCTGTTTGCAATCAATTTGGAAATCTCAAATTTGTTCAAATGGGGATAGTTATTTTTAAGGAAATAACTAAACTGGATAACTTGTCGTAAAGTTGGGGGTTCAGTCTTATCCAAAGGATAAGGTGCTCCAGAAATTTTTTTGGAACTGCTACTGCGGGTAAAAAATGAATGTCTTTTTCCAGACATTTTTATCTGAAAATAAAAATAGAAATAAATGAAAAATTATGAATCAAACTGTTTTAGGCTATCTTCCAATTTCATATAAAAATGCCCGACAATTATGGTAAGGAGTTAGCTTTGATTTGTGTTAGGGTTAAACTGGGGCTAATTTTGGCTTGAAGACAGAACCCCCCTTCCCCCCCAATTAGCCACTAATTTATGGTAAATTCAAAAATCAAATTGATTTCAAAATAATACAAAAATTATGAGAATATCTTTCTTTTTTTTTCTTTTTTTCATCATGAGAGGTTGTGTAAAAACACACTAGGTATATCCAATTTGTAGAAAAACACGTATTTTTACAAAAACAACCCCCCCACACACACACACACACACACCGTTTCAAAGAAATGTTTTAAAAATCAGAGAATTAACTAATTTTAATGAAATTTTCAATATTGATTTATCAACAAATGAATTTGATGATGCATTAGTTATTTGGTAATTTTTTTTCAATCGAGAGTGTTAAATTTGTTTTGTAAACACGTATTTTACAACAGCAAATTGAGTGAAAAATATTTTAAATGTATTAAAAATAAATTACATGCATAATATGGCTAAGCAAAAACAGGAGGTCAGACAATTGTATTGTACAGGGTATCCATAAAGTCAGAGTGCGCTTAAAATAATTTATAACTTTAAAGTGCATATGGACTTTGTGGACACTTGGTGTAGTTAATTGATAGATGTAGGCATCATCTATGATAAACCCAAGATAATTAATTAACCCTGCATCATAAAAAAAGTAACAATAAAACTGTCTAAATGTATTGACATTAGATTAATATCGATTAAATTATGAAATTGCCGTGAACAATTTCTGTCCTGGAAAATCTTTAAAATGTCCTGGAAACATCCTGGAAAATGATTTCCTAAAATGAGTGGGAACCCTGTTAAACAATATATTAACAAAGAACAGTAGTACAAACATATACAAGAAAGAAGGCAGTCTTATCAATGCTGAAATATTGACTCTCGCTTAAGTGCAGAACCCGCTGCTATTTATAGTTGGAAGAGTTAATGCATTTGTGGTAAATTACCCTAACACCCCCCACCTAAGTATCAACTCTGCAGGAGTCTTAATACCTTTTCGTTTTTGGGTTAACAATGATAAAGTCCGTCATTTTCCTTTTCCTCTTCCTCTTCCTCTTTTCACGGCATTGTTCTGGGGCCGCTTGTGGTATTGGTTTGTCAAAAGTATTGTACATGACATCCATGACTTCTTTCTCTTCAGGAGGAACATTGTCAGCATCTTCCGACAGGTGTTTTCTGATTTGATTCACATGTCTCTTGTGAATAAACTGGGGACCTTTAATTATGTAGATCATATTTCCTACTCTTTTCTCAATTGTACCCCTTTCCCAGAAAGATTTATTATCACGGAAAATCTGGAATAAAACTTTCTCTCTGGGTTTGTAATGTTTTTTTGGTACAGTGTTTGTTCATCCGGGTTTTGTTTGTTTGGGGAGTAGCTTGTCGAACACAGACCTGATTTTACGCGCAAACATTACCACGGCTGGGGGTAATGATGATGGTATGTTGTCGTTGGGCGTAATTCTATACACCTGAAGGAACTGTTGTAGGGCTTTTTCTGTGGGTGTGCCCCTAACTTTCTTTAGTGCTCTTTTTAGCATGTCAATGAAGCACTTGGCTTGTCCGTTGGACCTTGGGTGATATGAGGTGATAGTGATATGATTGATCTGGAAGGTCTCACAAAAATCCTTTAAGTCGCCAGATGTAAGTTGTGTTCCATTGTCAGACACTAGACAATCGACAACCCCAAGTCTGGCAAACAGTTTGTGGAGGAAATTAATCCTCACTTCTGTAGTGGGATTTCTACATCTAAGAACATCTGGCCATTTCAAAAAACTATCTACGACTATGAGATAGTAGAATCCATCTAGTGGGCCTGCAAAGTCTATATGTATTCGGGACCATGGTCAGTCCGTTTTAGACCAAGAACTATATTTGATTGGGGGTGCCTTAGCTTCCAAGGCACAGCATTCACAGGATTTTACGCTGTTTTCAATATCCTTATCCATGTTCGTCCAGTACACATAATTACGCATAAGGATTTTCATCCTTGTAATCCCTGGGTGACCAGCATGGAAATCTTTCAGAATTTTCCTTTGTAGTGTTATGGGAATGACGACCCGCTCACTATATAGCAGTACTTCGTCACATAGAGAGAAAATATCTGAAATCTGTTGGTCCTTGTGATGATATGCCCAGACATATAAAAAATAATCCCTTAGAAATTATCCCTCTTAGACCGATGTAAGTTTCCTCCCTTATCTCGAATTATTCCCCAGGGTTCCCACGCGTCCTGGAAAACCTGGAAAATAAAATTTCAATTTTCCAGTACTGGAAAACCTGGAAAAATGGGGGGTTTTTGTCAAAAATCCTGGAAATTTTCTCATTTTTGTCCTGGAAAATTCGAATTATCTGAGACAAAATTAATGTTATTATTACAGTAAACAAATATAACTAGTAAAATAACAAGGACGGTGTTTTTTGTTTTTATCTTTAATGCTAACCAAATCTATGCAAGATTTCCCAAATTATTCATGAATATTCATTAAACAGTAAAAATGCTTCTGACTAGGTGGGTACTTGTTGATTTTATCCAATCAAGTCTCGCTTTCATTATGTAGTGACATTTTGATTTATTTTTACGTGACATTGAAGATAAACAAGACAAGAATTAGTCAGACTACTTTAAAAATTGTTAAAAGAGTTTAAAAAATAAATTTTGTTTTACAAGACGTAAAATTTCATAAATTCAGAAGATTTAACTTTAACATTTTTTTGATAATCATGTTTAGTTGTGTTTAATTGAATAAAATGATTTAATATTTTAGCAAGGCTTAAAGGTAGGTACCACCAAACCGTTTAGTCCATCTTGAATAAAACAGAAATAGATATTTGTGAACATTGTTTATCAATCAGTGGGGGGGGGGGTCACAGTCAAGTCTGACTCAAGGCTCCAATCGACAGTCCAACTGTATCTCGCTCCAAAAATCCAATATCCAAAACTATGTCTTCGTCCCGCTCGTCTCGACAACAAAATACAACTGCAAGTCGTTCTCCCTGGTCTGTGATAATCAGTCCTTTAAATACACCCCAATTTCACCACATCTGAGCTCTTCACTCATAATTGTCCATGCAGCACATGCGTCACTCGCCAGCACGGCGCGACCACCCACATCCGGGCCACTATGCCATTTCCTACTTCACCAATCGTCCACAGCTCTCACATTCTGAAGGAAGCGGGTTCGACTCTAGGTCAGCTCTACATGCCAGGCAAAGCCTAGCCCGCTTCCTTCGAGAATATGGCAAGTCTTCACGCCGCCACCCTCTCCGTCGCACTGTGTTGCACGAGGCAGGTCTCCTCTCTCACTACAAATCTCATAAAAAAAAAGATCATACAGGGTTGTTACAAAGAAAAATAGTTAATTCAAAGATCAAATTATCCGATTGGGAAAAATTACATCGTTATCTTAAAAAATAAACAAACCTGCCCGTATTACATGCAAAAGGGTAATTTTCAGACCGTAATATAGGCAGAAAAGTTACAAATTATTTCCCTTTTACGATTAACCAGTAAAAGTATGGATAACTCTAATTTACCTTTTTGTCTTGTGCATATTCAATAACCGATAATTTGTTTTCAACAATTTTTAAGATATTCTTTTTTTTTTTTATCTTGAAATATTATCTAGAAATTTTTTTGTGCATTCGAAAGAGGAAACATTTTAAAAAGTCCTGATGATTTTTAAAAGATTTCAGCTTCGAAAATGAAATGAAAATTTGAATATTTTTTCTAAGAGAAAAACTGATGAAATAATCCTGTATACTTACTTTGTATTCTAATAGTGAAAAAAATTATTTTATTTAAATTTTTTGAACAAAGAAAAACAAACATCGGTTGTTACTCAGAAGCGTCTCGTCGCATCTCTTTGTAAAACAAATATGTTGGTTTTGCCCTTCCGTATATTCTAAGAACCAAAAATTACTATTCAACAATAAAAATTATAAATTCTTTTAAAAATATTAATCGAGCTCAGATCGGACCAACTTTTAGTTCACCTGAAATCTAAAAATCATATTTTTAAATATCCGTGAAAAATTCGATTTTTTTCCGCAGAAAAAAAAAAAAATATTAATTTATTTCACGCAGTAAATGAAAATATTTAATCACACAAAAGATTGAAAATCTCATAAAAATTAATTTCTTAGAAAAAAAATTTTTTTTTTTGACAATTTAATAGAATATAGTACATACCAATTACATAAGCAAAAAAAAGTTTTCAAATATTAATATTATGACATTTTTTTGCACTTTTTATTTCCGATTTCATTAATTTTTCCTAAAAAAACTACACCTCGTAGATTCATACAATTTCATTGATATAGTTATTCAGCCTCTTATCTTTATAAAAAAAAAGTACAAAATTCTTTTCCACGTCATTTTTTTTTATCTCATAAAATAAAATGGGGGGGGGGAGCGGTGATAGACCTCGTAAAAAAATATTTCCTCTAATATATTTTAGAAAAAAACTATTTCTGATGTATTTACATCCAATGGTAAACATTTATGGAAATTTTCGTGAAAATCGGACCATTAATTGATTTTTCATAGAATTTTTTTTAAATCCTCTTATCGTAACTTGTTTTTAGCTACGTTAAATTTCAGTTGATTTAACAGTGCAAAAATGAAAACATTGTTTTTCAATCATATTTTTCATTATTTTCGTAAGCTGATAAAAAATATTAAAAAAAATCAGGAGTTCGAATGGAAAAAATTTTTCAAGAAAATATTAATTTTTTCTGCAAGTTTCATTGTGTTAAATTTAGGGAGGGGGGTAAATTGCACACGGTTAAATTGGTGGTACCTACTAAAAGGAATATTTTGTCTGTAAGTCAGTCAAATAATTTTCACAGAAATTCGACATAAAAACATCTCCACAACTGAATTGACATAATTTTAATTTTGTCATTACAAATACCATTATTTAGAAGAAATTTCGAGTAAAATGCTCAGATAACGTTTATTTGAAGTGAGCATAAATCTTTTCTTTTTTTTTTTTTTCTTTTTTAAATAGCACTCGTGTAAAATAGTTACTGAAAATCAAATAATGTTTTGTATTTGAAGGTATAGAATAGCGCGCAAGCAAAATTTTTACTAAAAATGATCAATTAAAACAAACAAACAAAAAAAAAACAATATGCAGTAAGGCAATACTAATGTTTAAGAATTACATAAAATTAATGTTCATTTAAAAAGTTTTTATTAAACATTTTTAAAAGCGCTGAAAAGTGAAAGTTTTTTTGTTTTTTTTAAGCATCAATAAAAAATTAAAAAATTAAAAAAAAGAAAGCAAAATGATATTACATATGTAATTTTTATTTACGTTGAAAAATATAATGATTATACTTTTCGAGTTAAACAAAAACTTGACCTTAAATAATCAATTTAATTTTAATTTGTTTTTAAAATGAAAATGAGCACACAAATTGGTTGTACCTATCAAATATGAACTGTGATGTGTTTTTTGCTTTTTATTGGTAGATATTATACAATAACCCCTCCCCCCCGATTTTTATCGGCACATCAATTTAGATATTTTACAACCCACCCCATTTAAAAAGATTTTTTTTGAGGAATTTGTACAAGACACAATTCCCCACCACCACCACCACCATTGAGGCGTAAAATCCTTCAATCTTTTTCAATATTTTTATTTTTAAAATAATCTACTTTAAAAAAAAAATTTGATTTAGCCTTTTTAATGATTGGTTCCCATATTGTATTCATCTCTGTATTTAGCCACCCTGTCGGCTGGGGTGTTAGAATGCACCGACTGCACATCTGCAGAGGGGTAAGACTCCCCCAATGTTGGCCGTGGGTGGCCACCTGTGATGCTTAAGGGTAGAACCCAGGTGGATGAGCAGTTCATGACTTACAATACTCCACTTCAGCCCTATCTTGAGCTAGACGGGCGGTTAGAGAGGCCCGCTCCAATCAATCAGCTGATCACGTCAAGCCCTAGCACCCATATGATTTTCCCAACCCTATTGCCCTTATGGCAAGCCCAACCCCTTTTTATCATATGGGTGCTAGAAGGTGGTGACTGAGGGTCTACATGTCCTGGGAATGACGTTAAACTATCTGATGGTGAGGTTCCAGTTTTGGAGGTTTGGGGTATGTGGAGCACCCCTTCATCACCATTTCTCTCTGGTCCACTCTGACCCGGAGTGGTAGTACCTGTTAGGGTCCCATCAATGGGTTAAATAGAAAAATGTATTTATAAAAGAATTGTATTATCCATTAAGAATTGATTTATTTCAAAACTTTGTCGGCATTAAATGACCCACTGAGTTTGATATGTCGTAAAACAAAACAAAACCAAATCTGTATTTGGTCTACTCAATAGGTCACTACAGCCCAACATATGAGCTGCTTCTTTAAGACATCTTATTTTCTGTGTCCTTCCCTATCTATTATTTCAACTTGAAAATATAACTTTAACATATAGGAATGTTCAAGGGTTGCAAAGGGAGATGATAATTTTTTTTTAAATTTTAAAACAATTGCCAAAAATCAGGGAATTGTCCAATTTTAATGAAATTTTCACTAAATTATTTTTCAATGACTTAATTTAATAACGATTAACTTATTTTATTGAAGAAACATGAAAAATTTTTTTTATTGCTTCAGAATGTGGAGGGTGGGTGGCCTTTTACCATTTGAAGAAAAAAAATTCCTGTTCCCTAATTTTTACATTTCTTGAAAGATCATATCCTGAAGAATATATAGAAAAAATAAAAAAAATATAAATTCAGTACCCTAAAAAAGTGATTTTAAAATTTAAGTTATTTTCTTAAAACTAAAAAAATTAATAATGTAGCATTTTTTTTTTTTTCATTGGTTAAAAAAAAATTTCTTCAAATTGATGCAAAAAAAAATTATTTTATCTAAGTTAAATTGAGTTTTTTACTACCTTCAAGGTCAATTTTACATGTCTGTCAATATCTGTGACTAACTTGAAAATTTAATAAAAGATATCCATAGATTTTATCTTTGAAAAAATCTGTTAAAACATATGCGATGATATGTTGCATATTTTCTGAGATTTAAAAAGAATTTTTAAATTGTCAATTTCAACTATGGATGACAAAACAGGCCAAATTCTCTTCCAGTTTGATTAAATATGTCAATCGCAACAGAAAAGTTTTTTTGGCTACACTTCCAAGAAAAAATATTTTTAAAGATATTGGAAAGAAAATCCAATATTTATCTTTTACTTTGAAATACCCGGATATGAAAACATACAAGATTGTAAAAAAATTTCAATGTCTGTCCACCACAAGTGTGTACTCAGCAGAAAAGACAAATAATGAGTTATCACCTCTTGGGATACGCATTTATCTCCCTTACATCCCAAAAATTGAACATGGCTATTAATGTAATAATTAATATATAATATATAAAACATAATACAGATATAAAAAACGAGGGGTGGTCATTGTAAAATATCTACATATATTTGCCAATAAAAAAATGAGAAACAGCACGGTAAATATCTGAAATTTGAGTTTATTGAAATTTGTACTAATTCAATGAAAAGATAAACAAAAAAACATTTATTTAAAATATTGGATGAGGGTTTATTATTGATTTGCTAATGAAAAAATTACCCAGTAATGTTGATCATGGCTAAACAAAAACAGGAGGTCAGACAATTGTATTGTACATGGTGTCCATAAAGTCAGAGTGCACTTAAAATAATTTATAACTTTAAAGTGCATATGGACTTTGTGGACATCCTGTGTCATTACTTGATAGATGTAGGCATCATCTATAATAAACCCAAGATAATTAATTAACCCTCCAACATAAAAAAGTAACAATAAAACTGTCTAAATGTGTCTATTAGATTAATATCGATTAAATTATGAAATTACCGTGAACAATTTCTGTCCTGGAAAATCTTTAAAATGTCCTGGAAATGTCATGGAAAATGATTTTCTAAAATGGGTGGGAACCCTGATTCCCCTTAGTGGTTCTATTTCTCAATGGGGACAAAGTCCTAATGCACCATCTACTACCACCTTCCTGCATTCGGCACATAATTCTTTCAAATCAGTTGCTGTCCTGAACAGATTTGTCCCTCTATCTAACAACTTAGTTTTTTTGAGAAATAAGGTATGAGCTTTCTTTTCTCACTCGTCGCCTATGTCTTTTTTTCCTTGGTTTGTCATTTCTTAACCGAACCTTAATTATTTACCTTTTTCTCCGTACTAAGCAGTGTTTATTATTGGTGTTGCTATTATACTTACATATATACACTCTACTTATCATGACAACACTATGTCAGACATTCTTGCTACATTTTAATGACGTTTGGCAAGCCGAGCAGCTTATTAGAACTCAGACGAAACCCCATGCTGTATTATGGGTTATCCAACCCAGTTTCCAGTTTAACATTTAAGAAGTTAATTTGCTATTTGTTGTTTTTCCCTCTGTTTATATCATGTTTATTTTTGTTCCAGCTTTTTACACTTTCGTGTAATGAATAAAGCCTGTCTTTTATACCAACAGTATTTGTCAAAGTATTCATTATTCAGGAGAGTTGAAACTACACGCAACAAACACAGCTGCAACTCCTTGGATAGGATAGAGCTGCTATTAGTGAATCGTGATAGTCCTTTTCAATAATTTTTGCTTTGGTTTTCCTGATAAACTCATCATTAAAAGCTTCTCGTTTGATTTGGTCGAGTGTTACTGGGAGTTCCCTTACTGTGTTGCATAATGCGGTTTTAAATTCTCCTTCTGTTCGAAGTGATGCAATCACAGTATCTTCAAAAGTTCCCCTCTGTTTCGGGATTAATCTGGACAGTCCGTCGGCATGACAGAGTTTTTTTAGACGCTAGGAACTCCATTTAAAAATTATAATTTAAGAAGACTATTCCCCATCTCCGCAGTCTATTTGCTGTATGCATAGGCAGACCCTTTTTAGAACCGAAGGTGGTAAGTAATAGTTTATGGTCCGTCTGTGATGTAAAATGTCTACCGTGGATGTACCAGTGAAACTTTGTTACTGCGAAAATAATCGCTAATGACTCCTCAATTTGCGAGTAATTCTTTTCTGCAGGAAAAAGTGTTCTCGCAACTGGTTTGTGAGATCCATCTTTTGTGCAGAATACATGCCCCAATGCCATACAAGCTGGCAACTATAATGTCCAGGTTTGGGTTATAGTGGGTGAGAAACAAGTCCGACACCAAGGCTTCTTTTATTTTGACGAATGCTTTCTGGCATTCAGGTGTTCACTCCCAGTCCTTGTCTTTTTTTTAGAAGTTAGGTATAAACACCTAGTAGTAGTTTCCCAATCCTAAGAAACTTTGTAAGGAAGAGACGTTTTTCGAAGCTGGCATGTCCTTAATTGTGGTAGCCCGTTCAGGATCTGGCCTTCTGGCATCTTTGTTTATAATGTGGCCAAAAAAAGAAGTCGCATTTGGATTCTTTCAATTTGAAACCGTGCTCCTGAATTCTTGAGAAGACTTTATGAACATGTTCCTTGTGTTGTTCTACATTTTGGCTCTTCATTAATATGTCGTCCAAATATACAACCACATAGTCAAATTCACTCAGCATAGTGTCCATTACTTGTTGGAATATTCGAACTTGTACAAGTTGATGGGTGTTGATACAGAGCAACTTAGAACATTCTTCTACCACAGGAAGATATGTGTCACTGAAGTTGACTTTTGAAAAAAAATTTCCTCCATTTAGTTTTGCAAAAATTTCTTCCAGGTTTGGTAAAGGATAGTGATAGTCTTTGAGTGCCGCATTAAGCCCCGTCGAGAAGTCGGCGCAAACCCGGATCTCCTTTGACTTCTTTTTTACATAGACTGTCAGTGAAGCCCATTGACTGTACTCAGTTTTCGACAAGACCGCGATTCATTCAAATCTGTCAAGTTCTTCATTCAGTTGTGGTAAAGAGGCGCAGGGCACTTTTTTTTTCTTAAACACTGGCTGGATGTCATCTTTTAACTCAAATTTTACTGTCATCTTATTTCACCGAGCAAGGCCCCCAGAAAAAAACTCCTGGAAAAGTTTCTTTTAAATCTGTTATTAATTTTTCTGCCTCAGTGGTCAGGTTTTCGAAATTTTGGCAAAATGAATTAATTGGCATGTCCCACATCCAGTCGGTGCCGAATAAATTTCCTGTACTCTTTAGTACGGATATTTTTTGTTTTAACGTTCTTCCTTGAAAGGTAACATTTGTGGTAAGTTCTCCTTCAAGCTTGATTTTCTTCCCTGTCACAGACCTGGCCATTTTATTAGATCTTAGCAAGATTTATGATTGTCATATCTGACCCAGAATCCAACTGTAATTTGATATTTTTATTTAGAATTTTTACTTGCATGTCCTTGTATTTTTTATGCGACTATCAACCTTTTTTCTCGCTCGGCAATGCGAGCTCTTGTGCCCGGCACGGCTACTAGTTAGACATTTCTTATTCCAGTAAGGGCAATCCTTGTACCAATGTAGTGACCCACAAACGGAACACGGGTTAGGAGGCAAGTTGTCTTATTTTTTTTTAATTTGTTTGAATTAGAAATGATGTATTAGGGTGTTAGTAAGTACATGCAGGTAATAAGGTAGCCGGACGAAGGAGCGAATGATAAAGCATGTTTATTGAACGGGTGCCTTTTACAGAAGTGTTTACTTCTGGTAATGTGTGTAGGTGCATAGCAGTTAATATTAAGTGTGATACTATAACATCCCCCCTGTTTAGTTATGTGTGTATGTAGTTTGTATGTATTTGTTTGGTAGGGTTTTTCCTTTTTTTAAAGTGTGTTTGTGTTAGGTAAAGTTTTTCTTTTTTTATGGTGGATTGTGTGGTAGCCAAGTTATTTTGGCAGTATCCAGGTATCTGGGTGGTTTTCTTACAGTCCTGCCCGATTTAGTTTGGGGTGGTCCTTGTACTTGTTTTTCACGTATTGATGTGTATTTTGTAATGTTGGTGTTGGTTGTTTTGTAGGGTTGGTTTTTCTGTGATGTTGGTTTTTTTGTATAGTTTGAGGTTGTTTTGTCCTTGATACTGCTTGCATTTGGTATAGTTGGTCTGTGTGGTGTTTGCATGTGGGTCTGCAAAGTGGACCCTTTGTTGTCATGTGTTGGTATTGCATGCAGGTCCAGATTACTCCTTTTTGGTTTGGCTACTATTAGCTTCTGGGGTTACATCTTCTGGATGATGGTCCCAGGGTGCCATACATTGTTTGTTTAATCCAGTATCCGCACGTTCTGGCCTGGTATAATGGTGGTAGCTCGTTATTTGTTGAGCTTTGAGGTTGTTTTTTTTCATGTATGTTGACCTTGCTTCCAGCTGTTCCGGTGTTCTTCCTTTCCAGGTTCCCCACGGCTGGGTAGATGGTTGTATGGGGCGTCCAAACAGTAGTTCCAGGTGATGGCAGTTTGTAGTCTATGGTGTGGCTCTGATCTGGAGTAGAGCGAGCTGTATGTCACTTCTTTCCCTCAAACATTTTTTTGTGGACGATGTATCGCACATGCCTTTCGATGAAGCCGTTGCTTCTGGCGTAGTGGGGTGAGCTTGTGACATGTTTAATACCCCAGGATCTGGTGAAGTCCTGGAAGGCCTGCCCTGTGTACTGCGGCTCATTGTCCATCATGATCTCGTCCGGACAACCGAGTAGTGACATGTAGTGTTTTATTTTTTCAGCCACTGCTTTGCTGGTTGCTGGTTACTGGTGTGGACATCTCATCGATGACTGGGTATTTCAAGTATCTGTCGACGGTGAGTAGGTACTGTTGTTCATCGATCTCAAACAGGTCTGATGCGATAAGTTTCCAGGGTTGAGATGGGATGTCATGTGGCTCCAGTGGTTCGCACCTGGGTGCATCTTGGTATTCTTGACAGAGACCACATGACTTGCATAACTTCTCTCAGTATCCTGTTGATGTTGGTGTAACACATTCTCTGTCAACCTGCGCGTCGTTCCTTTTGTGCTGCAGCTGCTGATGTCAGCTCATGGATTCTGTATCAGGACTTGTCAGCCTTTGAATATGATTCTGGACTCGACGGCAAGCTCATCTCGGGAGGACCAGTACGGTCGGATATCGGTAGGTAACTCTCGGATGATGTCTGGCCACCCTTAGTATATGACCTCCTTGATTAGATTCATGGATGGGTCCTTTGTTGTCTCAATGCACAGTTGCTGTTGTTTCTCAGCCGAGAAGTTTATTGTTGCGATGGTTTCGGTGCTGATACTATCCACTCTCTCCTCTAGATTGATGGTTTCGTTGTTTTCTGGGTTGGGTAACCGACTCAGGGCATCTGCAAGTACCATGTCCTTGCCGGGCCGGTAGATGACTCTATAGGTGTAGCCTTGTATCCTGAGCAGCAGGCGGGGTGGTGCAGAATATAGCGGTTTGTTGCATATGGTTACCAGTGGTTTGTGCTCAGTAACCACTGTGAAGGCATTCACAAATAGGTAGGTGTGGTATCGTTGGATCCCGTGCACAATCACTAGCATCTCCCTTTCAATGTTGCTATACCTGGATTGGCAATCGGTCAGTGTTTTTGAACCAAATGCAACTGGTCTGCCTTCCTGTATTAGGGCTATTCCCAAGCCTTTCTGGGAAGCATCTACTTCCAGGGATATTGGCTTTGTTTTGTTGTAGTATGAGAGGCATGTATCAGCGGTAATCAGGTCCTTGAGGTTCTCATAACTTCTCTGATGGTCAGGGTCCCAGGTCCATGGTGCTTGGGCTTTAAGGAGGCCAAGTAGTGTGTGTGCTTTCTCTGCAAAATTCGGGATGTATTGGAATAGGTAATTTAGCATCCCAAGGAAGCGCTGTAGTTCATCCTTACTTTTGTGGGTCTGGCATCTTTTTGATGTCGTACACCTTGGCTGGGTCTGGTTTGATTCCAGTAGGGGTGTATATGTTGCCGAAGAAAGATATGCTGGTCTGTTTAATAGAGCATTATTCACTGTTAAAGACTAGACCAGTTTCAGCAGCTCGAATCATGAGGTTGTGCAGGTTTTTGTCGTGGTCCTCATTGTCTTTTTCCCATATACGGCTACGTCGTCAGCGATACTGGCACTGGTCTTTCACCATGTCTTGGCAAATTTGTCCTTCTTCCAGCCAGCCAAAGGGTATTTCAGCTGATTTTTCGTCCAGTGTGTGAGTTTGCTGCAGTCTTCTAGTCTTTTTCAAATGGTATTTTAGTTTTTGTGGGCTTATCCGGTGAGAGTCTTTTTTTTCGTGCTGTCTTGTCTGTTTGGGCCTCTTGTTTAATTTCTCTTGTTCTTAGCCTTTAGTTTGCTCGTAAGTCCTCGTGTGTGGTCCCAAATTCTGGGTGAACGGTAGATGCCGATTGGAGCGACATTTTACAGGGTCCAATGGTTGGGCGTCCTCAGGGAGTGTCAGGAGCTCAATCTCTCACTTGTTGGGAGTCCCACAATAGCTGGTGCAGGTACTTCTACAACGTAGAAGGTCGCATCTATCCAGTCTGAGTCTCTGAACTGGCATGGGATGCGGATAGTTCCAAGCATTTTATTTGGTCCCACTATATGATGTAAGTTTCACGTGTGGGGTGGGTTGTAGGATGGTAATGGCTTCTGGTGTGGTACCATACATCTGCTGGAATGTCCTGAGTGAGAGTGTGTTCCCTGATTCTCCGGAATCTATTTTCATTCGTAATGTGTGGTGGGTCTTGTATTTTAGGTGGGGTGGTCTGATTTTTAGTGTTGTGTACGCTTCGTCCCTGTGTTGCCTTGTCCATGCATTTTGCACTGACAGTTACAGAGTGGAAGTGTTGTAGGTAATTTTCTTCATCACTCTCACTCCCGACATCTAGGTAGTTTATGTTCCCATATCTGGGTTCAGCCCTTTTTTGGTTCTGGTATCGGTTTCGGGACTTGCTCCTATGACGTCCATCTGTTTTTTTTTCACTTCCTTGTTTTTGTACTTTGTCTTTCTGCAACATTTTGCCCAGTGTCCCATGTTTCCGCATGACAAGCATTTATTGGTGTATACTGGGCACTGTCATGGCTTATGGTTTGTATCACAGTTTTCACACCTTTCACACCAGAAAGAATCTACAACGTCCACCGCCTCGGTGGACATTGTAGATTCTTTCCGCCTTAGGCATACCAAGTTGAGTAAGCTGGTCGTTTCCTACAGTAAGGGCTTCATATCTCCTTCCTTCAGTGAGCACGTTAGCTATGCTGTGCCCTTTTGGTTTACCGTAAAGTTCATTTCAGAATTCATTGTGAGGTGTGGAGACAATGATCAGTTCTATGAGTCTTTCACTTAGCTCCTCGTCGGTAAAGTCGGATTTTAGTGCGAGTGTCCTGGCTCTGGTGATGAAGTCATCTAGGGACTCATTAATTTTCTGCTGGTACTACATGAGGTGGAGTCTGTGAATTCTAAAATTTACATTCACCCTCAGCTGGTTTTCGAAAAAATTTCAGAGGTGACTAGGGGACTTTTTTTGTTCTTCAGTGAGTCCACTTGTGTTAAGGCGTCTGAGACCGGCTTCGCCTATACCATGGCTGATTTTTCTGGCTTGTTTGATTTTGTCTGTAATTTCTTCATCCTCAATAAACAGTGTCATTTTTTGCTTAAAAAGTGACATGGCTTCACTGAGGTCTGGGTCACACCAGTTCATTACTGGTATGAGATGTGCCATAGTGCCTGAGCTTTTTTTTTCTTTTCAAGGGGTGACGACGTTGGTGAGGTATAAGAGACGGGACGTGATGTGACTTCTGGGTGTGTTTTTTTTTTTTTTTTTTTTTTTCAAATATTAAAAATATTTCCTCTCCACTGACAGTGAATTGGCATTTAATGCATTTATTTGGGCACCATTATGGAAGAAAAATTCTTCGGTATGAAAATGTTACCCACGGTAACTGAGTTGGCAAAATGGCGCTGGTCTCACTCACTCCACGTGTGGTTTTTTTGGGGGGGGTTTTTTCGAAGTGTAAGTGTGAGAAATGGAAATGTGGCTTCTGTGCGTATTTTTTTCAATTAACAAAAATATTTCCTATTTTCCGACAGGGAATTGTCATTTATGGCAATTGTTCAAACAGTGTTGAGGAGAGAAAAAACATCTCCGGTATGAAAAAAAGTTTGTTACTTACAATAGTCAGTTAGCGATATGGCGCCGGTGTAGTTTCGCTTACCATGTGCATTTTTTTTTTCTTATGAATTGTTTTTTAAACTTGTTCAACGATGTGTTGTTGTCTCTTGGAGTTGTGGGGTTTCTTTTTAAGTTTCAGTAGCTGCCACCATGATGTATTAGGGTGTTAGTAAGTACATGCAGTTAATAAGATAGCCGGACGAAGGAGCGAATGATAAAGCATGTTTATTGAACGGGTGCCTTTTACAGAAGTGTTTACTTCCGGTAATGTGTGTAGGTGCATAGGGGTTAATACTAAGTGCGATACTATAACAAGGAGAACTAGATTGTTTTTTCTTTTGGCGTACCTTTCTTATGTGTGCTATGCCAGATTCTTCAATATATTTCAAATCTTGGCATACGCTTACGAGCCTCTGACAGTCTTCCGCTATTTGTTGGAGAGTAACGTTTGGTTCATTTACTAATTGATTCAAAATTCTACGTCTAATTTCAGCGTCTTTAGCTGAAACTCGTCCCTGGACAAATATCAGACACTTGAAATTATTCAAACTCAATTCTGACAGTTTAAAATCGTCGCAATGCTTGTTCACGACCTTTGCAAATGTAGTGTAATCTTCAAAATCCTTTCTGGTTAAATTCATACACTTCGATCTCTTATGAAAGAGTGAAATTTTAGGACTATAAGAAGTTTAACCGCTTCGGTAAATGTCAGTTCGCTTGTTTTATGGGGTAAGATATAATTCACAAATTTAGTGTGCTCTGTGGTGCCTAGTTTTCGAAATAGCAGGCGAACCTTTTTAGAGTCTGCCCAATTTGTACAATCTGTGGCGTATAAATCTTTGAATCTTCTGAAATAGGAGGCGAAGGTTATATCTTCATCTGGAGAATATAAGAATTTGTCTATTGCATCCCAGATTGTATTTTGTGAGAACGCATTTTAGTTTTCACTAATTTGAACCCCATTTGTCAGTTCAAGCAAATCTATTTGCTCTTGTTGAATTTGAAGTAGCATTTCTTTAAGTTTTTCCTGCCTGATTTCCGTTTGTCTTTGTAATGCGAGTCTTCTTCAATTCACTTTAGAAATTCAAATCATTCTTTTTCAAATTGGTTTTGCTGTTCCAATCGTTCTTTTTCATGTTGATTTTGTTGTTCATGTTGGAACTTAAGAAATTTGAGCATGGTGGATCGAAGTTCGTCCATGTTTGTCTGTCTTTTTTTTTTTTCTGGATTGCCAAGTACTGTTTGAGTAGAACAAAGTGTGTAGAAAATAGTATTTTGTGCATCCAATGTTGAATCAATAACTGTTGACAATTCCCACAGTCTTTTTGGGGTCCTTAAGAGTCTTCATTGCCAAGTTGTTGTGGCCTGGTAGGGGCCAGAATAAACACACAAGAGAGGAAATGAGTTAAACAATATATTAACAAAGAACAATAGTACAAACATATACAAAAGAGAAGGTTACTCGCGAGGCGGTCTTACCAATAATCCTAGACATATTGACATGCCATTAAAATCAATAAATCAAAGCAAAAATTAATTTCTTAATCTTTGATAGAAAAACTTTCAGATGCATATATTTTCTGATTTTTTTCTTTTTTTTTTTCTTTTTTAATACTGAAGGTTCTTCGGGCAGCAGCTATGGAATTGTCCAAACCAAATGCTCAAGAATCTAGCAATGAGGCTGCTTCTCAGACAGATGTGAAAATCCAATTGATTCAACCAGAAAAGGAAATCTACAACTGGCAAGAAATTGTCCAGAAAAGAATCAATAGTAAAACTCGGCGCTTTGTCAAAGGACGGACAAAATCAGAACCACAGGCAGTGCCAAATAGGTTTTCTTCTGTCGCAGGTTACTTCTTCTACCCACTTTTGAAAAACTATGACAGGTAAATAAACTTTTTATACTGAAAAACATTTTTATTTGGTGACATGACTTTCTCTTGAAATGATCTTGGAAAATTCTTAGTCATACAAATTATATCAAAATTAATAAACACTTAGGTTACACTGACTGTATCCCATGCAGATGAGGTACATCTTCTCTACCTAAAAATGGGTGTCTTGGATATGACACTAAACTGCATCTGATGGTGAGGTTCCAATTCTGAGGAGTGTGGATTATCCCTTCATTACTTCCAGGTCCACTCTGCCCGGAGTGGTAGTAACTGTTAGGGTTCTATCTATGGAATTAAACTGATTTTGATATGAATCCTTGATGTCATATAACTGTAGATTACTTGTAATAAGAATAGTTACTTGAAGCTATAATTATTTAATAAGGATTATTATTATCATTAGTTACTTGAAACCATATAAATGTGTGCAAACAAATGTCTATTATTAACTAAAAATGATTACTGGCTTAGTTATAAAATTCTACATGTCACCGAGTCCATATATTATATCATTGACATAATGCATAGACTATATATTTATTTTGTTTGATAGTGGTAAAAAATTAAATTGTAATAGATATTTTCCATCATTCAATAATTTTCTGATTTAAAAGAAAAAAGAAAATATTTGTACATTAATTTGTTATTTATACATAGGCTACAAAAGGTATCCCCACTAGTTGCCCTACTATCCATATCTTGGAGGAGAACATCGGTCCCCAGTAGGGTAGGTTTTTCGGATCTGTAACCTCTTCCATGTTGTGAAAGTTGCAAATTAACATAAAGAATTACCACACAAAATATTTTTCTTTAAAACTTTGCCTTGATATGAGGAAATCAGTTTTAAAGACTAAAATAATTATAAATTGATATTAATTCTGTGTAACCTGAAAAGATAAGTAGGGCAAATTAAAACTACATCTTTAAGAAAACAAATATAGAAAATACATTTAATAATAGATTTTTTTAGAGTTTCTATATCCATAATGTTCTCAATAAATCAAATAAGTTTTTTTTAATTAAACACTGTAACATATTTTATTCAAAATACAAATAATTACAAATGGGATCTTATTTTTCTCAGGATATTTTTATCGTGTAGAAATTATCTACCTTTAACATGTTGAATTTCATATTTAAATAGACTTTATTATTAAAAGAAAGACCTTAATAATCAGTTTTTATTTTCAAAGTTATTGTCTTTCATTGGCAAGTCTATCATGTTCACATGCTGATCTAGGAACTTGCATTTACTCCATTGGCTTTTATCATATTTTTCTAATTTTATTTTAAATTTAAATTTTAAAATTTTAATTCAATTTGTACAATTTCTGATAACATCATGCAACACATTTTCTTTTCAGATATTTTAATAAAAATAGTTTGAATTAATTAGGGGTGATGTTTCTTTCAATCTAAGAGACAGCCTCGCTAATGCCTTGCTCTTAAACTTACTGGCTAGGAGCCTTTTCACACTTAGTATTGATATAAAAAAGTATCTTTGATAAATACAAAATAGATAGAGCAAAGGTTAGGGTGAAATCAAATGCCCATCAAAAGCATAAGGAAAAAGTAGAAAACCTTGTTTGTATTGGTGTTGATGGGGGCATATTTTCAATTTGAATTCTAGTTATAATATTTTATTTTAATAGAATAAAATGACAACATTTTCTGGTTTAAATATTGAAATTGCTTAATTTTCTAACCAATTTCTAGGCCAAATGTTGCAAAAAAGAGGATCTTTTGGTGTATTTTAACAGATGATCTTTGATGCTATTTCCTCAAACAATGGTGCAAGTAACAGATCTAATTTTTGGTATCAGGATTCCAACACACAACTTTAACTTGATATTTTTTAAAAAGTGAAAAATCAACCTACCCTAGTCACCAATTCTATTTCTTACAATGATAACAAGTGTCTCTTTAATTAAATTTAAATGTAACCCAGACTCTATTTTACATGCCAAGAAACGCTTGATAGTAAATTGAATTATTTATAAAAATTTTCCAAAATTAAGCATTGAAATAATAAACTATTTAATTTTCATTAAGCTTATCTTTTATTTGTTTTTTTGTTATAGATGTAACAGTTATAATGGGACAGAGATAATAATTTTGTGTTTTCAAAATGAAATATTATTTTTATTCAGTAAGGACATATCAGTTGACATACTTGGAGAGGACCCTGTCATCTTAGAACGTCTTTTGTACACATTGGGGATTATTTTATATTCAGCTACAAACACAATGGTAAGATTTTTTAGTTTCCATTAACTGAAATATTTGTTGTTCTGCTTTGTATGTATTTTTATAAATATACAAGATATAAAGGGTCATTTAAAAGGTGTATTTCATATATGTGTGTGTACTAAAAAAGAACCAAACATTTTTCAAAAACAATGTATGTGGCAAAGAATCACTTGTGCTGTGCACGAGAGACCCAGATGAGACAAGACGGAATTTGCATAAAGGGTAGTCAAGCCATGATAATAACGGACGGTCACTGATACTGGCAGTCAGCAACAAAGCAAGTGTCTGCGAGAGAGGTGAAATTCGGTGACTACTGTGTTTTGGTTGAACAAGAATGAAGTGAGAGGAACGAGCTCAGTTGGTAGAGAAGTTTGCTGAACGAAAGGGATTACTGTTGTCAATTGAACAGACTCCATTTGGAAAACTTTGTACAAGCTATTTTCGGCCTCGTGATGACGGATAAATTTGACATTAAGCTAATACTGGCATTTAGCAGGATGGATACTAGCCAATCCATTATTGAATGGATTGAGAAAGCTGAGCTTGTATGTCGGCTTTGTTCAGTCAAAAAAATAGAATGTGCGTCTGACAGGTGATGCTTTTGTGGTCTACCAGCAATTGAGTGAGAAAAAAATGGTGATTTTGCCTCCATAAAGGAAGCTTTGCTTACAACGTTTGCCCTGGACTCCTATGCAGCATACACACAGTTTGAACACACCATATGCACCCAGGTGAAACTGTGGATGTTTACTTGGTGGACCTGCGGAAACTTTCTGTGCCATTTGATGGTATGACAGAGTGAGGCCTTAAAGCCGCCTTTGTACATCGGTTGCCTGACCATGTCCGACAGCTTCTACAACTCTCTTCCCGAATGGAGGAAATGAACATTTCCCAGCTTCTGGCTCGAGCGAGAGATGACCCACCCGGACCCGCGTTGATTACAGCAGCCGCGGGGCCAGTGCACGCCAAGGAAGGCCAGACAAAGAACACAAGGATAAGGTGTTTCAAATGTGATGGAATTAACCACTTAGCCAGAAATTGTCTCACTCAGTGCAACAGATGGAAAGCTTGGGACCCCCAACCACGAAGAAGTAGTATAAGTAGTTGCTCCTGATGTAAAGGACTAGACGACACTAACAAGAGTTAGGGGACGACAGCCATGTGCCAGCTTCTTCCCTGGACAAGATGTGAATTCGGCGCTGCCAACCATTAGAATAGATGTGAACTGGAAGGAATGCACCACACTAGTTGATTCTGGGTGCTCCTGAGCAAAAAGATGTGCCAGACATGGCAAAAGCAGATCACCGAGGTGGTTACTATCAGTGGAAGAACGCAGATATGTGCAGTTGGGTCTGTCAGCATCCAACTCGAGAGTGGGCGTGCGGTTGTAATTGAGGTCCTGGTAATGATAGGGGACCCGCTTGGGTTTGACCTTTTGATGGGGATAAACACCATAAAAGGCTCTAGGCAGAATATCTATCTTGAAATCAGGGGAGGACCAATTTCCTGATGAACCAGTCTCTGTTTGTGCAGCTGCGCCAGCACTTGTCATCAAAGAACCCGATTGTCATGCGGAGTTTGGCCAACAATGAAATGAGTGGACTGTGACGTGGAAATGGGCGGAAGACAAGGTGCCCGGCATGCTGTAAAACTGTGTCACAGAGTACTCGATGTCAGCAACAGTCAGAAGACTGTTCAAGGAGGAACTGAGGCAATGGATCAACAAAGTCTGGCTTGCTCCCAGAAGCTTGAACCCCCGAGAGCATTGCTCCCGTTAATGGCCTTAATCCAGCAGAATAAATCAAAAGTACGCCCTGTAATGGACTACAGGGAACTCAACCTTCATGTGGACGCATACACCGTGGAGGCTGATGTTTGTGCTAGCAAACTAAGGGAATGGAGACGGTACAGATCAAATGTAGCATTGCTGGATCTTTGATCTGCTTATCTTCAAGTACGTGTCGGAGAGCCACTTTGGCCCTATCAGACCATGGTTTTCCAAGGTCAGAATTATTGTTTAACGAGGCTGGGATTTGGACTAAACGTGGCTCTGCAAATAATGAGGTCCACTGTGAATGCAGTTTTATCACAGGACGATCAAATCAAAGGGGCAACCTCAGCTTACATCGATGATGTGGATGTGGATGAAAGTGTCTCATCCACAACCAAAGTTGCTGAACATTTGTCTCACTTTGGACTGGCCAGCAAAACTCTGGAGAGACTAAAGGATGGAGTTTGAGTACTTGGCTTGACTGTCTTGTAGCTGTCTTCTGATGAGCATTTCAGTAGCAGCCTTTGTGCTCACTCTGGATTTACCAGTCAACGTATTAGTAAGCCATCGGTAAACGCACAGGGAGTCAGTTTTTAGCTAGATAGATAGAGTGAGTCAGGCCGACCCTTGCAAAGGCAAATGGTGCGTCAATGGCAAGGACCTTGATGTGTGGGTTGACACAAGTTCCCTGGCCACAGGGGTCCTGCTTGAATCGCATGGGACCATGATCGAGGAGGTATGTTGGATGCGACCAGAATCAGACGCAACACATCAACCTCGCAGAGTTGGATGCGATTCTCAAAGGAGTAAATCTTACCATACACTGGGAGGCTAAATCTATCCACCTAAAAACTGACTCCTTGTGCATTTACCGATGGCTCACCAATACGTTGACTGGTAAATCCAGAGTGAGCACAAAGGCTGCTACTGAAATGCTCATCGGCTACGAACATTTTCAGGCAGTGGCTTCATGTCCTGGGTATAATTCTAATTGATGGTGAGGTTCCTGTTCTGGAGGTCTGTGGAATGTGGAGCACCCCTTCATCACCATTGCTCCCTGGTCCACTCTGACCCAGAGTGGTGGTTCCTGTTGGGGTTCCATCTATGTGTTAATTAGAAAAATGTGTTTATGAAAAAAATTGAGTATACATTAAGAATGAATTTATTTCAAACTACCACTTCTAGGATGTGGCAAATATGAATTAATTTTATCTTCATACTGCTTTATATGATTATTTCAAAGAAAGATTGGAGATAATTCTTAAATATATTCTTTTCTGAAGAAACAAATAAATTGTACAATTACACATGAAAAAATAATCAAGGGGACAAAAAAAAAAGGTATGTGAAAAACATGTTTGTTTTCCATGGAAAAGATCAATATGTGCACATGAAGCAACAGGCTGGCCTACACAACATCATCAAGGTGTGCCAACAGCACAAATTCCTTTGTCTCTTTCTCACTATCTGTCTCTATTGGCCATCACCCTTGATAAGTCGTCTAGATAGTACCCAGTGTTAGAGCTGATAAATGTAATTTTTTGCTGGTTGGCTAACACTGGTGTGTCCATGTGTAGGAGTCCATAGGAGGATATCACATGAATTTCTCCTTACTTCTTCAGCAGTGCCTAGCATGTCTTGCTTATCTTACTTTAAGGATTTTAGAGATGGTAGGTAAATGGCCATACAGGATTTGTTCAAAAAAGCATGCAGCAGCCTTATGTAGTTCCCATCTAGCTTTTTCTACTGGCATTTCATTCAAATCCAAATGGTACAACCATACAATAGTACTAACACAGCTACAGCTTGGAAAATGTTTATATTTCTGTTATTTCTAAATATTCTTCAAAAGTTGTATAATCTTTTAATTTTTTTTTTATTCATAGCCTGTGAAGCAGATGGGTCAGTGTTTATTTGAATTCATTTGGGGTTTACGCTATCATCCAGAAAGGTTTGTCTTTCTCTATTTAATTCTCTTCTACAGCTTTCTTAAGACTTTTAGATATTTGAGTTTAGCACAAGTCGAAATGAGATGAATTGTGTAGGAAAATTGTGTTCTACCACTTTAAGTTGCTTTGAAAATCAGTCTTATAAATATTTGTAACACATCAGATCTTATTTTTCTTAAGAGTTTGTGTTTTTGTTTTGAGTTCATTAAGACATATATATGTGTGGTTGTTTTATAGATAATTTCTGTTTTAGTATAATTTATTCATGAATGATTTAACAATGAATTAATTTCAATCAATCATGTTCTAATGAACAAAAGGACTCCCCCCCCCCCCCCATGAAGCTCATCTGCTCAGCTTGTCAGTTTTTTTGTTTTTTTTTAAAGAGCATGGTCAACATTGACAGGCAGATATATGGGGTGTAGTCTTGTCTCATTAAGGATATGCAAATTACATCCACAATGAAACCAGATATAAGGCGCCCCTTTTGGACATTGGGACAGTTGCAACTTCCCTAAGAAGGGAGAGTGTTGCTGTGATTTGCATTGTTTGAAGAAAGTCTGAAATAAAGGAACCAAGAGACTGAGACAAAGGAGACAACAACCTAAAGGAAAGATCTGTATCTGAGACGATTTAGGAATCCATTTCAAGCTATTGTAGCAACGAATTTGACAGAAATGGACAAGTTTGACTTGAAACTGATACCGGAATATGATGGCTGTTACTGTCTATTGTCAAATGGTTAAAAAAGGCAGAGCACATATGTATGCTATTTTAAATAAATGAGCCAGCGATAGATATCCCATTGAGGTTGACACGAGGCACTTATGCGGTCTACCAGTAACTCAAGGACAAAGCAGACCTGAATGAGATGAAGCATGCCCTTTACATAGCATTTGGCACAGAAGAATCTCTTTCTTGGAGGGAGTTTATTGGGTGGCGAGTCCATCCAGGTAAAACGGTTGATGTTTACATGGCCGATTTAAGGAAACTGTCAGTACCATTTGGCAGCGTTAATGACCAGATATTGGAATGTGCGTTCTTGGAAGGACTGTCCAATGACATCGGCCATCACCTGCAAACATCATCAAAGGCGAGTTAGATGGGTATTGACCAGCATCTGCCCACGATTTAGTTTAGAGATTAGATCCGACCCGGCTTTGAAGCAGAGCAGACATGCTGACGTCGATCTTGTCCACTCGGAAAATCATGGGCTAAATAAAAAAAATTGATCAAGCAATAAAAATGTCTTCTTAGTTCATTTAATTACAATTACTAAAAGCAAAGCCCAAAAGAAACCCTTAGAAGAATCATTCAGCAACTAGATGGGAGCTGGAGGAGATGAAAGAAGAATCAGCAAGAACCAGAGTAACTAGAGAAATGAAGTGATAAAGTAAGACCATCTCCTCTCCAAGTAAGTCTCTAATCTGTTTCTCCCTATCACCCAAGAACTCTCACTCTCTCACTTATATACCCAATGTACCATACATAGAAAGAGTGGACATCCTGGCATTTGATGCACAACTTACTTCATCCAGAGAGTGTGTCTAGCAATCACAGAGGTGATGGTCAGGTCAGTCATATGCGATTGCAAGGAGTGCTGTACATCGGGCAAAAGCCATCAGCAGAAGGAAATGGACAGCTTAAGGGATACCCTCTGTCGTAACAATTATCCTGACAGCATAACATCAGCTATGAGAAATCAGGATCACAAGACAGAGGATGATACCCGAAAACTTACCTCAGTCTGTTTACCCTATGTCAAAGGCTTGGCTGAAAAGATTCAAAAGATATGTAATCCTTATGACATCAGGACAACATTCAGGAGTGACTCGACTCTTCGTAAACATCTCCTCCGAGTCAAGCCCCCAACCGAATACAACATAACAAAGAATTGTGTGTATTCCATCCCATGCAGTTGTGGCAAAGTATACAAAGGTAAAACATGCCATCCGCTGAAAGACTAGAAGAACATCGTAAAGCAGTGATCCGAGGAGAAATAGAAAAGTCGGGTATAGCTAACCATATATGGAATGAAAAGAGAAACCATCTGCCCTTATGGGATGAAGTTAGGATAATAGATAAGGAAAAACATTTGAAGAGAGGACACCTCAAAGAATCAGCTCATATGATAGGTTGTAGTGGGTTGTTAAGTAGACCGAGCATAGAAATGAACACAATATGGGAACCCATAATTAAAAAGGCTAGATCAGATTTTTTTTTTTTTAAATTAAAAAACACCCAATATGAGTCTTGGTAAAAAATCATACATAAGTGAATAGGTAGATATTCTAGCCAAAACAAGACATTAGGTTTATAAGTTCTCAAAATTCACACTGGATTGTCCAATTGGACACATGGCTTAGTGGATAAAGGAGTTAGGTTAAGACAGTTCTAAGTGACAGTTATCTCTAGATTACGGGTTCAATCCTGATCAAGGACAGCAGTAACATAGAATAATAATTAACACAGCTTAACACCTCTACCCCAGCTATGGTTAGCGGAATGAGAACAGGATACCCCCGTGGACTGAATAAAGGGTTAGGTTCAAAGTTCATTGATGGGTATTGCGACAAGAAGGTTCCCGATTACGAAAAGAAGGTTGCTGAGTCTGACAAGAAATACCTGAAGAAGGCCGGAAGGCATATCAGCCGAAACATTGTACAGATAACAATGAAGATGAGTACAATAGTCCGAATAATGCAGTTAATACTAATCATCAAGCCTCATCTCAAACATTCAGAGAAATAGTATTTCAATAAATTGTATTGATAAAAAGAAAAGGTCATAGGCTTTAGCATTGTTGCTATTGATATCTACTGAGTGGGTGGAAAACCCAGTCCTGGTAGCCAAAATCGGTAGCAATGTTCGCCGAACATGATGGTGGATCGAACCTCGGTGATGCGATACTTGACACTGGCAGTAATGTGGGCACGATGCGTGTTAGAGATGTGGGTAAAAGGTCTGGTAGTTGACGGTTGAATCGGTTGTGGTGGTAGTCAAAACGAGATGGTGGTTTGAGTCTCAGTGATGTGTTGGTTGACGCTGGCAGTGATGTGGGGATTGATTCATATTAGAAATGTGGGTAGAAGCTCTGGATGGTCGATGGTCGAAATCATAGTGATGATAGTCACAACGAGATGGTGGTTTGAGTCTCAGTGATATGACAGTTTGTGCCACTAGCAATGTGGGTACAATGTGTGATAGTAATGGTGGTCGGAAGTTGGTGGTTTGCTGGCTGGCGATGGTAGTGATGATAGTCAAAACGAGATGTAGTTTGCCCCTTTAAGAGAAGGGTTAAGAGAGAAGGCTTCAGCCAGGTCAACCAGTGTTAGGATAGAGAGGGTAAGGGAGTGGCAAGTGATGTCTGCTGTCTTGTTATGGTGGTTAGCATTCAAGCACCCTCCTCTCCTGTCTTCTCGGCTCTGTGTCACCGTTGAACTGCTTGCCGGTCGTTCAAAGTCAGGGAATTTATACTTTTTTTTCGGGTCAAGGAATGGATCAGCTTTTGGCCTTCTTTATTTTACCACAAAGGTCACGGATTGGTTGAAAAAGAAAAATTCTGATTTTATCTTGATTATTTCTTTTCAAGATTTCAACATGCGCTGATCCATATGCGCACAAACAAGTTTTTTCATCTAGCCAAAAGTCATGGCTCTGGGAACATCAAGTTGGTGTTCTCCTGGCCTGATAGATGAACTTGTTAACATTTTGTATTGTTGTTGAGTGGGTGTATTGGGTTTAGTAAATTTTGTGAATCAGGAGATATCTTTCTTTCTGTTATATAACATTCTGGAAAAGACTATTACAAAGATAGTGACTCGGAAACTCTGATTTTTTGCATGATACAATCAGACAATTTACTTCCTGCAGGGTCAGACAATAATGAAGGTGGTGATGACACCAAGAACAATGTGGAAAGTATGATAGATCGTTATGAAGGAGATACCAATGTAAAAGAATGACCTTAGAAATCCATTTCAATATTATTTTTTTAAAAGTAACTCTAAACTTGTGAAAAATTTTAAACATCTAAAAGCTGTTGTCTGTTGAATTTCAGTGATAAGTTAAGAATCAAAAAAATTTTAAATTTCATTATTACAATTTCTTTTTTGTTTTACATTTAAAATGGTATTTTAAAAAAGATATTGATTTTAAAAATTTTCATAATATTTTTTTTATTTCTCAAAAAATTTTTTTAATCTATTACAATTAGTACTAAATTATAAAACGATATTTTTCAAAAAAAGCAATTAATTCAAATTTTTCCTATTGAATCTGTGGTATTTAAACTTGGTGGGTCTTAAGAGGATTTTTTGTACTTACTTGTAAAGAACTATGAAGAGTTCCACAAATCAATAGATTTTTAGTAATTGAAATTAATTATTTAATCTTAAAAACTAAATTAAGTAAAACTTAAAAACTAAATTTTGTAATTTTGCACATTATAAACACATTATGCGTGATTTTAATGCTCTATGACATCTCTTTTCTGAGTTATAAGTCAACATGTACATACAAAAACAGATGTAATATATAGATTTTTTTTCTATCTCTCTAGTTCTGTTTGTCAAGCATTGCTGTTTGGTGTATCCATGGTTTATCTGTCAGTACCTTCCCATATTTTGTTGGGAGAAATGCAACAAGACACAATGGAATTTAAAGAATGGCTGCAAGGTTGGTAAAAAATATTTTTCTCATTACTTATATCATATTAAAGGTGAATTTGTTTGCATAGGTAAGATAGCTCATTGTAAAACATTTTGATATCTGTTTCATTGCTGATGCTTGTGGGGCTGTAACACGAGACTACAGTCATGCAGGGATTGCCATTAAACGTAGTACTCATAATTCTTGGTTAGATTTGTTCATGCTTTTAAGCGATATTAGTGCTCGGGGGCTGAGAAGCATTCCTACACCCCTATGGTGGCATTAGCGGAGTCTTTCTATGCAGGTGCCATTACCAGATTTATGGTATTTTATTTCTAAATCACTATGGTCAAATCTATGTTCTTGCACACATAGGATGTCTATATTTTTTTTGTCTGCAAACACTGTTAGCTCAGGTAGTTGGCTTATAGTTCTTAGTGTTCGAACGTTAAATGTTGCTAGGTTAGGAGTTTTTTGCATAATGTAAAAAGATTGGGGAGAGACATCAATGTGCAGATAGGCAGCGATGCGCAACACCCCAAACAGGAATGGTAAACTCCTAGCTGAGTTCTCCCTTGAGAACCGGCTTGTATGTCTAAACACTAAATTCCAAAAACAAAAGGGCAAATTATTGACATACACCTACCCAAATAGCACAAAAGCAGAACTAGACTACATCCTCATAAATAAAAAAATGGATAAACAGTGCTATGAACTGCAAAGCATACTCCCCTTTCGAAGGAGTATCCTCCGATCACAGAATAGTTACAGCCAAACTACGCCTAAGTCTACACAGAAACAAAGGGTAAACCAGTAAATCGATATGATAAGACTGGTCCTCACTTGCCGACAGCAATATATGTGATCGCTACTCAGTAACAGTTAGCAATAAATTTGACATCGTCAAGGAGACACCAGCAACATACTCCAAATGAGGAATACAAAAACTTTCCATTCAAAAACTGCAAGACTGTTTGGTCCACTATAAATAGATTATCAGTCATATGAAAATCCAAAGTCACAGACAAGCTAAAAAGACATGTCTTCTAAGCTGTTGTCATATCAGTGCTACTGTACTGTAAAAAATTTATTTTGAAAAAAGATTAAAATTTTATTTCATTTGTCAAAATTGACAAAAATATTTGTTTGGAAAGAAGGAGAGAAAAATTACAAACGCCACCAGTAAATTTCAAAGTTACCTCCTTATAAGGTGAATGAACGCTCTGCTTGAATTATATGGAAAATTTTCAAGGCCATATTTTCAAATATATTCATAAAACGCAAAATTAAACGATTTATGTTTGAAATTTCATCCCAGTTTAGCGTTCTGGTACAAGGGACGCTACTCTGGGATGAGTCAACAGATTTTACTTTCCTTTCATCATGCTTTGGTTGATTTCTCCGTCGAAAACCTTTTTTTCGACGTTAATATTTTTAAAGAAATAATTTGGAAACAAATGAATTTTAAAGAAGGAAGCAATTTGGAAGACATGAATTTTAAAGAAAGAAATAATTTTGAAAGAAATGAATTTTAAAGAAAGAAACAATTTGAAAATATATTTTGTTGAAAGAAGTATTTAGGGAAAGAAATTCCGACAATTGTCACAAGGACGCAATTTAAAGAAAGAAATATTTTTGAAGAAAAAAGATAAGAATTTAAAGAAAGAAACAATTTTGAAAATATATTTTGTTGAAAGAAGTATTTAGGGAAAGAAATTCCTTGGCAATTGTCACATGGACATTCGTGTTTTAAAAAAGATTTTTTTTTTAAAGAAAGGGGCAGAGAAAAAAGGTATTTGTGTTGTGAACTTTGAAAGTATTGTTTTATTTTTTAGAGTATCAAATTTGTAAGTTTTCTTTCTCCTCTCTTTTTGTTGTCCCCTAATTCTTGGGGTATATAGATATATTTTTTTGTACATTAATAATAAGTAATTGATTATCATTTACTTTGCATAAGGAAATTTATGCACACAATTGTGAGTTCTCTTTTGTTTATGTAAAATTTATTTTTTCTTTTAATATTTTGTAATAAAGTGTGTGTTATTTTTTTTGTGAGGTGTTCAACTTTTGAATTTGTTTGTGTTTGAGGTGCTTTGCTCTTTAGTATTAATAATTTTATTACCCGTAAGTCGGTAATTTTTCGGGACTACTTGGACCCTAATGAAGCACCTAGAGAATATACTAGATGGAAGCTGCACAATAATGCTGCGTGCAATCCTAAACAAAACGTGGAAACAACACCCTACAAGAAAACAGCTGTATGGTCACCTGCCCCATATCACACAAACCATCTGTGTAAGACAAACAAGACACTGCTGGAGAAGTAAGGATGAACTCATAAGTGACTTCCTCCTGTGGAAGCCAGTGTATGGGCACGCCAGTATGGGCTGTCCAGCAAATACTTACATTGACCAGCTCTGCATGGATACTGGATGCTGCACAGAGGACCTACTGAGAACAATGAGTGATAGGGACAGTTGCAGCGAGATTGTCATGGATATCTGTGCTAATAGCGTGACATGATGATGATGATGATGAAAGCTTATTTTATAACCTGATGCAACTACTTTTACAGCAGCAGTAAATCCAACAAAATCTTTCACAACTGTCTTTTGTATTTCCTAGAAAACTAATAATTTTGGTGATGTTTCCATTTTAGATACCATTGAGAAAAATCCTCATCCTGAATGCCAAAAGCTAGCTGCCCAAACTTTGATGATATTGCAAAATATTGTCCAAAAGGTGAGTGAAAATTCATGGTCATTTAGAAATTAGGAGTTTTAAATTTAAAGGAAGGTGTAATTAAGTCTATTTCCAGGGAAATTCTGTATGAATAACTAAACTTCATGATGAACATACTTTTAAATCACATATTTTCACTTTACATAAAGAAAAGACTTGAATTTATTACAATTTTTAACCACAGCAGAATTGATTTTTAACGGCATGTCAAGCCTAGGCAATTCTTCACTACACCCATCTTGGGTTATGTTATATAGAGAATTGCATTCATTGTACATTTACATTTTAAGAGATTTTGTTTGTTTTTTGTTTCTTGTTATATAGGAATAACTTTTAAACAGATCTATTTGACCTTAACAGGTACTACTATTCTGGTTCAGAGTGGACCTGGGAGTAATGGCAATAAAAAGGTAATCCACTCTCTTCAGATCTCCAGAACTGTGACCCCACCATTAGATGCAGTTTAGTGTCTGTAATATCTTCTATTTCTATTAAGGATGGTGTAGTGATAGGAGAAATGACTTCATGGGACGAAGTAGGTGCGTCTGTGTCTTGCATGCAGGGTAGGAAATGACCACTCCAGGAGTCACATTATCAGAAACAGATGTTGTGTTCAAAGTAAATCCCACAAGATGAACTTGTGATGTGTACAGATTTTGGTTCCTTGTACTCATCTATAAAAAGCAGATTACCGAAGGAAGAATAGTTTTTGTTCTGACTGACTTTGGCAAGATTCAAAAGAAAAGTAAAAGGAACAAAGGCTTTGCTGGATTTTATGACCCAAGAAATCACTTTATTATCAGTTTGAATGGGGCTTGGTGAATAGGGTGGATTACTGGCTTTACTAACATGTCTGCTGTTGGCTTGGTGAATAGGGTGGATTACTGGCTTTACTAACATGTCTGCTGTTGGCTTGGTGAATAGGGTGGATTACTGGCTTTACTAACATGTCTGCTGTTGGCTTGGTGAATAGGGTGGATTACTGGCTTTACTAACATGTCTGCTGTTGGCTCTGGCTTGGTGAATAGGGTGGATTACTGGCTTTACTAACATGTCTGCTGTTGGCTTGGTGAATAGGGTGGATTACTGGCTTTACTAACATGTCTGCTGTTGGCTTGGTGAATAGGGTGGATTACTGGCTTTACTAACATGTCTGCTGTTGGCTTGGTGAATAGGGTGGATTACTGGCTTTACTAACATGTCTGCTGTTGGCTTGGTGAATAGGGTGGATTACTGGCTTTACTAACATGTCTGCTGTTGGCTTGGTGAATAGGGTGGATTACTGGCTTTACTAACATGTCTGCTGTTGGCTTGGTGAATAGGGTGGATTACTGGCTTTACTAACATGTCTGCTGTTGGCTTGGTGAATAGGGTGGATTACTGGCTTTACTAACATGTCTGCTGTTGTCTGCTGTTGGCTTGGAATAGGGTGGATTACTGGCTTTACTAACATGTCTGCTGTTGGCTTGGTGAATAGGGTGGATTACTGGCTTTACTAACATGTCTGCTGTTGCTTGGTGAATAGGGTGGATTACTGGCTTTACTAACATGTCTGCTGTTGGCTTGGTGAATAGGGTGGATTACTGGCTTACTAACATGTCTGCTGTTGGAATAGGGTGGATTACTGGCTTTACTAACATGTCTGCTGAATAGGGTGGATTACTGGCTTTACTAACATGTCTGCTGTTGGCTTGAATAGGGTGGATTACTGGCTTTACTAACATGTCTGCTGTTGGCTTGGTGAATAGGGTGGATTACTGGCTTTACTAACATGTCTGCTGTTGGCTTGGTGAATAGGGTGGATTACTGGCTTTACTAACATGTCTGCTGTTGGCTTGGTGAATAGGGTGGATTACTGGCTTGTCTGGTCTGCTGTTGGCTTGGTGAATAGGGTGGATTACTGGCTTTACTAACATGTCTGCTGTTGGCTTGGTGAATAGGGTGGATTACTGGCTTTACTAACATGTCTGCTGTTGGCTTGGTGAATAGGGTGGATTACTGGCTTTACTAACAACTAACATGTCTGCTGTTGGCTTGGTGAATAGGGTGGATTACTGGCTTTACTAACATGTCTGCTGTTGGCTTGGTGAATAGGGTGGATTACTGGCTTTACTAACATGTCTGCTGTTGGCTTGGTGAATAGGGTGGATTACTGGCTTTACTAACATGTCTGCTGTTGGCTTGGTGAATAGGGTGGATTACTGGCTTTACTAACATGTCTGCTGTTGGCTTGGTGAATAGGGTGGATTACTGGCTTTACTAACATGTCTGCTGTTGGCTTAATTTCGTGACCACTTAGTTTCCCAACTCCAGACAATATAGTTTTAAAATTTTTCTTGCAATTTTCTTTTAAGTTTGTCAACTAGGAGGTTCAAGGGGACTCATCTTTGCAATGTTCTGTAATTTTTGTAGTGGTATGCCAACACTATTTATGACAAAGACATCAGCAGTGCATTTTTTGTTACCAATTTCAGCTGCTGGCATGAAGGTTCCAACCCTGTTGGCTGGAGCTTTAGAATACACCAACTGCACCTCTGCAGAGGGGATGAGCCCCCCCCCCCTCCCAATGGGGCCACCTGTTGGCCAGGAGTGGCAACCTGTGATGCTTAAGGATGTAACCCTGGTGGCTGAGCCGTCCATGACATGCAACACTCTACTTTGGCCCTTACTTAGGCTAGACAGGTAGTCGGAGAGGCCCCCTCTGATCAATTAGCTGGTTATGTCAGGCCCTAGCACCTATATGATTATCCCAACCCTATTCCCCTTATGGCAAGCTCTAGCCCTTTTATCATATATGTGCTAGAAGGTGGTGGCTGAGGGTTTTCATGTCCTGCATATGCCATTAAGCTCTATCTGATGGTGAAGTTCCAATTCTGGTGAATGTGGAGTACACCTTCAGCACCATTACTCCCAGTTCCACTCTGACCTGGAGTAGAATAGAACCTATGGGTTAAATAGAAAAAAAATGAACTTTAAAAAAATATGTTTAAAAATAATTGAGTTAAAAAAATAAAATTGAGTACCATCAAGAATGAATAAAACAAACATCTTTGACATAAAATAACCCAACAAGGGTTGACATGCTGTAGAATCCAACTAACCAACCAACCATGAAGGTTCCCAATGTTTTTAGTGATTTGGAACAGTCATAAGTGAACAGTGGCTTTGTTGGTCCAGCCTTGCTACTCAATCATTTCATTTTTTCTTTTTCTTTTAGTTTGACCTATATGTTCCTATCATTGTTTATTCTAGTGCCTGAATCTACTAGCACTTTTGGTAGTATGCCTATGACATTGAGTGCCATCTTGTCAGTCTCTTTGTCACCTATTATAAAGGCATAAATGTTGTTCAGTCACTGTGTATAGACATCAGACTGTCCCACTAATGGGCTTACCTGTCTGGTTTTGCACATGACAGCAAAGAGGTCCATCATGCCACATTTGTTGTATTTTTCCCCACAAGCTTGCATTGATCATCTCTACCCCAGTGCCTAGACATGCGATATCTGTACACTTTGCTTTTGTGGATTTGTTTGTGTGTTGGGGTAATTTTTTTCTTTTTTGTTCCCATGTTATTTCATGTGTATGTAATTTGCACTTTCAGCTTTTCCACTATCCTTTGAAGTAATATTTGTAACAGTTCTATGCCAGTTGCCTTTTTCCAATAGTCTACATTTGATGTACACTGACTTACAATCTCAGAAGTGGTTATCTGTATCATTACCTTAATTGCAGACCCTTTTGAGATTTCACTTCTTCTGGAAGCCATACCTCTTTCTTTTGGGATCAATATCCAGTGTTTCAGTTGTATTTCTTTTCCTTTTACTTGTATAATTTTCTTCTGGTCTAGGTACGTCGAATGAATCATACAACACTGCCATTGGTTCTGCCAATCTTGTATCTTTACTATTGGAGTACCTCTTCTTCTTCAATTGGTTTAGGTGGTATTTATGTACCCACCTTGGACCTTTAATTATTTATATAATACTCTGCCGATGCAGTTTAGTGTCTGTAATATCTTTTTCAATTATACCTTCTTCCCAATATTCCTTATTCTTTCTTTTTCTATACATTTTAAAGAATATTTTTTTTACCTGAGTTGAAAAACTTTACTGTATCAGTCTTCTTTTTTTAGTCTTCTTCTTTCTCCAGTAGCAGTTTATCAATACTGATCTAACTTTCTTTGCAAACATCAAGTCTGCCATTGAGATATTTGATATTGTATTAGGATTAGGTGTGATACTATATAATCATAGGAATTGTTGCATTCCTATTTCTTCAGAGTCTCTACCATCACATTTCTTCAGAGCTCTCTTCAGGATATTAACAAATCTCTCTACTAATCCATTTGATCTTGGCTGGAAAATGGATGTTGTAATACGGTTGATTGCAAAAGATTCACAGAATATTTTAAAATATTTTGATATAAACTGTGTCCCATTGTCAGAAACAAATGTTTAAGGACAGCTAAACCTCAAGAACAGTTCATGCAAAAAATTAATTATGACAGTTTATGTCAGATTCTTACACCTTAGCACTTCTGGCCATTTATTAAAACTATCTACAGTAAAGTAGTACAAACCATTTATGGGTCCAACAAAATCTTGCCCATGGTTTGTCAGTTACTAAATTTATCGGCAGTGCCTTAACAGCTAGAGAACAGTTTTTACATGATTTCACAATTTTCTCAATGTCCTTATCCATATTTGGTGTGTACACATGAGGTCTACGCATGAGGGATTTCATGTTTGAAATTCCTGGATGTCTGATATGAAAATCATTTAAAGTTTCTGAAAAGAACTTGGCACCATCACATATAGAAAATAAGCTTCTACTATTATTGTTGCTTTTATTTTCTTCATTTAATTTCCATTTCAATCGTTTTTTGATTTTTTTTCTTTAATAACAACATCTGCTTCAATTTTTATCTCAGCCAAGGTTACAAGTAAATCCCACACTATATTGCATAACTCATTTTTTATTTCACTTTCGGCTGTTAATGCCGCAATCACTGTATCTTCTAATGGTTTGGAATTAAATGTGAGAAACCGTCAGCATGACCAATTTTATTCAAAGGTAAAAATCAATTTTGAAATTATAGTTAAAAAAAATAATGGGTAATTCCATGTCAAACCATCCAGGCCATGTCACCCATATCCTTCAATTTTTTTGAAATTTTGTCCAGGTGTGAACTATGTTACAGTTAGACAATCCCCAATTCCAAAAATTGGCTGAATTACGTTGATTTTTAATTCTCTAAATTTGGGGGAGGGGCACAAAAAATAGCAACATTTTGTAATATATCTTTATCTGTAAAATGAGTTCTAGAGCTTCTCCACGCCTAAAAATTGATTTATAAAAGTTTTTGGCGAAAGAATAAAAAAAATGCTATCAAAAATGTCTCAAAATTAACCAATTTTAAGTTATTTATGATTTTTTCATAGCTACTGTCTGCTGAGGGTTGCACAAATTTTCCCATGCAGTATCTTTATCTATAAAAAAACATTTAAAAAAAACATATAAAAACAACCACTACAAAAAATTACATACAATAAATTACTTGCTGGGAGGCTAAAGTTCGAAATGCCCAAATAGTTTTGTTGGGCCCTTATTTTTTTAGTCACTTGTTTTAGAGAACTCTGATTTGCTTTTTCTTTCCTTCTCTCCTTCTATCTCTTTCAAAATTCTTCACGTCCCCAAATATACTTCTCTATGTGTTTTTTTTTCACGAGGTCGGTCACGCCTCTCACAAAATCCTTAGATTCGTTCATGAATCCTAAATCCTTTCCTTTTTAAAGAGTCTGGATGGTCACGTTCCCAAAAATACTTCTCCTTGTGTTTTTCACGAGGTCGTTCACGCCTCTCACAAAATCCTTAGATTTGTTCACGAATCCTAGTCCCTTTTTTTCTGAAGAAATAGGAAGATCCTTCGCTGTTCACAGTGAACCAAACACAGAAGGGGGGGGGCTTCCCCAAGAGAGACCTGTTCTCTCACCTCTGTTCACAGAGTCATAATTAAAGTGTAAAGAAAGGGATTTCAGTCAGGAACTTTCTTCGTCCCTTAAAGTGATGTCATCTCAGACCAATCAGAGGCCTTTAAAAATTGACCCCATGAATACAAACTCTGGAAGGCACCATGGCCCGGAACAAAAATAATGTTTTATTACAAACATCCCACTTAGGAGGGGGGCTACCTGTTGCAGCCATTTCAGAGAAATTTCTCCCCCCAAAAAATTTCTCCCCCAAAAAATCTCCACAATGTTTTAAGTGTTTCCATTCAGCCATTGAATAAGGTCTATGGAGCAAAATAACTGTCAGAGTGCAATAGAAATGACCAAAATTATGTTGGTGGTTGGATATATTTGAAATAATATAGAAACAATACATTTCCTTTGTATCAATCATATTCAGAAAAATTGAAGAGTGACAATTTTTCTTTTTTCTGGATGATTTGACATGGAATTACCCTAATACCTCACCTCTGCAATCTATTTACTGTGTGACATAATATGTCCTTTTTAGCACACTTAAAACAAGTTTTGTTTTTATATGGACAATCTTTTTTGAAATGTAATTGTCCATCACCATAACAGGGGTTTGGTTTAACAAATGATTTATTTAATCTTTCACAGTAAGTTTTAGATATTTTGAAATTTTTCTCGCTTTTTTAATGATTTTTTTTCTGTGTTTGATTAATTTCTCTATTCTCAATCTTTTCAGTCTCATGTCGAAGATTTTCTATTCTACTACCATCTGTAGGGTTAAATAATTGTCTTGCTGAAGTGCATGAATTTCAGCAACTTTATTCACTGTAAGACCCTGGACAAAAATTATACATTTAAACATGAACTTTGAATTTCTCATATTGACGACTAACCCCAGTAGCATACGTTAAATAGTCTTCATGCTCCTTTTTTACTAAATTCAAACAATTCCAATGGGTGCTAAAAAGTGAGCTTTTATCACTGAATATTTTTTTAAATAGCAGAATTGTTTCTTCAAATGTGAGCAATAATAAACTTTTATTTTGTCTGTCCATCATAGATAATCTTGTTAAAATACATCCTCAGAGCACCTATAATACCTGGAAAAAGTTATTTCTTCATCCGGATTATAGTTGAATTCACCAATGGAATTAGCAACTAAATCTTTCAAAATTGGCATGTCCTTGGTATTCAACAAGATTTCCAACATCTCTTTATGTTGTTTCTGATATTCCTGCATTTCTTGTTTTAAACACATTTCTTGCATTTGTTTTATACGTTACTGTTGATTTAAAAGTTCTAGCATAATAGTTTTAAAATCATCCATATTGACTGAAAAAAATTAATTCAACACAAAAAATTCACTGTATCTTTCCAGCATACTTGTGAATCTTTCTTTGGTAACTTGTTTTTAGTCCATTTTTTTAAAAACATGTCTTGAAAATCCTTGTGTTGTCAAAATCAAATTTCCCATCAGTAAAATGTTGTGACTGCATTAATCAATTAACAACATTTAAAATCCGGAAAAGGTTTATTACTTTTGTACAGGAATATAAATAATAGAGTCAATGCACAGTTCTCCAAAAGTCTGACTAGCTACTCGATTAGTTGTAACTCGACTATGAATAATCTCGCGTATTCGTATCTTTATATGTGTTCCGTTGGACGAGTCCACCTATCTTGTAGGGGAAATATCTTCCCTTATAACAAAGGTAGGTGTAATATAATTCAATATTGTTTGATACCAGTGTAGGGAGACAATGATTGTTTTCCTTGAAGAATGGTGCATGTCTGTTAGGTGGCCTAGTGGTCTGCCATATGACAGTCCTAGAAAAACATTTCTCACCACCTTTTACCTATGTTCCTCGAACAGTAAAGACATGCTCTCTATTTTGCCTCTGTACTTTAAACAGTAGAGATGTTGTCTCCTGCCCTGCCATTGAACAGTAAAGCCAACATATGAAGAATCCCCATAGTGTTGTGGCTAACATCCTGAACTGTGACATTGTAGTGAATTCAAACACTATTCATGCTGTTACTTTCACTTTCAATTAATACCCTTGGGAAAGATATGAACCCCTCCTATCCCTCCAGCTCCTGGTTAAATAGTTCCACTCTTGGTTTTCTACAAAGATGGCTTTGGCATTAAATTACCTACAAAGGTTGATATGCCATTAAACAAAGAATGCAAACCAAAGCCAACATGGCTATGAACATTTTACTGTTCATCATCACTAAGTAAGCCTTTTTTCATTTTTGTACCCACTTCACATACTACTTGTTCATATTTTATCTGTTGGGACACATTTGTGTATTTTCAATAGTTCTTGTTTCTATATTATGTATATATTAAATTGTTATGTATGTGTAAGTGACCTTATTTTGTCTTTTCTTCTATACTAATGCTAATATTGGACCTTGGTGAGTGAGGACTTGACTAAATATCTTCCTTACTACCTGGCAACCTAATATCAATGTATCAGATAGTTGGCTTTCTTTATATTGACTATTTATCTTTTTCAGGAATTTTCTTAATATAAATGGACATCTAATGGAACCCTATCATGAAAAGAAAAAAAAAAGACTGGGCCAAATTAACGAGCTGAAACAAGAAAAATGATGAAAGTGATGTCTGGTTACTGTTACTAGTTACTGGTATTTCTATGTAAGATAAAAATGAATTAGCCTAGTTTTTTGGATATGGCCATCTTCAGTTCCAGTTGATTTTGGTTTCAAAGTTGTGAAGTGACTGCAAAAGTAAAACAGAATATCAGATCACTGGAATCAGCCTGCAAATCAAACCAGCTTATCTGCAGCTTTTAAAAGGAAACAAGATTTTACATCCATATGATGATATATGGAATGTTTTACTTTATCTGCACATAATAGCACTGAATTGCTTATAACAAAGAGAGAAAAAAATAATCACATTCCATAGCAGTTAAAAAGAAATGTCTTCACTGTTTTTAACAAGTTTTGAAGATGGTCAGAAAATCTGGAAATGAAAAGAGGTGGACAAATTTAAGGGAAAAAAATGAACCATTTTTTATCATTGCCACAAATTTTGATTAAACTTAGACACACATAGGAAGTGATTATTTTCTTTGATTATTGTTGTTAAAGTTCCTTTAGTTGTTGCAAAATGTCATAATTTTCTGAAAAAGAAAATTCTAAGAAATACCGAAATTTGATATCCTAACTATGACTAGTCCTTTGCTAATGACATTTTGCTACATCTAAGGGAACTTTGACCACAATAATCAATGAAAATATTCACTTCCTATGTGTGTCTAAACCATTGAAATTTATGTCGATGATAAAAAATGATTGTTTTTTCACTGTTTTTTTGTTTTGCCTAATATTATATATATAAATAACTCCAGAAATGTACAACAATCAAAAACTGCTTCCTATTCCAAAGTGAATAAAAAGTTTATGTAATTTTTTTCATAAAAGATAAGTAACAAAAAACACACTTTGTAGGTGATATCTCTATGTATATAATGTTTGTGTTTGAATTTCATGCCAAAAATAAATTTATTTTTCAAATATTGATTTTTCTTTTTTTTTCTTTTCTTTGAAAAAATCTTCTTTTTTTCTTTTTTTCCTTTTTTTTTCTTTTTTCTTTTTTCTCCTAGTTAGTATCAACTAAGGTTTTGTAGCAGGCGATTACGTTGGCGCGTATGCAAATGTATATACTATGATGACAGCGCTGGCCGTGATTGACCCAGATGTGGGATCTTGGTCAGGGCAGTTAATGACTATTTAAGGCCTGCCTTCCCACACCGAGACAGTTGAATTTTGATTGTGCTAATGAAAACACAGGCATACAATGAACAAGGCAAGTGAGGTCTGGCAGAGGACTGCTGGAAAAATTGTTGCAGGCGGAAGGACTTGGTCAGGGAACTTTGGCAGTGGGGAGAACGTCTTTTTCAGTGGAGAGATCCAGCTGAATCCAACGAATTTCTGTTCACATTATAAGCTATTTCAACAACATCACCATGGCAGCGAAGGTATGCATAAGCAGCAGCATAATAAAGCCATTTTCCGGTGAGGGTGACGTGATAGCATGTCTAAAGAAGGTAGGGCTAGTGGCGAAACTTCAGCAGGTGGATGATGGAAATGGAGGAGGACGACCAAAAGGACCTAGATCAGATTGTGGCCCTTTTGAAGGGAGCATTCACAGATGATGCATTCGCAGCATACAGAAAACTGACTATGGTCAGGTGGGCTGGAGAACGCGTGGGTGTCTACGCCAACAAAATCAGGCTGTTGGTTGGATTGGCCGGGTCTGAGAGAGTTGAGCTGGAAAGGCTCACGAAACTAACTTTCGTCATGGGGTTCCCTGACACCAGTTCCATCGGACTTCAACAAGCGCCAAACATCAAAACCCTGACCATGGGGGATCTGATAGCAAGAGCAAGTGCTGACAATGACTAGGGACCAAAGCCGGGATGTAGTTGCAGCCGTGCGCTCACCCTGTAGTAGTAGGGCTGGGCAAATGAATACTTTTTTCCTAAAAATTGAATAAGACAGGTGTTTTCCATGGCCAATTTTGCTGCTGATTACGATACTGATGAGATCATTGACTTGGATGTCATTTTAGGTTGGTTCCATGAGGTTTTTCAAAATGTCGTCTGGAAATCCTTGTTTTTGTTAAAGAAAATGACAATATATGGCTTAATAATGGTGTAATATGTCTAATCATAGGTTTTCTTAATCACAGAATTTGAAAATGCATTCATTTTATTGATTTAACCAGCTCTAATTTCTTTATAATGTAAAAAGAATGAAAATTATGATAAGATTAGTGATGTTTTTGCCCAGAGATATCACCAATTACACAGGAAGTTTGCAATAGTGTTGTGATGTTAGTCCAACAGTAAAAAAGAAGGGTAAAATAAGACAAGTGTATTTACAATAATGGTACATGAACGACTAGCTTGTCGTTAACGGTAACAGTACAACCTTTTCACTCGGTGTCTCACTATTTATAGTGAGAACTGGTGTATATTCTCCACTGTAGGAACGGCCGGTACAACACCCCCCTTTGAAAATATCCCGTCTGGGGATTAATAACGTTTTTGTTTGGGGTTCACCATAATCAACTCAGTCGATTTCCGTTTTCTTTTTGATCTCCCATTCTCAGGAGTAGTCTCTGGTATGGGCACCTGAAAAGTATCAAACACTGTGTCCATGATGTCCTCTTTGGGCAATCTGGTCACCTCACTGTTCGAGTATCTTTTCTGGATTTGGTTAGTGTGACGTTTGTGCACGAAATCTGGTTCCTTAATCATATAGATCATGTTGCCTATTTGTTTATCCACAGTGCCGGACTCCCAGAAAGTCCTATTGTTTTTGTGAATCTTAAAAAAGACTTTTTCACCAACTTTATACCGTTTTTTTGTTATCGTTTTTTCTTGGTTTGTCCTATCCTGGCTTGGTAACAACTTGTGGAAAATCGATCTAACCTTGCGCCCAAACATAACCTCAGCAGGTGTTTTCGATGTTTGCATTCGGAGGACCCTGTAAACTTGCAGAAACTGCTGGATTGACTTATCCGTCAGTGATCCACTAGCTTTTTTCAGAGCTCTCTTGAACGTGTCCACGAATCTTTCTGCCTGTCCATTGCTTCTTGGATGGTATGGCAGGATGGTTATATGCTCAATGAGATGATCCTCGCAAAGATGTTTAAATTCAGTAGACGTGAATTGAGTTCCGTTGTCTGTGACAATGCAGTCTACTACTCCAAACCTGGCGAATAGTTCGTATAGGAAGTTTATAGTTACTTCAGATGTGGGGTTCTTGCATTTTAGTACTTCCAGCCACTTAGATAGGCAGTCTACAACAATGAGATAGTAGAAACCATCCAGTGGTCCCGCAAAGTCTAAGTGAATTCTAGACCAAGGTCGGTCCGGTTTAGTCCACGATCCGAATTGAGTTGGAGGAGCTTTCATAGCTAAGGCGCATCCTCTACACTCCCTGACTTTTCCTTCAATGTCCTTATCCATGTTTGGCCAGTAAACGAAAGAGCGCATAAGGCTTTTCATTCTCGATATGCCTGGATGTCCTACATGGAATTCCTTGAGCATTCTTTTCTGTAATGTCATAGGAATTACAACCCTGTCGCTATATAGCAGGACGTTGTCGCAAATTGAATAAATTCCCTTATTCAGTTGGTTATTGTTGATTTTTTCTTTCGTGCTTATGATAAATTCGTCCACATCTGCCTTACTCTTAATCTCATCAAGCGTTACTGGAAGCTCTCTTACCGTGTCACATAAAGTATTTTTCACCTCGGCTTCTGCTTGAATGGCTGCTATCACCATATCCTCCAATGGTTCTGTCTGCTTAGATATCAATCTTGATAACCCGTCTGCATGACCAAATTCTTTAGATGGTATATACACCATTTTAAAATTGTAATTCAGAAGAATGGTACCCCATCTTTGGAGTCTATTCACAGTATGTTGTGGTAGTCCCTTTTTTGATCCAAAGATCATTAATAAGGGCTTGTGGTCTGTTTGTAACAGAAATTGTCTACCGTGCAGGAAACGATGAAATTTCTTTACCGCGAATATGATGCTTAGAGCCTCTTTCTCAATTTGGGAGTAGTTCTTTTCGTCTGGCAGAAGTGTCCGGGATGCATGGGCTATTGGTTTTAATTTTACATCATCCATTTTGTGCAATATGCACGCTCCTATGCCATAGGAGCTGGCATCACTTGCAACTACAATATCACGCTTGGGATTATAATGTGCCAGAAACAAGTCGGACGTTAAGATATTTTTAATTTTCTTTTTCTTAACATAAACTGTAGGTGAACTCCACTCGCTGTGATCAATTTTTGAAATGACACCCATGTTTTCGAGTCTTTCTAATTCACCGTTTATTTGCTCTATAGCAGCGTATGGAACATTTCTTTTCTTTCTGAACACTGGCTGTTCATTCACTTTGACTTCAAATCTTGCAACCGCTTTCGTACACCTTCCAAGACCCCCGAAAATACGTCTGGAAAATTTTCTTTTAATTCCCTCTTGAGTTTTTCTGCCTCCACATTTGAATCCTCAACCTTTTGGCAAAAAGAACTTAAAGGCAGATCCCATAGTCTAAACTTTTCGATCAGATCAGTTCCAAAGAGGTTATTTGATTTTCGCATGACGAAGATTTTGGCTTTTTCGGTCTTATTCTGGAAAGAAATATTCCTCAATAATTCCCCCTTGAAGGTTATTTTTTCACCACTGACACTTCTCGCCGTTTTTTGTGATTTGATCATAGTGGATCGCCCAAGCTTTTTCCATGTCTGTACATTAATGATGGAAATGTCAGACCCACTATCAAGCTGAAGTCTTACTTTCTTTTTAAACATTTTGACCTGTACATATTTCCGGATATTTTGTTCCTCAGGTTCAATTTTTGTCAGTTTAATGGATGTCTTTCTACCAGATTTTCTTTTAAAACATGATGCCTTATGACCCTTCTGGTGGCAGTGGTCACATTGTTTAAATTTGTAGGGACACTCATTATACCAATGTTTGTCTCCACACCTCCAACACGGTCCCGGTGGATTTTTACCATGTTTTTTTCTCTGGTTATTCATTGAAGTCAATTTTTTCTTCTGATGGATCCTTTTAATGTGCAACACTCGCTTTCCTCTATGTCACGACTGTCCTGATTTAATGCAACAAAACGTTCACAGTCTTCCGCTAGGTTTTGAAGTGTTAGATTCGGTACACTTTCGAGTTTATTTAACACACGACGTCTGATTTCAGAGTCTTTATTTAAGACCAGACCTTGCACGAATATTAAACATTTAAAATTATCTGATGATAATTCCTCAAGTTTGAAATCGTCACAATGCTTATTCAATATACTTGCATACGTAGTGTAGTCGTCTTGCTCTCTTCTAGTAACATTCATACACTTATATCTCCTGTGAAAAAGAGAAGTTTTTGTCGAAAACAGTTCTGTTAGTAAAGTGACTGTTTCTTGGAAGTTCAACTCACTGGTCTTTTTTGGAAGGATAAAATTCACGAACTTTGTATGCTCGGCAGCCCCTAATTTTCTTAGCAAAAATCTAACTTTTTTAGAGTCTGTTCATGTACTGCAGTCCGATACAAAAATATCCTCATATCTTCTATAGAAGTGCTCAAAAGTGACATCGTCTTCTGGATTATATTTGAAATTTTCAATAGCGTTCCACACAGCCATCTGGGAGAATCCGTTTGGAATTTAACTAATTGAAGAAGAGAATCTTTGAATTCAGTATCCATCATCACTACCTCTTTTACACTTGTACAAATCAGTTTTCCGTTCAACGTGCTTAATTAGTTTGCTCAACTAATACAGTTTTAGTTCCAGTTAATTTGTTCGAAAACAGAAACTAATAAAAAGTCTTTTTTTTTTTTTTTCTTTTCTTTTCTGCACGTAAAAAAAAAAGTCCGACCAATAGCAGTTCTCTTTTTTTTTTTCTTTCTCTTTCTTTTCTGCACGTAAAAAAAACAAGTCCGACCAATAGCTTTTTTTTTTTTTCTTTCTCTTCTGCACGTAAAAAAACAAAGTCCGACCAATAGCTTTTTTTCAACAAAAAAGAAAAAAAAAAAGCACAACTTTTTATTTCTTTATTTTCATCTGTGTTGTTATACGTTGCAAAAAAAAAAAAAAATTCGTCGCTATAGGCATAATAAGACTAGTTTTATCAGAATCTTTTTTTTTAACCTTTTTTTTTTTTTTTTTTTTAAATTCTGACTTGCTTATTTAACGTCTTTTGTTTAGAAGCACTAATGACTTACGCGAATATATTTTTTTTCTTGTCTGCCTTTTCTTTCCTTTGGCCAATTTGGTAGACCGTTTTAATGAATAGTCAAGCGAATTTTGCTCAAACAATTATCTTAACGAGTCAGTGAACTTAAAAATTTAAAGTCTTACCGTGAACCGATTTCTCGAGTCTGGGGAAGGCAGTCAATCTTTTCTTTTTCTTTTGAACACCTAAGGTGTCAGTGTATTCAATTATCTTAATAATTGAGAATATTTTTCGCGTTCTCTAGCTGCCGATTTTTTTTTTTTTTTTTTTTTTTTTTTTTTTGATAGCAAGTTTTGAATTTTGTAGTAATTACTTTGCTGTTAATCCTTGCGAATCCAAATATCTGTTTGCAATGACGAAGATGTATTTCCGTGAAGATCTTGCGAATCCTTGTATATTAATCACTTTGGGTGATTTTTTTTTTTTTTTTTTTGCAGTGACTTTCGTTTCGATTTCTTGCCGCCAATCTGTTGTGATGTTAGTCCAACAGTAAAAAAGAAGTCAAGTCGAGATAGGGTAAAATAAGACAAGTGTATTTACAATAATGGTACATGAACGACTAGCTTGTCGTTAACGGTAACAGTACAACCTTTTCACTCGGTGTCTCACTATTTATAGTGAGAACCGGTGTATATTCTCCACTGTAGGACCGGCCGGTACAACAAATAGTTAACTTTGACACATAAGAATGTTCCATATAAGTTAGTCACTTGACACACAGATTTGTCCTGATTTGGTTATCAAATCTAGCCAACTGAGATTCACAACTTAAGTTTTTGAGAGGTGCATACTGGAGTGCCTTTCTGTCACCATTATCATCTTGCTAGAAGTGTTCTACCTCCAAATGTCACTTCTTAACAAAATCAATAACTTTCACCATTACTGCAGCTTCCAGCTTTTCAATCCCATTTGGTTCGCCGTCTTGTTTTACATTCTTTAATTCTTTGAGAACAATCAATTTGGGTTCAAAGAAAATGTTCACCCCAGTCCAGTTTCTGTCAAGTGGCACATCACTGGTGACTATTCCAGAAAGTGCATCAAACTGAGGATGTCTCCCATCATCCTGTAGAATTCTGGGCACAGGACAAACCACTCATTTCAAATGTATGTAGAAATGGCAAGCACTAACTTGTTGCTGTTGATATCAACTATGTCATCAAAGAAATAACTTTGCCAATTTTGCAATACGTCCAAATCTGTTTGATACAAAGCTTTTGAATCCCTCATGTTGAACATTGTTTTTTTCCATCTACTGTCTATAATCATTGTATAATGAAAGTGTGCTGCATGACTTTGGGAAAGTAATTTAGCAATAGCATTAAGTCCAATAAACAGAAGTTTCAGGGGAACTGAATGCTTTCTCACCAGCAATGATCAATCACAATTTTTGAATCCCAAACTTCTGCTCAGTGTCTTTATAGATTTTGTCTATGGGATGGTCTACACACAATATGATATGAGCACAACAGTTTAGTTGCATATCATGATTTTCTCCGAGGTTATCAAGCAAAACTTTGCAGTTAATTGATTGATGAGGCATCCAAAATTCACTTTTAAGGTCATCAACAGAGCAAGTAGCAGTTACTGGTTTAGTTTGTAATCATAAGCTTTTGCCCCATTCTCCCTTGAGTGGCTTAGATTCTCACCATAGTCAGTTGTGAGTGACGTTCTTGCACCAGAATTTTGTGTTATTTCTTATGGTCCGTTTTGACATCGTAGTGATGATGGCAACTTTGTGGTTCTTCTCATGTTGTAATGGCTTTGACTAGCTTGTTGCACAATTGTTGTGCAACATGTTCAAGATTTAGGTAAGATGTATCTTTCAGATAATGCATGATTTTTCGACAACTGAGAAGCATGTAGATCAAACCTCTATAAATATCAAGGCCATAAATATCAAATTCTTCATCTCTACTGTGACTACTATACAGTTTGTGATCTGATTCACTGCCTACATTTATTTAATCATGAATGAATGTACAGTTAACCAAATATCATATTGGCTCCATAGGCAAATATTCTGCAAACTTCATTTAGGGAAGCTGTGAATTCTGACAAAAACTGGACCAAACAACAAATTACAGGCTCATTGAATGGTCTGTGTCCATTCCTAACATTCACATCCAGGGAATGAAAGAGCACAACTAGTGGGGGTGTCATTTTCGCCAACCTTTGTAGAATAAAGTTTTCTATCTGAAAATACAGTTCTTTTTTTATGAAGGTTGATCCCTGTCCTGTAAATTAAATCTACTTTTACAGTTTTCATCAAAAACAAATACCAATGATTCTTTCATCATCAATTGATCGAGTTCTTACTGTTCTTTTTTCTTTTCCTCTGTTGTAAGACACTTCTTCTTTGCAGAACATTCTCGACATCCCATTCTTCATCCTTATCCAATCTTTAGGAGCTGTCTTAGTGCAAACTGCTTTGTAAGCTCTGAAACAGTTTTCATAAATACCCGATCGTCAAGTGTCATTTCGACACTAAAGTCTTCTTCCTTTGGATTTGATAGAATGGATCCTTATAACAAATATCATAGGCATATATTAAGTTAGAGCTGCATTGAAATCCAACCGTTTTGCATACCAGTCCTAGCTTTTGGATTTAGCACTACTGTTTTAAGCTTTTAAGCTTTCTGTAAAACATTGAAGGATTAATAATCATCTTTCACTCTAATAGCAACTGCTTTTTCATTTAGTGGGTACACATTTTTGTCTATCCAGTCAGGATATGTCCTGACTGGATAGACAAAAATAGTTCAATAATATTACTGGCTTGATCCCTGCTAAAAGAGTGTTTCCCCCTTCTGTCATTTACACAAATACAGCATACACCACAGACCCAGGAGATAATTTTCATGAAGGTTTGAATCCCTTTGTGTATGCAGAACCAAAACTTTCTTTAATGCTTTTACTTCTTGATTTTCTTTCTGCCATTTTAGACTTGGTTACTACTTTATGGAACTAGATCATGTTCATGGCTATGTCATATCTGACTCTCTCATACATAAACAGATATAAATCACATATTAAGATGACTGTTTGCAATTTATGATTCTACATTACAAAATGGCATAAAAAGCTTGACATAATTTAATAATTTTCACTTAGAATACCTAATAGAAATAAATGAGTTGGTTAAATCACTAAAATTAATATATTTTCAGATTCTGTGACCCAGAAAAAATATAATTTGACATATTACACAACTGTAACTCCTAAAATTGTTAATTTTCTTTTAAAAAAAATAGCAGTTTCCAGCCACCATTTTGAAAATCATCACAGAACCAACCTAAAATGACGTCATATCTCCCCAAAAAATCATCAAATTCGTAATCAGCAGCAAAAATGGCCATAGAAAATACTCATCCCAAAAAATCGACCTCCATTTGCCCACCCTTGTAGTAGTGCCATACTTCCTAGCAGTAGCAACCCCAGTGCCAATTTGACCTGTTACAGGTGCAACAGTAAAGGTTACATCGCAAAGGACTGCTGAAAGTGCAAAACGTGGTGCTAACAATGCGGTGAATGTGGGCACTGGGCCCAGGACTGTTTTCGGGAAATGAGCTTGGGGACAAGGCATCAGTGTCAGACTTCTCCCCACTAAGATATAAATGCAGCTCTCTCAGTGGCAGGCATCTATGTTGAAGGGATACAGTGTTTGGCTCTAATTGATATGGGTTGCTCACGGTCATTTTTGTCTACTGGCATAACATCACACTGAAAGATGATGTATCCCCCTACACTGCACCTGCCAACAGGATCTATCGATATGAAATTAGGGTGAAGGGGGCTAATGATGCGACAGCATCCTCGGGTCCCAAGCACAGCTCTTACTAAGACAGAGATCGCGTGTGGGTCAAGGTGCTGCAGAGTCGGTGTTCTACGAAGTTTGGCAGGGGTCAGGTGACCAGAATAATCAGCCTACAGTCCTTTTTGGTGGACGGGACACCCTACCACATGAAGGATCTGCGCCAACACCATGTCAGAGGAAAACTCCGACAGCACAATGAGAGAAAGGGTGGATAGTTTGCTGCATGATGATGAAGATACTGAGTCAGACAGTTCATCCATGGAAGGAGCAGAAGCAGGACCCCCCTCCCTGCCTTTGCGAAGAAGTACCCAACGAAAAAAATTGCCACTAGACTGCCATCTTTGTGATCATGAGATCAGGGGGGAGTGTAGAAATTATATACGTGGTAGCTCAAAGCAAGCACAAACATGTCTGACCTGCAAAATGAGATTGGGGGGTGTAGTGAGCGATTACAGAGATTGAACTTGCATCCTCCTGATTGTGAGTCGTGGCTTGAAATCAGACTACCTCGTTGGCACGTATAGAAATTTCTATACTGCAATAGCAACACTGGCTGCGATTGACCCAGATGTGGGATCTTGGTCAGGGCAGTTAATGATTATTTAACACCTGCCTTTCCACACCAAGACTGCTGCGTTTTGATTGTGCTAATGAAAACACAGGCATGCAATGAACAAGAGACGAGTGAACTTTGGCAGAGAACTACTGGAAAAATTGTTGCCGGCAGAAGGACTTGGTCAGGGGATTTTGGCAGTTGGGAGAATGTCTTTCAGTGGAGAGATCCAACTGTCCAACCCAACGGATTTCTGTTCACAGGTTTTTTTTTCAAGTAGAAATATAAAAACTGGCTAAAAATGATGTTTTTTCACTCTATTTCTTTAAGGTAATTTTCATGACTGTAACTTTCCTTAAACACATGCAATAACCAAATCTAAAAATAGAAAATACCAATGTATGTAATGGTTTCCAAAAATAAAATTTCCTCATTTTACCACCACAACGCTAGTGAGTATACATAGTTCAAAATCTTTAGCACTAGCAGTCCCAGATCTTAAATGAACCAAAAGTATCAGCCACAAAATTTCATGACAACATGTTTTATCGTCTAAGGAATTTCAGGATCAACACACAAGTAACCATTTAAAAAGAATACTAAAACTTTTATATACACAAAGTTAATATTCACACAACATATCTTTTGTAAGCTGTTACTCATTAGCAAAAATGATATATAAAAAGACAATGACTTTCAACTCAAACTCCTGTTGTTTGTTTTGGTATCTGCTTAGTTTATTTATAATTCCTTTCAGCAATAACTTTTTTATCACAGTACCTGGCAAACTCCTCTACTACAATATTCCGCCACATATTATTATGAACTTTATACATAATTCACTACAACATTCACGCTACCCTCATAACATCACTATATGAGAGTTTTACTAATTATAACTACCCATGAATTGGCTGTGTGTATGAGTTTGCAATAAATCAAATCCATACTTTGTATGCACAACCCCTCTGCCTTGGGCAGGATCCCACAGGTTAATTTTTTTAGTGGAGTACTGCTAGCTTGAATTCAGTTTTCCTTCTCCTAGACTGGTTACCTAACCAAGACTAAAGAACCCAATCTATCTTACTACTATAATTAGTGGGGGAGAACATATGAAAATATGCCTTTCCCAAGGTCACAACGTGAAGCAGAAATAGCCACATCCAAGATTTGAACTCCGGTCACGGATTCTATTTTCTATTGTAATAACCGTGATGCATAGTGTGCTTCCTTAATGTAACTCCAAACTATCTACAAGGTCTGTTTGGAAATAACATGCACATATACACAAGGTCTGTCTAAAGAGTATCCAGCCATATAGCATGCACATATATACAAGGTCTGTCTAGAGAGTATCCAGCCATATAACATGCACATATACACAAGGTCTGTCTAGAGAGTATCCAGCCATATAGCATGCACATATACACAAGGTCTGTCTAGAGAGTATCCAGCCATATAACATGCACATATACACAAGGTCTGTCTAGAGAGTATCCAGCCATATAGCATGCACATATACACAAGGTCTGTCTAGAGAGTATCCAGCCATATAACATGCACATATACACAAGGTCTGTCTAGAGAGTATCCAGCCAATAGCATGCACATATACACAAGGTCTGTCTAGAGAGTATCCAGCCATATACATGCACATATACACAAGGTCTGTCTAGAGAGTATCCAGCCATATAGCATGCACATATACACAAGGTCTGTCTAGAGAGTATCCAGCCATATAGCATGCACATATACACAAGGTCTGTCTAGAGAGTATCCAGCCATATAACATGCACATATACACAAGGTCTGTCTAGAGAGTATCCAGCCATATAGCATGCACATATACACAAGGTCTGTCTAGAGAGTATCCAGCCATATAACATATACACAAGGTCTGTCTAGAGCCAGCCATATAACATGCACATATACACAAGGTCTGTCTAGAGAGTATCCAGCCATATAACATGCACATATACACAGGTCTGTCTAGAGAGTATCCAGCCATATAACATGCACATATACACAAGGTCTGTCTAGAGAGTATCCAGCCATATAACATGCACATATACACAAGGTCTGTCTAGAGAGTATCCAGCCATATAACATGCACATATACACAAGGTCTGTCTAGAGAGTATCCAGCCATATAACATGCACATATACACAAGGTCTGTCTAGAGAGTATCCAGCATATACATGCACATATACACAAGGTCTGTCTAGAGAGTATCCAGCCATATAACATGCACATATACACAAGGTCTGTCTAGAGAGTATCCAGCCATATAACATGCACATATACACAAGGTCTGTCTAGAGAGTATCCAGCCATATAACATGCACATATACACAAGGTCTGTCTAGAGAGTATCCAGCCATATAACAAGCATGCACATATACACAAGGTCTGTCTAGAGAGTATCCAGCCATATAACATGCACATATACACAAGGTCTGTCTAGAGAGTATCCAGCCATATAACATGCACATATACACAAGGTCTGTCTAGAGAGTATCCAGCCATATAACATGCACATATACACAAGGTCTGTCTAGAGAGTATCCAGCCATATAACATGCACATATACACAAGGTCTGTCTAGAGAGTATCCAGCCACATGCACATATACACAAGGTCTGTCTAGAGAGTATCCAGCCATATAACATGCACATATACACAAGGTCTGTCTAGAGAGTATCCAGCCATATAGCATGCACATATACACAAGGTCTGTCTAGAGAGTATCCAGCCATATAACATGCACATATACACAAGGTCTGTCTAGAGAGTATCCAGCCAAATAGCATGCACATATACACAAGGTCTGTCTAGAGAGTATCCAGCCATATAACATGCACATATACACAAGGTCTGTCTAGAGAGTATCCAGCCATATAGCATGCACATATACACAAGGTCTGTCTAGAGAGTATCCAGCCATATAACATGCACATATACACAAGGTCTGTCTAGAGAGTATCCAGCCATATAACATGCACATATACACAAGGTCTGTCTAGAGAGTATCCAGCCATATAGCATGCACATATACACAAGGTCTGTCTAGAGAGTATCCAGCCATATAACATGCACATATACACAAGGTCTGTCTAGAGAGTATCCAGCCATATAACATGCACATATACACAAGGTCTGTCTAGAGAGTATCCAGCCATATAACATGCACATATACACAAGGTCTGTCTAGAGAGTATCCAGCCATATAATGCACATATACACAAGGTCTGTCTAGAGAGTATCCAGCCATATAACATGCACATATACACAAGGTCTGTCTAGAGAGTATCCAGCCATATAACATGCACATATACACAAGGTCTGTCTAGAGAGTATCCAGCCATATAACATGCACATATACACAAGGTCTGTCTAGAGAGTATCCAGCCATATAACATGCACATATACACAAGGTCTGTCTAGAGAGTATCCAGCCATATAGCATGCACATATACACAAGGTCTGTCTAGAGAGTATCCAGCCATATAACATGCACATATACACAAGGTCTGTCTAGAGAGAGTATCCAGCCATATAACATGCACATATACACAAGGTCTGTCTAGAGAGTATCCAGCCATATATGCACATATACACAAGGTCTGTCTAGAGTATCCAGCCATATACATGCACATATACACAAGGTCTGTCTAGAGAGAGTATCCAGCCATATAACATGCACATATACACAAGTCTAGAGAGTATCCAGCCATATAACATGCACATATACACAAGGTCTGTCTAGAGAGTATCCAGCCATATAACATGCACATATACACAAGGTCTGTCTAGAGAGTATCCAGCCATATAACATGCACATATACACAAGGTCTGTCTAGAGAGTATCCAGCCATATAGCATGCACATATACACAAGGTCTGTCTAGAGAGTATCCAGCCATATAACATGCACATATACACAAGGTCTGTCTAGAGAGTATCCAGCCATATAACATGCACATATACACAAGGTCTGTCTAGAGAGTATCCAGCCATATAGCACATATACACAAGGTCTGTCTAGAGAGTATCCAGCCACATGCACATATACACAAGGTCTGTCTAGAGAGTGCATGCACATATACACAAGGTCTGTCTAGAGAGTATCCAGCCATATAGCATGCACATATACACAAGGTCTGTCTAGAGAGTATCCAGCCATATAACATGCACATATACACAAGGTCTGTCTAGAGAGTATCCAGCCATATAGCATGCACATATACACAAGGTCTGTCTAGAGAGTATCCAGCCATATAACATGCACATATACACAAGGTCTGTCTAGAGAGTATCCAGCCATATAACATGCACATATACACAAGGTCTGTCTAGAGAGTATCCAGCCATATAACATGCACATATACACAAGGTCTGTCTAGAGAGTATCCAGCCATATAACATGCACATATACACAAGGTCTGTCTAGAGAGTATCCAGCCATATAACATGCACATATACACAAGAGGTCTGTCTAGAGAGTATGCCAATATCCAGCCAATAACATGCACATATACACAAGATCTGTCTAGAGAGTATCCAGCCTATCAAGAAAAGAGATATTCCCAAGAGCATAAAATCAAACTGACTTGTCCAGGATTTGAACTCTGATTGCTAAATCAATTTTCTACAATGATTATCATTATGGTAAACGTGCATCACTATCAAAGAGTTAATTGTTCAAAGAATAATAAATTGCTTCTCTTAACATCCTTTTCCTGTCCTGTTGGTTGGGCTGTAGAATACACCAACTGCATCTCTGTAGAGCGAGGCTCCTCCCCCCTTCTGTTAACTGGGTGGGAACCCATAATGACTGAAGACAGAATTATGGTTGCTGAGCAGACAGAAACCCAGGTACTAAATGGTCCTGTAATATGTAACACCACTTTGGCCTTTACTTGGGCTAAACAAGCGCTTGGAGAGACCCGATTCAATCAATTGGATGGTTATGTCAAGCCCTGACAACTATATTGCTCTTATGGCAGACGCCCAAGACTTTTTATGATATGGGGGCTAGAAGGTAGTGGCTGAAGATTAACCACCAGTTTATTAATACTCCCAATTTATTAATACACATGAAATTAGTGAAATTTATTTCTACCAGTTTATAAAACCAAACCAAAAATATTTACCTGCAAACTAAATCATAATACAAAATCATATACACACAAACAAAATTTAGCATTCAATAGCCCACAATGGTTGATATGCCATTAAATAAATAACCAACCAACCAACATCTTTTTTTGAGCTGACCAAAAAAGTTTATTCTACTTTTGTTACGAAATGGCAATAGGAATGTTTAGTTTCAACTGACTCCAGTCAAAAAATTTGTTTTTGATTGTGATAACTCTCATATCAGTTCTCTGGGTCTTTTAAAAAATTTGTTAAATTGGTGTATTTTAATTCATTAAGAAGAAAAAATAACATTCTTAGCATAAAATCACTCACCTCCTTTTTGGCCCACCATCCTGAATATAGTGATACACAGCTGGAATAAAAGTTTATATTTAGTTATTGAATATAATACACACTTAAAAGTTTATTCCTAAGAGGCAGTAAAAATTATTCCATGAAAATTTTTAAATATCTTTGTTTATTAAACTTAACTTATTATTGTTTGGATCATCCTAAAAAAATTTTCAGAGTTGCATCTCTTGATTAATAAGGAGGGGGTTACCTCCTGTTCCAGTCCATTGAGGGAATAAGTCAGGAACTAGATAGAATCGGCCATATCAGTTTATATGCATTTTTTTGGTCCCAAAAATGTTTAATCTTTAGGTGACAGTTTTGGTAGAAGCAATTAGCTCTGCCCTGCAATAAATAAAACAATCATTTGTTAAACATACAAATCCATTTTTTCATTCAGTATTATCATTTCTTGTACATAAAAATGTAACAATTATTTATTTCAATTGTATCATACAACACTTTTGGGAGACTTAGTAAATGTATACCTATTGTAATAAGCATTTAAAAATTGTAAGCAAACATTCGTTTTTGAAAATCTGTACATTAAAATTCAACTCATCTCCAATAAAATGATATGACACTTGCTAACAAAATATGAAGTGAATTTGAGGGAAGACTTTGAGATGTTGAGAAATATGCAGAGCATCCTGAATCAACAGCAGCAGTTAGAAATATGAAAAATGTTCCAAATCACCAGCTGCAGATTTAAAGAAAGAAAGTCAGCCAATATGAATAGTGTCTTTCAATATATTTTGCCTGAATATATATATATGTACAAATATTATTCATCATCACTGATCCCATAACCTGGTTTGGTCAATGGGGCATTATCCATTTAGTGTGTTTTGAGCCAGAATAGCATGGTAGAGCACATCTCTCTCCAAATCTGGTTTGAATTCAAAGTTTTCCTTCTCCTAGACCAGTAGCCATACCAAAGTTAAAATGTCCAATCTGCCCTGCTATTTACTTATAGCTGAGGGAAGAATAATTGCATTGGCTTTCCCAGATATCAGAAGTGAAAACAACAAAACTAAGAAAATAATTCTCTTAACCATTCATTCTTTCTTATAAATGACAGTCTTACTCAGAAGTAAAATTCTGATATAATCAATGTTTATGCAAGTTTTTGGCCTATTTTTTCTATTGAATTCAATGAATTTAAATTCTGAGTTACATGAAACAATACCTCAAGATTATTATCCTCAATTTGATTTATCTCTGCTCTATGGCCAGCTCTATGTTAGTTGTTGTAAGGTTGAATTGTTGTTGTTGTAAGGTTGAATTCCTAAACAACCTTATCATAATGGAATCCAATTGGAAAAATATTATTATTGTGTACCCAGAAGTTCAGTCATACTAAAGAACTTTAATATTTTTTTGTGAATTTTCTTTGTAATAAGAGAAAAGATGACCTCATGAGGCTAAGTGGGCGCGAGAATCTGTCTCACTTACAGAATGAGTGGCAACAAAAAATATGGCTGTTTTGGCACTACAATTTAAATACGTGTCATTTCTAAGCAAAAGAGACATGGCGATAGTAAATCTGCACATATGCAAATTTTTCTCAGATTGCCGTATATAAAATGAGACACAACTGAGAAGGGGCAAGATGCTTTGAAGTGGTGGATGAGTCGTGTACACCTCAATGGCACTAGTGCAAATTAGTCGCAATATGATAAAGCCCTTTACCAGTGAGGATGATGTGGTGGCATGGCTGAAGAAGGTGAAGTTGATGGCGAGACTTCTGCCATTGTATTTGAAGGGGGACACATTTGCAATGTACCTGGAGATGCCAGAAAAGGACAAGCAGGACATAGATAAGATAGAACTGCGGCTGAAAGAAGCATTTACTGATAACACCTTTGCAGTATACAGGAAGCAGACTCGGGTCAGGTGGGAAGGCAAATGAGTGGATGTGTATGCCAACAAGATACAACGGTTGGTCGGATTGGCCAGGTTTGAGGGAGTTGGGTTGGAGAAGCTTGCAAAGCTGACTTTTGTCATAGGATTCCCTGATGATATCTCCACCGACCTTCAGCAAGCGCCAAACATTGAGGCCCTGACAACAGGAGACCTTATAGCAAGAGCCAGAGTGCCAACTACAAGGGACCAAAGCCATGATGTTAACAGCAGCAGCCATAAAAACGGACATAGCGGCATTCCAAACATAAACAGAAGGCTTGGACTGCACGGTGGAAGTGAGCCATGAATGATGCACCAGATCAGCTGCGCAATACAATTCTGGAGTACACGTGGAGTTAGAGTCGAGGATTGCTAACAGTTGGTTGATACTGTATCCAGAGGAGTGGCTTGGACCCCCAGGGTTTAATCCCACTGTTGGCTGTTGCACAACCCAACAAAAACAAATTATGGCCGGTGATGGATTACAGAGAGCTAAACTAACACGTGGATGCCTTTACTGCGAACGCAGACATGTATGCTGCCAGATTGCGGGAGTGGCGTCAGCATGGGGTTAATGTAGCCCTGCTTGACCTGAGGAGGGCTTATATGTAGATGTTCAATAGTCGCTGTAGGCGTTTCAAACTGTGATTATCAAAGGAACGAAATATTGCTTGACACACTTGTGGTTTAGCCTCAATGTGGCACCACTAATGATGAAAGTTATCGTCAAGACGGTGTTGACGCAAAAAGAATTGATGATGAGAGTCAAATCAGCCTACGTTAACAACATATATGTAAATGGGGACATAATGCCTGTAGATAAGGCCAAGATGAGACTGGAATCTTTCGGTTTGACCAACAAGGACCCAAAGCGTTTCAAGAAAGGGCTCTAGTGTTAGACCTTGAGGTTTTGGTGGAGCACGACTCCCTTCGATGGAAACGAGGGAGCGCCATTCCAGAACTCCACGTCGTAATGATACGGCGTACCATATTTTTGTAGGAAGCTGGTAGGACACTTTCCCATTTGCAGGTGGCTCCGTGCAGCAACCAGAGTGATGAAAAGACGAGCAAGCATAATCCCGAAGGGATGGGACGACATAGTGAATGACGTTCCTCTGAAGCAGATGATGGTTGAGGTCATGACCAAAGTGTGCAAAGATAACTCTGCCCGAGGTGACTGGTACATAGCTGGAGGAGAATTGAACATATGGGTAGATGCCACGCTAAAAGGCAGTGGCAGGCTGAGGTGGTGCATCTTTTCACAGACTGTGTGTGTGTGTACCACTGATTAACCAACAGCCTAACGGGGGAAAGCCAGAGTAAAGACCAAGGTCGCAACAGAAATATTAGTGTGAAGGAGATTGGCGATCTTGAAGTGGATTATTGAAGAATATAGCTTGAGGGTTGATGTCAACTTGATTCTGTCAGAGCAATATCTGGCGGATGAACTAAAAAGAGTAACGAAGAGGTGGCTTGACATGATGAAACAATGATCCGACTCCTCGCCACTGTCGTGTAACTGATCAACTGACACCTGAGCGTATCCGGGCCATATATTGCTGAACTGGACATCCTGACGTTCAGCGTACAATGTACTTTGTCCAAAGAGTGTGACCCCCAAGTACGAAAGCGCTTGTCAAGCTGACTATACAAGCTTGCAAAGAGTGCCAGATGATAGACCCTGTCCCAAAGAGGAAAGCTTGGAGTGGATGATAACTGGTTCCGGTGGGTATGGATATAACCCATTACAATGGCGGTCATTTTTGACATTAATGGATTGTGGTCCCACGCGCTTTACCACATGGCATCAACTGTCATACGACAATTAAAATCTGTCTTTTGTGAGCGCATTCCACCGCTCGAAATATTGATTGATAATGCCCCCTACCAATGCGCCTATATTCTACCGTTAAAAGAATTGCGACCAGAATGCAGTGCTCTATCCAAGAGGCTGTGTACTGGTACAATGTGACGTAACATCGTCTACTGCGCCAGTGAACGGTATTTACCAATATGAACAGGTAAAAGGATTAGATGTAACAACGTCATCCCCTGGATTAAGTAATCCATACCAAGTAGATCTTGTTTGGGTTAAAGCCCCGAACAGCCGATGCACCACTAGATTCGGCAATGGAAAAGTCAAGCATATATAGTCAGCCATCAAATTGTTGTGGTCAATGGAGTACCACGTCATGTAAAGGATCTTCATCGACATTATGAGTCAACTGCTTTGGAATCAGACGACTGGAATGGCACGTCAGCTGATAGTGAGTTGTTCGAGAGTGAGTCGGGGACTCTGTTGGTTTTTAGAACAGGGTCGGACAGTGTAGCGAGATTGAAAGGCAGAACCCATAGACTGCTGCCTTTGACGAGCCAACTACAGTTCGTCGTTCAAAGAGACAACGATTGGCGTGTGTAGGCAGGACAGCGGACGCTTACGTAAATTTAGCAACCGTCCCTGGCTGGATAAAATACCGGTGGCGAGCCCGTTGAACAAGAAAAATGAAATGTGACCTTAAAGTTCAAAACGAGCGCGAACGTGTTTTGCGCACAGAGTTCCGGAAGTAAAAAGAAAAATAGAAGCGTGAGCGTCCTTGGGGGTGCAATTTCCTCCACGTTTAACAAGCTATTTCGGCTCTAATAGAACCATGGCATCCAGACAGTTTGACATTAGACTCATTCCCGAATTCAGCGGAGCAGCGACAGATGTGCCGGTACTTGAATGGTTGGAAGATCTTGAGCTGACCCGTGAACTATGTGAGATAGACAAGGTAGAGCGTGTCCTGCCACTGCGATTGAAAAGGGCGGCTCGAGAGACATATCGACAGTTGTCGAAAGAGCAACGTGGTAACGTTGAAGACATTAAATGTGCCCTTGTAACAGCTTACGGAACAGATTCATTCGTATCCTTCGATCAATTTACCTTGCACCGCCTGCGTACAGGGGAGACTGTGGACGAGTTCTTAACAGATTTGTAGCTCGGGTCATATTAGAGGACACTAAAGACGATGAAAAACATCTAGTTGCCGCAGCACAACCGATGTAGGCCCCACCTGCACCGAGCAGTCGCGAAACAAGTCAAACTCAGTTCACCTGCTTCAAATTGTAGCGTTAGTTGTATTCGCCTGGTGGAGTTGTCTGCCCCTTTTAGTTCGTTGGTGCCCGCTAGGGCACCATAGTATTTAAGCGCCGGTTTCAAACACTTTCGCTCTCTTTTTCCTGTTTCAGCAACTACGAGCCACATGGGGTAGATTTTAGCTAACCCCTCTCGTTGGGGCTCCGCCCCCTTACATTACTGTAAGTTCTTTTACAGCATGGACTATCGCTAGTCTCATGTCTGTACTCTTTTATGTTATAATGTACCATTCATGAATGTGTCTTTATCTTTATTTGTGTACCCCTTTTTATATGTACTCTTTTACTATGTACGTTGTATCTACTGTTATCCATGTGCTGTGTATATTAAATGTTTTGTCCGTTAACCTTCGTCGGAGTTATTTGTATGCAAAGTATCTAATAACCTTGCACCATCCTTATAACTGGTGACATCCCGAAGTGATATGAACACTTACCCTTTTTGCCCAAGTCGACCATAAAAATAGTCGTAAAAGTACTCGGGACTTTCAACACGAACTTTTTTAAAAAAAAGAAAAATGGTGACCCCCTCAAAGAAATTATTTCTTTTTTCTCCGACTGATATGGACACATTTTTTTACAGCGCTGGATATCTTCCAAAAAAATTTAAAAAAAGATTCAACACCAAGAATTATCTTTTTTTACCGAGAGGAAATAGTTCAGCCATCAGCCAGGGACAGTTTGACACGTTTCCCCACCCTAGGGACACTGACAGCTTCAATTCAGCGATTACTACTAAGGATACGGACATGGCCACACCATGTGACCTGGATTCCAACCGCAAGGCAACTCAGCGAAAAATTTTTTTTTGCTACCCCTCAGAAAGTGAGATGTTCATCTAAAATGTCCATTTCAGAAATACGGTATTTGTGCCTCCCAGACTCAAAGTACCGACTTTAAAGATTTCAACTCGACCTAGGCGTCTAAGACATTTAACCAGGTCAGCATTGAAGAATGGAACGAAGAGACGTTGAATTTCAAGTGTTTTATCCACACCACACAGAGACATTTGCTCCATATTTTTCCTCAAACTTTTGAAAATTGTACACCTGTACAGAAAATTTTATGTGCTAAAAGTTGAACCTGAAATAATGTTCGTAAAAATCTTTTAACATTTTTTTCCAGGAGAAAAATTATTCCACAAGGATAAAAGCAGTCCTTATTTCAACCAGGGAATTTGGAAGAAAGATGATTTCTTTAAATTGTCAACAACCACAGGAACCTTTTCCCACTGGACTTATACATGAAAATTCTTCTGTTTGTATTTTAAATTACATTCCTGTTTTTTTTCATGCTTTTATTTTGTAGTTTGCGGGAATATGTATGTGCAAATTTTATTTCTCTGTTTTTGGAACTTTGAACTTTGAACATTCGAGACTCTGTTCTTTTCCTTAAAGGAATATATTTTTTGTTTGTCATGCTTGTCTATAAATTTTTTGCCCCGCTAAAAATTTAGGGTTGTAGCGTTAGTTGTATTCGCCTGGTGGAGTTGTCTGCCCCTTTTAGTTCGTTGGTGCCCGCTAAGGGCACCATAGTATTTAAGCGCCGGTTTCAAACACTTTCGCTCTCTTTTTCCTGTTTCAGCAACTACGAGCCACATGGGGTAGATTTTAGCTAACCCCTCTCGTTGGGGCTCCGCCCCCTTACATTACTGTAAGTTCTTTTACAGCATGGACTATCGCTAGTCTCATGTCTGTACTCTTTTATGTTATAATGTAACATTCATGAATGTGTCTTATAGAATATAATTCTATATTTTTAAATAGATACACGTATACATTTCTCTTCCCAAATTTAAGGAAAAGAAATTAAAATAAACATACAACACCATCCTTTTTCCAAACTTATGGAAAAGTAATTAAATCAAACACACGAACAAAAATCCTTGTCCAAAGATTTAAGGAAAAGTGATTAAACCAATTGTTTACACAAAAATCAGAATCGATTGGCTGGGTTAGCATTGTTCACTACTACGTCCGTGCGTTTGCGCCAAAAAAATTAATTACTTTCCGATCCTATCTCCTAATTATAAATAACGAAGAAGAAATCAACAAACAGACAGAACCCATTTCGCTATCAGAGAGGACAGGATTCATTCCGCTAGCAGACGACACAGACTTCACCTCACACTCAAACCGGACACAACCAAAAGATAAACAAACACATAGATCTCCTCTCTCTGGCCAAGAAGCAGGTGTTCGAACAAACGACTTCACTCCCTCGACACAATTACTACTACTACCAGTATTCTTACCACTTCGTTCTACCTACATCAAGAATCCGTTTCAACAGGTCAGATACACAAACTTATTTCTAATTTCTGTCCATACCAAAACGAACTTTTCCAAACTAAACATACGAACTTTTTACATTTTACATTACACATATCAACTACACTATTCTTTTCAAACATTTACATATTTGTTGATTACTTGCAAATTTATTCTCTGAATAAATTTATTTGTTATATTATAATTGTATGCATTTGTTTTATTATTTCTCCGTGTTTCCTGCCTAACTGTGTCATATATAATATTCGTCATTCCTAATATTACTGAACACGTTCTCATAATCCTCTACAAAATGGTGACCCTTGACGTTTAATTTGATACAGTTGTGTAGATGGAGAAATATACATATTAAGAAAATGCATACAATCAATCACACAGACCCTATTGAGACTAACATGAAACCAATAATGTCCAAAATGATAAACCCACCAAAAGAACCACCAGATAAAAGATCTCGATAAAAGAAAAAAGAAAAAGTAGCAAAAAAACAAAAAGAAAAAAATAGCAAAAAAAAAAAAAAAATTGCAAAAAACAAAAACGAAAAAAATAGCAAAAAACGAAAAGCAAAAAAACAAACAAAAATCGGAACACAAAAATAACGACACAAGAAGAAATTAAATGATTAGAAATATTCTACAAACCCACAAATGGAAATTCACAACAACTACTTTCTTCAGCACGACAATAACTCAATATTGAGAAACGTACAAAAAATTCCTTTCCCGTACGATCATAATTCAATATTGACGAACATTCAAAAACATCACAATTCATTTTTCCTCCGATACGACGACAAACATCCAATTTTTCTCAAGCCAGTTATGCGATATCTATCAAAAAAGGCACCTTCAACATTTACTCGGACAACGAAGCACCCTGTTTTCATGCATCCACAATTTCCTCACTTACGCTCTTCACTTGAAAACAGTTCAATTTTACACTCAGTTATATCCGACAATGGGATAATATAACCCAATTAAACGACGGATATACGCAGCATCAAAGGTTCAGACAACATTGTGACAGATTTTCCACAATACAATACATAGAAACCTTTATTTCAACCTCATCACCGAAAAACGTGAAAAAGATGCCACATTCGATAGAACAGAAAAGCGAAACACTTTTGAAGCATTGAAGATATGCACTGTCACATTCGGGACACTCACAACTGCATTCAAATACGAACTGTGCCCAGTCCATACAGGTGGGGTATGAGACAAATAAACCCACGGGGTCGGGCCGACCGGATACTGTCCGGCTTCCCAGCGCTGGGCATGCACACTTGGTCTCGCTGCAGCGGTCACCACCTCGGTGGTTCGATCAAACCGACCCAGGTTGCCTCCAGTTGCTAAAGAACAAGTCCAGTTTGGTGAGCCTTCGGGCAAGATTCCATTCCTGGCAAAACCCTTCGCTCCCTCTCTTCTCTCTTCGGCCACTTCTCGGCCTCGGCTTGGCATCGCATCCACATCTCAGCCCCCGGTCTTCACCTCCAAATCCCTGCCTCCAGCTAGCTGCCACTCCTCCAGTCTTCGCCCGCCGGTGTTTCCAGTTCCGACGACCTATCCTGCCCTTCCAGTGCGACCCCGCTCGACCAGCTCCTGCGCCAGCCTCTTCTTCTACAACGGTCCTTTTCAGGACCACCTTAGTTCACTTCTCTTCTCCTCTGGCCACCTTCGGCTCCGGTTCGATCCTGCACCTAGGCCCTGCCTAGGTCCCTCGGTACCCGCTCGTAGCTACCTCGGTCCCGGCTCTCTCGTTTCGGCTTCGTCTCGGTCCACGCTCCCCGTCCGTCTCATCGCCGACCGCGCACGGTATCACCGACCCGCTGGTGAACCGCGCACACACGTTCCTACGGTATCCCAACGTACCCGCAAACCGTACACGTTCCGACCGACCGTCGACCCGTTCGCCGCCATCGCCCGGCTACGCCTTGGCTCCGCTTCTCGACCCTCACCGCCGACGATTCCTGCAGTATCTGAGCTTACCGACCGACCCGACCGCCTCGGCTCGACTACGCCTTGGTATCCCGTTTCTCGCCCCTAGCTGCCGACGCATCCTGTAGTATCCCACGTACTGGCAAACTGCACACGTCCCAGCTAACCGACGACCGGACCTGCCTCGACTCAGCCCCGCCAGGTTTCTACTTCTCGCACCTTGCTACCGACGACCCTGACTACCGCCGATCCAGCTTCGATCCAACCAGCTTCGATTCAACCAGCTTCTCATTCGACTTTTCCTTCAGCGACCAGCTACTACCTTCGTCAACCAGCATTACTTCACATTGGTTCATCGACACATATCCAGCCTCCGGAAGACCCATCACGTTCAGCCATGATCTACATCGACCTTCGACCCGCAGTGCCCATCGCGCACATTCCCGATCGTCTGCACAACCGATCATCTGATGCAACCGACACCTTCCCAACCTGAGATATCAACGACCTGACCAATATCCTTCAGCTTTCAACCTTCATCTTCTGTACTTCGGTAAATAAAGATTCCGTTTCTTGCTAACCAAATCTCCTCGTTTGTCCTCCTTCTGTCTGGTTTGTGTCATTCAATCCCTTTTAAACAAAAGTCCGCGGAGTCGATGCCCTTATCGGCTACCGCGACAGACTAAAACAAAGTGGAACAATTTGTTACACGCTTTTTAACTAACCAGAACTTTTTTGAACAATCATTAAATAATTATTGTGTGTATTCAAATTATTATCAAGATTTAAATATAATTATTGCAACTCCAAAATGTTATAAAGCAATTTATCTCAAAATTCTAAGAGAATTTGTGAAACCTATTTTTAATTAAATTTAACAAGAGTTGCCTACCTTTAACTGTAAATTTTATTTTGACTTCATTAATATGGAGGTGAGTGTTAAGTTTTTTATAAGATTATATTTCTATTATTAAAAATATTTGATGTGACATCAGCAGGAGCTCAAAACTCCGCCCACTTCCGCCCAAGGTTTGTTCCCGCCTTTTTTTAACCCTTGTAAGAAATTAAATCAGTTCGTAATAAATCATTGTTGAATTTACCTCGTGTGTTAACCTCTGCTGACCTATCCTTATTCTACCCTGTGTGACCAGCTCCTCACTTATACTTGATTTACCTATTGTAAATTCTATTATTTCACGCACTATGAATTTCCACCATGCACTCCTCTGCTACTTACCAAACCTCAACAGGAAAAAATGATACATCTGTTTGAGAATATATATATATATATATATATATATATATATATATATATATATATATTAAGACAATTTAAAAAAACATAAAACAAAACCCCTTTTGTCAAAAAAATTGAATGTTATTCTAAAAAACAAAAACGCTTTACCAAAAATTGTCTGTCGTGGTAAAAGCAAATGTTTGAATCCTTTTTGTTTAAAACATACACGAACTGTTGAAAAAAAAATTGACAAATTTGTTTATTCAACACTGAATTAAAAACAAAAAAAGCGAAATTGAAAACTGCCGGTCAAAAACAAAATACGGCTTAAAAATTTGAGGAAAAAAAAGGGAATTGAAACTAACAACCCCTTTGTGCTAAAAAAAAATGTTGACAAAATTTAACGGACTGTTCTCAACTAATATAGATATTTTTTTTAAATTCTCAAGTTTGAACAAAAAGCTAACCCAAAATATTCAGAATGGCTGAATTCAAAAATGTAAAAGGAGTAAGCACTCTGCTGGCCACTAGGGACATCTTCAAAAGAATAATAATTCGAGTCTTAAACTACCTACAGTCCGGAGAAAATTTATCGGAATCTCTCTGTCAGGTAGAAAAAGAACGTATTAATGCTTGGTTGAAAGAACTCGAAAGTCTTTACACCAAAATTTGTGAAGCCTGTGGAAAGGCAGGCATATACCTAGCAACAAGCGGCTACTTAGCAGACGAAGAAGAGCTCAACCGACAGCTCGACACCTGCGGGATATCCCATTCACAGACTAGTGACTCGCATTCTAGCAGTTCGACTGGGGCTAGGGAGGCAAACCCGTCTATTCTTAATATGCCAGCCTACGTTTCTGCCCCACGCCTCCAATGTTCAAAATTCAGTGGAAGAGAGCCTGATAAGTTTGAATTTAAACATTTTCTAGCACAATTCTACAACTGCGTCTCGTCAGTGCGTTCGGATAAGGCCAAGTCGTCTCTTTTTAAAAAGCTATTTGACGGGTTATGCGGCACAGTTGATTTCACATTTAACTTTGGAGGAGGCTAACTATGAAGTCGCGATAGAGTTATTGACGGAGGAATTTCTGGACGTACCTTTAATTGTGGACGAGATATTTAAACAGTTGTTAGATGCTTCTCCCAAATACGATGGGAATTAGTGCATAAAGTTGGCACTAATTACCCAACATTAAAGAACATTTTTGAAAATTACAATGAGAACATTAAAACCCTCGTGAAAACCACCAAAAAGAATTTTAACCCCGAAAGGAATAAATTCTATTCAAGCGAGGGAAAAAATAGATATCCCAAGGCAGAGAGTAAAAACGCCTCTGCACTGGAAAATTTCAACACGAGGGCTGACAGACTTCCCAGTTACTCCAAACTCTGCACCACAGAGGGTCACCCTATGAGTCGCTGCTCGACATACGCTAATGCCCAGACAAGAAAAGCGAGGTGTAGGGAGTTAAGCATATGCACCCTATGTACTAGCGCTGGACATAAAACTAAAGACTGTTTAGGGAACCGGAACATGTTGTCCTTTGAATGTTCGCAATGCAACTCAAAAGGACACGTCAGACCACTTTGTGATGAGGCGGAGAAGAAGTCCGCATTGTCCACTAACCTGTGCATCAGCACCCGCACCCTTAACCAACCTTTCATCCTACCTATATTATCCATTTCAGTGTCTATGGGCAAACACAAGCTCAAACTCAACTGTTTGTTTGACACTGGCAGCCAGAGATAATATTTTTCTAAGCGGGTGACTGAAAAATTAAAATGCAAAAAGCATTCCCTCACCCCAGTGGAATATGAAGTAAACACCTTGTTGGATAGTGTACAAACGGAAATAGGAATTTCCGTTTAAATCAAACAAAGCAAAGAAAAGACGACAAAAATGACAAAGGACTTTTTTCCCGGTAAAGCGAACAAAAGAAGGATGGATAACAATAAGTTCGGAAATAGTTATCAGATTAAAAGATAAAGATGCGTAGGCGGTCGTCAATACAAAAGCCAGAGGGTCGAGCCGACAAGGAGTCAGTCGTGAGACAGTCAGACAGGAGACGGCGAACAGAGCACAAGGAGCGACCGTCGACACGGGCCATCGCTACCAGCGGGCAGTGAGGTTCGTCCACCCCTTTACTTCAACATGGCCAGACCATCCCAGCAGCAATAGTAGTCATTGTCAACCCTCGGTCAAGTCATTGTCACCGCCGCCCACCACGTACAGCCGAGAAGAGAAATAGTCAACTCCTACTAATGTCATGTGTTGTAGATTTCATTAAACGACAACTACATATATCGTCTAGGGTTAGTGACGATACTCGCTACGTATGCAGATACACGAAGTAGGGCCGTGAATTTGAAACCAGTACTAACGTACATGATTTAGTAGCGTGAGTTTGAAGCCGCCATATAACATATAGATATTCAGTGCCGGTAAAGAAGGCGCTACGTAACAACCTTCCTGGGCACGGGGAAGAAGAGATTGGAGGAGGTTGTGCTGGGGATTCAGGTGGATAAGCACCGAACCTTACCCTTACCAGTTCTGTTGGACGAGGACTTCGACATCAACCTAAAAATTGATAATTTTGGAGAGGTAAAAAAGAACTTGACCAATTTGAACCTCAAATTAGTCTTCACGGATGATGGCAGTGACCAAGTAAGGAGTCGATATAATCCAGTTCATGGATATGAAAGTCATGAAATGCATGAATGGAACTGCCTGGGAATTTCCTACAGGCATCACTTCCCTGGGCAACAGTCATCATTTCCTCTACAAGGAACAGATCACCCGGGCGAGAGCTAAAAGGAGCGCTCCGAACAACAGTTACCACACCATCATTACACGTTATTCTTCCTGTTCTGAAGAACATGTAAATTTTGTATTGAACCCTAAAAAAAGTTATCCGGATCCTTTCCAGAATTTTTTGATGAAAGCTCAGTTGAACCTGGAGAAAATGTTCGATGTCGATTCATTCGGTTCATGTACTAACGAGAATGAATTAGTCAGTGAGTACGGCAAATCCTAAATAAAAATTTAAAGAATCAATCTATTTTAAAATAGTGCCTACTATGTAGATCTTCCTTGGTATGAAGATAAAATCAACACGGTCCTTCCAACTACCAAGTGGCACTCAAGGTACTTGATAAAACAAGAAGACCTGCAAAGCAAAAATTAAACAGGGGATACAACGAAGCCTTCTACCAACAAGAAAGTGAGGAATTATCGAAAAGTTGAGGTATCACCTGATAAGTTTCGGAATACATATGGATCCCTCACAGGCCAGTTATCAAAATGGATGACAGTCCACCACAAAAATAAGACCGATGTTCAACTGCTCCCTGAAAACAAGAGGTAGTTGTTCCCTTAATGAGGCATCATATCCAGGTATCAACCTGATAAACGATATGCTGGAGCTGCTGTTATTGTTCAGGACTAACAAATATGTCTTGTTAGCAGACATCAGAAAGGCCTTCCGATGATTAAATTAAACTCTGAAAAGATAAGAACCGATTTTGCTTTTTCCTAAAGAAGGAGATAAAAATATTTGCTTTCGATACAGCACCCTAATATTTGGGTTCAACGCCAGCCCTTTCATACTCCTGTATGTATTGAGGCACCATGCTCAGCAGTTCCCGGATGATCCATGTACGCAAATGCTGAAAAAACAATTTTTACATGGACAATTTATGTAAACTGGCAATTCCCCAGAGGAATTGCATCATCTATACAAAGAAGCAGTAAATCGCTTATGGAAAGGTGGCTTCGATCTAAGATCATGCAACTCAAATTGTGAGCAACTAAAGAAACAGATGGAGAAGGACAACGCAATTGTCCAACATGCCAGCGACCTGGAAAAAGTCCTAGGTTATAAGTTAAACCCAAAAATGGACACCTTAACAATTTCGAACATGGAGGTGACCAAAATGTGAAAACTAAAAGAGGTGTGTTGTCCCAAACAGCGAGTTTTTGACCCTATCTCTTTGCATCCCCGTGACGGTTAGAGCAAAGATATTACTGAGAGAGTTATAGTCTCAGAAACTGGGCTGGGATGATGTCATACCAGCTCAATTACAAACAACTTTGGACAGCTTTGGCAGGAGATCTAGCAGGCCTGAGTGATCTAAAATTCCCAAGACAGGCTATCGATCAGGTCAGCTCATTAAACTTGTGCATTTTTTGTGATGCATCACCAAATGCATACGGATTTGTGGTTTACGGATTACTGAATAGTAGCTCGCATTTCATATTTGAAAAAATCAAGGTGGCACCTATGATCAAAAAAACATTACCCAACTTGGAACTATTATCGGCATACTTAGCAGTAAAAACTTTGCCGACCTTACTAAAATCATATGCACAGATGAAAATTAAGCCTATTTACATAGTGGTTGGATGCCCAAGTTGTTCTGTCATGGTTACTGTCGGAAAATATTAAAACAAAAAGCCAATACACCAGAAACAGGTAAAAGATCCACAAAATGATAAGTGAAATCAAACACGACTATTCAGTGGAAGTACATTTCAAGTATGTGTCTACTGCGGAAAATCCTGCTGATCTTTTGTCCCGAGGAATTTCCCTACAAAAATTCCACAGACTTTGCAATATTGGACACATATGGTCCAAAGTGGATTGCGAAATCCCAATAAACTGGCCTAATCGCACCTGGACTGCTTGAGTCCTGAAAACAAGGACTTAGTAAAATCAAACATATTGCACAACACAGCTTCCGATGCAAGGGTAGAACCCATCATACCCTTCAACCGATTTTCCGAATTGACAAAACTGATAAAAGCTACAGCATTTGTTTTCAGATTCATGCACAGGGCCAGGGCGCCTGAATGCTTCAGATCCTGATCACTGTGCAAGGATTCATCTTTTTAAAATAATGCAACAGCAAACATTTCAAAAGGAAATCACTTACCTAAAGGACCCCAAAGACACTCCTCCTGCCTTGTCAAGAATTTTAACTATTCTTAGATGCGACGGAATACTAAGAATGGATGGCAGGATAGCTCAAACCTCAATGTATGAGTACGACAAATATATCCAATTCTTCTAGCCAAGCACCACCCCTTAACAGAATTAGAGATCACCAATTGTCATAAAAAATGCAAACATCTAGGATCATGCCACTCTGACAAAGCTATGGCTTACAGGATTTTGGGTGCCCCGCTAGGCAAGGAGTGAAGAAAGTAATCTCAAAATGCTTCACATGTAAAAAGTTCAATAACCTAGCATTCAAATACCCAAAAATAACAAATTTACCAAAGCACAGAGTCAATTTCATCAAGCCATTTAAACAAACAAGGATTGATTACACTGGACATGTGTGGGTGAAGCAAGAGAGAACTCCCCAAAAATGTATATACTGATTTTACTTGCCTATGTAAGAAGATCCTGGCACGGTACCCAAATATGACAGTCCTATACTGTCGTACCAAATATCACACCGTATTGGTGCCCCGGGGATAGTATGCTGTGTAAGTATGAATTATGACAAGCACTACTGGATGAGCCTCGGTCAGCTCTCTTTCAATACCCTCTGTAGAACGGATATGCAACTCAGTCGGAGTGTCTTTGTGACGGGTTGAGAAATTAGTAGAATAAAACTGCAGTGTTTGCTGGCAACTCTAAAAAAATCAGTTAACAACACCATCAACAATAACAACTGTTTTTATTCATATATATGATAAGTAGGAAATAAATATAGAATATGTTTTGCACATTTGTTTGGAAATAAAAACACGATGGCTTCGTTTGGCGTTTTGTTTTATGCGAAATTCTGGAATCAATTTTAGTAGCAAAAGTCAAGTTTTCTAGTTGCAACCCTTCTTAATAAGAAATTCCCGTAACAAAATTCAGTGAACAATTTCGTTTTTCGATCCAAACGACCATCCCCGGGGCCCGACTTTGTTTCGTGTGTCTGCCTGTGTGTCTCTACGCGTCAATCTCTACTTCCTGACTGTCTGCTCGCCTTTTTTAAAAAAACGAGAACTATTTTGATATAAACAATTGTATCTATCTCTGTGTCATCGGACTGAGGAAATAAGTGTGAACCCCAAGGTCACGCGTTTGATCTGACAGTCATGTCAAATCTTTTAATATTAACACTGCAATCTTTCCTGTATATATAAACAATATGCAAAACCCAAAATGTACTTGATATCTTTGATTTTGCATTTTGCACCTAATCAAACCCAATGACACTAATACAAAAAAGTATTCTACACTTTTCTTTTTCGTTAAAATTAGTTGACGCCAACAAAAGAAGCCATCTTGTTACACCTAAATGTAAGGGCAATACACATAGAACTTGTGGAAGATATGTCCACAGCTGCATTTGTCCAAGCATTAGTCAGGTTTTCAAATATTTATGGCGCACCCTCCTACATCTACAGCGACAATGCCAGATCATTTAATGCAGCCCTGGGGGAGATATTGCGGAACACCATGTACATTCTACAGACTTCGAAAATAAAATTTAGCAGCTACCAAATCAAGCACATCAAAATCCCTTATATTCTCCTTGGGTAGGAAGTACATGGGAGCGCTTGATCCGAATTGTAAAGTCATGTCTGTACAAAAGCATAGGTCGCTCCAAAATAAAATATTTTGACCTTCCACATTACTTACAGATGTCCAGAATGCTATAAACTCCAGACCCCTCAAATATCGATGTTCATCCGTAGTGACTTACAAATGATCACTCCAAATTGTTTTTTGCATCCAAATGCCAATAGCAGACTTGTGGTGCGATCCAACACTCAAATATGGGAGAACTAACCCCGCCCAGCAAGGGCTGACCTTATTAAGACCTTGGAGCTGCGAGAAAAAATATTAGAAAAGTTCCGAGAAATGTGGTATGAAGAATATCTGCTTGGCCTTAGAGAAAATTGCAAAGATCTACATAAGATGAAATTCTTTAACAAAATTAAATTAGATGATGTAATCCTCATAAAAAATCCCTTGAAGCCTAGACCTTATATTAAGAATTCTGGGTATGGGGTTATCGTCCCTTGTCTGCGAGCCTCTGTTTCAAACCAACCAATCATGAGCCAGCATACTTTGGCACCAAATCCAAAGTGCAGACTCATTCCACTCTTCTGACCAGCAACGAAAGGGATCGGACCACACAAAAGGTCGCTCCTACTAACTAAACAGAAACCGGAGTCGGACGCAAACAGAAGTCCAAATATATCCGAAATATAAACAGAAGGCCGTAGCAAGGGGCTCCGTTAATACCCCATATCCCAGGAAAAACAGCTAAGTGACATTTATATAAATATTATATATACATATTGTATACATATATATACATATTATATATTTGACCGCAAACGAGAATAAAGTTTGCAGTTTTATATCCAATACATGTCTTTATTCATATCTTGTCGTTCGTTTTACTTCTTTAACTCTTAACTCGTCTGCCACATTCGTAACTCCGTACAAACCTCGGAGTACTGCCGCTGGTGTTACTTGTCTTACATTTTGCAAACTTTAAGTTTAAGTCTAATATTTACTAAATATAGGACTTTGGAGTTGTAAAAATGTAAAATTAAGCGAAAACAGGATAGATTAAGAACAACTTCACTGCTGAGTTTTTCGTTCGTAACAATTTGGAAAAGAAAATAAACATTTCCTAACCTGTTGAATGAAATAAATATTCAAAAAAGAATTCTTACACAAAATACCTCGTTCGTAACAATTTGGAAAAGAAAAAACAAACATTTCCTAACTTGTTGAATGAAATACAAATTATTAATATAAATAAAATAAAATAAAATAAAGCTGCCATTTACGAATTAAAACAATATTGGCAACTTCTTTCAAAAACAAGCATTAATATATGCCCCTTGAATTAAAAAACAAAAAAACAAACGAAGACATCTTTTTCGTAAATGGGAGACAAGAAGAATAAAAGCTTCATACCCACAGAAAGAGACATTATTCATCTCTTAGCAAGGTGAAAATTAGAAAAAGCGAAAAATTCCTTAACTTGTGGGATGTTCTAAACTTATTAAAAAAAGAAATTCATTCGTAACTTTGTTGAATGAACAACTATTGGAAAAAAAACGGAAAAAATTCCTCATTTGCTGAATGAACAGCTATTTAAAAAAAAAAATTATTATTAAAATTAACGAAGCCTAAAAATTTTCAGGCTACGAGAAATAAACAAAAATATTTTCAGTTGTCACCTTTCTACCAAAAGAGGAAGTCTAAGAAACACTAAAATTTCAGCTTTCCTCACCCCCCTCGCATCCACTGCTGCTGACTACACTGATAGAAGGGTTAACACCCTCCCTTACCCCTTGCAACTACGACCACTGCTGCTAAGATTTTTGCCTCCGGCTAAGAAGGGTCAACACCTCCCTCGCCCCTTGTAACCAATTCATGAAGGTTTACTACAAAATTGTAGTTGACAGGGCTAGCGAGAAGGAAATAATTAAATAAATAAATAAAAGGACGAATTAGAGTGAAGACGACTAACTTCACAGGATTTAAAGAGATCGCTCCTCTCTTTAGAAGCTAGAAATTCTCTGAAGAACGATATCTTTTATCATAGAAATGTTGGAACAAAGTACTGGCTTGAAGAAAGGGCCTTTATGGAAGAAGAGGAGATAATAAAAAAGAAAACAAAAAGAAGTGAATTTCTTTAATGACGGAATCAAGAATTTTGCAGCAGGGAAAAGCTAGATTTGGCGAATGTGGATTCCTAAAGGAACTACAAAATGAGTTCTACTTTAGGACTTACAGACTCTCTGACCTGGAAGAAGTCTTTACAGAAAGTGTGGTAACTGAGAAAGCTGTGGTCGATGCAGAGAAATTTCCAGACACAGAACTAGACGTCAAGGGAAACTCAGAGAAAACCGCAATGGACACAGAAAAATTTCCAGGCAGAGGAATTAGAAGTCCCAGAAATAAAGAAAAAACAGAAATATTTCTAGACAGAGTAGAAGTCCCAGGAATTACAGAGAAAACTGTCGACACAGAAAGATTCCCAGATGGAAAACTGGTCGCAGTCAGAAGAAATCCTAAGATGGTCGCAGTAGAACCTACTGCTTTCTCCGTTGAGGAAAGACTCAATGGTATGTTGTGAAACTTCCTTGGAGTGAGGACAATATCATGTCTGCATCCTCCAATTACTTTGTAGTTCCAGAATTGTCTGATAGAACTAAGCTATCCAAAAGAAACCAAGCAAGGAGACTCTACGTAAAGTAAAAGGAAGAAGCAGAGCTAAAACTAAAAAGGAGAAATTAATATATATTCTCCACAAGCAAAATAAGATAAAAGGCCAAATGTGTAAAAGAAAGAAAAAAGAAATATGGACTTCCAATTCACTACGAAAGGCTACATCCTTAAATGCAGGATCAATTAAAAATGGCAACCTCCAACATGGATGAAATAAATAGTCCTGGGCATGGCTTTAAACTACACCTATTTATTGACCTTACCATAGGGTCTAATACACACAAGAATAATGTGTCATGGAGCAGAATGACCCCTGAAATTAAATTGAACTTCAAGGACTCCATTATAGATTTCTTTTTAAAGGGAGAACAGGATCATTATTAACTAAAATAAATTACTCCTGGACTACACACACACAAAACAAATTTGTGTCTGAGATAGCAAAGCTCGAAAGATCACACTTCCATTGTGGACCACAGAATAGGTCCATTACATACAAAACAATTAGATCTGAGATAGCCAAGTCTCGTAAGATCACACTTCCATTGTGGACACAGAATAGGCCCATTACATACAAAACAATTAGATCTGAGATAGCAAAGTCTCGAAAGACACACTTCCATTGTGGACCACAGAATAGGTCCATTACATACAAAACAATTGCATCTGAAATCTCGAAATCTCCACCATTTTTATACTTTTACATACCCTTAATAAATGGGTTCATTATAATTACAAAATATATTAAAAACAATTAGTATGGCTACAATAATGCCCGAAATATCTGAGTCTCGAACTCGTAGATATTTCTATTAAAAAATACATTCTTACATACAGAACCATTTTATACATTTATATACCCCTAATAAATGGGTCCATTACAATAACAGAATATTTTCAAACAATTCTTAGTATGGCCAGAATAATGCCGAAATATCAGGCAGTCGAGCCCGAAATATTTCTTAAACAAATTACACATGCATGCAAAATACAATAATTGCATTATTGCATTTTTTCCTTTGTCGGGAGACTATTAAGAATTCTGGGTATGGGTTATCGTCCCTTGTCTGCGAGCCTCTGTTCAAACCAACCAATCATGAGCCAGCATACTTTGGCACCAAATCCAAAGTGCAGACTCATTCCACCTCTTCTGCACCAGCAACGAAAGGGATCGGACCACACAAAAGGTCGCTCCAACTATACTACAACAGAACCGGAGTCGGACGCAACAAGAAGTCCAAATATATCCGAAATATAAACAGAAGGCCGTAGCAACGACGACTTGGAACCCCCGACACGTTGTAAGCAGGAGCGACAAACGCACCCCTAAAACAAATTCTTCGGTGCCAACCAGTTACGAGGAACAGAACTATCAAGGATAACAACTAAGTTCCGCAGGCATTTTTATCCGCAATCTACACTTTAACCCCCTTGATACATTCAATTCTCCTAGAAATACTTTTACAACCAAACTCATTGAACCTCTATGAACATTCCATAAAACTCGTTTGGTGTTTTATTCTATGATATTTGTTTGTGTTTTTCACGTATAGTAAACTTACTAACTTTTTAAACAAAACTCAACACAATGAAAGAATCAACGAGATCGTATTAAAATAACAATCTGTATTAAAATAGTATTAGACATGTATAATAGCATCGGGCATAGTCCTTTCTTTTATTATTGTGGTATTAATAGTTCATTATTTATTCTTGTTTTCTTTGCTGATACTGGAGCTGATTTGTTGCGTGACCACTCGTCTGTTTTCTTGAATACTGAAAAATTCCCGCTTTCCTTTTTGCGCTTGATTTTGAATTCAACGTTTGTTGTTTTCCGTTACTGCATATTTTAGGATTCTTACTCCCCCCTTTTAATATAATCGGTAACTGCCATTTATTAACCATTACACATTCATTTATTTTCCTTCAATGGATATTTATCGATTACACACCAATCTATCAGATTAAGAAAAAAAATTCTTAAAGTTCTTACTTTTTGAGTTTTCAGGGGTGCTCATTTCCCGTACGGGAAATTTTTTTTAGTGGTTCCGATATGGGGATCGATTTACGATAAACTTATACGGGAGCACTCCTTGAAAACACGAAAAATAAAGAACTTTTTAGAATTTCTTACAATATGATAGATTTGTGTTGCAATCGATAATAATTCATTGAAGGAAAAAATTAAAAAATCTAAAACAATTGTTTAGAGTGGAGGGTTACGCCCAGAAAATGACAAGTTTGGAAGTGCAATTTTTTTTAGTAAAAAAAAAATGTTAATTTAAAGAAAAAAAGTGAGAAAACATCAATTTGAATGTGAATTTTAATTAAAATAATAAATTGAATTAAAAATGTAATAATGAATGAACCTACCTTTTTTAGATATTTAATTCTTTCGGTAAACTTACACTACAGACAGAAAGATTAACTCTCTTGTAACCTAAAGGGTAATTTCACATTTTAGTATATTGCTCCCATACAATTAATTTTCGAAACATTATGTGATTATATTGAAAATCAATTTAATTGTTTTAAAATATGCGAATCTTGATATTAGGTTTAAAATGTTATATTTTTAGTTTCAAAAATAAATATCTATTTTAATGCAAACCTTATTTATACTCATAAAGTAATAAGTTTTGAAGAAAAACTCTATTAGAAATTTAGCCCCCCCCCTCTTTAAGCAGAAATATATCGATGAATATTTTTTTTAATAAGATAATAAGCCAATTAAATAATTATGGAAATGAGTAAAAAAAAATCTCCAAAAAATTTTTTTAATCTTTTTTTCTACATTTTATTTTTCGATTATCGGTACTTATTTTCTCATAGAACAGCAACCGTAAAAATTTTTTTTTGTTTCTTTTCATAACTTCGGTCTTTTATCTCTTTATTTACTGTAATTAGTACAATATAAGACCAACTCAAAACAATTTTACGCTCCAGCATAAGGTCAAAATTAAGTGACCTGAAAAAAAAAAGAAAGTTTTGAAATAAAATAAATAATGGATTATAAAGATCATTCTTATAAATAAACTCTAAAAATTTCATTAAAATCCGATATTTCCCTGATTTTTGGTAAATTATTTCGGGGGGGGGGGGCTAAAGTCATTTTGTCAAAAACGCATTTTAAGCTCAGTTTGCCAGTCCCTATATAAATACAATTGCATTTATTAGTTATGGTATACCCTTTTTTATCGTCTCTGCTAAGATTTTAAAAACGAATTAAACATAATTAATTTATTATTTAAGGTCAAATTTTGTCTAAATCGATAAGTAGTAAATAACCATCATTAAAAAGAAAAATATCATTACATATGCAATTTATTTTTTAATACAATATTACATTAAAAATCATCTAAATTTTAGGAAAAGTTAACCTCGAATTTATTTTGATTATTCTGTTTCAATAATGTTTTAAAAATAGTTTTAAAATACTTATAAACATTTCTTTGTAGAAATAAGTAAGGCGTACTTTAAAAACACATTTATTAAATATACTGAAATTTTACTCACTCGTTTTAACTTTTAACCAAGTAAAATCCGTTTTTTGCATGTAAAAAAATAAAAAATATATTAGTTTTTGTTTGAAATGGAAATGGGTTTGTTTACGTCCGTTATTTATTGGTGTTGCGTAAGTGTCATAATATTTTTTGTCTTGTTTGATTGACGTAAAATCCGTTTTTTTTATAAAATGAATTTTTGGTAAATTATTTTCTGTAGGGAATAATTTACCAAAAATCAGGGAATTATCGGATTTTTATTAATTTTCAGTGTTGTTTAATCAATTAGCGAACTTTATAATGCATTATTTTATTTCAATACTTTCTCATTCTTTTCAGGTCACTTAATTTTGATGCCCCCACCACTTTGAGGTGTTAAAATATCTGCAAGTTGGTCAGTGTTCGATATTAATTACAATATAAATAAAACTTTAATAAAAAGTTTTAATTTATACTGTAATTAAATATATATATATAATATATAAAAAACCCGGAATTGTGAATAGAAAAAAAGAATTATGGGGAATATTTTATGAGAAAATAATTTAACTCTTTAATTTATCTAAGGGAGGTAATTCATATTTTTATTCCTGGTGGCTTCCATAAAATTAATTTTCGAACATTCTGTGATTATATTGAAAATAAATTTAATTGTTTTAAAATATGATAAACCTTATTTTAAGTTTAAAATGTTATATTTTTAGAATCTAGAAATAAATATCTATTTAATGCAAACCTTATTTTTTCCGCAAAAAGTCTACTTTTTGAAAAAAAGCTCGATTTTAAGCAGAAAAAATATCGATGTATAATTTTTTTATTTTATAAGATAATAGCTAGGCATGTGCAAACCAGTCGGCATTTTGAAAGTTTGTTTACTTGTAAAAAATATCTTAAAATGTCAATAAAAATTGGAAAATTAACTTTTTACTGTTTTCTTTTACGTTTAATATAAAGAACAATTCCAAGTTTATGGGTTATAAAAAAGAAAAAACACATTTCTCTCACATAAAACCTAAATTTTTGCATTTTAAAGTAAATCGGCTCAAGTCCGCGCAAGAACGCGCAAGAACGCGCATTTGTTGACAAGTTATCCGATCTTGACGTGTGCACTTTTTCTTCATATGGATGGGCAGATGAATAAAAAAAATTTTCTGAAGCAAAAAACAAATTACTAATTTAGCATTTCCTTGATGCCTCACAATTTAACTCTTAATATTATTGAGTCTACTTCTTCGGCAAAACTTTTTTTTTTTGTAAAATACAATACACAAAATAAAGAAACAAAAAAATAAAATAAAAAGTTTATTTACCTTCAGAATTTTGACTGAACAGTAATATCTGCTTTCTGTATATACACGGGAGAATTATTTGTTTTCAAATAAAATAATAAATTTCTTCAAACACTGTTTGGTTTCTCTTTCACGTCACAGAGTATAAATGTGTACGCGTCGGGTTTTGACTTGTTTACCCATAACACATAAGTGAAAATGACAAATACGTTTTTTTTCCATTACAGGCTTCCGTAATCATTCTCACAACAACTTTTAATTCAAACATTATTTTCAAAAATTCATAAAAATAAGAATAGACATATGTTATGTCATTATTTTTAGCGAGATATGTTTTATACAATATTTTCTTTGATTAATGAATACGATTTTGTTAAACATTAAACAAAAGTATTTATTTTACATTTTATAAAATTTTGAAAATCTCTGAAAATCTCTGAAAAATAAAATAAAAATGTACACAATACGAACTTTTAATATAAAATTCTTTTGAAAATAATCTAACAATTAAAAAAAAAAAAAAAAAAAAGATACATATTTTTTCTTATTTACGAGATTTTAAGTTTCAATGTTTAAGATGCCCTATTTCCAAAACCGATTTATTAGCGAATTATCTTTTTTTATATATGTTATGTCATTATATTGTCTTTATAAAAATGTAAAATTTATTTATATGCAAAAAAAAAAAAAGAAAAGATATTTGTTGGGGGGATCAATACGCGAAACAAAAACTAACGAAAAACATTATTAGTCTTTTCAATTTAGTAAAAATTTATTTACAATAAAGTTCATCTTTTATTACTTCATAAACAGAAAGTTTTATTAGAATCGGATCGTTAGTTTATTTTATATGATTTTTAGAAGAATTTCCTGTGATCACCCTTTTATATAGTAGGCGAGAATTTGCACATGGCTAATAATAGCCAATTATCGAAATGAGTAAAAAAGAAATCTCCAAAAAATGAATTATTTATTATTTTTTTTACATTTTATTTTTCGATTTTCTGTACTTATTTTCTCATAAAATAGCAACCGTAAAAAATTTTTTTGTTTCTATTCATATAGTATTGTGCAAAACGCGGAAAAACAGCGAAATGTCAGAATAATTGTTAAAAATATTTTAAAACGTCAATAAAAATTGGAAAATTAACTTTTTAATCTTTTCTTTTACGTTTAATATAAAGAACAATTCCAAGTTTATGTGTTATAAAAAAAAAAAAACAAATTTCTCTTACATAAAACCTAAATTTTTGCATTTTAAAGTAAATTGCCGTAAATTCCCACTCTTTGTTGACAGTTATCGCATCTTGACGTGTGCACCTTTTCTTCGTATGGAGGAGTATACGTATAAAAAATATTTTCTGAAGCAAAAACATATTACTAATTTAGCATTTCCTTGATGCCTCACGATTTAACTCTTAATATTATAGAAAAAGAGAGTTGGGAAAATAAAAATTATAAAACATAGCTAGAACTTGGAAGAATTATAACACTGTTTATTAGCAACATTATTCTATTTAAATTTAAGTTTGTTTTAATTGTTCTAATATTATATTCTTAGTTCTTTATTAAAATGATAAATAGATATTTAAGTTAGGAGAATGAAATACTAATTTACAAAACACAAATTTGACCATTATGTTCTTGTAAAATTCTTAGTCTACTACTACGACGAGACTTTTTTTTGGGGCAAAATACAATACACAAAATAAATAAACAAAATAAAAAGTTAACTTACCTTCAGAATTTTAACTGAACGGTAATATCTGCTTTCTGGATATAAACGGGAGAATTATTTGTTTCCAAATAAAATAATAAATTTCTTCAAACACTGTTTGAGTTTTCTTTTACAGAGTATAATTATACACGCGTCATGGATTCGAACCTATTACCCAGAACACCTCAGTGAAACAACAAACAATTTTCCCCAAAACTCAGTTTTTATTTCTCTTAGATCCATCCGTAATATTGAATGACGACAATTTTTAATTCAAACATTATTTTCAAAAATTCATAAAATAAAAACCGACATATATTATGTCATTATTTTTAGCGAGATATTTTTCATACAATATTGTCTTTGATTAGATAAATACGATTTTGCTGTACTAAGAAAAGTATTTATTTTACATTTTATAAATTTTAAAAAATCTCTGAAAAAAAAAAAAATAGGCAATAGGAACTTTTAATATAAAATTCTTTTGAAAATAATCTAACAATTAAAAAAAAAAAAAAAGAAAAGATACATATTTTTTTTATTTACGAGATTTAAGTTTCAATGTTTAAGATGCCCTATTTCCAAAACCGATTTATTAGCGAATTATCTTTTCTTTTTTTTTTTTTACATATGTTCCGTCATTAAATTGTCTTTCCAAAAATGTAAAATTTATTTATGTACAAAAAAAAAAAAAAGATCTTCGTTGGGGGGATCAATGCGCGAAACAAAAACTAACGAAAAAAAATTATTAGTTTTTTCAATTTAGTAAACATTCATTTTACAATAAAAGTTCGTCTTTTATTACTTCATATATACCGAAAGTTTTATTAAAATCGGATAGTTAGTTTATTTCATATGATTTTTAGAAGAATTTACTGTGATCACCCTTTTATAGAGCCAGCGATATTTTGCACATAGCTATATTCATAACTTCGGTCGTTTATCTCATTATTTATACTGTAATTAGTATCGCAAATTACCAACTCGAATAAAATGTTACGCCCCCAACATAAGGGGGGGTCAAAATTAAGTGACCTGAAAAAATGAGAAAGTTTTGAAATAAAATAAGTAATGCATTATAAAGGTCATTCATTGATACATAAACACTGAAAATTTCATTAAAATCTGATAATTCCCTGATTTTTGGTAAATTATTTTCTCTAGGGGGGGGGGATAAAGTCATTTTGTCAAAAATGCAATTTAGTCTCATTTTTGGTATTTCTATATATGGTCAACAGTTTTAATAATGTGAAACAATTTTATTAATAATTGAGGTTTAAATAAAATAAAACAATGGAGAATGTAACGTAAATAACTAAGGGAATTGTAACTTGAGTAGTAATATAGTTACAGATAAACAAACACACAATGTCCATTATAATAAGAAGATTACGACTGCATTTGTGTATATTGAAATGTGAAAGAAAGTTGTTAGCGCCCCTGGACTTTACAGCTGAACTAATTAGTTTTTTTTGGAGAGGAGTCGTTAGAGTTATCGAACTTGAATATAGTGCTCTCGTATGTTTATGTACAATAGAGAACAACATTGTTAGAATTGGGGGAAAAAAAAAAAAAAATGGATTCCCGAAACATGTTGGTTTTTCCGATTGCCGTTTTATTGGTTATTCTTCAAGGGGCCACCGCACTCTTCGAAGATCAGGCTGGGAAATTTGACTGGTACTTTTATTTATTTCCACAATATAAAACAGTCCTAGTTTTATTTATTTTTTTCTATTAATTTATTTTTTCCGTAGTTCTCTCTTAAAACTAAAACCATGCCGTTTGTCTCTTAGGTTCATAATTTGAAACTGCTTGCTTATTTGTCTGCTATGTTCTTGTTTAAATTCTATTCTATTTTGATAAACATAAAATCATAAAATAAAGAGCTTGTCTTTTTGTTGATATACATATATTTATCAAAAATATATTAAAATGTTCGAAAACACGTTGGTTCATTTTTTTTTTTAAGGAAAGAGAGCAGAACAGAAGACTTAGTCGTAAATCTTCCTTTGAAGAGAAAATATATCGTTATATTTTAAGAAGAGAAACCGGTTGAGTTTTTTTTTTTTTTTTTTTTTTAATTAACTACAAATAAAATTCTTAAAAACTGTACTTATGTTAACATAAAATTTCTCATTTTGGTTTAAATAACATGTTTAATTCCCCCTTTCAAGCTTTTTAGAAAGAAAATAGTTACCCTAAAATAATTTACTAAAAAAAAGTGCCTTTGCTTCACGATATTTTTGAATTAATAAAATCGAAGAACGATTTAAAGAAAGAAAAAACTTATTTGCATGCAACAAACTCACTAAATGTAATTGTTACTGGTATATACTCCATGTCTTAGATTTTTTTTTTACTATTAAAAAAAAAATCTGTGTATTTATCTCTGCTGCGAATTAAGAGATGTCAAATGGTTTTAAGAGGCCTCAATGAACCAACCTGAATTGCCTTTTTCTCTTAAATTATAGAAAATTACAACTTTCACACAAACATCGCATTATTAAACTACTTTATCGTAATTTTTGTATTTACTAAAGTTTAGTAGCTAAACTCATCTCCCATTTTATTATGCATTGTGCGTTATTACTTCTTTTTATCTCTTGAATTTTTCAAAAGTAAATTTGTTAATGTTTTATTTTATTGGTGATTCTATTTTGACAACATTAGTTAAATTTTAATGTTAGTCATATTTTCGTTTATTTTTTTGTTAATTTGATATAAAAATAAAAAAAAAATTTCTAAAATGATTCACTCATTTTAATGTTGAAGTTACTTTTAAAATCACTTTAAAAACCTGCTTGTTTTTGTACAGTTTAACGATATGTATATCTTGAATTTCGATCAGTGTTTTTCTTTTTTTTTTCTTCATTATTCTATTGGTTTTTAAATGTATTTGCAATGAGTTGTTGACATTTTTTATTTATTGCTCATTTCTTTATCTTTTTTTAATGCAACTGTTTTAAAAATCGAGGATGCATTAAATTAAACAAAGACTATGATTAAAGCTTTAAAAAAAGATATCTTGTAAATGTCCTTGATTGTCTTTGAGTCCCAATCTGTCACCAGTGCCTCCCTTCCACCTGAAAAAAAAAAAAAAAAACGTTTATAAAGTAATCATGAAATCGTAAACGTACTACACACAACCGCGTAATACGGTCATGAATGATGAAATGTAGGTACCACCAATTTTTCCCTGTAAAATTTACCCACCCCCTATATTTAACACAATGAAACTTGCATAAAAGTTAATATTATCTTGAACAAATTTTTCCATTCGAAAGAAGAACCATTAAAAAAACTCCTGATGATCCAAAAAAAAAAAAAAAATTTTCAGCTTACGGAAATAATGAAAATTATGATTGAAAAACAATGTTTTCATTTTTGCATCATTTAATCAACTGAAATTTAACGTCACCAAAAACAAATTACGACAAGAGGATTTAAAAAATTCTATGAAAAATCAATTAATGGTCCGATTTTTGCGAAAATTTTCATAACTATTTACCTTTGGATGTAAATATGTCTGAAATAGTTTTTTCTTAAAATATATTAGGGGAAATATTTTTTTACGAGGTCTATCCCTCCCTATTTTATTTTATGAGATATGAAAAAAAAAAAAAAAAAAAAATGAACCGGAAAAAACGATTTTTACTTTTTTTCTATAAAGATAAGAGTCTGAATAACTATATCAAAAGATTTGTATAATGTATATATCGAAAGATTTTTAGAAAATTCGAGGCGGTAGTTTTTATAGAAAAAAAAAATCATGAATTCTGAAATAAGTGCTAACAAATGTCATATGATTATTTGAAAACATTTTTTTTTTCTTTTTTAATTGATATGTACTAAATTCTGTTAAATTGTCAAGAAAAAAAAATTAATTTCTTTAAAAAAATAAATAATTTTTTTTTTTTATGTTTAAAAATCTTTTTTTGTGTGTACAAATCGAATTTTTCACGATTATTTAAATATAATATAACACTGAACAAATTTTTAGTTCACCTGAATTCAGGTGAACTAAAAATTTGTCCAATCCACGATGTATTAATATTTTTAAGAGAATTTAAGAATTTTTTTTATTGTTGAATAGTAGGTGTGATTGTTGTGAGCAAGATACGCGACATCATGCACGAAAGCGTCCGCGATTTGCATGCGCGTGTTGTGGAGCAGTTTGGAAGCGTGCTGGGCCGAGGTGCGCTGATGCAAATCTGAAGCTCTGCAGATTGCCCAATCGGACGCCTCGCCGTGGCCTATATAATGAGTGTATCGGAGGCTTGGGCAGTCGTTCGTAAACCTTGCAAGAAGTGTTTGCTGCCAGGTCCGTGCGAAGGTTGTGAAGTCGGTTCGAGAAGCAGTTACTGCAACGGTTATCAGTATTGGAGAAATGGAGCGAGATACAGTTGGAAGTAGTTGGACTATTGATTGGAGCCTTGAGTCAGACTTGACCGTGACCCCCCCCCCTCTGATTATAAGCTATTTCGGCAATTATGGCCCAAAGTTTCGACCCAAAATTGATACCACTTTTTGACGGAAGTGATTCTGGACAGTCGAGTGGATCGAGAAGGCAGAATTGATATGCCTGCTAAGCGGTGTAAAGTGTATAGAGTGTGTAGTGCCAATGCGTCTGTCGGGTGGTGCATATGTGGTGTACCAGCAGCTGAGTGAGGAAAAGAAGAGCGACTTCACCTGTATTAAAAAAGCCTTGTATACAGCATTCGTCTAGATGCTGTTACAGCTTGGAAGCAATTTGTGGCACACCGCTTGCGCCCGGGAGAGACTGTTGATGTCTTTTTGGCCGAATTGCGTAAACTCTCAGTTCTGGTCGGTGGTATGACGGATCGGAGTCTGATGTGTGCATTTATCGCCGGGTTGCCAGAGCATGCCGAGGATCTGCTTCGAGCCACTTTCCAGTTAGATGATATGGACATTTCGCAAGTGTTGGCTCGAGCAAGAGCCATACTGAAGAAGTGCCTTGATAATATGGAGCAAGTAGCGGTGGCTGCACGACCATCACGTTGCCAGGCGAAGGAAGATGACGCGCCAACAAAATGTTATGTATGTGATGGGCCCAATCACTTGGCACGCGACTGCCTCTTGCGGCGTGAAACATCAACGAAAGCGGATGCTAAACCCCGAAGACCAGTTTCGTGCTATCGATGTAAGCGGCAGGGACATATAGCCCGAAACTGTCCGGGAAACGAGCAAGGGGACGAGACTTCGGCGCCTGTCTTTTCCCCAAATGCCCGTTAAATATGGCGCTACCTACAGTGATTGTGCAGATCAATGATACGAGGCGTATAGCCCTGGTGGACACTGGTTGCACGCAAACACTTGTACACAAAACATGCTGTCAGGCATGGAGGAGAAAGGAGGTACACGTGCTGACTGTACACTCAAGTGTTGTGGAGTCGGGATGATCCGGCTTGGCGTGGGCAACAGGCCCTCTATCAACGTAGAGGTTCTGGTCGTTGACGGGGAGCTACTCGGGTTTGATTTGTTGCTTGGACTAGACGCAATCAAACAGCTGGGTGGAATGTCCATGACTAGCACCAGTGAAGTAAAATTTCCCCAACTTGATGAGCCAAGTTGTGCTGCCATCGTCATCAACGAGCCTGATTTCCACGCAAAGTATGATGAGAACAAACAAATATGGATTGCATCATGGAAGTGGTCCGGTGACCAGCCGCCAGTCACGTTAAAGAACAGGCTATCAGAATATCCTGCCCCTGAGCAGCTTCGGGAGGAGTACAACCGAGAGCTGCAAACATGGATACACAATGGCTGGCTGCTTCCATACCCTGCAGACGAGCTCGGACCCCCAAAGGGCCTTATCCCCCTAATGGCCGTCCTCCAGGCAAACAAACAAAAGGTTCGGCCCGTCATGGACTACCGTGAGCTCAATGAGCACGTAGATGCATATACGGCCAGTGCAGACGTGTGTGCACACAAGTTACGAGAGTGGCGACAGCAAGGGTCAGATGTCGCTGTGTTGGACTTGCGTCGGGCCTATTTGCAAGTTCACGTAGAGAAGTCCCTGTGGCCATTCCAAACAGTGGAAATCACGGGGGAAAAGGTATTGCCTCACCCGTTTGGGGTTTGGGCTCAATGTTGCACCCCTGATCATGCGGTCCATCGTCCATACCGTGGTTGGGCAAGACGAGAGAGTTGAGAAAGCTACCTCTTCATATATTGACGACATATTCGTCAATGAAGCTATATGTTCTGCATCCCACGTAAAAAAGCACCTTGAGCGGTTTGGACTTGCGTGCAAGGCCCCAGAGCAGTTAAGATGCGGCACACGCGTGTTGGGATTGCATGTCTGGGAGGAGCGCAATAAACTTCGGTGGTGTCGTGGAGGTGAGCCACTGACGCCCCCTGATGTATTAACCCGTCGGACTATTTTTTCTGTGTGTGGAAAATTGACGGGACACTTTCCGGTGTGCGGTTGGCTGCGCGTTGCAACCGCGTTCATAAAGCGAAGGGCAAACGCTGCAACCATTGGATGGGACGATGAAGTGCGAGACCCCTCATAAGTCGAATGTTGGCGGATGTTTTCGCCAGAGTGGCGCAAACAGATCCAACACGTGGTGATTGGTGCGTTGATGGAGAGGACGTCACTGTGTGGGTGGACGCGAGCTTTTGGCCACTGGTGTTGTTATTGAGAGTGGTGGAGCCGTGGCTGAAGATGCGAGCTGGTTGAGACCGATAAGCGAGGATAAACATATCAACTTGGCAGAACTCGACGCAGTGTTACGGGGCATTAACCTCGCACTGCAGTGGAAGGCAACAACGATTCACTTGTGGACAGACTCGGCGTGCGTGCATCGCTGGGTCTCAGACACTTTGTCTGGAAGGTCGAGAGTGCGAACCAAGGCTGCCACTGAAATGTTGATCCGGCGTCGACTTGGCACGCTTGCACAACTGGTCTCAGAGTATGACCTAAAGATAGACGTGGCACTGGTTAAGTCTCACGACAACCGAGCCGATCAGCTCACCAGAGTGCCACAGCGATGGCTGGATGATATGCAAAAAGAGTCAGAACCCGCAGGACAGGCGTGTGCGGTGGTTACAGGGGACCAGGAATCTGCCCGTATACGAGCCATTCATCAGTCCAGCGGACACCCCGGTGTGAAGCGCATGCTGTATTTTGTAAAACTGGTCATCCCTGGAGCCTCCAGGGCGGCAGTTCAAGCGGTGGTCAGGGATTGCCAGAAATGTCAATCGATAGATCCTGCCCCGGTGCATTGGAAGCCAGGCAGGCTTTCTGTGCGTGATAATTGGAGTAGGGTGGGAATGGATGTGACCCATTTCGGAGGCCAGCACTACCTGACATTGATGGACTGTGGTCCCAGTCGTTTTGCCATTTGGAGGCCATTGCAGCGGGAAGACTCCGCCAGTATCATCCGGCAGCTAGAGACAATCTTTTGCGAACGGGGGCCTCCTATCGAACTGCTTACCGACAATGCCGCAGTGTTTTGCGGGGAAAGATTCACCGGATTTGCAAAGGAGTGGGGTGTCCGGATAAGATTCCGATGCGCCTATGTACCATCGGGGAATGGGATAGTGGAGAGATCCCACCGCACGATAAAGCGCATCGCCGCGAGAACAGAATGCTCTCTTATGGAGGCTGTGTACTGGTATAATTTGACACCGAAAGACGACACCACGGCGTCAACAGCACCAGCCAACATAATATATACCTACCGCACTCGCGTAAAGGGCATTGATACTGCTCCACCGGTTGACGCCACAAATTCTGACACATACGCTGCAGGGGACGCTGTTTGGGTGAAGAGACCGCATGGGCGGTGTACAACACAGTTCGAGAAGAGAAAAGTGACGAAAGTCTATAGCCCTCATTCAGTCCTTGTGGATGGAGTACCATGCCACGTAAAAGATGTTCGGCCGGTGCGTGGAGCAGAGATTATCAGCAGCTACGTTACCACCTCGGACGAAGAAACCCCTATGGTGTATGAGGGGCAGATGCAGGAAGACATGGCAATTTCAACTGAAAGCACAAGCAGCGCCCTCGAACAAAACGAGCTCAGTGACACCTCAGAGGAAAGTACCACTGAGGAGATAGCCGAGCCCGCTCCACTGAGACGAAGTAGCAGGATTAAGCGACCTGCTCCACATTGTCCTGTGTGTGATCCCCAGATCAGGGAGGAGTGTGATTGTCGTGAGCAAGATACGCGACATCATGCACGAAAGCGTCCGCGATTTGCATGCGCGTGTTGTGGAGCAGTTTGGAAGCATGCTGGGCCGAGGTGCGCTGATGCAAATCTGAATGAGTGTATCGGAGGCTTGGGCAGTCGTTCGTAAACCTTGCAAGAAGTGTTTGCTGCCAGGTCCGTGCGAAGGTTGTGAAGTCGGTTCGAGAAGCAGTTACTGCAACGGTTATCAGTATTGGAGAATTGGAGCGAGATACAGTTGGAAGTAGTTGGACTATTGATTGGAGCCTTGAGTCAGACTTGACCGTAACCCCCCACCTCTGATTATAGTAGGTAACACCAAACCGTTTAGGTCATCTTGAATAAAACGGAAATAGATATTTCCGAACTTTGTTTATCAAAAATCTCGTAAAAAAAAGATTGTACAGTGTTGTTACAAAGAAAAATAGTTAATTCAAAGATCAAATTATCCGATTGGGAAAAATTACATCGTTATCTTAAAAAATAAACAAACCTGCCTGTATTACATGCGAAAGGGTAATTTTCAGACCGTAATATAGACAGAAAAGTTACAAATTATTTCCCTTTTACGATCAACCAGTAAAAGTATGGATAATACTAATTTAACTTTTTGTCTTGTGCATATTCAATAACCGATTTTATTTGTTTTCAAGGATTTTTAAGATATTCTTTTTTTTTTATCTTGAAATATTATCTAGAAATTTTTTTTGTGCGTTCGAAAGAAGAAACATTTTAAAAAGTCCTGATGATTTTTAAAAAAAAATTCAGCTTAGGAAAATAATGAAAATTATGAACGAAAAACAATGTTTTTACTATTAACATGATTTATTCATGTTAATAGTAAAAAAAAATTTCAGCTTACAGAAAACCTGAAAAAATTTAATGGTAAAATGTCACCGTGAAATTTAAAAAAATGTCTTCGGTTTTGGTATTACTTTTTAAAATCGAAAATGAAATGAAAATTTGAATATTTTTTCTAAGAGAAAAACTGATAAAATAATCTTGTATACTTACTTTGTATTCTAATAGCGAAAAAAATTATCTTATTTAACTTTTTTGAACAAAGAAAAACAAACTTCGGTTGTTATTCAGAAGCGTCTCGTCTCTTTGTAAAACAAATATGTCGGTTATGCCTTTCCATATATTCTAAGAACCAAAAATTTCTATTCAACAATAAAAATTACAAATTCTTTTAAAAATATTAATCGAGCACGGATCGGACCAACTTTGAGTTCACCTGAATTCTAAAATTCATATTTTTAAATATCTGTGAAAATTTTGATTTTTTTTTTTTTTTTTCACAGAAAAAAAAAAAAAATTAATTTATTTCACGCAGAAAATAAAAATATTTAATCACACAAAAGATTGAAAATCTCGTAAAAATTAATTTCTTTAAAAAAATTTTTTTTTTTTTTACAATTTAATAGAATATAGTACATACCAATTACATAAGCAAAAAAAAGTTTTCAAATATTAATATTATGACATTTTTTTGCACTTTTTATTTCCGATTTCATTAATTTTTCCTAAAAAAACTATAATTCGGTACGTTATACAATTTCATTGATATAGTTATTCAGCCTCTTATCTTTATAGAAAAAAAAGTACCAAATTTTTTTTCCACGTCATTTTTTTTTTTTATCTCATAAAATAAAATAGACCTCGTAAAAAAATATTTCCCCTAATATATTTTAGAAAAAAACAATTTCAGATGTATTTACATCCAATGGTAAACATTTATGGAAATTTTCGGGAAAATCGGACCATTAATTGATTTTTCATAGAATTTTAAAAAAATCCTCTTATCGTAACTTGTTTTTAGCTACGTTGATTTAACAGTGCAAAAATGAAAACATTGTTTTTCAATCATAATCTTCATTATTTTCGTATGCTGATAAAAAATTTAAAAAATCATCAGGAGTTTGTTTAATGTTTTTTCTTTCAAATGGAAAAAACTTTTCAAGAAAATATTAATTTTTCTGTAAGTTTCATTGTGTTAAATGTAGGGGGGGTAAATTGCACAGGGTCAAATTGGTGGTACCTATTGAATAGTAATGTTTGATTCTTATGATATATGGAAGAGCAAAACTGACAACATTTGTAATACTTATTGTCTTTTCTTAGCTTTAGTAACACTATAAGTTCAACTAAAGAAATATTCCAAAGTTATTCTGAAACTACCACAAAAAAAAAAAAAACTTTCAAAAATCGTTGAAAACCAATAATCGGTTATTGAATATGCACAAGAAAACAATTATGTCGAATACAGCCACCCATACATTTAAATGTATAATTGTCAAAGAGAGATAATTGTAAATTTACAGTCCCTGTTTCTACAAAAAAATCAGTGTTGCATGTAAAACAGACTATTTTATTTATTTTTTTTATTAACGGTGAGTAATTTTTCCCAATCGGATAATTTGATCATTGAATTAACTGTTTTTCTTTGTAACAATTCTGTATGATCATTACTTTTTTTGAGAGAGAGATTTAAAAAAAAAAGTTAAAAAATATTTACTTTCGTTTATTCAATATGGCCTAAACTGATCACGTGACCCGGTACTTGAGATACCTATGAAATGAAATAAAACTTATGACAAAGTTTATAGGAATAAATTCAAAGTATTTATTTAAAAGAAGAAAAAAAGCTAGGATTTGTGCCAAATATAGGTACCATCAATTGTGACGTCATAGATGTATTTATCAAAATAAATTCAACACCCTTGATTGAAAAGAAAAATTACCAAAAATCCGGGAATTATCCGATTTTAATGAAATTTTCAGTGTTGATTTATCAATGAATGAATTTTTATAATGCATCAGTTATTTTATTTCACTTCACTTTGACAATCACAAAATATTGGCGGGGTTTTATAGAAGTGAAACTAATTACAGTATAAATAAAAACTAAAGACTGAAGGAGTGAATAGAATAGAAAAAAAAAGCTTAAAGAAGTGCTTTTGGTAGAAAATTAATACAGAAAATCTGAAAATTAAATGTAAAAAAAAAATGTTCGGAGATTTTTTATTATTCTGTTGTAGATGAAAAATAATTTCCTTTTAGATTATCAGTGAAAAAATTATGCATTGATATTTGTTCTGTTTAAAAGGGTGGAGGAGGCCTAACTTTTACATTGAGTTTTCTCTAAAAATTATTAGATAACCATAGGCTTGTTATTAAATAAATGTATTTGTTTTTAGAATCTAAAACTATGAAATTTTAAACTTAGAATTATTTGTTTCATATTTTAAATCTTATAATTAATTAGGTATATAAATTGTTGCTCTCAAGGCGCATAAAGATGGTGTGAATGGTAATATTTAAAGAATTTTGATTTATTTGCATTAAATCAGTTTTATTTAAATAATTCAGTAATTTAAAAGAAAAAATTCATTGATTGATAAGTCAACACTATTATTAAAATCAGATAATTCCCTGATTTTTTTGTAATTTTTGTTTATCAATCTGGGTTAGTTGGTTAGCTACTTGTAAGTAAGTAAGTAAAGTTGTTGGAGGGCCTAATATTGGTATCAGACAGACAGCGAAGGAGTCTATCCCCTTTTCACTAGTGCTAGACCAAAGAGATTATTTTAGCATCTGAGGTGGAGCGCCACACGTTTAAGACTTTCAAAAATAATCTTTTGGGGTGTCCGGAGTCTAGGCTGTCTATATATCTCTTAGTAGTCTAAGCAAAAAAAACAAAAAGCACTATATCCTTGATACTATATACCCTTAGGATTATTTTGATATATAAATTGTGATATTTACATGCTGGTTAACCATCAGGCTTTTGTGTCAAAGTTTGAATTTTACAAAACAAAAAAATAAAAATTTTGTCTTTTTATATGTAAACACACACCCAGCACTCGTTAAATTTCCGACCGCAATAGCTTTAATTCGCAATTTCTCGATTATTCTTGATCTAATCTTTAAAATAATTATGTGGTTGGAAATAAAATAAAATAATCTTTCTAAATATGTAATTTTTATGTGACTTTATTCTTTTTTAAAAAAAAATTTTTTTTTACAGCAAGTTAAAACGGTATTTGGGCTTCAAGTGGCCAAAAACGCGGACCATATGACCTTTAGGAAACACCCCTTCCGCGATCTCGACTAACAAGGACACTTTTCTCATTTGCACCGTCAAAATCTGGTTGTTAGTTAGGGTTAGGGGTTAGTTTTATTTTTTAGTTTTATAATTAAAAAAAAAAAACTCTAAAAATCGTCTAAACAATTAACCGGATTTTAACGGTGTAAATGGAAAAAATGTCCCCATGAATCGAGATCGAAAAAGGGGTGCCTAAAGGTCATATGGTCCAAAAACACTATATACAAATTTTGTTCCACGGTCAAATTTTCTGTGTTATTTTTTTGTAAAATCAAAGTAGTTAATCTTTATCAATGTTCTTGAAATTTTACACTTAAACAGGAGACACTTTTAACTACAAGCAGAATTTTTTTTTTTCCTTTTACGACCTTTGGGAATGAAACTACAATAGACCAAAGTTAAATGCAATTTATTCAAAAAATATAAGATAAGCAAAAAAAAAAGCACTAAATGCCTAATTGGAGACATCCTTAGAATTATTTTCATATATAATGTGTAAAATAAAAACGATTGTATACCTTCAGGGATTTGCTTTGAAAATTTGGATTTTGAAAAAAAAAATCAAATTTACTTGTCTCTTCCATAACGTAAACAAATCTCAGCTAGGCATCGTTTATCCAAATCATACAAGTTTAAATTCATCGCTTATTTCTGGTCCAATTTAAAAAAAAAAAATTATATGGTTGGAAAGAAAAAAAAAAAATCTTTCTAAATATGTGTTTTTAACCATTGCATTATTTTTTTACGGCTAGTTAAAAACGGTATTATTTTTAAACAAAGTTTTACATGCTACATGCAGACTTTAAATAAAACTATATAGAGTTATTCTATTTCTTGTATGTAATACAACATAGCAGGTATTTAAAAAGTTATTTTTAAGTTCAAAGTGATGTTATTTATATAAATTAATACTATATATGTGTATTAAAATGAAAATGTTGAATCTTAAAAAAAAAAAAAAAAAAAAAAAAAAAAGAATTTTGATATCTCTACTTTTTATTCCCCAAATAATGGATTCTAGCATAAAATTTAAGTGCAGAATCAGAAAGAACATACAATGTTACATAAGAATGCAAAGTTTTATCAAAATTGCTCCAAAAATAAAGAAATGGTGAAGAAATTACTAAATTTCTGGTTTTCAATTAGTCGGTGATTTGACATTTTTTTTTTAAACAAAACTATGTCTACTTTTGTACCCCCAATTTTGGGGTTTTAATATTTTGACCACTGGGGATATTTGCATAATTCAAATAGTTCTGAACTCCATTTACAAAGCTCTATGTAACTAATGTGATTAAATAACAATAACCTCAAATAAAAAAATCAACTGGGAATACTAGAATGATGTTAAATTTTATCTGATGGTGAGGTTCCAGTACTGGAGGTTTGGAAAATGTGGGGGGACTCTTTCATCACCATTGTTCCCTGGTCCACTATGGCCTGGAGTGGTAGTACCTGTTAGGGTCCCATCTATGGGTTAAATAGAAAAAATGTGTTCATGAAAAAATTGAGTATCCATTAAGAATGAATTAATTTCAAAACTTTATCGGCATTAAATGACCCACTGAGGTTGATATGCCACAAAACAAACAAAACCAAACAAACAGGACAAAAAGAGAAAGGATATGAATAAAAAATAATTTTTTAAAATTCATTTAAAATTAATTGGAAAATAAATTACCAAAATATTAGTGAATACTGAAAAGTTCATATGATGACATCAGCTGTTGATAACTTTTTTTTTATTAATGATACCAAAGCACTGCAACACCGACAGAAGAAGTGTGTGGACCATGTTAAAAAATTAACCTCATTTGGTCATATTTCATGAGAGTTTCTTGGTCAGTCTGTGAACTTTTCAGCAATCCTCTTGTATTAAGAAAGTGACAACAAAGATGAAGATAATCTGCCAAAATTTTTTTAATATTTCATCTTAAAATAAATCAGAGACAGAATTTAAAGAAAAATGGAAATAAATATGATCGTATGTAATTTATAATTACATACGATATATAAAAATAAATATTTAGAGGATGTATTTATGAATGAATGAATAGTTCAAAGTTTTAGTATTTTTTATTTTTTATTTATTTTTTATTTTTTATTTATTTTTGGATCTTTACGCACCACTGATTTGAAGTTAGCTGAAATGGCTTCATGACAAAGCAGTAATGAAAAATACCTGCAACTTGTACAGCAGTTAATTGAACTGCAATGAAAAAATAATGAGCTTCGAACTGGTAGAGAAATGCGAAACCGGTCACACACGAAAAAACCTGATAGGCCCGTTATCGAATACAGTTACACCGAGGGTGACTGGGCACTATTCAACGACTCTTGGAGTCGATACAAACAGATGTGCGGCCTAACAGACCCAGCTGAGATTCGTAACAAGTTGAGGAGGGCTTGTTCGAGCGAAGTAAACTGACGACTTTTCAACCTAATAGGGTCCGAAGCACTCGACACAGCCACGGAAGAACAACTCTTACGACACATACAGCTGATAGCAGTGAAAGGCATACATAAAGAAGTACATAGACACAAATTCCACAACACGAGACAGCATGAAGGGGAGGGTCTGACACAATTTTTAGTGAGATTATGGTCCCAGGCGAGATTCTGCAAGTTCACCATCCAATGCCCAAACGTGAGTTGCCAATGTTTTATAAACTACTCAGAAGACATAGTAGGTGGTCAACTTGTCGCTGGGCTCGTGAACAAGGAATACCAGAGTAAAATATTAGCCAAAGCTAATACCCTTACAACGGTGGAGTAGAAGTTCCACAGGTTGGCCAGTTTAGAAACAACAGACACATCGACTCCCCATTTGCAAAGCAGCCTGGATTCATTGTCGACATTTGGCTCATTGAGATCAGAGTGGAAGCGATCTCAGGGTGAAGATACACCAAAAACACCATGTAACAAGCTGTGCGATGGGTTTTGAAAGACAACACACCCAAACGGGCTGAAGGGATGGAGGAACTGTAGGGTTGCCGGGCACCTAGAAAGGGTTTGCCGAAAACCAAAGGAATTACCATGTAATTTGTGTGTAGCTTGACAAAACATCAGTCAATAATACTCACCAGTGGGGAAAATGGTAGTCGAGCACCCGAGAGACGAGGACTACCGGTGGTGCCACACCTCGCATGGAGAAGATTCAAAAGAAGCCCCCCAGAACTGTCACCTACCCTGGAAATCGAGGTATCTTTAATACCAGAATCCCACGCAGAATTTGGGCGGACTCTGTATAGTAGAATTCATTGACAAAGACACCATATCCAGGCCGTCGCAGATACTGATGCTCAAACGTGTTTGAGTAGCCCGGAGATACTGGAAGTATTAGGTGGCACCAGTAACATTCTGATACCAACCAGCCATAGGATTTGCAGTATCACCAACAGCCAACTACGCATTAAAGGCGTAATTTTTATGCGGATCAAGGTTGGAGATAACGAAACCAGACAAGTCGTGTATGTGTCTGAAAACACCTCAGGATTTTACTTGTCTGAGTCAGCCTTAAAGGACTTGGAACTAATCCCTTGAAATTTTCCAAGCCAAACCTCGAAAGCTGACATATCAACCTCGGATAACGGGAATGCGCCATGTGGATGTCCTCGAAGAACGACAGTACCGGACAAACCAGCTAGGATCCAGTTCACACCTACTGTAAGCAATAGGAACCGTTTGGAACAGTGGATATGAGAGTACTACAAGTCAAGCGCATTCAATACCTGTCCCCACCATCCATTACAGGTTATGACTGGGAGGCCACTGGAGATAACGTTTACCCGAGAAGCAAAACATCAGCAGTGCACACACCCATTCCGGTCCCTCATCATTGGAAAAAGAGGGTGAAAGAAGACCTGGACTGGGACGTCAGGTTGGGCATCATCGAGCCAGTACCATCAGGCACACCTATGCTCTGGTGTTCAAGGATAGTGGTTGCGCCAAAGAAGGATGGTTTGGCCAGGAGAACAGTGGACTTACAGAAACTGAATGCCGCAACGATGAGGGAAACCCATCACACTCCATCCCCATTCAACCAAGTATCCTTTGTGCCCGCTCAATCCAAGAAGACAGTACTATACGCTTGGAACGGGTACCATAGTTTACCACTCTCTCCAACGGTGCGAGATGCGACCACATTCATAACAGAATGGGGTCGTTACCGGTACCTCAGAGCACCCCAAGGTTTCCACGCGTCTGGGGATGGATACACTCACTGATTCAATGACATCACAGTGGATATACCCAGGAAAACCTGCTGCACTGACGACACCCTTCTCTGGGATGGAACCACAGAGTCTGCCTTCTGGCACACACTGGACTACATTATCCACTGTGGCAGAAATGGAATTGTCTTTAATCCCGACAAGTTCCACTTTGCATGCGATGAGGTCGAGTTTGCCAGCTTCATAATAACGGTTGATGGCATAAAACTGAGTAAAAAAATGACGGAAGCCATTCTCAACTTCCCTACCCTCACAAACATCACAGGTGTAAGGTCGTGGATCGGGTTGGTCAATCAGGTCTCGAATGCATTCTCACAGGCCGAAGTTATGGCTCCATTTAGAGAATTATTGCGTACGAAGGACTGAAAATTTTATTGGGATGCTACACTGGACACTCTCTTTGAAATATCAAAAAAGCACATCGTTCGAAAGATTGAGGAGGGGGTAAAAACATTTGAGAAGGACAGGACGACATGTCTGTCCACTGATTACAGCAAAAATGGCATCGGGTACTTTCTCTTCCAAAAGCATTGCCAATGTCCGACGGAATCGGGACCAAACTGTGGAGAGAACCACTGAAAAATAATCCAGCCTGGATCAAGATTCACCAAAGATGCAGAATCCCACTACTCCCCCGTAGAAGGTGAAGCTCTGGCATTAATATATGGGTTAGAATCCTGCAGGATGTTTTTATTGGGATGTCCAGACTCACTGGTCACAGTGGATTACCAACCACTGGTCAAAATATTCTCAGACCAGGTTCTGGAAAATATAAAGAATCCTCGCCTATTTTCTTTCAAGGAACGATCGTTGATGTACAACTTCCGGATTAAGCACGTCCCAGGCAAACTTAACGCAGCATCTGACTGCACCTCCAAATGCCCAACATCACCAGAGCACGGCAAAACAACAGATATCGAGGCTATCTAGTAGATCGACCAGACCACGAAGTCATCGGTCATTGCAGCATACACACACTATCCCAAACTACGTGCTATAACATGGGACAGAATTGTGGCAGCCGCGGCTACTGACGACGAATGTCGAACATTGGCATTGTACATACAAGATGGATTCCCACAATCATGCCACAAACTACCGTCAAAAATCCTGCAATTCTGGCCGATGGCAGACCAACTGTATTGCCTCGAGGGGGTACCCATAAAAGGGGACAGAATCCTGGTACCAAAACAGCTCAGAGCAGAAGTACTAGAAGCACTGCACTCCACTCACCAAGGCGTGAATGGGATGATAGCCAACATGGACAGTGGTTATTTTGGCCCGGTTTAGACAGATTTTGGCATCAGACAGATGAGAGCACAGTGCAAGAGATGCAACTACATCGCCCCATCCCAGCCCAGGGAAGCACTGATGTCACCTTCAAACCCGAAATTCCCATTCCAAAAAAAAAATGGCTACAGACCTATTTGATATGCATGGAAAGAGTTATATGGTGTACGCAGACCGGTACACCGGCTGGATTGAAGTAGCCCCGCTACCATCAGGGAAGGCGGTAGCAATATGCGATGTGTTGAGGGGTTGTTTTTGCACATATGGTGCACTGGAAGAGATGTCATCAGACGGAGGGCCTCCATTCGACTCACAAGAGTACAACTTGTTTCTGGAAGATTGGGGCGTAGAAAAACGAACATCATCAGCATATTACCCCCAGAGTAATGGCTGGGCTGAACTAGCCGTAAAAACAGCCAAAAGAATACTGATTGACTGCATTGCACGAGCCATGATAGCACATAGGAATACACCCCATCAGGACCTTGGCTTGTCTCCAGCGGAAATGCTATATGGGAGAACAATAAAGGACCACCTCCCTATACTTTGCGAGAAGCATCAGATACATAAACGAAGGAATTGAGAGAAAGGGCGATGGTGAAAAGTCATATTTTGAATCAAAAGCAATACAACACACACAGTCGCCCACTCCAAGAACTCCAGGTTGGCGAGTCGGTACAAGTCCAGAATCAGGAGGGACCATATCCACGGCGGTGGATGAAAACGGGGAGAGTTGTTGAAACGATGGGCAACAGGCAGTACCGGATATGTTGGATGGTAGCGGTAGTCACATTACGTAAGTGTCGGTCCCTACAAAAAATATTACCAATTGTAGACACACCGAACTACGCACCCGAACAATTAAACCCACAACCACCTCCACACATACCAAGGCCCATCGAAAATGAATCTCCAAGCGACCTGCCTGAAATGATGGAGGTAGATTCGACAGATGATAACAAGATGGCGACAGACCACATTGATATGGAAGTGGAAGAAAACCAACACCCACCATCGAGCCCGATTCTACGGCGTAGCACAAGGACAACACGACCGCCAAGACCACTGTCCCCAACAATGCGAGGACCGACGCATGATTATATGGAGTCATCCCGACAAGTGACCACAAAACATTGTGGTCATAGAGGGGGGGGGGGCATGTGGAGATAAAGGATGTCCGTTTAGAGGGACACCAGTGGCAAAGCACCAGCAACTCAGGCGATCCTATAAATAGCGAACCCCTCATGCGTAGTGGTCTCTTTCTGGCCAGCAGTATAGCCTTGAAAACATATTTGACAAAACTATCTTATATTACTGAAAATCTAATACTTTCAGAACTCTACCTCAACCTCTGCTTTAAAAAAAAAAAGATTATAAAATCTGTGGTAAGCTCCAGGTATTTTTTAGGATAATCCTTATTTTTTAGCTTAATGAGATTAAATATTAATTAAACTCATTCATACTCATTAATGATTAACACTGCCCTATCAGTGGGGCTTAGAATATGCTGACTGTATCTCCTGCAAAGGGGTAAATCCTTTCCAAAAAGAGGTGTCCTGGGTATGACACTAAACTGCATCTGATGTGGTAGTACCTGTTAAGATCCCATCTATGGGTTAAATTGATCTATTTGAAAAGTATTAGTATTAGCATTCCCAGTTGTTTTTGTTTTTTTAGGTTATTGTTATTTAATCACATTAGTTATATAGAGCTTTGGAAATGGAATTCAGAACTGTTTGAATTATGCAAATATCCCCAGTGGTTCAAAGCTTATGAGAATTTCTTTCTGATTCTGCACTGAAATTGTATGTATATGGCATTACAAGCAGTTAGCTGATATCGGCAGACATTTTCAAATTTGTAACCTTAGTCAGTTAAATTTGCAATTTCTTGAGTATTTCTGATCCAATCTTAAAAGATATTTATATGGTTGGAAAGAAAATAAAATAATCTTTCTAAATATGTAATTGCCATGGTTTTTCCATTGAATTATTTTTTACAGCGATTTAAAACTGTATTTGCTTCGAAAAGTCAAAAACTAAAAATATGAATATTTTTTCAAGCCTAAATTTCAGTCATTAGTTTGCATCACAAAATCAAAGAGGATAATCTTTATCAATATTCTTGAAATTGAACACTTAATTAGTAGACACTTTATACTATATCGTATAGGTTGTTTTTTTCTTCTTCGACCTTTGGAAGCAAAACTACTACCAACGCAAGTTTTCGAAAAAAATGAACTATATATAGTACCATAGTACCCGGTCCATGACTGGACTAAAAAAAAAAATAAGAATGCAAAAGAGTGAGTGGCGAAAAAATAAGAGATAGGTATACCCAATTTCGGTTCATTTTTTTAATATCTCATAAAATAAAATAGGGGATGGGGGTAGACCTTTTCAGTTGATTTAACCGTGCAAAAATGAAAACATTTCAATCATAATTTTCATTATTTCCGTTAGCTGAAAATTAAAAAAAAAAATCATCAGTAGTTTGTGTAATGTATCTTCTTTCGAATTGAAAATTTTTTTTTCAAGATAATATTAATTTTTATGCAAGTTTCATTGTATTAAATATAGGGGTGGGGTAAATTCCACAGGGAAAATTGGTGGTAAATAATAAGAGATAATTATTTATCAACTTTTTTTAAAAATCGCAGAGAATTGTCTAATGAATAAACGGTTGAAATAAATGTTATATTCGAGACGACACTAATATGAATGAATTAAAGTGATTCCTAAAGTTAAAAAAAAATGTTAATAAATGATTAAAAGAAATCTCGAGATAAGGGCTGAACTTGAAAAATGGTCGGGAAAATTAGGGTGACCAAAAAAACCCCCAAAAACAAAACCCAAATTATTTATTTTCCCATTAAACTAACTCTAAACTCCAACCCTAACCCTAACCCCCTAAACCCCCTTAGTTAAAATTAAGTTTTATTACAAAATTTGTGGGTTCTTTTTTTTCTGGGTCACCCTGTATATAGGTGACCCAGAAAAAACAGAACCCAAATTATTTATTTATTTTCCCATTAAACTAACCCTAAACCCCAACCTTAACCTAAACCCCCCTAGTTAAAATTAACAGTTTTATTACAAATTTTGTGGGTTCTGTTTTTCTGGGTCACCCTAATTTTCCAACCGTTTTTCAAGTTCAGCAGAGATAAATTCGAAAGACCATTTCTGGCGGTTTTTAGTAAAAAAAAGAAAGAGAGAGAAAAAAGTGGTGACTTAATTTGGCAGACCTGAACTTTTGGAACACCCCGCCCTCTAAAGTGTTCGTTTTTAATTTTTTTTTTTTCAACGGATTATTATCGATTGCACACCAATCTATCCGATTGTAAAAAAAAAAAAAATTAAAAAAAGTTATTTATTTTTCGAGTTTTCAGGGGTGGGTGCTCATTTCCCCGTATAAGTTTATCGTAAACCGATCCCCCATATTGGAATCGCTGAAAAAATTTTTTTCTTTGTAATTTCTTTTCTTTTTCTTCAATGGATTATTATCGTTTACACACCGATCTATCAGATTGTAAAAAAAAAGTAAATTCTAAAAAGTTCTTTATTTTTCGAGTTTTCAGGGGTGCTCATTTATAGTAAATCAATCCCCCATATTGGAACCGCTCTATCTTAACAGTTGGGCTGAATTTGCACTAAGGTGTCAAAATTAAAGTGACACAGATAAAACAGAACCCACAAATTTTGTAATAAAACTGTTAATTTCAAGTAGGGGGTTTGGGGTTAGGGTTAGGGGTTTAAGGTTTGTTTAATGGGAAAATAAATGAATAATTTGGGTTCTGTTTTTTCTGGGCCACCCTAACTTTGACACCTTTGCGCAAGTTTCCTTTCGAGCTGTTCGGATATGGGGGATTGATTTATTATAAACTTATACGGGGAAAACTGAAACTGAAAACTCGAAAAATAAATAACTTTTTTGAATTTTTTTTTTTTACAGTCTGATAGATTGGTGTGCAATCGATAATAATCCATTGAAAGAAGAAAAAAAAAAATTAAAAACAAAATTTTTAGAGGGGGGGGGGTCCAAAAGTTCAGGTTCGCATTTAATTTAAAAAAAAAATCTGCCTATTTATTTATCATTAGAATTATGATAAATTAAAGAACCAATTTTCTCATTCAAGTTATGTACATTAGAATCATTTTTATTTTATGTTTAAGGTAAGAACATATCATACACTGTTTTGTTTATATACGAAATGTTAACTACATTGTATTTTTATAATAAATTTTTTTTGTTTTTATAACAATACGAATACAACTATGTTTACTTAGTTACGAAATAAGTAGTTATATAATTTAACTACCTATTTTTATAAAAGGCTTTTCTTTCTAAAATTCTTTTGTTTTTAATTTTTTCGTATATATACAAAGTTGAGTTATATTATATTTATTAAATAAACAAAATAAATAATAAGTGAAAACAATAACAATAATAAACTTTATTATTGTTATTTATTTTGCTTATTATTGTTTTTTACTTCGCTCTTTCTTACCAAATAAATATTTGTAAGATAGATTATTTCATTTCATTTCTAACTAAATTAATATTTTAAAGACAGGAATAAGATTTGATTTTTCGTCAAAACATACTTTTGCTGTCCGAAGCAAAATAATTTTTTTTCTAACTCGCTATAAAAAATAATTCAATTGATAAAGACTCCTACAAATTATATATTGAGCAAGATTATTTTCTCTTCTTTTCACGAAAAGTTCCACTGAAACTCCAGTTTGAAAATAATAATAGTATTTGGGGACAATTTTAAATTCAGTTTTTAATTGCTTGATAAGTTAGAAATACATTGTAATTTATTTCTTTGAATTTTTTGTACATGACAATTCAAATCTAGTTCTTAATGATAAAAAGAATGCAATATCTATTTTTGCTTACATTTTAAAACAATTTCATTAGTTCTCTAAACTATTAAGACTTTTTTTTAACCATTAGTATTAATTACAAAACAAATCGTTTTATCATTTTTTTAAAATTTACATTTATACCACCCTATACTGGGGACTGATTTTTATTGACATTTAAAATCTTATTTTAAAAAAAATGTAACCATAAACTTGTGTTTTGAAACAATTTTCATTTTTCTACAATTTTTTGTGCATGACAACAATTTAATTTAAGTGAGTGTACATTGTACAATAATAGTTAATTTCAAAAACATACGATAAATATAAATAAATATTTAGAAAGATTATAAAAGAAAAAAAGAATTTATTTTACGTTAAAATTTAGTCATAGTTCAAGTTTGTCGCTAACATTTTCAATGACTGGAAGCTGATATTCTTTCATCCTTTCTTTCTTTCTTTCTGCTGGTAAAACCAGCAGGCGAGCTCCTGCTGATACACCAAGCAGCAGCAGCAGCAGCTATGCTATGCTATAGCTTTCGAAAAATCGTTTGATTTCTGTTTGATTAATTAATTATATCCCTTAATCAGTAAAAATCAATAATCAAATTTGGAGTGTTTCTTAGTTAGAACGATATCAATGTGTATGCAAGATTTTAAATCTGAGTGACCTTACCCCTCTGCAGAAGTGCAGTCGGTGCATTCTAATGCCCCAGCCGACAGGGCGGATGTGTGTGTTTGGACTTTCTGAACACATTGTACGCAAGGCTCACAAATTGTGTTCGTAAGAGGTATTTTAGCTGTGCCAGAACCAAAAGGGGGCAAATCTTTGCCTGCTAATATTACACAGCTAGTGGAAGCATTTTACTATGATGAATATTATCAACTGATGCCAGGCAGGAAAGACTATGTTAGTGTTAAACATAATATTCATCAGCAGAAAAGACTCATCTTGTGCAACCTAAATGTAAATGAGCTCTTCAGACCATTCAAGGAACAGATAGCATTCTTGGAGTTTTCAAAATTTTGTAGTCTAAGGCTGAAATGCTGTGTCCTTGCTGGTAGTGCAGGTACACATGCCATATGTGTATGTACCATCCAACAAAACATGAAATTATTACTGGAACCACTGAATGTATCATATCAAGATATCTTGAAATATATTGTCTGTAATACCAGTAGCAGAGAGTATATGATTCATAGGTGGCCAAATTGTCCTAAATCATCAGGGCAGCTTGAATAAAAATTTATGACATCATCGAAGGAAATATTGATAACACTGAATCAATAGAGTTCTCACAATGAATAACAACTGACTGATTGACTTTGACAACACAAAAGGAATCCTGTCAAGCTTACATTTATTTAGTTGTTTTGCAATTGAATAAATTAGCACCTCATTCTTAATTGGTTAAATCACAATCCAGATACTTAAAGCAAAGAAAGGAGGAGATTAGTGATTTTGAAGTTTTGTTCCTGGGAGATTTTGCTGAGAACTACAAATTTGTAGTTCAAGATGAGATCCAGAGTTTTCATTGGAGTACCTCACAATGTACTTTAAATCCAGTGGTACTCTACTTTAAACTTGAAAATGCAATGCAAAATCATTGTTTCTGCATTATGTTGAGTGATAACTCACTTGTTGTAGCATTTATTTATATGGTACAGAAAAAAAATTGAGGTAATCGGGCCTACCTTGCCAAATATAAAAAATAGTGAGTATTTTACTGATAGTTGCACAGCACAATACAAGAACTTTGCCAATTTTGCAACTATCATAAATATTTGTGTCTCAATACAAAATGAAATCTCTTTGCAACAATTCATAGTAAACAACCATGTGATGGTATAGGTGGGACAGTGAAAAGGATAGTGTCAAAAGAAAGTCTCTGAAGACCAACTACCAAAGAAATCCTTTCCAAAAATCTGTTTGAATATTGCAGATCTGCAATTGAAGGTATCAAATTCATTCTGGTTGAAAAGGAGGAAGTTGAGGAAGCAAGGAGGAGCCTCAACATGAGATTCAAAAATGCATCCACAGTCCCAGGAACAAGAAGTTTTCATCAATTTATTCCACTCATCAGAGATAAAATAGCCATAAAACAATGTAGTGAAGATGAAAACTATCACCTAATACATGACTTCTCTATTGGAACTGAAGAAAAACAGTGAAATTTGTTGTTTCAGGATATGTTTGTTTCAGGTGCGACAATAAAATTTGGATTGATACAGAGAATGACTTGCTGATTAAGTTAATGCGCCAGCTCTTCCATCTTGTTCATTTTACTGGGAAGAGAATTTTAAGGATATGTTTTGTGCCATTCACAAATATTGTGTGCACTGTTGATGTCCCTATAACACCAAATGGTAGAGTTTATCATCTGTCCAAGATGGTCTATACACACAACAAAATTTATGGCACAGTGTAGTTTAAAATGTAATATTTTAAAGACTCCTTATATATTCATTTTTATTATCACTTTCTTTTGATTGAAAAATAGTAAAAAATATTTTTTTTTTTAAATAACAAAAAACACAACAAAAAAAATAAACAAAGTGAAATCTGTAGTGAAGAAGTGGCTCAAAGAACAGTTAACAGAATAGGGATACATACTCTCATTAGAAGGTGAAACATTGCTATTGAAAAAAAATAGTGACTGTGGGAAAGTAGGGAGGTGATCCACAGAGGACCAACTTCATCTTAATTCATGATACATGTTCCTGTGTCGGTAATTATACCTGTACATTATGGCATTACTTTTTGACTCACCCTCGTATTTAATTTGTTGTTTTTTTTTTTTAATTGATAAAAACAATATTATTGAATAGTTTAAGAAGTCACTGAGGACAATATCAACATTTGAGAGTTCATGGAGCATTAGGATGATTGTCTTTAATTATAATCTTTCACTGAAATCCTGCACGTACATAGGAAAAAAACTCTGAACTTGGCAGGTTCATATCTTCTAAAGTAGACTTTGCTCCCATACAAAATTCTTTGATGAACTTAGGCAGACATAGTAGATGTTAAGAAAAAAATATTATGAAAATTGAAGAGGACCCATTTTTGATAGACTGACCGTAAGCTATATAGGTGAAAGGTTGTTGATTTTGGAGTCATGAATTTGGGTGGGCAAAATAAAATTTTCTATCAGGTATAGGGTTAAAATAGTTGGATATTTGGATTTTACAGTCCTTATTTGCCTTATATACCAAATTTCAGAAATATTTATGAAAGTATTTTTTTAAAATTAAAAATGTATGAAAGTATTTTTTTTTTTTAGATTAAAAAAAACACTAAGATTTTGCGACACCGCACATTTTTGAGGCAAAATAGCAAAATTATATCCCCCCCTCTAAAATCGGAACTGTAAGGTTTAAGACAAAATAATTTGGCACACTTTCCTAACTCATGAAGGGGAATATTTGTGTCAAATTTCAAGTAATTCGGTGTCGGTGGGTGTAACACCCCGGTGAATTGACATGGAATGACCCATATTAGATTATAACGTTAACAAAACACATTATTACATACCTGACGGACAGGCTTTGTTTTTAAAAAAATTGATGTAAATAGGTATTTTATTTCTTGTATGTAATACAACATATCAAGTATTTAAAAAGGTATTTTTAAGTTTAAAGTGATGTTATTTATTTAAATTAATACTATATATATGTATACATGCAGTATTAAAATGAAAATGTTGAATAATCTTGTGGTAAACTTTTTTTTCTTTTAAATGTTGATATCTGTACCTCTTATTCTCTAAATAATTGGTTATAGCAAGAGATATATACAATTTGAGTGCAGAACCAGGAAGAACATACCATTTTACATAAGAATACCAAATTTTATCAAAATTGCTCCAAAAATAAAGAAATGGTGAAGAAATTAATGAATTTCTTGTTTTGAATTGGTCCATGATTTGATATTTTTTAAACTAAATCATGTTAATTTTTGTACAACCGATTTCAAGGCTTTAAATTCTCATAACTTTTGAACCACTGTGGATATTTGCATAATTCAAACAGTTCTGAACTCCATTTACAAAGCTCTATATAACTAATGTGATTAAATAACAATAACCTCAAATAAAAAAAATCAACTGGGAATGCTAAGTATCTCTATGCTGTAACCAATTATTTAGAGAATAAGAGGTACAGATATCAACATTTTTTTAGGTTAACTACAAGATTATTCAACATTTTCATTTTAATACTACATGTGTACACATATATAGTATTAATTTAAATAGATATAGCATTCCCAGTTGATTTTTTTTCTTTGAGGTTATTGTTATTTAATCACATTAGTTTATGTACCTCCATGCTGGAACCCATTATTTGAGGGATATCAAGATTGATTTTTTTTTTTTTTTTAAAAAGATTATTCAACATTTTCATTTTAATATGGCATATATACACATATATAGTCTTAATTTATATAAATAACATCATTTTGGACTTAAAAATACCTTTTTTTAAATACCTGCTATGTTGTATTACATACAAGGAATAGAATAACTCTTTATATAATTTTATTTAACAAAGCCTGTCCTCCGTGTGCAGCTTTGTTCACATATAATGCATTTTCGGCTGTTCGAAGACAAAATACTGTATTAACTCGCCGTAAAAATAATTCGATGATTAAAAACACATAAAAGTTATATATTTAGAAAGATTATTTTCTTTTTTTTCTAACCATATAAATATTAAAAAAATTGGACTAGAAATAAGTGATAAATTACTATTTAAACTGGTAAGGTCTGATTAAATGGAGCCTGTTGAGAGTTGTTTACTTTCGGAAGACAAGTAAATTTTTTTTTTTTTTTTTTTTTTTTCTTCAAAATTCAAAGTTTCAAAGCAAATCCCTGACAATTTAGCAACATTTATATTTCATACATGAAAATAATTCTGATGAGACTGTCTTCTATTAGGGATATACTGCTTTTTTTTTGCTTATCTTATATTTTTTGAAAAAATCGCCTTCAACTTTGATCTATTGTGGTTTCACTCCCAAAGGTCAGAAAAGAAAAAAAACAAGTTTCTGCTTGTAGTTAAAAGTGTAAAATTTCAAGAATATTGATAAAGATCACTTTGATTTTACGAAAAAAAGTAACACAGAAAATTTGACCGCGGAAAAAAATTTGTATTATTTGTATTATTCGGACTATTGTTCTTATCTTCAGTGTTATCTGTACAACGTTACAATGTGCTCTCCGTCCTTCTTCGGGTATTTCTTGTCGGACTTGGGAACCTTCTTGTCGTAATCGGGAGCCATCACTGAACTTTGAACCTAACCCTTTAATCGGTCCACGGAGGTATCCTGTCCTCATTCCGCTAACCATAGCTGAGGTACAGGTGTTAAGCTGTGTTAATTATTATTCTATGTTATGTTTTCGCTTCCAAAGGTTGAAGAAGAAAAAAAAAACCCTCCTTGATGCAGTTTAAGCTGTCTTCTAATTAATTGTTCAATTTCAAGAATATTGATGAAGATTATCCTCTTTGATTTTGCGAAACAAACAAACGAGTAAATTTTAGCCTTGGAAAAAAAATCATATTTTGTGTTTTCAGCTGTTTGAAGCTAAATACTGTAAATTGCTGTAAATAATGATTCAATGGATAAAAACATGTGGAAATTACATATTTAGAAAGATTATTTTCTTTTCTTTCCTATAAATACTTTTAAGATTAGATCAGAAATACTCAAGAAATTGCGAGTTAAACTGATTAAGGTTGTAAATTTGTCAATGTCCACCAATTTCAGCGAAGTGCTGGTAATGCTATTTGTATTAGATAGAAATACTTGAAACCATATAATTGTGTGCAAATTATTTGAATTAAGAATATTTACTTAAAGCTATAATTGTTTACTAAGGATTATTATTAGTTACTTGAAGCCATATAACTGCAAACAAATAATTATTATTAAATAAAGATAGTTACTTGAAACCATATAATTGTGTATAGATTATTAGTAAGGTCTCCAATTTTTTGTTTCAAATTTTCCTTAATTCTGTTTCCACCTTTTGGTATTTTTTTTTTTTTTCTTCTTTTTGGTAAATTCCATCTTTAAATTTTTTGTATTTCATAAGAAAATTCCAATAAAATATGCCATAATTATTATCTAAACTGGAAACAAAATTAAGTTTTATTAAAAAAAATAAGAAATCGTCAACAAAATTTATTCTGAAATTTTAAAATCCAAATCAAAAAACAAATTATATGAAAATAAAAAGTAACATGACTAGACAATAAAACAGTGGAATTGCCTGTGCATAATTAATAGAAGTATTAATAAGAGATTTCTTTTTTTTAAAAACAAATATTCAGATTATTAAGCATCTAAAAGATAACTTTTTTTAAGGACTTAGACTCAATTGATTTATAATTGTTGATTCAAAATATTAAAATCAACACAAAAATGACAACTGCATCTCTGCAGAGGGATAAGACTTTCCTCTAATGAGGCCACCTGTTGGTCTTAGGTGGTTACCTGTGATGTTTGAGGATGGATCTTGGTGGCTGAGCACAGCCTAGTTACCAAGATTTGGCATTAAATAGCTCACAAGGGTTGATATGCTATTAAATAAACTAACCATAATAATAATAATAATCACAAGAATCAACCCCAAATAACTCAATAATAAATATCCATGTAAATCAAAATTTTTTACTAAAATTCTACAAAACAGGAATTAAACTATAATTGAATCGTTGTAACAAAAAAACAAAAGAAAAAAAAAGAATATCAAAAAACAAATTGAGAATATTGATTAAAATCATTTTAAATAAAATAACTTATCTCAAGTTGAAACATCTAAGCCATGTATTGATTTTGATATACCAGTATGCAAATACTGTTTTATATACTCCATATATATACAACACGTGCAAATGGAAACTTGGACTCTTCTAAATTTGTCAAAGCTGTTATTAAACGGGTGCAGTTCACATTTATAAAATGCACATTCGGGTGCAAATTATACTAGGATGCATGATTATCATCTTATTCTCGAATCCTGTCTACTCAAGGCCATGGCTCTTATCTTGCTTAATGAATCCTTTGTAAATGTGTACATAGGATGAGTGATATTTAAACCAGGTATTACCACCAGCTTAGGAGGCAGTTTCACTTGTTCCTTAGGCAAGAAGCCTTTAAGCCATTTTAAGGATTGCTGTTTTCATCTAAGCTTTTTAAAAAGACTATGACTTGATAAAAACAGTGAGCTGACTAACATTATAAAATGCTTGCCAGTGTGAAAATACTTCAACAAGATTTAAATATGTGCTAAGCACAACACATGGTAACTGTTAACAAAGACATTTGATAATTTTTTTATAATTGGATGCAGAATCTGTTATAAATGCAATATTAACATGTTATGGCTTGCATGCATGCATTCTGTCAGGGTTACAACTAGAACTACAGTTGGGCAGTTTGGCAATTTATGTTTCAGTATGTTTTTTTTCTTGATACCGTGTGTTTTGATTCGTTTTTTCAGTTTTTAATTTGGTATTTTTGCTTTGGAAGGAAACCATCCATTTTCTTGTGTAATGATAGATTTTGGTTGAGATTGATAAATTTGCAGCTTAGTCTGTTCAACTTGCAGTTTCTTGTGTATTTCTGGTCCAATCTTAAAAATATTTATATTGTGGAGGGGGAAAAAAATCTTTCTAAATATGTAATTTGTATGTGCTTTTATCCATTGAATTATTTTTTACTGTGAGTTAAAATGGTATTTTGCTTCAAACAGCTGAAAATGCAAAATATGTTTTTTTAAAAATTTTTATTTTATTTATTTATTTATTTATTTTTTTCAAGACTAAGTTTTACAAGTTATTTAGTTTCGCAAAATCAAAGTGACCAATCTTTATGAATATTCTTGAAATTGTACACTCAATTAGAAGACACCTTAAATTACAACCGAGAAGTTGTTCATTTTTTCTCTCGCCTGTGGAAGAGAAATCCTTCGAAAATTATAAAGTAAGCAAAAAAATGCAATGTATCATTAATAGAAGATAGTCTCAGAATTATTTTAATATATGATGTGTGAACATTTTCATAATGTTTTAACGTCAGGCTTTGTTGGGAAACTTTCAATTTTGGAAAAAAATGAACTTAAAAAAAAAAAAATTACAATCAATTAAAGAATGTAAACAAAAAGGGTTTTTTTTTTGTTTGTTAAAAGAACAAACTAAATGGTTTTAAAAAAAAGTTAAATTGTAAAAAATATCTTTCCAATTTTAAAAGAAGTTCAATATTATTTGATGATGGTGGAGTAATTCTTAGACTTATTTGTATTATTGTATATACAATTGTGTTTTTAAAAAAGCTTGATATATTATTAAAATATAGATATGAAAAGCTATCTAAAAAAAACTAAAAAAAAAAACCGATTTACATTGAAAATTTAAAAGTGCAAAATTTGTTAACATACATTCCAAAAAGTTTATGGAAGAAATTACTTTAAAATTGTTGGTACTTGTTTGCGACATTACATGTGTTTAGTCTAGGTACCAACAATTGTGACATGATAGACATCCTTTACAAAACCAAATCACTGACCGACTTGTATAACTCAGGAATCAAAATGCTGCTAATGTGTCGATTGGTTGGTTAGTCATAAACAGGTTGTAGATATTTGACAAAGGATTTAAATCTTTCATTCTCAATAATGCTCACAGTCTAAAGATCCTTACAGATCATTTCCACAAAGCTATGGTCAGCTTGTTTTTTCCTTGGTATTATCCCATTTAATTGGTGAATTTACAATGTTGATAATTTTTTCTTGTTTCATTGTGGAAAGTGTGGCATTATGATCAATCACTATGCCTCAATTAGCTTTCTTTTAACAATGAATTAACTTTTTTTTTTTCTTCAATAATAAAATTTAAAACTCTTATTCATATTTATTGAAAAATGTCCGAAATAATTTATTGTAAAAGAAAATTATTTAAGAATTCAGATGAAAGACAAGTTTATTTTTCAGAAAAAGTAAATCAACGGAGTATATGAGGCTGGCTCCTGCTGCTAATTTGAAGGGAGCATGCATTGAAAAATTTTTTTTTAATTCAGGAGTGCATTTTTTTGAAGATTACCTTAATGTCGCAACCCCAGCAGTTTCATTGATTACGTTGGACATTGACAAATTCTGACCGTAATCGGTTTAAATCACAATTTTTTGCATATTACTGGTCCAAACTTAAAGATATTTATATGGTTAGAAAGAAAATAATAATAAATATGTAATTATGCAAGTTAAAATGGTAGTTTGCTTTGAACAGCTGGAAAATCGTAATACAAGTTTTTTTCCCCAACCTAAAAATCACACAGTGATTTGTTTTTCGTAAAATCAAAGTAGCTAATATTTATCAATATTTTGGAAATTTTACACTTAATTAGCACACACCTTAAAATACAAGCAGGAACTTGTTTTTTTTTTCTTTTCTGACCTTTGGAAGTGAAAATATAATAGAGAAAAGTTGATGGAGATTTCTTTAAAAAGTATAAGATCAGCAAAAAAAAAAAAAGAAGCACAATATCACTAATAGAAGATAGTCTCAGAATTATTTTGATATATAACACGTGACATATGGATGCTGCTTAACCATCAGTTTTTTTTTTTGTCAAACTTTCAATTTAAAAAAAAAAACAACCTAAAATTACAAGAAGTGGAAACAAAACTCAGCACATGCCAGAGTGGCTTTGTTGAAAAACATATATAAATAGGTATTCCATTTCTTGTATGTAATTCAACAAAGGCATTTAGAAATACATTTTTAAGTTCAAAGTAATGTTATATATTTAAATTAATACTATATATGTGTATACATGCAGTATTAAAATGAAAATGTTGAATAATCTTGCAATAAACTTAAACCCCTCCCCCCAAAAAAAACCCTGCTATCTGTACCTCTTATTCTCTAAATAATGGGTTCCAGCATGGAGATACATACAATTTCAGTGCATTATCAGAAAGAACATACAATTTTACATAAGAATGCCAAGTTTTATCAAAATTACTTCAAAAATAAAGAAAGGGTAAAGAAATTAAATATTTATATGGTTGGAAAGAAAATGAATTAATCTTTCTAAATATGTAACTTTTATGCGTTTTTAACCATTGAATTATATTTTACGGTGAGTTAAAACAGTGTTTTGTCTTCGAACAGCGTTATATGTGAACAAAGCTGCACAGGCTTTGTTTAAAAAAATTATATAAAGAGTTATTCTATTTCTTGTATGTAATACAACATAGCAGGTATTTAAAAAAAGGTATTTTTAAGTCCAAAGTTATGTTATTTATATAAATTAATACTATATATGTGTATATATGCTGTAATAATCTTGTGGTAAACTTTTAAAAAACCCAAAAACGTTGATATCCCTACTTTTTATTCCCCAAATAATGGGTTCCAGCATGGCGGTACACAAAATTTAAGTGCAGAATGAGAAAGAACATACAATTTTACATAAGAATGCCAAGTTTTATCAAAATTGCTCCAAAAATAAAGAAATGGTGAAGAAATTACTAAATTTCTTGTTTTGAATTGGTCTGTGATTTGACATATTTTTTAACAAAAACATGTCCACTTTTGGACAAACCCTTGCACCAATATGATTGTCCCAACCCTATTGTCCTTATGGCCAGTCCTAACCCTTTTTATCATATATGTGCTAGAAGGTGGTGGCTGAAGGTCTTAGTGATCTGGGTATGGTGTTAAACTTTATCTGATGGTGAAGTTATAATTTTGGAGAATGTGGAACACCCTTTCATCACCATTATTTTCTGACCGAGAGTAGTAGTACATGTTAGGGACTATGTAGAAAAAATGAGCTTGAAATTTTTTTTTACAAAATTTGTTTAAAATAGGCTTAAAATAACCCAACAAGAATTGATATGCCATAAACCCAACCAACCAACAGTAATCAGTATGCAGTTAAAAGGAGATGTGATTTCACATTTCCACTTTGTCAGTGAAAAATGGAAAAACTATTTATGAGAGTCTATAGATGTCAATTTTATACACTGAAGTTTATATATAAATGATTCCCCCAAGATTTGAAATATATGTGTAAATGTTTACCTTAACTACTTGCACACAATTTTACTTACAGTAACAATATCCTTTGTATGAACAAGATGAATTTGTACAAAAAAATTATAGTAAAGCAATTTTTTAATTATTTTCCATCGTAAATTTTTAAAACATTCTATAGAATAAGCTAAAATTTGTCACATGCAGTATTTTAATGGTTTTTGAGACCAAATGAGGGTATCCTGTTACTTAAAAAGTTGATGTAATACAGAAAAAAATGGGGTAATTTTTAGATTCAGAGTCCAAAAGTTTGTCAAAAACAAGTGTCAGATCTAACTTAACAAAATTTGTGATGCTCAGTGTGACGTTTATTATTTCCCATTATATATACATTTTTAAAACCTTCCATAAAATAAGCACATATTTATTAGATACTGTATTTTTATTGTTTTTGGGAAAAATTGGTGTTATTTTTGGATTCAGAGATCAAAGAATAGTCAAAAACAAGTGTCAGATCTAGCTCAATGAAAATTGTGTTCTCCAGTGTTATCATTAAGGAATTTAAATGAAAAATATTGTAATATGAGTAAGGTAAAAAAAAAAATATATAAGTATAAATGTAGCATTAGTTATATAGAGCTCTGTAAATGGAGTTTAGAACTGTTTGAATTATGCAAATATCTGTGGTGGTTTAAAAGTTATGAGAATTTAAAGCCTCAAAATTGGGGGTAAAAAAGTGGACATGATTTTGCTAAAAAAATGTCAAATCATGGACCAATTCAAAACAAGAAATTCAGTAATATCTTAACCATTTCTTTATTTTTGGAGCAATTTTGATAAAACTTGGCATTCTTTCTGATTATGCACTCATTATTTAGCGAATAAGGTGTAGCAGGGTTTTTTGGGAGGTTACCACAAGATTATTCAACACTTTCATTTTAATACTGCATGTATACACATATATAGTATTAATTTAAATATATAACATTACTTTGAACTTAAAAATACATTTATAAATACCTATGTTGAATTACAAGAAATAGAATACCTATTTACATATGTTTTCCAACAAAGTTTGTCTGGCGTGTGCTAAGTTTTGTTTACATTTCTTGTAAATTTAAGTTGTTTTTTTTCCAAAATTGAAAGTTTGACGAAAAAACACTGACGGTATAGTATCATTAATATTTCATACATTATATATAAAAATAATTCTGAGACTATCTTCTATTAGTGATATAGTGCTTTTTTTTTCTTTTTTTTTCTTTTTTTTTCTGATCTTATAACTTTTGAAGAAATCTCTGTCAACTTTTGTCTATCATATTTTCACTTCCAAACGTCGAAAAAGAAAAAAACAAGTTCCTACTTGTATTTTAAGGTGTGTTCTAATTAACTGTATAATTTCTAGAAGATTGATAAAGATTAGCACCTTTGATTTTACGAAAGAAAGTACCATGTGAATTTTAGCCTCAGAAAAAAAATTGTATTTCTTGTTTTTGGCTATTCGAAGCAAAATTCCATTTTAAATCGCTGTAAATAATAATTCAATGGATAAAAAACACATAAAAATTACATATTTAGAAAAATTATGTTCTTTTCTTTCCAACCATATAAATATTTCAAAGTTTAGACCAGAAATACACGAGAAATTGCAATTTAAACCGAGGTCAGAATTTGTCAATGTCCACCAAAATCAATGAAATTGCTGGTCTTGCTGAGACACCACCTTCCCTTACTCGCCATTGGGGTCGCTGGTTGTCTTCCCAGTATTGATCAGATGACCGTCTCTGATCAATCGGCTAGCTGACCGTTCACTCCTCCTTGGGGATGCAATTCCTGGTTGGTGATTCAACCTATGACCCACCCTCCACCTGCCACATTGTGTTTTTGATCTCAGGTACATGGTCTGGTCAGGTTCACGCCCAGACTGAGTTGAGCTATCAAAGGGTTGAAGTGGTCTGAAGGCAAAATTAGTTCCATTGAAAATAATACGGACAGATGGTTAAATTGCATACACAATTTTATATATAACAAAAGTAAATATACAGTTACAATTCCCGTCCCGGTTGAGTTCCAAAGTGATGCAGTTTCGTATGAGTTACTGTTTGGTTTTGGTCCAAAGAAGAATAAATTCTAGTCAGGGTCTCATGGGGGGGGGGGGTCTCAACAGTGACAATGTCTTAAGTTCTGTTCTTGTCAGCTAATACACTCTATGAAAGATCTCTTTCTACCTCTGATTTGGTAATGAACTTAGGAACTGAATCTCAGGAGAACCGCCAGTTACTCAGTCAAGGACTGTCTCTCAGCAAATCTCTTCTGGAGGTACACTAAACTTCACAAATGCTTTGCTTAAATAACATTAAATTCTTCCGCATTGTAAGGCGGCCGTTCTAACTGCCTTCACTCAGAAGTAGTTCTCAAGAAATTTTTCTTTTTTTCCTAATTTGGAGCTTCTCCGCCCCCTTTTACTCCAACTTATTATAATTGTCATCTATTACTGACTCACTATAGCTATCATTAGTTCCTCCTCCAATTTGGGTGTAATTTGGTTTGTCATGTCCACTTCACTCAAAAGTAGTTCCTCAAGAAATAAGTTCCTTTTTCTAATTTTGGGAGGTATCTCCGCCCCCTTTTACTTCCACTCTTTATAATTGTCATCTGTTACTACCACTCACTATGGTTATGATCTCTCTCTATTCCTCTCAGGTGTTCGACTAGTACAACTTTCATAATTGGATTTTTTCAAAACAATATTTTCGTCAGTCATCTCTTATCACTGTGCAAAGATATCTATTAACATCTTTTCGTAACTGGATCAACCTCAGTCACAAATAATCGTTTTGACTTATTTTCATTATCCTCCACACTTTTAGTTTTTCCCTAACACGTGGAAAATTGTACTTAGATTGTTTTTCATTTAACTCTTTTTTTTTTTTTTTTTGTAATTTGTGAGAATTAGTATGTGAGATTTTTTTGTAATTCGTCTGAATAAAAATTCTGTTTGTTGTGAGGTGTGGTTTTGTGTTCCTTGTTACAATAGTATTATTCGTGCTTAGTCTTAGCACTTGGTTCGGCTTCTCGTAGCTGACCTCTTAGTCCCCTAAAGTGTCTCTATATATGTCCTGCAGTAATACACATATGTAAATGAGATAACACGCCATTGGCTATCTCACTACACCTCCCTGAAACGGAGAGGTTTTATTCCCCTCGTTGATCTATTGCTTCTCCTAAATATCCTTGGGGTGTTCTTCGTAATGGTGACCGCGGTCTCATTTCATCACTACTGGATCCCAGGTATGGCACCTCGGAATCCGACTCGCCTTCATCTATGGGTTCTATAACGTCTCCCCCATATTGGTTTATATCCTCGTTTCTTTCCGATTCCTCCACACTCATGTCTTCCTCATATCTATTCCTTAGCTGATCAGTGTGGGCCAGCACACTTCTCTCCTGTGTTGTTATTATAGCGGTGTTGTTCCCTTTCTGCATAATAAAATACGCTTTTTCAGGTTGCGCCTCCTTATTCTTTTTGTACCACATTTTTTCATTAGTCGAAAAAGACATGGTTATGGGAGATCTGATCTGTCTTCCCATCAAGGCAGAAGGACTTAGTGTTCTATCAGCATGAGGAATGGATCTGTAACTCATCAAGAGTTTAGGTAGAAAAGATTCTATGGTCTCACGTGACGGCTCAAATGCTTTTAATCCTAATTTAACCGTTCTAACCATCCTTTCCGCAGCCCCATTTGATTGTGGATGGTAGGGTGGAGTTTTATAGGGTTTACATCCTATCTTCCTCAACCAGGAACATAGACTTTCATCACAGAATTCGGACGAATTGTCCGATACCAGGGTTCTCGGTACGCCGATCCTTGAGAATACAGTTCTCAAAATTTGAATGACAGTTGCAGATTTTCTATCACGCACCTGAATAATCTCTGGCCACCCCGAGAACGAATCTACTAAAATCAATAGTAGTCCTACGCCTTTGGCATAGGCATGGTCCATGTGTACTCGACTCCATGGTTCTTGTTCCTTGGCCACGAATGAGTCGATTTTTGTGGAAAAGTCTTTGATTTCCATGCATTTGGGACATTTTTTTACATAATCTTCAATGTCACGCGAATATCCTGGCCACCAGCTCTCCAATTTGAGTCTTTTTTGTGTGGCCGCTATTCCACAATGTATATCGTCGTGTACACTTTTAATTATTTCTTTTCGCATTTTTGCGGAGGTACAACCAAATCTCCGTTACATATAACCCCTCTGTCCATAGTTAGTTTATGTTTAACCTCTTTATAAGGCCTTTCAGCTTTAGAGCAGTCGTTCCATTTATTCCTCCTTATTCTATTCGATATTTTGCTCAGAATAGGGTCCAGAAGGGTTTCTTCTTGAAGCTGTTTAATCGGCATTACATCGGTTTCGACCCAATGTAATACATCTTCAGTGTCGCTTATTTCGTCGTCTTCTTTGTTAAATGCTAATCTGGATAACGCGTCGACATGCGGAATAGTGTTTCCTTGACGTACATGATATCGAAATCAAAGGCCATCAGCAGTATGGCCCATCTCATTAACCTGGCTGATGTGACCTTGGGTAATTCTTTCCTTGGATTAAAAATGAATTCTAAGGGTCGATGGTCAGATTTTAGTAAAAATTTTCGACCCAATAGAAATTGTCGGCGCGCTGTGTGCTCCATACTATGGCCAAAGCTTCCTTCTCTATATTTGAATAGTTTAATTCTGCCTTGGTTAGCTTTCGCGACAGGTACATAATCGGATGATCGTCCTGTGACAATATAGCAGACACAGCATATTCACTGGCATCTGTAGTTAAGGTTATTTCTTTTCTGGGATCAAAAACTTTAATAACGGGTTTTTCCATAAGTACTTTTTTTTTTTTTGTTAAAAGCCGTTTCTTGTTTTGTGTCCACACAAACTCACTATTCTTTCTTCGTAATTCTGCAAATGCTTCAGTTAAATCGGAATATTTCGGCACATATCTGCTATAAAAATTAGCCAATCCTAAAAACGATTCTAATTCTTTTTGTTGGCTGGGGATGCCACCTGCGATATTTTAATTAATAAATTTGGGTCAGGCGAAATGCCTTCTTTGGATATTTGAAAGCCCAAATAATTATCTTCTCGCAATTAAATTTGCATTTATCGTAGTTTACGCTCATTCCGGCTTCTTTTAATTTGTTCATAACTCGCTGTGTTTTTTGTTGCAATTCATTTATACTGGTGGCCCCTATTAAAATATCGTCCTGATAAATTATCATATTTTCTACTACTCCTTTTAAGACATTTTCGATTGCTCGTTGAAATATGGCCGACGCTGTCTTTATTCCGTATGGCATTTTCGTCCATCTCATCAATCCCAGGGGTGTGTTAATAGTGGTTATTTCTTGAAATTTATCGTCAATTTGTATTTGATTGTAAGCTGCCTTTAAATCAATTTTCGTAAAAATTTAGTGCCTGTTAATGTATGCGACACAGTTTCAAGCTCAGGAATAGGATACGAATCTGAACAGATTTTATGATTCACACCAATCTTATAATCACCACATATTCTTAAATCCCCATCTTTTTTTCGTAAAACTACAATTGGGGAGGCCCAGTTACTACCACCGACCGATACTGGTTTAACACTCCTTCTGCTACCATATCTTCCAATTTCTTTTTTACTAAAGGTCGCAAATGTATAGGTATCCTACGCGATTCGTAATATGAGGGGGGCTATTTTCTTTCACTCGTATTGTGGCTTTATAACCTCTCAAGATTCCTATTTTTTGCTTTTTACTTTCTATGCAGTCGATTAAATTGTCTGTATCTATGTTTATAATATCTGTGCCAATTAGTCCATGATTTTTTAAACAATCCACTACAGTTATAGGGACCACTTCGAATCTTCTATTAGCCTCAAACGTAGCGTCGAATTGTCCCAATGCAGTGATGTACGAGCCATCAATTGTCTTAATTTCAAGTGACTTCTCTTTAACTTGGGTTTGCCCATATGTTGCCAAAAGTTCTTTGGAATAATAGTCACGTCACTACCTGTATCGACTTGCATCTCAAATGGTATTTCATTAATTTTACTGTCAACTTCTGTTTTTTGTTCACCCGTACTTGGTACACGTCTTCTATCGAATTTGTCCATTTCGACTTGACTCTGCATACCGTACTAAAATGATTCTGTTTTTTGCAAACATAACAGGTTTGTCCATAAGCAGGACAATTTGTTCTTTTGTCAATATTATGTTGAAAATTGCAGTACTTACAATTCTTTAGCCTTGTTTTTACTTGTAACACGTCAGTGTTATTTGCTGCCTTTCTTCTATTTGAAACACCATTGTGTTGTTTTGAATATCTTCCTTGAATTCGGATATCATTTCCAGTTGCTGTACAAATTCCACGCATGTTTCTAATGTCATGTTATTTGACTGTAGACGTTCTAAAATTTTGTCTTTTTGATTCCTGTCGTGCATTCCTTCTATGAACCGTAACTGGATTAATTCTTCTTCGATGGTAAAATCTCCTGTTCCAAGCTGTTGAAATTCACAGAATCTCGCGGCCTTTTTTAGTCTCTGAATGTAATTCCTTGCTGGTTTGTTGGGATTTTGCTTCGTAGAAAGGAATTTAGTCCTCTCAGCAATAACCAGTTTTTTCTTAGGTCTTACATTGTTCTTTATGATGTGTGCAATTTCTTCAAAGGTGAGATCCTCCAAATCTTTTGGATACGCCATAACGGCTACTTTCATGTTTGCTTCACATCCAGCGGACGCTAAAAATAAGTCTGTAATCTCATTTTGTCCTCCAATGTTCTTTTTGTCTTGTAATTTTTTGCTTCTTGCAAAGGCTGAAAAACATTTTATCCACATCTCAACATAATCAGGCTGCTCTAAACTTGCAAGTATGCCTATCGACGACGCCATGTGTTGTGAGGTGTGGTTTTGTGTTCCTTGTTACAATAGTATTTATTCGTGCTTAGTCTTAGCACTTGGTTCGGCTTCTCGTAGCTGACCTCTTAGTCCCCTAAAGTGTCTCTATATATGTCCTGCAGTAATACACATATGTAAATGAGATAACACGCCATTGGCTATCTCACTACACTGTTATTATCTTTTACTAACAAATCTTTAAGGTTTAACCCTTTAAAAACCAATGGCTACCAGTCATTATATTACATTGCTAATAAATGTAAAATTCTAGGTAAAAGAGCATTTGGTTTATAAGTTCCAAAAAATTCACTCTGGATTGCACCCTTGGCACAACGAATGTAAGGGTTGAGTTCATACAATTCTAAGTGACAATCATCTGGAGGTTGCAGGTTCAATCTTGACTACAGGCAAAAATAACATAGAATACTTAACATAGCTTAACACTTGTACCCGGCCATGGTTAATGGAATGAGAACAATCTACCCCAATAGATTAAATAAAGAGTTCAGTTCCGTGAAAGCTCCTGATTTTGACAAGAAACACTTGAAAAAAGACAGTCGAAACATTGTGTATGTAACAATAAAGATGAGGACAACAGTCTGAAAAATCAAAATAATACTAGCCAACTGCCCAATAAGAGATCCAAATATATGTCACAAAACTTACACCATTTATCGTTTAACTTGCTCTAAATGTCTTAATTTCTATATAGGAAGTACAATCAGACCCCCTTCACATAAGAATTAAAGAACATATCAACACACATTTAATCAAATGCAAAAATAAGGACAATAATTTCTCCATTAAAATAGAGACAATAATACGCAACATTGGTAATCCCAGAATTAGAGAAAGTTTATTAATAGCTTACACCCTCACATAAACATTAAACACTGAATATATAATTAGTTAACATACACATTCCATAAATAACACACACACACACACACACACACACACACACATATATATATATTATATATATATATATATATATATATAAAAAAAAAAAAAAGAAATATATAAATAAAAAGAATGAAATTGAAATTGATTGAACAACGGATATTATGGCTCTTCCACATGGCGTTATAACAACCTACGAGACGCGTGTTTATAATGTCCAAAACAAAAAACACCGCGTCCATTTCAAAAACAGTCTCTGACGATGAAGTTTCTTTGAAATTGATTACACACTGGACATTATTTTATTTTTTTTATACGCATTGTAATTGCCTTCTTAATATAAATAAATAAATAATAAAATAATACTAATTAACAAAATCAATTTTTAAAAAGTAAACACTATTTGTTTGTCAGGCTCAGCAACAATGGAAATGGGAAGCATTTCCATTGTTGCTGAGCCTGACTCCATTTAGTTTGATAGTTTCTTAGAATTAAAAAAAAATATAGACTAGCCAAAATTTTTCTCAGAAAATCAAGAACACTTTTTTTTTTCTTTTGTTTATTTTAATGTAAAAATAATTCTATTAATTATATAGTGCTCTTTTTTTTTTCTTATCTTAAATTTTTTGAATAAATCTCGTCAACTTTGGTCTGTTGTGGTTTCGCATCCAAAGGTCGAAAAATAAAAAAAACAATTTTCTGCTTATAGTTAAACATGTGTCCTAATTAAGTGTAAAATTTCAAGAATATTGATCAACATTAACCACTTTGATTTTACAAAAAAGTAACACAGAAAATTCATCTATAGAAAAAAAATTTGTATAACGCATTTTCGGATGTTCGAAGACAAAATACTGATAAAAACACATACAAATTACCTATTTAGAAAGATTATTTCATTTTCTTTCCAACCATATAAATATTTTTAAAATTGGACCCGAGATAAGCAAGTAATTACTATTCAGGTCGATAAGGCCAGAATTACGATGCCTGTTCAGAGATTGTTTATTTAAAAAAAAGGTCCTGTTTGTACTTCCAGGTGTCTTCTAATTGAGTGTGAAATTTCAAGAATATTGATAAAGATTAGCCACTATGATTTTGAAAACAAAGTAGCGTGTAAAAAAATTAGTCTTAAAAAAAAAGTCATATTTTATGTTTTCGGCTGTTTGAAGCAAAATATCATTTTAACTCGTAAAAAATAATTCAATGGATAAAACACATAAAAATTACATATTTAGAAAGATTATTTTATTAAACATGTGAAAAATTGTGATTTGAACCAATTAAGGTGAAAAATTGTCAATGTCCAATGATTTTACCAAAGGGCTGTTAATGCTAAAACTAGTACTATGTGAATTTTCATAAATCTATCTTCAGTGATAATGGATAAATTGATTTTATTTATGAAAGGGTGTTTTTTGGGGGCGTTTGAAATCTGATTTTTCCTTATAGTTTTAGTTGTAGAACAATTCCTAATTTGGTACAGGTGAAAAATCTGAACTATTTGGCAATGATTCAAATTTTAAAAATTCAAAATCATTTTCTATTTTTCAGTGAGCTCTATCCCAAAAATAACTTTTATATACATTACATAAAAAAAATTAAACATTGACGTGTATGTTTCTACTGAAATCATATAAATATATGCAAATTATTTGCATCAGATAGGAATATTTGAAACAACTACACAATTAATGTAAATATAAAAGTACAATGAATGCGATTTCCTAATATTTGTGTATAAAATAACCCTAGGCAGATTGATATACTATCAGTACAGAAATCTCAGCTTTAGACCTGATAATAAATATAAGTCTATCTTCTTCACTGATTCTATCAATACTTATAGTAATAAAAAACAGGTAAACAACAGACCCTCTAACTCCAAAATTATTGAATATTCAAAAGCAAAAGCATCACTCTGTCAGATACCAAACAATGACAGGGCTCATTTAGAGGCCAAAAAAGTGCTAAATGTGAACAAAACAAACAAAAATCTCCTACCATCTAATAGATTCCTCACAGATAAATGACAGGAGTGGTGGAGCTCCAGCACAGAAAACTACTTAGCATCAAGCCTACTATTGGAGAATGGCAACCTGGGGTTGTATTGGTCAAACTCCTCTGCATAAGCCATACCCCAAATCACAGATAGTTACCTCCTGAAAAATGAAGAACCCCAATGTTTAATACATGGAATTAACAATACACAGTAACACACATGCAACCGAATTGTGGAAATCTGAACTTAATCCAAACAAAATTCTACCAAGCAAACAATTTAAAAGAACTCTTCAATAAAGTTGGACCATATAGAATAATCCAATTTCTAAAGGAAGCCAAACTTTACTTGAAAATATAACCCCAATAACATAAATACCATAATTATATACATTTATACTCCTTCACTATGTGTAAAATATTGAACTAAAATTGTCTAAAAAAAACAAAACAAAAAAAATCAAACTTTTCTGATCCTTAATTTCCAATTTAAACAATTCCAGCATTTGAGGGGTTGATCTGTTGTTCCCCATCATGCCCAAATAAGTAACACATTAGTATCAGTTTCTAAATACTGCAAATACCAGAAACACCTTTGAAAAATAAAAATTTAAAAAATAATCATGAGTACCATAAATGACTCGGTTCTCCCTTTTTTTCTATATTTTATCGTTAGACTTTAATATTGAAAAGGATATGTCAAAATGTTCAGTCTCAGGTGTGGATGGCAGTTGAAACATTTTATCAGTGGAAGGTGCAGTTATTGTCATAGGAAATGGAATTGGCAATGTAACCCTATGGCGACCTCTCGTAGCACAGCTATTGCACATTTCATTTTTTGTTTTCTGGCCATCGTGCCATCTGCCAACTGGACCCTCACTGTTGTGTCCGAAATACTGCCCCAGGGCAAACATCCTACCAAAAGGGTACAATTAACAAACAAAGCAACACACAATAAAATCAAAGACTGCTTAGGGTTCACATTAAAAAATGACAGAGATGATATAGGATTTGCATTCATTCTCCTCTTCTTACTTAGTCATCCTTCCTATCGCTGCAGCTATCTTATGTGTCTGTTGAGCCGAGAGGAGAGAGCCCCCCTCTCTGTCCAAGTCAGGACTTCTACTGTAGTGATCTGTGGTCAACTGGTCTGCTGCTAAAATCTGAACTTGACTGCTCGGCCTTCAATCCAAAACTAACTGCCTGACTTTCAAATTCCCTGTTGCCCTCTATTTCTCAAATCTCGTTTTTTAAATCTCATCCTCTGAGATTTCGACATCAGTTGCGGGATTTGAAAAATCCCTTTGTTAGAGGACCACCCACAGATGTTATCTGTCTTGTATCTATTCAAAAACAGACCAGTTGTCGTCTATATTTTTATTGCTTTCTTGATGGAGCACTCACCTCAAGCCAGCTGTGATCATCAACACACACACACACACACACACATACACACACACACAATCCACCGTCTCTAATCTGCACACACCCACACGTGTATATCTATATGTGGCTTGCCTTAATTCTCATAGCCACATATCTAACTTATCTATATAACCACACACACACACTGCATGTTGCATATCACACCATGTGCAGCCACGTATTGTGTCATAGCAACCCAATTTCAAATCCGGATAAGACTGCATTTCCTTTTGTACTAAGGATTTATCTATTCTTCCCTACCTACAGCTATGGGTAAATAGTAGGGCAGACTGAGTTAAGCAACCAGTCTAGAAGGAAACCTCTGACTTCAAACCAACTTTGCTTAATTGACCTTCCTGACTGAAGTGAAGAGAGGAGAGTAAATATATATCAGTGCTTTTAATTAAAAACCTCATTTTAAATCTTGCTTGTATTTCATTTTTTTTTTTTTTATTTAATTAAAATATTTTTGTTTGTTTTCAAGGATGCAAAAATATGTCGGTAGAGTGGATTACCTCTATTGGGACCAGTCACATTACATGGGTAAGAGGATCCTTGTTGGGACAGACAAAAATGTTTTGGCAGCCATCAATGTCCACAATGGAAGTATTGGTAAGTACTTAAAATGAAAAATTAGCTCTTATGTAACTTGGAAAAGTCAAATTTATTAAAACTCTTATCTTCCCAGAAGCAATTCTAGACCCAAACCCCTCTGTTCCCATAAGGATTTGGTAAAAAACTGCTAAAAATGGGTCTGTACATTCAAAAGCTCATAGTATCGTTATTTGTGAACAGATTGTTGTAAAAATAGGCAGACTTGCAGAAAACAATTTCTTCCTCGATATTATAAAGTTATTTGCACTGAAAATGATTTTGCTTGTGCGTAGTTATGGAACAATTACATAATGATAGGTAAAAAAAACCCCAGGTATACTCAATAAAGATGCTGAAAAAAACATTTTAAAACACTTTAATAGGAATACTTTACATGCAGTTAGTTACAGAAATGACAGTGCATCTCCATTGTGAAGCAATCAACAGGGGTCTGAGGTATTTTTTCATATTAAAAAGAGAAAATTTTCACTATATATCCAATGATTCTGCACTATCAGGTTCAGCAATGTTACAGTTCATATTTTCTACATCTACATATTAGAATAGAAAAAAAGCTATTACATTCTACTCAGGTGAGTTCTTGAGTAATGGTCCTATTTTTTTATGGTATTACCAATCGTCAGAATATTCACTTGGCGTCGGTTTTCACACCAAGTTGATTTTATTTTTTTTAAACCGAAAGAAAAATCAAAAAAAAAATCTAAATTTCAGATATTCACACATAGTAATAATGAATAAAATTTACCTTAGAGTTTCTCAAAACACGCTCTTTTCATACGCACGCAAATTGTTAAAAAATATTTTAAAACGTCAATAAAAAATGGAAAATTAACTTTTTAATGTTTTCTTTTACATTTAATATAAAGAACAATTCCAAGTTTATGTGTTAAAAAAAAAGAAAAAACAAATTTCTGTTACATAAAATCTAAATTTTTGCATTCCTGTAAATTCTTAATCTTTGTTGACATAATTATCACATCTTGACGTGCGCACTATTTTTTGTATGGAGGATCGTACGTATATTTTTTTTTTTTCTGAAGCAAAAGCAAATTACTAATTTAGCATTTCCTTGATTCCTCACAATTTAACTTATGTAGTAAAACAACTCAGCACTAAAACAACAACAACAACAAGAGTTTTCCTCAAAAACCAAAGTGGATATTATTTCCGTTAGATCCATCCATTAATAAGAATGACGACAATTTTTAATTCAAACAGTATTTTCAAAAATTTTAAAAATAAATACCGAATTCTATTATGTCATTATTTTTGCTAGATATTTTTTATACAATATTTTCTTTGATTAAATAAATACGATCTTGATAGACATTAAACAAAAGTATTTATTTTACATTTTATAAATTTTTTAAAATCCCTGAAATTTAAACAAGTAGACAATAGGAACTTTTAATATAAAATTCTTTAGAAAATAATCTAACAATTTAGAAACAAAAACTAACAAAAAAAATATTAGTCTTTTCAATTTAGTAAACATTTATTTACAATAAAAGTTTGTCTTTTATTGCTTCATATACCGAAAGTTTTATTAAAATCGGATTGTTAGTTTATTTTATACGATTTTTAGAAGAATTTCCTGTGATCCCCCTTGTCAGCATTACCTGTAATTCGGCAAATGAACGACTCCCATTCAGAAAAGTATGCGCGTATTTCAGATGCACACACGTGGGAATAAAGTTAGCATTTTGTTGTCTTGCGTATAAATTCTTTTGAAAAGCAATTTCTTCAAACAAATTTAGTGGAAATAATGGAAAAAATATTCTATGGGTGTAGCATCATCCTAATGGGTGTAGCATCATCCTAATGGGTGTGTAGGACCGACAAAACTTGTAAATTTTGAGGGTCTCGTTAGTTCAACAACATTTTTGGTACATTGGTCATGTCCTGTAAAAATTTCATCTTCATCTTCAGAAAAATCTGATAAATCACTAGTATTGACACTCGAAAAAGAAATATTGCTTTGAGCATCAATTCCTAAGATTATCTTCAAAGAAACCTTCAAAATTGTACACATTTTCAGATGCCATCTCCAATTTTTTTTTTTAAAAATGTGAGGGAAATCTTCATTTGAAAAGACAGATACCAATGTTTAAAGCGGAAATAAATTATTCAGGAAGTGAACAGGGTTATTTCCCTTGCTTAAAACTATTGAAAAAAGATATTTAATGGATTTTTACAAGTATATATGGAAACGGGCAGACACACCTTGATTTGTAATCACCATTTTTTTTAAAATTCGAGATAATAAATTTTCTTTGTTTTTTGTAAAAAAAAAATCATTTAAAAAGACAGATACATATTTTCAAACCAAAATAAATACTTTATAAAATGAACAGGGTTATTTCCCTTGCATAAAACGTTAAAATTATGTTTTTAAATTTATTTTTACTAGTGTATATGAAAAGGGATGGATTTTTTTGTTGATTTTTTTATTCGAGTAGATAAACACCTATTCATTGGGAATAATTGTTTTAAAAAACAGAAAAACATTCCAGACGAGAAATGAACCTTTCTGTAAGAAACACACTTCTTTTCCTGGATTAAAAATGTTGAAAATATGAGTTTTAATCGAATTTAACAGTGTATATGAACCGTGGACGCTTCATGGCGTTTCAGGGCGCTTTCGGCTCTTAAAAATATTTTTTTGAGGCGTTACAAGTCGTTTTGGGAACTTAGGAGTTAAAGTAAGATTTAACACAAAATAATTTGGCACACTTTCCTAACTCATGAAGGGGAACATTTGTGCCAAATTTCAAGTAATTCGGTGTCGGTGGTTTCAGATTTAAACTTTTTGCTGGTGTTTTGACATGGAATGATCCAGATGTAAAATCCACTTGTTTACAAAATAAATAGGAAAAAAAAAAGGAAATAGATAAATATGATACTTAGAGAATCTATTTCATATGAAGTTAACAAAACAAAATATTGAGAAAATAAAAAGTAGTTGCCAGTTTCATTTTAATGTTAATACTGGAATTCTTTAAGGATAATTCTTTTCTGGTAAACCAATACACAAATCAAGAAATAAAATTGTTGTAAACAAGAAATAAAATTGTTGTAAACAAGAAAAGTGAAGATTTTTTTAATAAACCAACTTGTTTTTATTTAGATGTACCTAAACTTAGATAGTAATACTAATAATAATTAAAATAATTGTTAATTTCAGTTTTTCTCTCCAAAATGTATTATCTAAGGACAAACAAATATGTATAGTTTATGCAATGATTTCTTTCATATTTTACCAAATTGATAATGAATATGGTATTTATTTATAGTTGACAATTTATTTGAAAATTAAATAATCAAACTTAAATCTAAGTGATGAATTCTATGACTAAATTACCTTTCAAGACTAAAAAACTGACTTTAGGTGAATAATCCCGACTTTTTTAAAACTACCTTTCGTTTAATGCGTGGTTTTCGGGTGCAAGAATGTAATAAAATAGATTAGAAAGTCTAACAAAATTAAATAAGAATGCATATAAAAAGATTACGCTTATTTTAATTATATTTTGTATTGGTTTCTATATAAAATCATTCATAGGATTGATTTTAATGTTGGAGAATAAAACAATAATATTAGAGATCAATAATACAAAGTAATTATTTATTAAACCCAGTTTTGTTAAAATCAGTATGCAAATAAATTACACCTCATATCATGTAAACCTTTATTTCTATATAATATATACGACACATTGCAGGATTTTAAACGCACTTATAACATGCGCTGTTTTGAGGCAAATCTAACACAGATTTTTATGGATTCGTTAATAAATAAGATTTATTCTTTTCTATGTATTAATGATTTTGACTATAGGTTAAATACTCATTCATAAACTTACACAATTCCTGAGGTAGTTTTTTGGCTACAGATGCTGAATCTCCATTATAATAAGATGTGCAATTTTACCCAAGGAAAGTCCTAAATTAAAATTAAAAAATAAATTGTTCACCAGCTTCTCTTTCTCTTTCTCTCCTTTCTCTTCTTCTTTCTAGACACTCCTGCCCTGTCGGCTGGGGCGTTAGAATGCGCCGACTGCACCTCTGCAGAGGGGTAAGACTCCCCCAATGGGGCCACCTGTTGGCTGTGGGTGGCGACCCGTGATGCTTAAGGATAGAGACCAGGTGGATATGCACTCCACTTTGGCCCTATCTTGGGCTAGACGATCAATCGGTTGGTCACGTCAAGCCCTAGCACCTATATGATTTTCCCAACCCTATTGCCCTTATGGCAAGCCCCAACGTTGCGTTCTGCCATGTCTCACTTTGCAGGCCAGACACGAGGACGCTTAGAGTCAGGTAAGTTCGACTCGTCACTACATCCCCCCCCCTGATCTCGTGATCACAAAAAGTACAGCCGTGAGCACAACGTTTTCGACGCGTACTCCTCCTGAGGGGGACAGGGTCCGGTTGATCATCCTGGCAATCACAATGAACTGTGATAGTGGTATCGCTTGACAATACCAGGTTGTCTGTGGATGTGTTGTCATCAGACAACCTTTGCCTAGCTCTCAGGCGAGTAACACTGGCTTGCCCTCCTTGTTGATCACACTGCTCCCTAGTGTCAATCTCCCATCTCCCGTTGGCGTGGGGATGACGTCCCAAACTCGGCTTGTCTGCAGATGATTCGTCTGAAGAATCACTGGCAGTGAATGATTCTGATGAGGAGTATCCCACCTGGACCAGCCTCATACTTTCTTCAGAGGAGCTCTCATCTTTGGGAGAGTACGGCTTTGAACAGGGGCGCAAGTGTCTGACGTGGCATGGAGTCCCATCAATTACTATAGATTGCTGACTGTTGACCCTGCTTACACGACCTACTTTGAATCGTGTGGTGCATCTGCCGTTCGAAACCCTGACCCAAACATAGTCCCCTACTTTATACGTCCCTTGTTCATGTTGCGATTCGGGTGTGAGGGCAGCATCAATCCCCTTGACCCTGCCATGGTAGTTGTATATCCGATTGGCTGGTGCTGAAGAAGATGAAACATCATCTTTGGGTGTTACATTATGCCAGTACACAGCTTCCTGTATGGTGCACTGCTTCCTGGCCGCAATTGTTTTTATCGTCCTGTGGCACCGTTCAACGATTCTGTTTCTGGACGGCGCATATGCCCATCAGAGACGCAACCATACTCCCCAATCTTCCAGGAATTTTCGAAAACTCCTGCTGGTAAAGGAAGTGTCATTGTCAGTCAGTATCTCGTTTGGTGGACCCCGTTTGCAAAAGACTGCCTCCAATTGACGGGCTACTGTACCCGAATCCTGGTACCGAATTGGTCGCCACATAGCAAATTGGGTGGGTCCGCAATCGATGAGGCTTAGGAAGTGTTCACCCCCGTAGTGGGTAATGTCCATTCCTAGCCGACTCCAATTAGTACCCATGTCTAGTTTTCCCTTCCTCCAGTGCACTGGTGCTGGGTCGATGGATTGACAGTCCACACTGGATCGGACTACAGCTCTTATGGCTGCCTTTGTCGTTGATGGGCTAACTCGACGCGCAAAGTAGGTTGTTCGCCTTACGCCAGCGTGCCTGCTATGCCAGTGAATACTTATTATCTGGCGCTCACTCAGAGCAGCAACGCAAATATCCTGCGCCATCTCATTCCTCTTTCTCATGGCCTTAAACCATTGTTGTGGCACTCTCGTCAGTTCGGTTCTGCTCTGACCTTACCAGTGTCACGTCAACGGTCAGAGTGTGTAGAGCCTCCTCCTAACCAACATCTCTGTGGCTGCTTTCGTTTGTACCTTTCACCTTCTACTCAGACTGTTCTTGAGCCAATGGTACGTACACAATGAGTCCGTTTCTAGGTGAAGCACTTTTGCCTGCCATTGAAGGGCAAGGTTGACACCCTTCACCACTGCATCAAGCTCGGCCAAATTAATATGCTGGGAGTCATTGTCCAGGCGCAGCCAGCACGCATCTTCGATCATGGCTCCATTGTCTTCCAATAACACCCCCATAGCAAGCGGGCTTGCGTCAACCCACAAATCCATCTCCAGGCCGGCGGTGCACCACTCTCCCTTAACTGGATCATTCCGCTTAACCCGGGCAACTGTGTCTCGTATCATCATCTCCAGCAGAGGATTGGTAAGTGCAGTATCCCAACTGTCGGATACTGCATTCGCCTGACACTTGATGAATCCAGCAGCCACTCATAGCCAGCCACAGACAGGAAAATGATCCACAAGTCTCCCACACAGGGAAAATGTGTTTCGACGAGTAATAATCTGGGGAACATCAGGAACTTCACTCCCCCCGCTTCCACCGTCGGATACCATTTTCCACTAGACATGCAGATCAAGGACTTTGGCACTATCCTGCAGTCTCTCTGGATCCTTGCAAATTAAGCCGTACTCCAACAGGTGCGTCCTTACCCGAGCTGTCGAAACTAGATCTTCATTGATGTACGCTGACGTGGCGCTCTTAATGGTCGGGTCTCGGGACATAACGGCTTTGACAATAGATTTCATGATGAGAGGCGTGACATTGAGGCCAAAACCCAGCCGGGTGAGGCTTTGCCCCCTGAATATCACAGTCTGATATGGCCACAAAGATTCATCAATGCAAACTTGAAGATATGCTTAGCCGTAAATGCATCGACATGTTCATTCAGCTCCCTGTAGTCCATGACCGGACGCACTTTATGCTTATTGTGCTGAATCACGGCCATTAGCGGAACCAGTCCTTTAGGTGAACCAAGTCCCTCGGGGTAGGGCAGCAACCAGCCATTTTCTATCCAATTATGAATTTCGGCCTCATAGCTCTTTCTGGCATGTTTGGGAACTTGGTACTCCGGTACCTTATTGCACAGGAGCTCCAGAGCTCATCCCCGGACCATTTCCATTTAGCAATCCAACGATTCTGTCTTTCATCGTAATCCACATGGAAATCCGGCTCATCAAGTTGGATCACTGCGCATAAATTCGCCTTTCGCCCACCAAAGCTCACTGTTCCAGCTTGTGTGATGGTCATGCCGCCAAAACCTCTGATGGCGTCATTCCCCAGTATGAGGTCAAATCCCGCCTATTTACAACCAGGCATCAACGTATACAGGCTCAGTGCTGTTTACACAGCTGAATTTGGATTCGCCCGCAGCATTTTAATGTTTTTCCATCCGCTGTTAGCACCCTAGCTTGTCTGAGCCTCCAGGCATGGCACACAAATGTGCTGACCAGCGTCCGCATACATCCAGTGTCTACTAGGGCTGTGCATTTCCTCCCGTTAATATGTACATCAACTGTTGGCAGCGCCTCATTCCTCTTTTCCCTGGGGAGCAAGCTGACGCTGATCACTTCTCCCCTGCAGCGTTTCCCGGACACTCCGAAGCAATATGGCTCGTCTTTTTACACCGGAATCATCGAACCCTGTGGGGCAACTGAGATGGTCGTTCAGAGGCTGCGCCTGAGCGTCCTAGTAAGCAATCCCTGGACAAATGGTTGGGACCGGAGCACTTATAACAGACAATTTCGTTCTTTCGGGTCCCAGCTGGCACGAGGGTAGGTTGAGCGGCAGCAATGATCTCTTCGGGCTGCTCAGTGTCGGACATAATGGTCCGTACCTGGTCCACGAGCTCACCCATTGTCATATCATCCATGCGTGATGACGTTCGCAGCAACCGACGTACGTGGTGTGGTAGTCCAGCAACAAATGCGCAGATCATTCGTCGCTCCCCGACAAGCTGATCCAGTCATTGTAAATCCACCAAATACTTGTTTACCGTCTCGTCAGGTCGAAGTCGAGTCAGGGGCGTAGGCGGCTATAAGAGCCTGCTTTATGTGCTGAAAATTGGCCTTCTCCTTGTTCAGTTGTTGGTACACAGTGAGGGCACCACCTCGCGGGCGCAATGGTAGTATCAGCTCGACATCTGTTCTCCTGCAAAGGTCGCAAATCATTTCGACGCGCTGATTCCATTGGATGACGGGTTCGTCAGAAGGAGACCCACCAAACTCCGGAATTAACCGGTAGTCGAACATTTTGTCCATGATGAATTTCGAGTTCAGCCGAAATAGCTTAAATTGTTCACCAGCTTCTCTTTCTCTCTCTTCTTCTTCATCATCTTCTTTCTCTTCTTCCTCCTCCTCTTCGACTGAAGAACAAAAATGCAATGCACCGTTCTGGCAAAAATGGGTCGCTTTTATAGCCAAACAAAAGTTGCAATGCACTATGGGTAGTCACCCATAATGCCTTGCAACCTCTATAAAAAGTCCACTCTGCCCCCTCCAACTTCTTGACACTTCTTACTCGGAGTGGGTACAGTGGTGTACCGCCTCAACCACATTCCTTCTTCCGCCATGTCTCACTTTGCAGGCCAAACACTGAGGACGCTTTGAGTCAGGTAAGTTTGACTCGTCACTACAATTTCAATTTTAAAGCAATTACTAAAAATCAGGAAATTGTCCAACTTGAATGAAATTTTCATTCACTTTATTCATTAATGACTTGATTTTATAATGAATAGCTTATTTTATATAATAAAAAAAACTTGAAAAAAATGTTAGGATCTTGCAGGGGTTGGTCAAAATTTGCTCATTTGAATTTTAAAAATTTCCAGTCTCTAATTTTTATATTTCTAGAAAGATCAATTTAGAAGACCACATCATGCAAAAAAAAAAAAAATTCAAAATTCAAAGATTTCAAGAACCCCCCCCAAAAAAAAATTATTTGAAAATTTAAGTACCCCCCCCCAAAAAAAAAAAAAATTTTGTGGTAAGTTTACTCTACGCATTTTGAACATTCCTAATGATTTAGTGGGTCCAATTTTCTGGATCCGCAGAATCGTTAATCTTTAATGGAATCTGGGTTTTTAATGTAATTTTCAATAATAAATAACAAAATTAATCATTGTTTTTAGTTTTAAAAAAAAAAAATTGTTTTAATCCTTTCAAAACTTAAGAAAATTGGGGTAATGTTTACTTGAATTATGCCATTATTTTCATAATGATGGGGTCAACATTTTTGACAATCAAATAAGCTTTATGGAGTTGTTTGTTGAAATCAAACTTCTATTATTTGTTTTCAATAGTTAACTCCTTAAAACAGTCCACTTTAGAATACATCAACTGCACCTCTCCAGAGGGGTAACCCCCCCCCCCAATAGGGCCATGTGTTGGCTGAGAGTGGTGACCCGTGATGCTTAAAGATGGAACCCTGGTGGCTGAGCAGTACATGACATGTAACACTCCACTTTGGCGCTTACTTAATCTAGACGGGTGGTTAGAGAGGCCCCCTCCAATCAACCGGTTTGTCACATCAAGCCCTTCCACCTTGTACTAGATGGTAGCTGAGGGTCTTGATGTCCTGGGTTATAATCTTAAACTTTATCTGAAGGTGAAGTTCCAATTCTGGAGCTTTGGGGAATGTGTTTCATCACCATTACTCCCAGGTCCACTCAGACCCAGAGTGGTAGTACCTGTTAATTTCCCATCAGTTTAAAAAAGTTGAGTACCCATCATGAATGAATAAAACAAAATGTCTTAGGCATGAAATAACCCAACAAGAGTCGACATGCCATAAAATCCAACCAACCTTTAAAGAGTAACCAGTATCAGCACTGTTGGTTGGGGCTTAAGACTACACCTATGCAGAGCGTAAGACCCCCCCCCCCAATGGGAGCCACCTGTTGGCTGTGGGCAGCAATTCTTGATGTTTAAGTATGGAACCCTGGTGACTGAGCAGTCCAGGGCATACAACATTCCCCCTCCGATCTATCAGCTGGACACGTCAAACCCCCTAGCACCTATATGATTGTCTTAACCCTATTGCACTTATGGTAAGCCCCCCAACCCTTTTTATCATATATGCTCCAAGGCTGGTTTGGTGTCCTGAGTATGACGTTAAACTCTATCTGATGGTGAAGTTCCAATTCTGGAGCTCTGGGTAATATGGAGTACCCTGTCATCACCATTGCTCCCACATCCATTCTGACCTGGAGTGGTAGTACCCTTTTAAGGTTCCATCTATATGTTAAATAGAAAAAAATGAGTTTGAAAATTAAAAAAAAAAATTGAGTACCCATCAAGAATGAAAATGTCTTAGACATAAAATAGCCCAATAAGAATTAACATGCTGTAAAATCCAACCAACCAGTATACAGAGTTAAAAGGAGATGTGATATTTCACATTTCAACTGTCAGTGAAAAAAATCTTTGATTTTTCAATTTCAAAAAGGGAGTTACTACCAAATTTGCTATTAAAAATTTAAGTGAATAAGAGAAAATGCCCCCCCCCCCTTTTTTTGCATCAATTCTAAGAAAAATATTGTTTTTAAAACTATGAACAGAAAAACTCATTAGAAAAATTTTTTGAGTTTAAAGAAAATAACTTAAATTTTCAAATGACTTTTTTCGGTCTTGAATTTTTTGAATTTTGATTTTATTTTATTTTTATGATGTGGTCTTCTGGATTTATCTTTCTAGAAATGTAAAAATTAGTGACTGGGATTTTTATTTTTACTCAAATGAGCAAATTTTGACTAAAAATGATCCTAACATTTTTTTTTTTTTTTTTTTTTTTCAAGTTTTTCTTTCACAAAATTAACCTATTCATTATAAAATTAAGTCATTAATGAATAAAGTGCTGAACATTTCATTAAAGCTTGATTTTTGGTAATCATCTTAAAATTAAAAAAAAAAATTTTGTAATTTATTACTTCCCTTGATTAAAATTGCACATACTTACTAATCATCATTACACAAGAGAATAAATGGCTTTCTTAGAAAGAAAAAAATACTAAATTAAAAACCGAAACTGAACTGAAGATCATTGCATCAAGGGAAACATAAACCGAACCAAACCAAAATCACAACTGCTAAACCGCCGGGTGGGGGGTGGGGGGGGGCATATATATTATATATATCTCAAATTCTTTGACAAAAACTGTTGTTTTCTGTCTTTGTAGCATGGCGCCAAATCCTCGAAGAAGGTGAAAAGGGTCGGATAAATACACTTCTTCATCAAGGAAATGGTAAGTTGGATTGAAACAAATCTACACTATGAAATTTTATTATTTATTTTAACTCATGAGAAATAACATAAGCACAAAGAGAAAAATACTATTTTATTTAATAGCCAAACTTTTTGGCTTCATAGAACATACCTCAAATTAATTAAAATTTATTTTAATTAATAATCAGTTTTTTTCAACATAAGGTAAAGGAACAAATTATTGAATCACTAAATTATAAAGAAAAAAAAATTATGGAATCACCAACAAGGATAACACCCTATGAATGGAATCTACTTGCCAGCAGTGGGAGACTATCATATCTTCTGTGGAACTCTATTAAAATCAATCAGATTTCTTTTCAGAAGATCTTTGCCAGTCAGAACACTATTCTACAACTGAAATAATGGGAAAAAAATGTTTTTTCAAAATTTAGTGATTCCCTAATTATGTTGAAAAAAATCTCAATTGTTAATTAAAATTAATTATTTTAATTAATTTGGGGTATATTCTATGAAGCCAAAAAGTTTGGCTATCAAATAAAGTAATTAATCATCATATTTTCCTGCGTTTTTTGTTGTTGTTAATTACCTCCCCATTGCTAATAGGAAGCAATGAGAAACAAAACAAAGATATTGTTTATTTATTATCAGTAATCAATTTTACACATGAAAATAGCAAAAAGTAAAGATGAAATTATTTTTGTTTTGTTCAGCTATTAAAGCTGAATATGAAAACTTGTTTGCTGCGTCAAACAAAAAAAGAATTAAGTCCCTGATAAAAGATCATCAAAATGAGATCATCTACATTCATTGCATTGTACACAATTACAAAATTTGATTTTAAAGCAGAGTACAGGTAGTTTGAATTCTGAATTTTTCTTTTACTAGATAGGTTGCTATGCCAAAGCTAAAGAGCCCATTCTCTGCCCTCCTATATACCCATGAGCCTTGTCAGCTGGGGCTGTAGAATACAGTGACCGCAATTTTGCAGAGGGATAAATTCCCCTCAATGGGACCACCTGTTGGTCATAAGTGGTGACACATGATGTTTAAGGACAGAATCCTGGTGGCTGAGCAGTCCATTACATGCAACGCTCTACTTTGGCCCTTATCTCATCAGGCAGTCCCCCTCCAAGTAATCAGCTGGTCAGTACCTATATGATTGTCCCGACCCTGTTGCCCTTATAGCAAACCCCCAACCCTTTTTATCATATATTTGCTAGAAGGCAGCGGCTGAGGGTCTTAGTGTCCTGAGTATGATGTTAAACTACATCTAGTAGTGAGGTTCCAATTCTGGAGCTTTGGGGAATGTGGAGTACACCTTTGTTGCAATTACTCCCAGGTTCACTCTGATCTGGAGTGGTAGTATCTGTTAGGGTCCCATCTATGGGCTCAATGGATCAAAAATGAGTTTAAAAAGAATGTGTTTAATAAGAAAAATGAGGTAAAAAAAATATTTGAATATCCACCACGAATGATCAAAACAAAAACATCTTCGGCATGAAATAACCCAATGATTGAAATGCTGTAAAATCCAACCAACCAACCAACAACAACAACAACAACCATAGCTGGGGAAAGAACAAAGGGTCTTTCCCAAGAGCATTAATGTAAAAGTGAAACCCAAACTCTTATCCAGGATTTTAACTTGGCTCATCTTTCCTAAGATGTTAACTATTATCCATGGTCCTTCAACATTAGTTGATAAAAAAATGCATGAATATTTCATTAGGATAATGCTAGAATGAATGTTTCTTTTATGTTCTGATAAAAATTGTATTACAACTTGGATAGGGAAGTTTTCCTTCATCTGCCATATTTACTGATATTGCACTTTTGGACGATACTAGTCATTACAAAATTTGCCGAATAAAAATAAAAAAATAAAAAAGTTTCAATTATCCTGTAAGCAGTTCTTTGTCTGAGGAAGTTGGGAAATCTTGGAGGAGGGAATTATAAAGAGTCTGAAATTTGGCAGATGGCATTGAAACAAAACAGTAGATATGTTGTTTACTAATGTTAATATTGAAAATAAATCATTTTTAGATGTTCATTTGTACTTACTAGTGTATCATGTGACTTTCTGAGATCTAAATTTTAACCTAATATTAGGGGGTCATACTATACACAAGATGCAAACTAGGCCTAGCCTTAGACAACTATTTACACACACAAAGTTTGTATCCTGTGTATGGTGTGATCCCCTAAAGTCACTAAGAAAGTCACATGATACAAGAGTATATATAGTAATAAACTAAACTTTCTTGAGCATCCATTTCATTAAAATAAAATAAAAATGTATGTAAAAACAAATGGCCAAGTAATCAATATTGCATTTACAAAATTGATCTTATTGATTAGTCATTGTTACAATTGACAATTGAAGTAATAGTTGCTATTTTAACAAGGTAGTTATGGTAGAGTAATTTTCCCATGATATGGTTTTTATATATTAGCTGTAGTTCACTAAAAACGGATATCATGAAACCGGTAATGGATGAAAAACTCCTTAGTCCCCATGCTTTAAAATCACTAAACAGCATAGATAAAATCCAACCAAGAATGTGTACCACATTTGATAGCAACTCCTGCATAACCATCGTCTCAGGGTACAGCTCCATTAATATCAGAGATGAAACGGATATCGCCACATTTTACCTTGAGGTATCTTCTCTAGTCAGACATATTTCTAAACACATCCTGAACATTGGAGGAAACATAAGGGTAATTCCATGTCAAATCATCCAGAAAAAAGAAAAATTGTCATCCATACCCTTCAATTTTCCTGAAATTTTGTCCAGGTTTTAACTATGTTAAAGTAAGACAATCCATTTCTGATATTTAGTGTTTATGCATACTAGCCTGTTCTCAAGAGAGAATGTGGCTCGAAGTTCATGGTTAGTTTGGGGAGCTGTAAAAAGAAAATCTATTAATTTCATCTTTGCCTATCTGAGCAATCATGGGTAATTCCATGTAAAATATCCAGACCATGTCACCCGTATCCTTCAATTTAAAAAAAAATTTTTTCCAAGTGTTTACTATATTAAAGTAAGACAATCCCCCAAATTTGAGCATCTAATTCGAAAAATTGGCAGTTACATTGATTTTTAGCTCTTCAAATTTGGGGGGTGCGCCAAAAATCACGACCTTTTGTAATCTATTTTTTTCTGTAAAATTGATCTAATGAAAGAAAAAGACTTCAAACTAAAAAAATCAAGATGTCCCACAGGAACTATTACAGATAACTACACAAATGATTTAGCACTTCTTGTAAATACACTTGTGCAAGCCTAATCATTGCTGCATAGACTAGGCAGCAAGTGGTATTGGCTTCTATGTGAACACAGATAAAACGGATATCATGTGTTAAACAAGATGGAGACATCTCCATACTTGATGATAAGCCTCTGAAATTAGTAGACCAGTTCACGTACCTAGGTAGTAATATCTCATCTATAGAAAATGATATCAATGTATGCATAAGAAAAGTATAGGCTGCTATAGACAGATTACACTGGGGAACACTTTCTGTTGACTTTGATTTTTCATTTGATTTAGACTAATATTGGCATGCTGATTTCAAAACTGCAGTCAGTTTTCTTCTATCACGTCAAGCTTACTCTCAAAATAAGCACAATTGTATTGTTTATCTGTAAGTAATAGAACTGTTCATTTGATTGTGTTGATTATTTTATTGAAAAGGAAGGAGAATTATTCAGATCTGGTGACTAGGTTGATTCTCAAGCAAAGAACAAACATCAGCACATTTGTAAACCTACTCTATTTTGCATTTTAAATTAAAACTTGTAGATTATGACAAGTCACCAGATGTGCAAGTAGAGGACTAAAAGTTTACGGATGTGGATCAAGGGAACACATGATAAGTTGGCATTTGGTATACCTATGATTTGGTGAGAGCCAAAATATCATTGAACTGACTGTTACTTTTGTTTAATGAAAACTTCACCATATCACAAGAAAAACGAATGTAATATTGAATATTCTAGTTTACCTTCAGCTATACGTCCAGTGCCTCATTCAGCTGAAATCCCAGTGTGGGGAAATAGAGCTTGAGAAAAGCATTGGGTAGAGAGGAATTGGCCTCCAAGATCTAACCTCAAACCTGCTGATCCCAACATTCTACATGCGCCATTTGTTGACAAAGAAAATTATGTCCGCACCTTGCACATGAAACTAGGTCTGTTGGAACAATTCATTAAAGCATTGCCAATTGAAGTCAAATGTTTCAAGTATCATATTTTGGCATTTCCTGACCTCTCAATTGAAAAAAAATCAAGTCAGGTGCGTTTGATGGTCTACAGATTCTGGCAGTTATCAAAGATTAACATTGGGATAATGTCAGAATTTGAAAAGAATGCTTGTTCTAGACAAGTTCTTTACCTTGTGTAAAAATTTATTGGAAATGCTTGAGCAAACTGAAATTGGATGGCCATAAAATGCTTGATTGCAACATGAGCGTCAAGTTCCATTTTCTGCATAGCCATCTTGTTAACTTCTTGGAAAACCTTGATGTGGTCAGCTATGAGCAAGATGAATGATTCTGCCAATATTTAAAATTCATGGAGGAATAGTATTAAAGTATATGGGATGTAAATATGATGGCTAAATATGGAGCATAAAGGGAAATTGTCCACATATTTAACACACTAGAAAAAACTGTCTAAATTTTACCTTCACTACTTGCACACAATTTGACTTACGTAACAAGATCCTTTGTAGGAACAAGGTGAATTTATAAAAACATTACTGTCAAGCATTTAAAAAAAATATATTCCATTGTAAATTTAAAAAAATATTCTATAAAATAAACTCAAATCTGTCACATGCAGTATTTTAATGGTTTTTGAGACCAAGTAAGGGTATCCTGCTATTTAAAAAGTTGATGTAATAGAGAAAAAAATGGGGTAATTTTTAGATTCAGAGTCCAAAAGTTTGTCAAAAACAAGTGTCAGATCTAACTTAACAAAATTTGTGATGCTCAGTGTGACGTTTTATTATTTCCCATTATATATACATTTTTAAAACCTTCCATAAAATAAGCAAAAATCTGTTAGAAGCTGTATTTTAACGTTTTTTGAGAAAAATCGAGGGTATCCCGTAGCTCAAAAATTTGACATGATATAGAAAAACTGATGTCATTTTTGGATTCAGTGGTCAACAAATAGTCAAAAACAGGTGTCAGATCCAAATCAACAAAAATTGTGCTCCCATATTGAAATCTGATCTCTCTGATAAAATAAAGTGAGAATTTTTCCAAGCTGTAGCCGTTTCAGTACTACTGTATGTATCACACCTCCAGTATAAACAGCTCTATTCTTCCCAAGATATCGGAGCTGTGTTTTGTCATATAACCCGTCGGTCGCTCCCGAGCTAAGGGCTCACAGAATCTCCGAAATTGGCCAAGATCGGATTTTCTGCATCAACCACGGATTGCAGGGTATCTATATTTGCTGGAAGTCTAGCCGAATGCCCCACGTTGTGCTAAGATCTCAAACGACTAGAAATCTGCTATAGAAACTGATTTCCGAGGTTAATGGCGGCCGATTGGTTACACACAAAAAAGAATAACAACTCTTTTTTTTCTTCAAAAATCAACAACATTTATATTCAAAAATACAAGAATACAAACAATTACTTCTCAAGGTTTGTGGGAGTGATGTGCCCGTAATTAAATACTTCTGGTCTTCTGCAAAGTATTGTGCAAAACAGTTCGTAAGTTGACTAAGTTTTCAAAATGGTCTTAGCTGAAGTCAGTTACTCTCGGCTCTCAGTATTGCGTTAATCTTGTCAGCTAGCCCGATTCTCAAGCAATCACAACTTCATCTACCTGTTCAGCCTCATCTGCCTGTTCGGCCTTATCTGCTTCTCAAGCCAAAAACGTCTGAGTTAAATAATATTTCAATCGGAACAATTTTATTTCCGGCCGGCATGAAGATATTGGGAATTTTTCTGCTCCTCCCACTCAAGCAGGGTAACCGCCTCCCTCTTGTTCCCAACCAGCCAATCAAATTTACTTCCGCTCACCAATCTGGGTGCCATCTCTTCCAGCCACTTGAATGTTTTTTTAAATACATTCGACTTTCTTTAATTTCTATTTTCAACAAGAGTTATCTCCATTCTTAAGTGTTTAAGGAAACAATAAACCAAATATTCTCTTTGCTACTTGAGTATCCTTTTAATACATTTGGTTTTCTTTTAATTTCGATTTTCATTTTCCGGTAATTTATAAAACAGGATTTATCTTTTCCGCGCGACCAAAGTCTGATTATATCAAAGACTTGTCTATGAACGCTGCCTCTCGCTTCTGGGAGTTCCGACCTACTTGAGATTTTACTACTGGCCACCATTGACTGCCCGGTCGAGGTCATTGCCAGATCGCCCATCTGTTTGTCAGCCGGCAAATTATATTTCTGTTTTTTTTTTTTTCTTTCTTTCTTTCTTCTAATTTCAAAACCTAAATCAGGTCACAGTCACGTGTAGCTTAACTCTCCCAAATAATGAAGACTAACGAATACCGTGGGTATAAAACCGGTTTTATTCATTACATGAAAGTGTAAAAAGTTTAAGTCCTCATAGAAACTAAGCTGGGTAGAGAGAAGGAGACGAAGAACTTGCATCTGTTTTAAACATTGACTAATTTGAAAAAAGGGATTATGCGCCGAGGGTGGTTAAATGGAACTAAGCAGTGATTTTAAGGTTTTTGTACCCATTGATAAATAAACTGCTAAGGGAAGTAACTGTAAAATAGACTACTAAGGGAGGTAACTTTTAAGGGATTATTTATCGAGGCATGGCATCACAGTATGGCTGTATCACTTTTAGAGAAAATGCTAGATGGGAACTACACAAGGATGCTGCATGCTGTCTTGAACAAATCATTGAGTGCTAAACTCCACAAAATCGCTCTCAACGGCCACTTACTTCCTATCAAACAAATCACCCAAGTTGGACAAATAAAACATGCTGCACACACAGATCATGATGCTCAGGGTACTTTCTCAAATGTATACAAAGATAGATGCAATGGTTTAGTTTTTTTTACGTGCGCCTTCTAAGCAGCTGCTTTTCAGGGTCTTCCTTCTTCTGTAGGCATGAGAACAGTCAGTGAATGATGGCTATACTAGCCACTTACTGCTATTCTGGAAGTGAAGGTTTCTCATGCCCGTGCTTTCCGTCACAGTCAATTTGTTTATTTAAACAAATTCTCTTTCGTTTTCGGTTTGGGGTGCGGAATAACAAGTTCTTTCTCAGTGACAAAAATACACTGAAATTTCTTGTCTTAGAAAATTTATTCTCTCAGACAAGATTCAAAAGAGAGCGAGAGAGGGGATCTTTATCGGTTGGATTTTTTGTTCGTTCCGTCTATGTCTGACTTAAGTTTGTCTGTTCGTTTTTCGCTGGGCTTGTCCCGATTTTAACTAATTCAACTGCATTGATTCTCATTAACTTAATCCGTCCAATTCTAAAACCAACTGTACTGACTCCCACTGTCTCCCCCTTCCACGTCTGCTTCCAAGCCTAAACTGCTGCCTGTTGCTTCAAGCCCAAACTGCCAGCCTAATTCTGAATCCTGTCTTAAGTACTTTTCTTTCAGAATTTTCCAGAACATTCCAAAACATGTTTCTGTAATCAACATTTCTTGATCACTTCCCAATTCAGGTGGCTCCAATATTCTAAACAAAATCAAGGGTCTTGCTTATTTTTGTCGCCACTTGTGTACATTTGGCGAAATTGTTTATAAAAAGAAAATAAAGGGTCCTGTTTGTTTATTTCGAGCCAATAATGGGAAAACAATTATCTCCTCATAATTGACTTTCAATCAAACCTTTCTTTCCTCCGCCATCCCTGACACATCTGCTCTGATCTAAAAACCAACCCATTAACCTATTCCCGAATATACTATAGTAGGCCAACCTGCAAAAACCTACATCACTCAGCTCTGTGCAGATACTAGATGCTGTGCGGAAGACCTGCCAGATACAATGACCAATAGGTGTTGGTGGCAAGAGAGAGTCATGGTAATCCATGTTAACAGCATGACCTGATGATGAATTTTCTTGCATGTTTATTTATTGACTCTCTATCAACAGACTCATAGATGGGGCCTTAACATGTACTACCACACTGGGTCAAAGTGGGCCTAAGAGTAATGACAATGAAGGGGTACTCCATACTCCCCAGATCTCCACAACTGGAGCCTCACCATCTGATGCAGTTTAGTGTCTTACTCAGGACACACAGTATATGGAGGTTTAATGGATAGTGACTTCTTACCTTCAACTATGATAATATATTACAGTTATCATATACTAAGCGTAGCTTTGTTTAGCACGGGTCCAAAAATATGAGTGAACCCAATGAGATTCAAACTAACCGAAAGGCTAGCTTCCTGACTGTTATCAGTTTGCCAGTGACAAATGATTTTTCTTGATATCTGATGAGGGGGAGAGAAATGCAGAAAGAACTGGATTCACATTTTTCCGTAGGACTTTAGTAGCATTCCCAGTTGATTTTTTTTTATTTGAGGTTATTGTTGTTTAATCACATAGTTATATAGTAGCATTACAAGCATTTAGCTGAAAAACGCTGACATTTTCAAATTTGCAACCTTAATCAGTTCAATTTGCAATTTCTCAAGTATTTCTTAACTAATCATAAAAAAGATTTATATGGATGGAAAGAGAATAGAGTAATCTTTCTAAATATGTAACTTTTATCGGTTTTCATCAATTGAATTATTTTTTACAGCGAGTTAAAACCGTATTTTCGGTGGAATAGCTGAAAACAAAAATATGACCGTTTTTTTTTTTTTTTTTTTTTTTTAGGATAAATTTTACACGCCATTTTGTTTTTCAAAATCAAAGTAGTTAATCTTTATCAATATTCTTGAAATTTTGCACTCAAATAGAAGACAACTGGAAGTACAAACGGGGCTTTTTTTTTTGTTTCTAGGACCCGTAGAAATAAAAGTATGAGAGGACAAGTTAAAGGTTATTTGTTTAAAAAATATGAAAAACCTCGAATTTACGTTACTTTCGGTTGTAAAAACAGCCTGTCAACTGACGTCACAAATTCGACCTTATAGATTTAAAATCACAATTTCTCGTATATTTATTGTTCAATCTTAAAAATATTCATATGGTTGAAAATAAAATAAAACAATCTCTCTAAATATGTAATTTGTATGTGTTTTTATTAATTGAATATTTTTTTACAGCGAGTTAAAAACGTATTTTGCTTAAAAAAAACGAAAATGGGTGATAGGAATTTTTTTCCGAGAATACATTTTACACTCTACATTTCTTTGGAAAATCTAAGTGGCTAATCTTTATCAATATTCTTGAAATTTTGCATTCAATTAGAAGAAACCTGGAAGTACAAAAGGGAGATTTCTTTTTGCTTCTAGGACCCGTGGGAGTAAAATTACAATAGTGCAAACTCCAAGACTATTTGTTCAAAATGAGGATGGTTAGCGAAAAAGATGCACTTTGTCTGGAGAATTACAAAGTTTCAGAATTATTTTGATATAAAATTTGTAAAATTTGAAGAATGTTAAGTTCTTTGTCTTTTTATTCAAAAATTTGTATTTTGAAGAAAAAAACTCAAATTTCCTCAGCTAAGCAGGCTTGTTTCCCCAGCTAAACATTGTTTATGCACACAAAGTTTAAATTCTCTTATTTCTCGTCCAATTTTTTAAATATTTAGTATATTAAATTTTATAATATATTTTAAAATAAAATAAAAATCTTTCTAAATATTTAACTTTTAGTGTTTTTAATAATTGAATTATTTTTTATGTCCGTTTCAATTTTGGAAAAAAAAAAACTTGAAATTACGAGAAATGTAAACAAAAGCACACTAACCGGGTTTGTGTGAAAACATGTAAATAGATAATCTATTTCTTTTATGTAATTCAACATAAGCATTTAGAAATGTATTTTTACATTCAAAGTGATGTTACATATTTAAATAATATATATATATATATATATATATATATATATATATATATATATATATATACATATATTTACGTTTGAAAAATCAACCAGTGCAAAATTCGTAAACGTACAATGTACTTTTCAATCGTGCATTGTACATTTAAAAAACTATGACCCAGGAAAAACAGAATCCACAAATTTTGTAAGAAAACTATTAATTTTAACTAGGGGGGTTTAGGGTTAGTTTAATGGGAAAATAGATAATTTGGGTTCTGTTTTTTTTTTTCTGTGTCACCCTGTAATATAATGGGATTTTGATGAGAATTTAGCCGTAATATCATGGGAATTTGAGTATGATTTGCAAGTTTTACCCAATATTTAACATTAATTTTTGGCATGAGAATTTTAAGATTCACACGTAAAAAAGTTTTAATGACAATGTTGAATAATTGGGTGTTAAACTTTTAAAAAACCCAAAATCGCTGCTATCTGTATCTCTTATTCTATAAATAATGGGTTAAAGCATAGAGATACATACAATTTGAGTGCATAATCAGAAAGAACATACAATTTTACATAAGAATACCAAATTGTATCAAAATTGCTCCAAAAATAAAGAAACGGTGAAGAAATCACTGAATTTCTTTTTTTTTTAAATGGTCCGTGATTTGACATATTTTTGAAACAAAATCATGTCCACATTTGTACCCCCAATTTCGGGGCTTTAAATTCTCATAACTTTTGAACCACTGGGGATATTTACATGATTCAAACGGTTCTGAATTCCATTTACACAGCTCTATATAACTAATGTGATTAAACAACAATAACCTCAAATAAAAAAATCAACTGGGAATGCTATATATAGAGCTCAGTACAATTGCATATCTAATAATACAAACAGAACAACATGAATATTTTTATTTATGTTGAATATCGAACTTCATTTATTTAAAATAAAAATACCATTTTTCAAAATAAAAGTCTGACAAAATTCCTTCCAAATTGGAATATTATTTTTTAACAATTCAATGTTCTTTAAAACCGTTTAGTATGAAAATATTCTTAATATTTATGCAATGAATGTGGAAAAGAGAACGTAAGAAGAAAAAAAAACTACTACTACTACTACGCAAGCTGTTTGTTTTTCAAATCGGATAAATTCATGTTCGTTGAATTCAATGAATAAAAACATATACAAATTACATATTTAGGAAGATTATTTTCTTTTCTTTACAACCATAAAAATATTTTTTAAGTTTGAACCATAAATATGCGAGAAATTGTGATTTTAGATCAATCGTCGGACAAATAAATTCAAGTTTTTTCTTCAAAATCATAACTTTCGGAGCAAATCCTGAAGCATCTAGCAATCTTTAAATTTCACAAATTTTATAGGAAAATAATTTTGAAACTCTCTAATGTTATGGACAAAGTGCGTCTTTTTTGCATCTTTTATATTTTTTAAACAAATAACCTTCAACTTTGCCCTCTCATATTTTCATTTCCACGGATCCTAGAAACAAAAAAAAAAGGCCCCATTTGTACTTCCAGGTGTCTTCTAATTGAGTGCAAAATTTCAAGAATATTGATAAAGATTAGCCACTTAGATTTTGCAAAGAAATGTAGAGTGTAAAATGTATTCTCGGAAACAAATTCCTATCACACATTTTTGTTTTTTTGAAGCAAAATACGGTAATACTTTTTTGGTACGGTCAACTGCCTGACGCTCGAGTCCAGCCAATTAGCCCAGCCCACAGATTTTTATGAAAACAACAAATACAAACGCCCACAAATCTTGATAAAAACAAAAGTACGATCAGGACGAAAATCTTATTTTACTTTTAAAACGTAATATTTTTTTAGCTTAGAAAATTGAAAAAATTGAGAAAAAAAATGTAAAGATTCGTGCATATTCAAATAATTAAAGAAAAAATGTTTGTAGAACCCTAAATTTACATGATTCAAAGTTGTTTTATTTCAAACTTTCAATTTTCTAAGCTAAAAAATATTACGTTTTAAAAGTAAAATATGACCGTACTTTTGAAAAGTACAATCTTTCTTTTCATTAAGATTTGTGGGCATGTATAAATATTTTAGTTTTTCATTTGAATTCTTTATTCATTTTCATTTATCGTAAGGTTTTAAAAAAAATTATTTTCATAAAAATTGCTTTAATTTTTTTTTTCTGAAAAAAATTGAATTTTTTTTTTACTAATTTAAAACCAGAAAACATCGAATAACATAAAATTTTAAAGTTTTACAAAGTTAAACAAAATTATTTAATGATTTAAATGAAAAACAAGTTTGTCCCCCTCCCCCAAAGCAAATCAAAACGTTACGAGGCTGACACCTGCTGCTATTTACGTTTAATATTAAAACACAAAAACAAAACAATTCCAAATTATGTACCATTTTTACTTCAAAAATTATTTTCAATTCATAAATTTCAGAATTTCCGTAATTTATTTATTTTTTGTTTTGTTTTTTAATAAAGTTTTAACTCAAAGATGTTCTTAAAATTTTTTGCGTGAGGGGAAACATGCAATGATTGTTTGATTTGTAAAAAAAAAAAAAAGGAATGTAAAGATTCGTGCATATTCAAATAACTAAAGAAAAAATGTTTGTAGAAACCTAAATTTACATGATTCAAAGTTGTTTTAATTAAAACTTTCAATTTTCTAAGCTAAAAAAATATTACGTTTTAAAAGTAAAATAAGATTTTCGTCCTGATCGTACTTTTGTTTTTATCAAGATTTGTGAGCGTTTGTATTTGTTGTTTTCATAAAAATCTGTGAGCGGGGCTAATTGGCTGGACTCGAGCGTCAGGCAGTTGACCGTACCAAAAAAGTATTACCCAGCAAAATACGTTTTTAACTCGCTGTAAAAAAATATTCAATTAATAAAAACACATACAAATTCCATATTTAGAGAGATTGTTTTCTTTTCTTTTCAACCATATGAATATTTTTAAGATTGAACAATAAATATACGAGAAATTGTAATTTTAAATCAATAAGGTCCGATTTGTGACGTCAGTTGACAGGGTGCTTTTACGCTCGTCGGACAAATAAATTCGAGGTTTTTCTTCAAAATCATAACTTTCGGAGCAAATCCCAAAGCATCTAGCAATCTTTAAATTTCACAAATTTTATAGTAAAATAATTTTGAAACTCTCTAATGTTATGGACAAAGTGTGTCTTTTTTGCGTCTTTCATATTTTTTAAACAAATAGCCTTCAACTTTGCCCTCTCATATTTTCGTTTCCACAGATCCTAGAAACAAAAAAAAAGAGTTTGTACTTCCAGGTGTTTTCTATTTGAGTGCAAAATTTCAAGGATATTGATAAAGATTAGTCACTTTGATTTTGAAAAACAAAACAGCGTGTAAAATTTATCCTTAAAAAAAAAACGGTCATATTTTTGTTTTCAGCTGTTCCACTGAAAATACGGTTTTAACTCGCTGTAAAAAAATAATTCAATTGATGAAAACTGATATAAAATTACATATTTAGAAAGATTATTCTATTCTCTTTCCATCCATATAAATCTTTTAAAGATTGGTTAAGAAATACTCAAGAAATTGCAAATTGAACTGATTAAGGTTGCAAATTTGAAAATGTCAGCGTTTTTCAGCTAAATGCTTGTAATGCTAACTTTAGTACAAAGTGAATGTGAAACAGCCTACACCAGGTATTGAACTTGGTTTGATAATGTGTATTTTTTGTGCTCAAACTTTACCGCCTGATTTTTCTTTATTCCACTATTTATTTGCAGGTAATAAATATTTATTAAACCTTTTGAACCTATAAACCTGATACTTTTGGCGGAGTGCTATTTTACTATTCATCATAAAGCTCAATATTTTAGGGAGTTCACATCCAGGCTTAATTTAGTGCCATTCAAAGCTTTCTTAAAATTTTTATTGGGATAGCTTTAATTAAAAATGTCTTGTTCTGTCGGTGGGGCTTGGAAAATGCTGACTGTATCCCCTGCAGAGTGGTAAGACCTAACCCCACAAAAGGGGGTGTTCTGGGTTGACACTAAACTGCACCTGATAGTGAAACTCCAGTCCTGGGAAATGTGAAGTACCCCTTTGTTGCCATTACTACCAGGTCCACTTTTACCTGGAGTGGTAGTACCTGTTAGTACCTGTATCTATTGGTCAAATAGATGTTTAAAAATTATTCATATTTCATTTAAAAAAGCCATTAAGAAACTACACAAAAAATGTAAATATGAACTTACAATGAATGCAAATCCCTAACCTCAATCGATCTTTCAAAGATGTCTGCATCCTGGTCTCAGAGAGATCAGATACTAATGACCATTCAGTTTCTTTTCTTTTAATGGGATAGTTTTAAACAAATATGTCTGTACTCTGCAGCAAAGTTTGAATGCATTTTATACTTGACAAGGATGTTTTAAGAGAGAAAAAATATGGTTGATCTTGATATTTTCATTTTTTCCTCTCTCATCCATAAATATTGCAAAATCAAATCTAATTTCTTGAGGATTAATAAAAATTTTAATTCATTTAAAAGTTTGTTAATTTTTAGATTTTTTTCTATTTTCAGTGATACGTTGTTATCATCTTCATACAAAACTAATTTTGAGATGATTATATTGAATTAATTTTTTTCTAATCAGGTATGGTTAGCATCTCTGGCAATGGAAAATTTGTTAGAAGTTGGATTCCAAGCTCTGGATTTCTTCAGTGGGAAACCGTTCTCAAACATGATTCCTCAAGTGTGTAAGTAATTGTCTTTTTTATAAGTATTAATATTTTTAGGTGAGAGAATTTCAAGTTAATAAGGTTTGTTTAGACACATTATTTTATTTGAAGCTTAATATAAAGAACTTTAACATGTAAGTATTTGCATTTGGTATTTTTAAGTGTGCATTAGCAACTTTTGGATGAAAATGTAGCATTCCCAGTTGATTTTTTCTATTTGAGGTTATTGTTATTTATATATTAGTTAAATAGTACTGTATAAATGGAGTTCAAAACTGTTTGAATTATGCAAATATCCCCAGTGGTTCAAAAGTTATGAGAATTTAAATCCCCGAAATTGGGGGTACAAAAGTGGACAGGATTTTGTTAAAAAAATATGTCAAATCACGGACCAATTCAGAACAAGAAATTCAGTAATTTCTTCACCATTTCTTTATTTTTGGAGCAATTTTGATAAAACTTTGCTTTCTTATGTAAAATTCTATGTTCTTTCTGATTCTGTACTTAAATTTTATGCATCTCCATGCTAGAACCCATTATTTGGGGAATAAAAAGTAGGGATATCAAGATTTTTTGCTTTTTTTTAAAAGCCTGGAAAATATTTGTAATTTGTCCTGGAAAATTAGAATTATCTGAGGCAAAATTAATGTTATTGTTACACTTAACAAATATAACTAGTAAAATAACAAGGACAGTGTTTTTTGTTTTTATTTTTTTAACGCTCACCGAATCTACCCAAGATTTCCCAAATTAGTCATGAATATTCATTAAACAATAAAAATGATTCTGATAGGCTGGGTACTTGTTGATTTCATCCGATGAAGTGATATTTAAAAAATTTTTTTTTTACGTGACACTAATTATGAACAAGAATTTATCAGTGTCAGGCTACTTTAAAGATGAGATATTTGTTAAAGAGTTAAAAGGCTTAAAAAAAAAAAAAAACGTTTTACAAGACGTAAAATTCAGAACATTTAACTTTAACATTTTCTTTATAATCATGTTCAGCAGTGTTTAATTGATTAAAATGATTTGATAAAAAAATAATTAATAAAAAAAAAAGTAAAGTAAATATTTTAGCAAGGCTTAAAATTTGTTTTAAAGGAATATTTTGATTTTAAGTCAAATAATTTTCACAAATTCGATATAAAAAACATCTCCAGAATTGAGTTGGTATAATTGTAATTTTATCATCACATATACCATTATTTATAAGAAAGTTCAAGTAAAATGCCCAGATAAAGTTTAATTGAAGAAGTTAGCTAAAAACTTTTTTTTTTCTTCGAAAATAGCATTTGTGTAAAAAAATTACTGAAAACCAAAAAATATAGAATAGAGTGCACGCAAAATCTTGACTGAAAAAAAAATGAACACTCAAAATAATGATAATACGCAGTAAAGTAATACTAACATTTAAGAATTATATAGAATTCAAAAAGAGCTTTTATTAAACATTTTTTGATGCTCTGAAAAGTGAAAGTTTTCTTAAAACAAACATTGATTTCATTTTAGTGGTTGGTGGGGTGAGGGGTTAAATGACCGTCTCAACAATCTAGGTATTGGGGTGTTACTGTTTTTAGTAAAAAAAATAAAAAAATATTCGCTTGGTTGGGTGGGAGGAATGAATTAATCAAAAAAATCTTTTAGCAGCGTGGTGCAAATACACATTCAAAATATAGTTTTATTACTAAATAATTTGTTTTTGCTATTGAAATTTTATTTAAAATTTCAAATTCAGATATCCCCATAACTCACCAGCCACAGCCAAATTTGTGCTAAATTTTCCGGGGTGGGGGCACTCCCCTCCCTGGATCCCTAAGTAAGGCTTCAAGCATACGGCCTTGAAAAAATTTTTCAGGGTTTTTCATCAAATGTCAATTTCATCTCAGTTAAAGTGACTGTCCTCTTTTTACGATGTAAATAACGAAGTCTCAACTCTCTTCTGGAAAAATTTGGTAATTCTAACGTTTGTCTCCCCAGACTCAAGGTACCACCAATTTGCCATGTGAAATTTACATTCACCCCCTATATTTAACTCATGAAACTTGCATAAAGGTTAATATTATCTTGAAAATTTTTTGTCTACCCGAAAGAAGAAACATTAAACACTCCTGATGATTTTTAAAAAAAAGGTACTTTTAGCAGAGAACCGTCCGACCTCCTGCCTCAAAAATTGCTAGCCGGTGGTTGCTGAAAAAAACCCCAAAAAAACAGCTACGATTGAAGTCAGTAGTCGAAGTGTGTCACTTGAAAAAAAAAACCCCCAAAAAACAACCTACTTAGGACGTTTTTCCCAAATACCCAACCCCAACCGTAACCCTAACCCACCCTAGTTAAGATTAAGTTTTATTACAAAAAACAGAGCCTAAATTATTTATTTTCCCATTAAACTAACCCCAACCCTAACCCTGTTTTTTTTTTTTTTTTTCAAGTGACACCACTTTGGCTATCGTAGCTGATGTTTTTGTTTTTTTAGCAGCCACCTGCTAGCGATTTTTGAGGCAGGAGGCCAGGATGGTTCTCTGCGAAAAGTACCAAAAAAAATTCAGTTTACGGAAATAATGAAAATTATGATTGTAAAACAATGTTTACATTTTTGCATCATTAAATCAATTGAAATTTAACAGCCAAAAACAAGTTATGACGATTTTTTTTTTTTTTTTTTTAATTATATGAAAAATAAATTAATTCTCCAATTTTTACAAAAAATTTTCAGGATTGCTTACCCTTTGATGAAAATATGTCTGAAATAGTTTTTTCCTAAAATATATTAGGGGAAATATTTTTTATGAGGTCTACCCCACCCCTATTTTATTTTATGATATATGAAAAAATGAACCAACAAAAAAACGATTTTTACTTTTTTTCTATAAAGATAAGAGTCTAAATAATTAAAGTAAAAGAACCATGAATACAAAATTCTGCCAAAAAATATCGGTACTTTATGAGGAAGTTCGTCCCGGTCCCCTGCCTCCGAATTTGCTGCTCGGTGACGTATCAAATACCAACCCCAACTAGTACTGCTAGAGCGGTGTTACTTGAAAGAAAACAACCAACTCAAATAACAACCCCAACTATCGTATCGGCGCCTATTTGATGGGGGGGGGGCTCTTTTTTGTCTTAATTCTTGTTTATTTATTTTTTCCATTCGAAAGAAAAAAACATTAAACCTTTTTTTGTCGTAATTCTAATTTTTCTTTTTTTTCGTAATTCTTATTATCGTAATTTGTCGTAATTCTTGTTTATTTATAGAAATTTGTCATATTTCTTGTTTAGATAGTTTTGAACAGACTGAGATAGATAGATATTTTCAACAGTAAATAGATAGATTGATAAACAAAACGATATAGATAGATAGAAACGCAACGATATAGATAGATACGTAGGTAAACAAAACGCAACGATATAGATAGATAGGTAGGTAAACAAAACGCAACGATATAGATAGATAGGTAGGTAAACAAAACACAACGATATAGATAGATAAACACAACGATATAGATAGATAGATAAACACACGATATAGATAGATAGATAAACACAACGATATAGATAGATATATAGGTAAACACAACGATATAGATAGATAGATAGATAGGTAAATACAACGATATAGATAGATAGATAGGTAAACACAACGATATAGATAGATAGATAGGTAAACACAACGATATAGATAGATAGATAGATAGATAGATAGGTAAACACAACGATATAGATAGATAGATAGATAAACACAACGATATAGATAGATAGATAGATAAACACAACGATATAGATAGATAGATAGATAAACATACGATATAGATAGATAGATAAACACAACATATAGATAGATAGATAGATAGATAGATAGATAGATAGATAGATAAACACAACAATATAGATAGATAGATAGATAAACACAACATATAGATAGATATAGATAGATAAACACACAATATAGATAGATAGATAGATAGATAAACACAACAATATAGATAGATAGATAGATAACACAATGATATAGATAGATAGATATATAGGTAAACACAACGATATAGATAGATAGATATATAGGTAAACACAACGATATAGATAGATAGATAGATAAACAAATGGAAATAGATAGATATGAACAAATGGAAATAGATAGATAGATCTACTGAAAGAAAAACAAATGTCACTTCGATGAATTACAAGTAAAAGAAAAAATGTTTTAAAAATTCAAAATATTTAGATATTCTTGTTTATTTAAACTAAAAACAAGACATTAAACAAACATGAATAAAAGAAAATCTGAGTAGTTAGATATTCTTTTATATAAAAAAATGTCAGGTCATTTTTAATTAAAAAAACAACTTTTTTTTATAGTAAAACAGTCCGTTTTTTTTTTGTTGTTTAAACTAAAAACAAAACATTAAACAAACATGAATAAAAAAAAAAATCTGAGTATTCAGATAATTTCTTTCAGTAGATCTATCTATCTATCTATTTCCATTTGTTCATATCTATCTATTTGTTTGTTTATCTATCTATCTATATCGTTGTGTTTACCTATCTATCTATCTATCTATCTATCTATCTATCTATCTATATCTATCTATATCGTTGTGTATCTATCTATCTATCTATATCGTTGTGTTTATCTATCTATCTATCTATCTATCTATCTATCTATATGTGTGTTTATCTATCTATCTATCTATCTATCTATATCGTTGTGTTTATCCTACCTATCTATCTATCTATCTATCTATATCGTTGTGTTTACCTACCTATCTATCTATCTATCTATCTATATCGTTGTGTTTACCTACCTATCTATCTATCTATCTATCTATATCGTTGTGTTTACCTATCTATGTATCTATCTATCTATCTATCGTTGTGTTTACCTATCTATGTATCTATCTATATCGTTGTGTTTACCTATCTATCTATATCGTTTTGTTCATCTATCTATCTATTTACTGTCGAAAATATCTATCTATCTCAGTCTGTTCAAAACTATCTAAACAAGAAATTTGACAAATTTCTATAAATAAACAAGAATTACGACAAATTACGATAATAAGAATTACAACAAAAAAAGACGACAAAGAAAGGTTTAATGTTTTTTCTTTCGAATGGAAAAAATAAATAAACAAGAATTAAGACAAAAAAGAGCCCCCCCCCCCTCAAATAGTTGGGGTTGTTATTTGAGTTGGTTGTTTTCTTTCAAGTAACACCGCTCTAGCGGTACTAGTTGGGGTTGGTATTTGATACGTCACCGAGCAGCAAATTTGGAGGCAGGGGACCGGGACGAACTTCCTCATAATGTACCAAAATATCAATAAAGAAATTGAATCTTTTGTTAAAAAAAAGGACTGTTTTACTTATTTTTCAAGATAAGCAAGAGTAATTTTTCTCCAATCAGATAATTTGATATTTGAATTAACTGTTTTTCTTTGTAATAACTTTTTTTCTTATTTTTTTGCAAGATTTAAAAAAAAAAGTTAAAAAATATTTACATCTTTTGTTTTTATATATATATATAAATTTAATAAGTTCATTTAAATCAATATCAAAAAGTTAATAATTTTTCTGTATTTAATGTTTTTATCATTGATTTCTAAGAAGAAACTGTTATAAGTCTTAAAAACTTAAATAATGTTGGTATTTTAGTCTGTAACTACTTCACACAAAGTGTCCATTTTGGTCAAATATTTAGCTGAATTTAATGTTTAAAATGTATTAAAAATAAATTACATATGTAATATAATTTTGTTTTTATACTTTTAGACTTAAATAAAAATTTGACCTTAAATAATCAATTTAATTGATTTTAATTTGTTTTTAAAATTAAAATGAGCACAGAAATTGGTGGTACCAATCAAATATGTAACGTGATGTGTTTCTCACTTTTTATCAACAAATATATGTAGATATTATAAAATCCCCACCGCCCTGTCGGCTGGGTTGTTAGAATGCACTGACTGCACCTCTGCAAGACTCCCCCAAATGGGCCACCTGTTGGCCGTGGGTGGCGACCCGTGATGCTTAAAGATGGAGTCATGGTGGATGAGCAGTCGATGACATGCAACACTCTACTTAGACTCTTACTTAGGCTAGATGGGTGGTTGGAGAGGCCCCCTCTGATCAATCGGCTGGTCACGTCAAGCCCTAGCACCTATATGGTTATCCCAACCCTATTGCCCTTATGGCAATCCCCAACCCTTTTTATCATATTGGTGCTAAACCCTTTTTATCATATTGGTGCTGCGGGTCTACATTTCCTGGGAATGACGGTGAGGTTCCAGTTTTGGAGGTTTGGGGAATGTGGAGCACCATTGCTCCCTGATCCACTCTGACCCGGAGAGGTAGTACCTGTTAGGGTCCCATCTATGGGTTAAATAGAAAACATGAGTTTATAAACAAAATTGTATTATCCATTAAAAATGAAATTATTTCAAAACTTTGTCGGCATTAAACATTTTTTTACCAATAGAAGTATTCGGCATAAAATAACCCAAGGGGTTGACATGCCGTAAAACCCAACCAACCAAACCAAACCAAACCAAACCTATACAATCCCCCCATTTATTGGCACATCAATCTAGATACTATTTCTCTGAATGTTTGAGATGAGGCTTGATGATTAGTATTATCTGCGTTATTGGGACTATTGTCCCCATCTTTATTGTTATTTGTACAATGTTTCAGCTGATATGCCCTCTGGCCTTCTTCAGGTATTTCTTGTCGGACTCGGGAACCTTCTTTCCGCTGAAACGTTGTACAAATAACAATAAAGATGGGGACAATAGTCCGAATAATGCAGATAATACTAATCAATTTAGATACTTTACAAACCACCCTGTTTTTAAAAAAAAAAAAAAATTTTTTTATGAATTTGTACAAAATACCTCGAGGCGTAAAATCCTTCCGTCTTTCTCAATATTCTTATTATTAAAATAATTTAAAAAACAATTTGATTTAGCCTTTTTAATGATTGATTCCCATATTGTATTCATCTCTGTATTTGGTCTACTCAATAGATCACTACAGCCCAACATATGAGCTGCTTCTTTAAGACGTCTTGTTTTCTATGTAGCATTCCCAGTTGATTTTTTTATTTGAGGTTATTAGTTATATAGAGCTCTGTAAATGGAGTTCAGAAATGTTTGAATTATGCAAATATCCCCAGTGGTTCAAAAGTTATGAGAATTTAAAGCCCCAAAATTGGGGGTACAAATGTGGACAGGATTTTGTTTCAAAAATATGTCAAATCACGGACCATTAAAAAAAAAAAAAGAAAAGGAAATTCAGTGATTTCTTCACCGTTTCTTAATTTTTGTAGCAATTTTGATAAAATTTGGTATTCTTATGTAAAATTGTATGTTCTTTCTGATTATGCACTCAAATTGTATGTGAGATACATATGCTTTAACCCATTATTTATTTAAAGTTTAACACCCAATTATTCAACATTTTCATTATAATACTGCATGTATATACATGTATAGTATTAATTCAAATAAATAACACCACTTTGAAGAAAAATAAAACATTTATTGCAAAAACACAGACATAAAATGAGGGTTCAGTTTATTTTATGGTAGGAATTTACAAGGAAAAAATTAAAGGTTACTGACTTTAAAACATAGCTAAAAAAAAGTTCAGAAAAAAAAAATAGTAATTTTGTTGTTGCAGAAATTTCCATAACATACGATAATTATCAAACTTTTTTACGTGTGAATCTTAAAATTCTCATGCCAAAAATTAATGTTGAATATTGGGTAAAACTTGCAAATCATACTCAAATTCCCATGATATTACGTCTAAATTCTCATCAAAATCCCATTATATTACAGGGTGACACGGAAAAAAAAAACAGAACCCAAATTATTTATTTTCCCATTAAACTAACCCTAAGTTAAAATTAATAGTTTTCTTACAAAAATTTGTGGGTTCTGTTTTTCCTGGGTCATAGTTTGTTTTGAAATGTACAATGCATGATTGAAAAGTACATTGTACGTTTACGAATTTTGCACAGGTTGATTTTTTAAACGTAAATATATGTATACATACATACATACATATATATATATAATATATATATATATATATATATATATATATATAATATTTAAATGTGTAACATCACTTTGAATGTAAAAATACATTTCTAAATGCTTATGTTGAATTACATAAAAGAAATAGATTATCTATTTACATGTTTTCACACAAACCCGGTTAGTGTGCTTTTGTTTACATTTCTCGTAATTTCAAGTTTTTTTTTTCTCCAAAATTGAAACGGACGTAAAAAAAATAATTCAATTATTAAAAACACATAAAAGTTAAATATTTAGAAAGATTTTTATTTTATTTTAAAATATATTATAAAATTTAATATATTAAATATTTAAAAAATTGGACGAGAAATAAGAGAATTTAAACTTTGTGTGCATGCTTAGCTGAGGAAACAAGCCTGCTTAGCTGAGTCGTCGTACGCCTGTCGGACAAATAAATTTGAGTTTTTTTCTTCAAAATACAAATTTTTGAATAAAAAGCCGAAGAACTTAACATTCTTCAAATTTTACAAATTTTATATCAAAATAATTCTGAAACTTTGTAATTCTCCAGGCAAAGTGTGTCTTTTTCGCTAATCATCCTCATTTTGAACAAATAGTCTTGGAGTTTGCACTATTGTAATTTTACTCCCACGGGTTCTAGAAGCAAAAAAAAATCTCCCTTTTGTACTTCCAGGTTTCTTCTAATTGAATGCAAAATTTCAAGAATATTGATAAAGATTAGCCACTTAGTTTTTCCAAAGAAATGTAGAGTGTAGAATGTATTCTCGGAAAAAAATTCCTATCACGCATTTTCGTTTTTTTTTTAAGCAAAATACGTTTTTAACTCGCTGTAAAAAAATATGCAATTAATAAAAACACATACAAATTACATATTTAGAGAGATTGTTTTATTTTATTTTCAACCATATGAATATTTTTAAGATTGAACAATAAATATACGAGAAATTGTGATTTTAAATCTATAAGGTCGAATTTGTGACGTCAGTTGACAGGCTGTTTTTACAACCGAAAGTAACGTAAATTCGAGGTTTTTCTTCAAAATCAAAACTTTCGGATCAAATCCCTAAGCACTTAGCAATTTTTAAATTTCACAAATTTTATAGTAAAATAATTTTGAAAATCTCTAAAATTACAGACCATGTGCGTCTTTCATGCTTTTTAACCAAAATAACCTTTAACTTTGTCCTCTCATATTTTTATTTCAATGGATCCTAGAAACAAAAAGAAAAGACCCCATTTGTACTTCCAGGTGTCTTCTATTTGAGTGCAAAATTTCAAGAATATTGATAAAGATTAACTACTTTGATTTTGAAAAACAAAACAGCGTGTAAAATTTATCCTAAAAAAACAAAATGGTCATATTTTTGTTTTCAGCTGTTCCACCGAAAATACGGTTTTAACTCGCTGTAAAAAATAATTCAATTGATGAAAACCGATAAAAGTTACATATTTAGAAAGATTACTCTATTCTCTTTCCATCCATATAAATCTTTTTAAGATTGGTTAAGAAATACTCGAGAAATTGCAAATTGAACTGATTAAGGTCACAAATTTGAAAATGTCAGTGTTTTTCAGCTAAATGCTTGTAATGCTACTCATAGCCAACAACAAATGGGGAGGATTTTACCCCTCTTGAGAGGTGCAGTCAACGTATTCTACAACAGACTGTTTTAAGGAGTTAACTATTGAAAACAAATAATAGAAGTTTGATTTCAACAAACAACTCCATAAAACTTATATGATTGTCAAAAAAGTTGGCACCGTCATTATGAAAATAATGGCATAATTCAACTAAACATTATCCCAATTTTCTTAACGAGTTTTGAAAGAATTAAAACAATTAAAAAAAAAAACAACCTAAAAACAATTATTCATTTTGTTATTTATTATTGAAAATTACATTAGAAACCCAGATTCCATTAAAGATTAATGATTCCACAAATCCAGAAAGTTGGACCCACTAAATATCTAATCATTAGGAATGTTCAAAATGCGGAAACTAGCATTACCAGGTCATTTAGTTAAATCGTTGGAAATTGACAAATTTTCACCTCCATCGGTTCAAATTGAAATTTCTTGTGTATTTCTGGTCCAATCTTTAAGATATTTATATGGTTGGAAAGAAAATAAAATAATCTTTCTAAATATGGAATTTTTATGTGTTTTTATCCATTGAATTATTTTTTACAGTGAGTTAAAATGATATTTTGCTTCCAACAGCCGTAAACATAAAAAATGCCTTTTTTTTTTTTTTTTTTTTTTTAAAGACTAAATTTTATACACTATTTTGTTTTTCAAATTCAAAGTAGCTAATCTTTATCAATATTCTTAAAATTTTACACTTAATTAAGAGACACTTTTAACTACCAGCAGAAACTTGTATTTTTCTTTTCCGACGTTTGGAAGCGAAACCACAACAGACCAAAGTTGACGAAGATTTCTTCAAAAAGTATAAGCAAAAAAAAAAAATGGTCCAAAAGTTATGAAAAATTAAAACCCCGAAATTGGTACCCCGATTTCGGGATTTTAATTTTTCATTACTTTTGGACCACTGGGGATATTTGCATAATTCAAACAGTTCTGAACTCCATTTACAAAGCTCTATATAACTAATGTGATTAAATAACAATAACCTCAAATAAAAAAAAATCAACAGGGAATGTATATAAAATTAACTTTAAAAATTATTTTTTAAGTTTTAAGAAAATAACTTAAATTATAAAATAACTTTTTTGGGGTCTTGAAATCTTTGAATTTTGAATCATTTTTATTTTCATGATATGGTCTCTTGGATTTATCCATCTAGAAATGTAAAAATTAGGGACTGGAAATTTTTCAAATCAAATGATCAAATTTTGACTAACCCCTGCACGATCCTAACATTTAATAAGATAATCTATTTATTATATAATCAAGTCATTAATGAATAAAATGCTGAAAATTTCATTAAAGTTGGACAATTCACTGATTTTTAGTAATTGTTTTAAAATTGAAATTTCTTTTTTTTTAAATTTAAGACCTTCCTTGAGTAAAATTGCACATCTTATTATAATGGAGATTCAGTCTCTGTAACCGAAACTACTTCAGTGCTTATGTCACAATGCCCTCAAGAATTGTGTAAGTTTATGAATGACTAATTTAACCTATAGTCAAAATCACTAATCTTATTTATTAACAAGGTCTCTATGAAAATCTGTGTTAGATTTGCCCCAAAATGGCCCATGTTATTAGTGTGTTTAAAATCCTGCAATACGTCTTGTATATCAGGTTTAGAAATTATTATCAGAAATAAAGGTTTACATAATATATGGTGTGGTTAATTTGTATACTGGTTTTAACAAAATCGGGTTTAATAAATAATTACTTGGTGTTATTGATCTCTAATATTATTGTTTTATTCTCCAATAAAAATCAATCCTATGAATGATTTTATAGAGAAACCAATTAATATATAATTAAAATAAGGGTAATCTCTTTAAATGCATTCGTTTTTCATTATGCTAGACTTTCTAATTTAATATTTTTTATTACATTAAAACTTAAATACTTATGCCCGGAGGGTGTGTATTCTTGCACCCGAAAACCACGCATTCAACGAAGGGTAGTAAAAAAAAGTAGAGATTATCCAGTTTTTTAGTCTTGAAAGGTAATTTAGTCATAGAATTCATCACTTAGATTTAAGTTTGATTATTAAACTTTCAAATAAATTGTCAATTATAAATAAATACCATATTCATTATCAATTTGGTAAAATATGAAAGAAATCATTGCATAAACTATACATATTTGTTTGTCCTTAGATAATACATTTTGGAGAGAAAAACTGAAATTAACAATTATTTTAATTATTATTAGTATTACTATCTAAGTTTAGGTACATTTAGGGGGAGGGGGTTATAGATACTCTTGGCAAATACTGCACTAAATAAAGAGACAATTGTAGTAAAACATACATCTGCTCCATAATAGTTGTTACATTTACATATGAATTTCATACACTAAATGTAACCATTATTATTGGGCATTTTATGATTTATCAAGTTTATAAAACCTTTATCTATTTTTTTTAAATTTTCAGAGCAACAGCTGTATTTGTTGGAAATCGACGAGGTAAAAAAATTTCTATTGATTTTCTTGAGTTTTTTATCTTCTGTAAAAAATAAAAAAAAATAAGTTCATTATTATCCTAAGAATTTTTCCTTTTATCTGCCCTGTCGGCAGGGCTTAGAATACATTGATATCCCTCCTCAAAAGTGGTGTGTCCCGGGTATTACATTAAACTGCATCTGGTGGTGAGGCTCCAATTTTGGAGATCTGGGGAGTGAATGACCCTTTTATTGCCATTACTCCCAGGTCCACTCTAACTTGGAATGGTAGTACCTTTTTAAAAATTATATGTATCAGATTGGACCATGTACAAAAACCCACTTAAGAAACAACTTCACAAAAATCTAAACTTGAATGTTCAATGAATGCAATTCTCTAACCTCTAGGGATAGAATAACCCTAGACAGGTTGACATGCAATAAAAATCAATCAACCATGATAGAAAATGGAACTGATGGAGTATATACATTTCTCAGTCCAATTGTTCACATTTCATTGCAAATAGTTTTTTTAGGATTATGTGATAAAAGACAATACTGTTGCTTATGTTTTACTTAATGTTTGAATAAGTTTTATGACCAAATGTAGCTTTTATTCTTTTTTTCCCTTTCACTTTGTCTCTCTTTACTTCTTTAGTTGAAAGTATTGCTGTTCTCAGTGGAGAAATCTTATTCAACCTCAAACCAACAGATGGAAGTGAAATATTTAGTGTTCTTCTTCCTGACAGGTAATTAGTGAAATAATTTTCCTGGGAACATTTTTAGCTAAAGCATTGTCAATCATCATTAGCATTATTATTAGTATTGACAAGTATTTTCTTTCATCTTTTAATTTTCAGTTGCTTTTTTCTTTATTTCAACTCATTTGTAATTGTCACTTTTCTTACAGTAAAGAACAGTTGCACTCAGATCTTATCCATTGTTATTGTCTCTGATCTATGTCATTCTTTGCCATCATAGAAATGATGAACCAAGTGAGTTGCAATAAAAAAAGAAAACAACTTCAGTGAAAATAATGATTGACCATGCTTCTTCTAAAAATAAAAATAAATAAAAGTAAAAGTTTGTTTGAATTTTATTTTTCATTTTCTTTAATTTTTATAATAATTATTTTTAGATGTTCTTTTTGTTATGTTTAATCTAATGAAAAAGTATTTATGCATATATATTTGATCTTTGCTCTAATGCCATTTTATATTTCTCATATCTATGTATGTAAAAGGAAGTTTGGTATGTATGTATCTCCAAAACGGGAGATCACTCAGAATCGAAATCTTGCATACACATTAATATCTAGCTAAGAAACACGCCAAATTTGGTTATTGATTTTTACTGATTAAGGGATATAATTAAACCAAAATCAACCAATTTGCGGAACTGTCCATTTACCAGCTCCTGCTGATACAATAGCAGCAGGATCTTGCCTGCTGCCTGTATCAACAGTCATTCAAAATGTCCACTCTATTTCTACTAATAAGTCAACATTGTTGAATGCGATTGTTTTGTAATTTGGTACAGTTTTTTTTTTTTTTTTTTTTTTTTTTTTTTTTTTTTAGAGAACTAAAAAAAAAAATCAACTTTTCAAACCAAGTGTATCTTTTTAAATGTAAAAAAGAAAAATGAAAACCTTTTTATCAATATTTTTTACAGAAACTATTCATAAATAAATAAAATTTGAATTAATATCCAAAATATTCTACCTACAAATAAGTTAATGTTTAGTTATTAGCAATTACAAAAACTGAATTTAAAATTGACTTACGCACGAAAAAGTTTTAGAAAAAAATCATTCAAGTGATTAAAAAAAAAAAGGGATACCCACACATACTATTATTTTCATATTTCTTAGAATGAAATATGATTAAATATATCCATTTTTTTAATCAGTGAACTCAAAACGTTTTTGAAAGAAGAATAACAAAATTTAAATTAAAACGCGAAATATAATGTTTAGTTTGCTTCTTTTATTACTTTTGTTTTAGGGCTAAAAAAAAAATTGTCTTATGTACGAATTAAGTTTTAGAAAAAATCATTTAAACCATTCACAAGTTACCTTTTAGAATATTATTCTCAATGTTGTAAAAAAAAAAATCGCAAAAGGGGATTAAAAAAAAAACCCACATACTATTATTTTCAAATTGCTAACTGGATTTATATTTAAACAATGAAACTTGAATAAAGGTTAATATTATCTTAAATTTTTGAACCATTCAAAAAAAGAAACATTAAAACAACTCCTGATAATTTTTAAAAAAAATTTCAGCTTATGGAAATAATGAAAATTATGAACAAAAACACGTGGGGAGTAGATGCAAAAAACAGAGCTGCCTGGCGCTCCAACGTTAAACAAGGCACAGAGAGGGGTGAGGCAGAGAGGAGAGTAGCCTCAACAGAAAAGGCACAGAGAGGGGTGGGGCAGAGAGGAGAGTTGCCTTGACAGAAAGAGAGCCAGAAAGAGAGAGAAAAGCCAGCAGCTCCAGAAAGCATCACAGTTTGTGTGCATTCAGTACATCAAAGACTGTTACTCAAGAATTGGCCTGCAGAGTCACTTGTGCAGATGCAGATAACATTTTTATTTTTTATTTTGGACACTACGCCATTGTCCTTAGAGGGACGGAAAGGATCCAATAATAATAATGAATGAAAACAATTTTTACCTTTTTGCACCGTTAAATCAATTGAAATTTACAGTAGCAGGGTTCCCACGCGTCCTGGAAAAGCTGGGAAATAAAATTTTCATTTTCCTGTACTGGAAAACCTGGAAAAACGGGGGATTTTTGCCAAAAATCCTGGAAAATTTTCGTAATTTTGTCCTGGAAAATTTGAATTATCCAAAACAAAATTAATGTTATTATTACAGTGAACAAATATAACTAGTAAAATAACAAGGACAGTGTTTTTTTTATTGTTAACGCTCACCGAATCTATGCAAGATTTCCCAAATTATTCATGAATATTTATTAAACATTAAAAATGCTTCTGATTGAGTGGGTACTTGTTGATTTCATCCAATGAAGTCTGGTTTTCATCATGTAGCATATTTTGATTTATTTTTACGTGACACTGAACAAGACAAGAATTATTCAGTCAGACTACTTTAAAGATTGTTAAAGAGTTGAAGGTTTTTAAAAAAAAATTCCGTTTTACAAGACGTAAAATTTTGTAAAATTCAGAAGATGTAACTTTAACATTTTCTTGATAATCATGTTCAGTTGTGTTTAATTGAATAAAATGATTTAATATTTTAGCAAGACTTGAAGGAATATTTTGTCTGTAAAAAATTTGTCTGTAAAAAATAAAAATGTTATCTGCATCTGCACAAGTGACTCTGCAGGCCAATTCTTGAGTAACAGTCTTAGGTGCACTGAATGCACACAAACTGATGCTTTCTGGGGCTGCTGGCTTTTCTCTCTCTTTCTGGCTCTCTTTTCTGTCAAGGCAACTCTCCTCTCTGCCCCACCCCTCTCTGTGCCTTTTCTGTCGAGGCTACTCTCCTCTCTGCCTCACCCCTCTCTGTGCCTTGTTTAACGTTGGAGTGCCAGGCGGCTCTGTTTTTTGCATCTACTCCCCACGTGTTTTTGTTCATAATTTTCATTATTTCCATAAGCTGAAATTTTTTTTAAAAAATTATCAGGAGTTGTTTTAATGTTTCTTTTTTTTGAATGGTTAAAAAATTTAAGATAATATTAACCTTTATTCAAGTTTCATTGTTTAAATATAAATCCAGTTAGCAATTTGAAAATAATAGTATGTGGGTTTTTTTTTTTAATCCCCTTTTGCGATTTTTTTTTTTTTTACAACATTGAGAATAATATTCTAAAAGGTAACTTGTGAATGGTAAAATAATTTTCACAGAAATTCGAAATAAAAACATCATTTTAGCTCACTTCTTCAAATAAAAATAACGCATTTTAGGCAAAATTTTTTCTAAATAATGATATTTGTAATGACAAAATTAAAATTATGTCAATTCAGTTGTGGACACTGAATTAACATAATTTTAATTTTGTCATTACAAATATCATTATTTAGAAGAAATTTCGCCCAAAATGCGTTATTTTTATTTGAAGAAGTGAGCTAAAATCTTTTTTTTTTCTTTTTTAAATAGTACTCGTGTAAAATAGTTACTGAAAATCAAAGAATGTTTTGTACTTGAATGTATAGAATAGCGCGCACGCAAAATTTTGATTGAAAATGATCAATTAAACAAACAAACAAAAAACAATACGCAGTAACGTAATACTAATATTTAAGAATTACATAAAATTAATGTTCATTTAAAAAAGTTTTTATTAAACATTTTTGAAAGCGATGAAAAGTGAGTTTTTTTTTTTTTAAGACTAACCCTAACCCCTAAGTAAGGCTTCAAGCATATGTCGCTTCAACAAAAGTTTCATTTTTTTTGTTGATTTTGTTTTCATCAAATGTCAATTTTATATCAGTTAAAAAAATAACTGTCCTTTTTACTATGTAAATAGCAAACCACCCACCCCCCACCACCACCACTCTCTCCTGGAAAATATTGGTAATATTAACATTTTGCCACCCGGACTCCTGACCTAATTTACTCTACCAAACAGATATTTTCTGAGTGTGCAATTTATTAGATTTACTAATGTAGATATTTTACAATATCCCCCCCCCCAGCTTTTTATCAGCAAGTCAATTTAGATATTCTAACCCCCTAAAATATTTTTTGGAGATAATTCCTTGAATGAATCCACCTCTCCAAATTTGGTTGGTGGTGGTGGCTGCGATAATTCCTTGAATGAATCCACATCTCCAAATTTTGGTTGGTGGTGGTGGCTGCGATAATTCCTTGAATGAATCCACATCTCCAAATTTTGGTTGGTGGTGGTGGCTGTGATAATTCCTTGAATGAATCCACATCTCCAAATTAAATGACAAACTTAAAATACTTTGCAACATCTATATGTGTGTATAATTGTCTTAGATTATCAGTGAAAAAATTATACATCAATATTTGTTTTGCTAACTTTTCAACTGAGTTTTTTCCAAAAAAATATTAGATAACAATTCTAAATAGGCTTGTTATTAAATAGATATTTGTTTTTAGAATCTATAATTATGAAATTTAAAAGTTAAATTTAGGCATTTCATATTTCAAATTAATTCTATCTATTAATTATGTATATGGATTGTTTTCAAGGCGCATATAGGTGGCATTTATTTTAAAGAACTTCAATTTATTTCCATTGAATCAGTTTGATTGAAATGATTCAGTAATTTAAAATAATTCATTGATTAATAAGTCAACACTGAAAATTTTATTAAAATTCTCTGATTTTTGGCAATTTTTTTTTCTGCAATCTGCACCTCCACATTTTTTAACATATTTCTTGGTGAATTTTTGTAAACAAAAATGCCAGATTTTTTGGGGACTCTTTAGTTTTTCTGTGTGTTTTGAACAAAAAAAAGATATTTCATTTAAATCAGTATCAAAAAGTTAATCATTTTTCTGTACATAGTGTATTTAATGTTTTTCTATTATTGATTTCTAAGAAGAAACTATTATAAGTCTTAAAATCTTAAATGATGTGGGGATTTTTAGTCTGTAACTATTTCACACAAAGGGCACATTTTGATCAAATTTTTTAGCTGAATTTAATTGTTTAAAATGTATTAAAAATAAATTACATATGTAATATCATTTTGCTTTTTTGTTTTTTTTTATTGATTCTCATTATAGTATAATGAGCATCAATTAAAAAAAAAGCAAAATGATATTACATATGTAATTTTTATTTACGTTGAAAAGTATGATGATTATACTTTTCAAATTAAACAAAAACTTGACCTTAAATAATCAATTTAATTTTAATTTGTTTTTAAACTGAAAATGAGCACACAAATTGGTTGTACCTATCAAATATGTACTGTGATGTGTTTTTTGCTTTTTATCAACAAATTTAAGTAGATATTATACAATATGGGGATATTGTATAATATCCACTTAAATTTGTCTCCCCTCCAGCGCGATTTTTAATGGCACATCAATTTGGATATTTTACATCCCACCCCATTTAAATTTAAAAGAATTTTTTTTTTTTTACGAATTTGTACAAATTTCAATTGAATTTCTACAAAACGCAATTCCCAACACCACCCACCATTAAGGTGTAAAATCCTTCAGTCTTTTTCAATAATTTTATTTTTAAAATAATCTACTTTAAAAAAACAAACATTTGATTTAGACTTTTTAATGATTGGTTCCCATATTGTATTCATCTGTATCTGGTCTACTCAATAGGTCACTACAGCCCAACATATGAGCTGCTTCTTTAAGACGTCTTGTTTTCCATGTCCTTCCCTATCTATCATTTCAAGTTGAAAATATAACTTTAATATATAGGGATGTTCATGGGTTGCAAAGGGAGATAATAATTTTTTTTAAATTTATTAATTTTAAAACAATTGCCAAAAATCAGGGAATTGTCCAATTTTAATGAAATTTTTACCAAATTATTTTCCAATGACTTAATTTTATAACGATTTAACTTATTTTATTGAAGAAACCTGAAAATTTTTTTTAATTGATTCAGAATGTAGGGAGTGGGGGAGGGGCATTTTACCATTTGAAGAAAACTTGTAAGATCATATCCTGAAGAATATATAGAAAAATTTAAAAAATATAAATTCAATACCCTAAAAAAGTGATTTTAAAATTTAAAAGTTATTTTCTTAAAACTCAAATGAATAATATAGCATGTTTTTTCTTGTTTTTTTGTTTTTTCGTAGTTTAAACAAATTTTTTTCTTCAAATTGATGCAAAAAAAAAAAATATTTTATCTAAGTTAAATTGAGTTTTTTACTACCTTAAAAATTTCAAGGTCAATTTTACATGTCTGTCAATATCCGTGGCTAACTTGAAAATTTAACAAAAGATAGCCATGAATTTTATCTTTGAAAAAATTCAAGTTAAAAAATATGCGATGATATGTTGCATATTTTCTGAGATTTAAAAAGACATTTTTTAAATCGTCAATTTCAACTATGGATGACAAAAGGGGCCGAATTCTCTCCCAGTTTGAATAAATATGTCAATCGCAACAGAGAAAAGTTTTTTTGGCTACACTTCCAGGAAAAAGTATTTTTAAAGATATTGGAAAGAAAATCCAATATTTATATTTTACTTCGAAATACCCGGATGTGAAAACATACGAGATAGTAAAAAAAATTCAATGTTTGTCCACCATAGGTGTGTACTCAGTGGCAAGACTCAAATAATGAGTTATCACCTCTTGGGATATGCATTTATCTCTCTTACACTCCAAAAATTGAACCTGGCTATTAATATACAATAGTATATAAAATATAATACAGATATAAAAAATGAGGGGTGGTCATTGTAAGATATCTACATATATTTGCCAATTAAAAAACGAGAAACATAGCACGGTAAATATCTGAAGTTTGAGTTTATTGAAATTTGTACTAATTCAATGAAAAGATAAACAAAAAGACATTTATCTAAAATATTGGGTGAGGTGTAAAATTGATTTGGTAATGAAAAAAATTACCCAGTAATGTTGATCATGGCTAAGCAAAAACAGGAGGCCAGACAATTGTATTGTACAGGGTGTCCATAAAGTCAGAATGCACTTAAAATAATTTATAACTTTAAAGTGACTTTGTGGTCACTCGGTGTAGTTAATTGATAGATGTAGGCATCATCTATAATAAACCCAAGATAATTAATTAACCCTGCATCATAAAAAAAGTAACAATAAAACTGTCTAAATGTATTGACATTAGATTAATTTCGATTAAATTATGAAATTGCCATGAACAATTTCTGTCCTGGAAAATCTTAAAAATGTCCTGGAAACATCCTGGAAAATGATTTTCTAAAATGAGTGGGAACCCTGAGTCGCCAAAAACGAGTTATGACTACCAGCTTTTTAAAAAATTCTATGAAAAATCAACTAATAGTCAAATTTTCGTGAAATGTTTGGTAATTATTCATCTGTTGATGAAAATAAGTTTGAAAGGTTTTTTCTTAAAATATATTAGGGGAAATATTTTTATGAGCCCCCCCCCCCCATTTTATTTAATGAAATCTTTAAAAAAAAAAAAAAATGAACAAATAAAAAACAATTTTTTTCTATAAAGATAAGAGTGAATAATTATATCAGAAGATTTTTATAAGTTTCTATACAGGACTTTTTTTTAGTAAAAAACAAAACAAAACATTCTGCTAAAAACGTCAATATTATTAGAGACAATTCCGTTAGTATGTGACATCCAGCAAAGATTGAACTCACTATTCAGTAGTAATGGATTTACGAGACTACCTTGCTAACCATTACACAATGATTGGACCTCATTTTCTTTACCCAACCTGATTGTCACAGATAGGATATGGTACAAGGTCGAAAGCAAAAGGCATCTAGTGAGTATTAAAATCGCTATTCAGTAATAATGTGAGTAATAATGCAAACCCTTACACCACAATGGGATGCTATTAATATTTAAAAAAATGTAAACAGCACAAAGGGACTATACCTAAAATAAACTAATATTATAATACACAAACTGTTAGCTTTGTTTAACATTAATAGTTTAGGTGTTCCTAAAAATGTTTTTGTCCAGTCATAGACCGGGTACTTTTGCTAGTATATATATATATTATATATATATATATATATATATATATATATATACTAATGTCAGAAATGACTGTCAGTACAGTGCAGTTGATTTCTGAAACATTTCCTACTGTTTATGGACTTGAAGCAAAAGACAAAAATATTCTTGAAAATCTCTGTGTTCAGATTGGGTCTTCTTTTGCATTTAAAGGCTTTTACACTTTACATTATTATTATGGTCTAAATATAGAGATTTGAATCTTATCTTTTTTTTATTTTCTGCCAAAATAACCTCTTCTGGATGGGGGGGGGGGGACGAATGCAAAAATTAAGGTTTTTTCTTTTTCCTGCATTTTAACTGACAATTTTTTTATTGTTTCCTCAAATGATAGTAAAAGCTAAGAATCTTAAGTTTTAGTATCAGCTCTTTCCATATGAAAACCCAGCAATCTGGACTTGCCGAAGAGCATGGTTCCAAAATTGATCTACCCTACTGGTTAGCTGTTTAATTTCAGAATGAAGATAGGCACCAGATCATTAATTCATGTTATATAGGCTTGCACCCACCCTGTTCTCAATTTTTCTTTCTATGGTCTTATCTATGGTCTCACTAACGCCACCCAAGGAGTATGGATACAGACTAGACCAGGGGCAGACCTGTTCAATATCAAACAATTTAGATCTTCAAGAAAGACCAAACACATCCTGGTGCGTGAACTCATGTATGCAGATGATACTGCCTTCCTGGCACACAACCACCAAGACGCTCAAGACATAATCTTACGATTCGCAGACTCTGCAAAGGCATTTGGGATGAAAATAAACCTCAATAAGACCACAGTTATGTATCAGCCCCCTCCGACATCACATGACACTGGAAAAGACAAGGATAGAATGTCAGACTCTAGCTCAGGTAACTACCTTCGGGTACCTGGGCTCCACAGCTATCAACAATAGACTGGCAACCATCAACAATAGACTCAATGCAGAGCTTGATCTCCGAATTTCAAATGCTTCCAAAGTATTTGGTTGACTGAAGAGGCGAGTCTGGTTCAACAGAGACATCTCCTTGAAAACTAAATGTGCAGTATACCGCGCCATAGTTCTCTCAATCCTCCTGTACGGTGCAGAAGCCTGGACGGATACCCGTAGACTACATGACTATTACATGCGTCATTTGCACAGCATACTAAATTTCAGGTGGTAGCAACATGTTTCAAACAGGACCATCCTAAAGAGAACTGGACTCCCTGGTATGCATAAAATACTTGTCCAACGCGACCTGAGATGGGCTGGCCACTTAAACAGACTTAGGTATGACAGACTACCAAAGCAGATTCTGTACTCTCAACTGAGAGAGGGATCACGTAGAATCGGTAGACCAAAGCTCAGGTACAAAGACAACATCAAAAGAAACCTGAAGGACTTGAATATCCCCATAGGCAGTTGGCAAGACGCAACCAGAGACCGATTAAATTGGAGGAAAATGATTCGCATGGTGTCATCATCGGATACGATGGACAGCAAGTAGTAGTATATAGGCTTGAAAGCTGCCACTCCACATCCACCAGATAATGTGATGACTTATGATGAAAAATGCATTTATAATTGATTTATTTTTTTACTTAAATGTCTTTGTAATATTTTTGGTTTAATGTTCTTTTTTTGCTTTTGTTTTTAGTGACACAGTAAAATATGAACACTTACACAATATTGACCGTGAGAGTTATGTTGTTGGTAAGGTTGCTGCATCTCATATTGTAGTAGTTGTTGTCAGTAGTGAAGGTGAAATCAAATCCAAAACAATCGTAAAAGCTCCTTGGTTAAATGCTGAAACGAGGTAAGTTTTTTATTTATTTTTTTTTATCTTTAAGTAGATATTTAACCGAACAGGCACCATTGTACTAATAACCCCAGCACCTTCGTTGATTTTGGTGGACATTAACAAACTTCAACCGTAATCAGTTTAATTTGGAATTTCTCACGTATAACTAGTCAAACCTTAAAAATATTTATATGGTTGGAAAGAAAAGAAAATCTTTCTAAATATGTAATTTTTAAGTGTTTTTATCCATTTAATTATTTTTTATGGCGAGTTAAAATAGTAATTTGCTTCAAACAGCTGAAAATGAGTAATATGAGTTTTTTTTTTCCCAGACTAAATTTTACACAGTAATTTCTTTTGTAAATTTAAAGTGGCTAATCTTTATCAATATTCTTGAAATTTTACACTTAATTAGCACACACCTTAAAATACAAGCAGGAACTTGTTTTTTTTTTTCTTTTCTAACCTTTGGAAGTGAAAATAAGATAGAGAAAAGTTGGAGATTTCTTTAAAAAGTATAAGATCAGGAAAAAAATAAAAAAGGCATGATATCACTAATAGAAGATAGTTTCAGAATCATTTTGATATATAATATGTGACATTTGGATAATGGTTTTATGGTCAGGGTTTTATGTCAAAGGTTCAATTTTGGAAAAAAATAAAAAACTTAAAATTTAGTCATTTTGAATGTGTAAACACTCCCACAGCATGCGTTACATTTCCAACCATACACAATTTCTCGAGTTTTTCTGATCCAATCGTAAAATATTTATATGGTTGGAAATAAAATAAAATAATCTTTCTAAATATGTAATTTCCATGTGTTTTTATCCATTGAATGTTCTGAAAACACGAAATACGAAATGTTGATATCTGTACCTCTTATTCTCTAAATAATGGGTTACAGCATAGAGATACATACAATTTCAGTGCAGAATCAGAAATAACATATAATTATGCATAAGAATTCCAAGTTTTATAAAAATTGCTCCAAAAATAAAGAATTGATGAAGAAATTACTAAATTTCTTGTTTTGAATTGGTCCATGATTTGACATTTTTTGAACAAAATCCTGTCCACTTTTGTACCCCCAATTTCGGGGTTTTAAATTCTCATAACTTTTGAACCACTGGGGATATTTGCATAATTCAAACATTTCTGAACTCCATTTAGAGAGCTCTATATAACTAATGTGATTAAATAATAACTTCAAATAAAAAATTCAACTGGGAATGCTACAAATAGTAGTGTTGCCTCAAGATTATTTGCTCAAACCCCCTCTGTGATTCGACAAGCAGTCAGGATCTGAGAGGTTGTGGATCAATTCTTGTGGAATCTTTAGTGTGTGTGTATGTGTGTTTTTGTTTGTTTGTGTTGAGATTGAGGCGGTTTAAGGGTATGATGTTGTTGGGGCTCTGTCTCTCTTGAATAGCGGGCCAGAACTTGCACCTGCGAACGCATACCTTTTTTTACAATGGGAAGGGCAATGCTGCGTGATTTTCTGTCTTTCTGTACTATCATAGTTTAAGTTGAACATGGTTGCCGGAGTCCTATAAGAAAAAACCCTAGCACCGTATATATTCATAATTTGCCTAGACTATGTACTTCATACATCCCTAGATCCCATAAAAGAAAAAGGTCTCACACTAAAGCAGGCGATATCACGCACAGACTATTATGGATGTGGACTATGCAGATGACCTAGCACTTCTTGCAAACGCACCTGCACAAGCCAAATCCCTGCTACATAGCCTAGAGAAGGCAGCACAGAACATTGGCCACTATGTGAATCCCGATAAAACAGAGTACATGTGCTTTAAAAAGAAAGGAGACATCTCCCAACTTGGTGGTAAGCCTCTAAAGCCAGTTGAACAATTCATGTACCTAGGGAGTAATATCTCTTCCACAGAAAGCGATGTTAATGCACGCAAGTTGAAGTGACAATTCTTCCAGGCCGTGGTGGTATCAGTGCTACTGTATGGCTGCACCACTTGGACCGTGACAAAGTGCCTGGAGAATAGGCTAGATGGGAGCTGCACAAGAATGCTATGTGTGATCTTGAACAAATCATGGAAACAGCATACCAGAAAGAAGCAGCTGTATGGCCACCTGCCCCCCATCACACAAACTATCTGAGTAAGACGGACAAGACATGCTTGGACACTGCTGTAGAAGTAAGGATAAACTCATAAGTGACATCCTCCTATGGAAACCAGCACATGGACATGCTAGTGTGGGTTGTCCAGCAAAGACCTATATAGACCAGCACTGTGCAGATACTGGATGCTGTGCGGAGGACCTGCAAGGGAAAAATGAGTGATAGGGACGGTTGGAAAGAGGTTTTCATGGATATTCATGCTGCTGGCATGACATGATGATGATATATGTATTTGTCTGTGTTGTATATGTATATATAAATATTATATGAGGTATGTCAGAAAAGTTCCAGGACTGGTGTCAAAAATTTTTTTATTTCAGATCCAAACTACAAACTACCCCCTTCCAAGTAATCCCTTTGCAGTCTAATACACTTTCCCATCCTTCTCTGCCATGCTTGCATGCACTCCTGGAAGGATTCTTCTGGGATTCTCTGTAGCTCTGTCGTCACTGCCTTTTTGATGTCGTGCACATCCTCAAAACGGGTTCCCTTGATGACCCCCTTGAGCTTGGGGAAGAGGAAAAAAATCACACGGAGCCAGGTTGGGCAAGTAGGGAGATTGCTCCAGGACAGTGATGTACTTCTGGGACAGGAACTCTTGGATACTCGGAGCAGTGTGGGCAGGTTCGTTGTCATGGTGAACCACCCACAAGTTGTCCTGCCACATTTCTTGCCTCTTCTTGTGCACTGAACAGACAGGGTTCCCACGCGTCCTGGAAAACCTGGAAAATAAAATTTTCATTTTCCAGTACTGGAAAAACGGGGGGTTTTTTGTCAAAAATCTGGAAAATTTTCATAATTTTGTCCTGGAAAATTTGAATTATCCAAGACAAAATTAATGTTATTATTACAGTAAACAAATATAACTAGTAAAATAACAAGGACAGTGTTTGTTTTTGTTTTTGTTTTTAACGCTAACCGAATCTACGCAAGATTTCCCAAATTAGTCATGAATATTCATTAAACAGAGTAAAAATGCTTCTGACTGAGTGGGTACTTGTTGATTTCATCCAATGAAGTCTGGTTTTCATTATGTAGCATATTTTGATTTATTTTCCCGTGACTCTGAACAAGACAAGAATTATTCAGTCAGACTACTTTAAAGCTTGTTAAAGAGTTGAAGGTTTAAAAAAAAATTCCGTTTTACAAGACGTAAAATTTTGTAAAATTCAGAAGATGTAACTTTAACATTTTTTTAATAATCTTGTTCTGTAGTGTTTAATTGAATAAAATGATTTAATATTTTAGCAAGACTTAAAGGAATATTTTGTCTGTAAGTCGGTCAAATAATTTTAACAGAAATTCGAAATAAAAACATCTCCACAACTGAATTGACATAATTTTAATTTTGTCATTACAAATACCATTATTTAGAAGAAATTTCACCTAAAATGCGTTATTTTTATTTGAAGAAGTGAGCTAAAATCTTTTTTTTTCTTTTTTAAATAGCACTCGTATAAAATAGTTACTGAAAATCAAAGAATGTTTTGTACTTGAATGTATAGAATAGCGCGCACGCAAAATTTTGATTGAAAATGATCAATTAAACAAACAAACAAAAAACAATACGCAGTAACTTAATACTAATATTTAAGAATTACATAAAATTAATGTTCATTTAAAAAAAAGTTTTTATTAAACATTTTTGAAAGCGATGAAAAGTGAGTTTTTTTTTTTTTTTTTTTTTAAGACAAATGTTGGTCCCCACCCCCAGACCCCTAAGTAAGGCTTCAAGTATATGTCGCTTCAACAAAAGTTTCGTTTTTTTGTTGTTTTTGTTTTCATCAAATGTCAATTTCATATCAGTTAAAAAATAACTGTTCTAATCAGTGGGGGGGGGGGGTCACAGTCAAGTCTGACTCAAGGCTCCAATCGACAGTCCAACCACTCCCAACTGTATCTCGCTCCAAAAATCCAATATCCAAAACTATGTCTTTGTCCTGCTCGTCTCGACAACAAAATACAACTGCAAGTTGTTCTGCCTGGTCTGTGATAATCAGTCCTTTAAATACACCCCAATTTCACCACATCCGGGCTCCTCACTCATAATTGTCCATGCAGCACGTGCGACACTCGCCAGCACGGCGCGACCACCCACATCCAGGCCATTATGCCATTTCCTACTTCACCGATCGTCCACAGCTCTCACAATCTAAAGGAAGTGGGTTCGACTCTAGGTCAGTTCTACACGCCAGGCAAAGCCTAGCCCGCTTCCTTCGAGAATACGGCAAGTCTTCATGCCACCACCCTCTCCGTCACACCGTGTTGCACGAGGCAGGTCTCCTCTCTCACTACAACTGTCCTTTTTACGATGTAAATAGCAACCCCACCATCACTCTCTCCTGGAAAATATTGGTAATGTTAACTTTTTGCCACCCGGACTCCTGACCTAATTTACTCTACTAAACAGATATTTGCTGAGTCGTGCAATTTATGGGTAAATTAATGTAGATATTTTACATTATCTCCCCCCACCCCAGCTTTTTATCAGCAAGTTAATTTAGATATTCTAACCCCCACCTCACCCCGTTTAGAATATTTTTCGATGAATTTTTACAAAACACAAATTCAAATTTCAAATATTAGGTACTGCCAATTTTGACCTAATAGACGTATTTAAAAAAATAAATTTAATCCCTTCGATTGGAGAAAAAAAAATCAGGGAATTATCATATTTTAATGACAATTTCAGTGTTGATTTATCAATGAATGAATTATTTAAAACTCAGATTTTTTTCTGGTCTCTTAATTTTGACACCGCCCCCTAATTTCTTTTGGGGGGTGGGGTCAACATATCTTTTGAAATTAATTACAGTATGAATAAAAAGACAAAAGACTGTTAATAGAAGAAAAAAATATTTTAAAGGAGCATGTCTGAAGTACTGAAAATTAAATGTAAAAAAAAATAAAAAGCTTTGGATTTTGTTTTTTTTACTCTTTTGTTTTATATATATATATATATATATATAATGTGTGTATGTATGAAGTTTAAAGGGTAAGAAGTTTAAAGAAAGAAACCTATTATGATACCACTTTTTATCTTATTGTTATGGTGGGAATAAAAATGGATGTAGTCATTTTTGTTGGTATTCTTATGATAAACTTTAAATTCTAAAATGTTATTGTTTATAATAAGTGTGTCTAAAAATGGTAGGGTGTGGTTTTGTTCAAGTTCATGAATAAATTTAATGGAGGGTTCCACATCATTTAGTTTGTCAATGATTTTAGCTAAATTACAGTTTTTCAAGTAAATGAATAACGTGTCGTCAATGTAATGGAAAAAATTAGTTATTAGGTAAAATATATTGAAATTCTAAGAATTCGAGGAATAAGAATGCCAAAATGCCACTCAAAGGTGACCCCATAGGCAACCCGAACTTCTATTTGTAAAAAGTTCCATTATATTGGAAAAAACAATTTCTAGTGCAAAGTCTGTCAATTTGGACTATCTTGTTAGTGGGTAATGGAAATGAAGTATTAATTTTGTTGAGATGGTTTTCTAAACGAGTAATGCATTTGTCAACCGGGATACTTGTGTAAAGTGATTTAATATCTAAGCTTGCTAGACATTTGTTCTTCATGTTTATATTTCTTATTTTTTCAATTAAGCTATTCAATTTTTTTATGTTAGATTTGCTAACTGTACCTAAGAGGGGGGTTAATATTTTAGCTAGAGATTTAGCAATTTTATGAGGGGCAGTTCCAATTCCTGAAATTATGGGTTTTAATGGAATGCCTATTTTGTGTGTTTTGGGGAGACCGTAAATGGTGGGGACGATAGGGTGGTAGTCTATCAAAGAGAGCCAAGTTTTATCTGTGTGGCCTATTAGTTTTTTTATGTTTTGTTGAAAATGATTATGCTGTTAGTAATGGTTTGTGGAGAGATTATTTCATAGGTATTACAATCATTGAGGATATCAAGCATTTTGTCATTATATTGTTTAGAACACATAACAACCACTCCTCCTCCTTTTTTCAGAGGGGGTGATGTGTATGTTGTTGTTTAAAGATAAATTTTTTTAGAGCAGTTATATATCTCCTGGGTAGGGTGGAAGCATTTTTTTGGTTGGTGGTGGTGGTGGCTGCGATAATTCCTTGAATGAATCCACCTCTCCAAATTAAAAGACAAACTTAAAATACTTTGCAACATATATATGTGTGTATATAATTGTCTTAGATTATCAGTGAAAAAATTATACATCGATATTCAACTGAGTTTTTTCCAAAAAATATTAGATAAAAATTCTAAATAGGCTTGTTATTAAATAGATATTTGTTTTTAGAATCATTTTCGGGTGTTTGAAGCGAAATACTGTTTTAACTCGCTGTAAAAAATAATTCAATGGATAAAAACACATACAATTTACATATTTACAATGTTTATTTTATTTTTTTCCAACCATATAAATATTTTAAATATTGGACCAGAAATGTGCAAGAAATTACTATTCAAACTGATAAGATCTGAATTACTACGCCTGTTGAGAAATTGTGTTTACTTTCAAAAATGAGTAAATTTGATGGTTTTCTTTTCAAAATTGAATCTTTGGCAAAAATTTCTGATTGTACCAATCACTAAAATTTCACACATTATACATGAAAATAATTCTTAGACTGTCTTCTATAATTGATATAGTGCTTTTTCTTTTTCTTATATTATATTTTTTGAAGAAAGTCGGAAAAGAAAAAACATGTTTCTGCTAATAGTTAAAAGTGTCTCCTAATTAAGTATAAAATTTCAAGAATATTGATAAAGATTAGCCACTTTGATTTTACAAAAAAATGTAACACGTAAAATTCAGCCACGGAAAAAAATTTGTATAACGCATTTTCAGGTGTTCGAAGCAAAATGCCATTTTAACTTGCTGTAAAAAATAATTCAATGGATAAAAACCCATGGAAATTACATATTTAGAAATATTATTTTCTTTTCTTTCCAACCATATGAATATTTTTAAGATTGGGCTAGAAATATGCGAGAGATTATGATTTGAACCAAATAACGTGCAAATTTGTCAATGTCCACCAATTTCACGAAAATGCTGGTAATGCTAATTATATGTATGTATATGTGTGTGTATTATGTATGTGTATAATATTCATAATAATCTTCATACAATGACTGCCATTTACACAGTAGCATTGCAACCAACAAAACCTTCATCAGATGATGACTCAGGTATTGTTTTGGGGTTGAAGCATCATTACCTCTAATCCAGAGCCCCCCAGCAATTTCTCACGATACCACCAGACTTTATCGGTTTGATGTCACATTGTAGGATCGCAATATCCACGCTGATGCGGTTAGAGCTTTATCCTGGATCTTTTTGATGTATTTCCTCTTGTCTGGTGGAGAAAGTCCAAGTTTAGACAAAAATGCCAAGGTTGAGTTGGTAATAAATCCCTGGCATCAGACTTCGATAGGAAATACATCCATTATCCATCCATTTTTGATGCATTGTTCTTGTAGATCTTCATATTTCTCCAACTTGTGCCCAGTCAATATTTTCCTCAAATGGAACTGTTAATTCAACGATAAAAACTTTCTTTTGATTAACAGACCAAATGACAATATCAGGACGCTGGGCCGTTAACGTTATTTCAGTTGGAAAAACGAGTTGACGTTCCAAGTCACATGCAATGCACCAGTCCGTAGAGCCATCAGACAGTGACAAAATGTGCCTATTTTTACGCGAAAATTTTGAAATGTTTCTTTCTTTAACAAAATGTACTGCTTTGTTGATGTTATTAACAGTGTTGCGTTGGTTTTGTATTTGCCTGGTGGAGTTGTCTGCCCGATTTAGTTTGCTGGTGCCCGCTAGGGTGCTATAGTATTTAAGCGCCGGGTTCAAACCCTTTCGGCCTCTTTTCCTGTTTTAGCAACTACGAGCCACATGGGGTAGATTTTATCTAACCCCTCTCGTTGGGGCTCTGCACCCCTTACATTACTGTAAGTTCTTTACAGCATAGACTATCTCTAGTCTCATGTCTGTACTTTTATATGTTATCTTGTACCATTCATGAATGTGTCTTTATCTTTATATATGTAACTCTTTTACTATGTATGTTGTATCTTCATATCCATGTGCTGTATATATATATTAAATGTTTTGTTGTTAACCTTCGTCGGAGTTATTTGTATTCAAAGTATGTATAACTTTGAACATACGTTACAACAGCTTTATTTGCAGTCTCACAACATATATTCGATGCCTCCGCAACAATCTCGAGGACTTCATTGTGCCTCCACGTGTAGCTTCTTAGAGCATACTCGCATCCTGTGAGAATATGTTTCAGGCTAGCAGTTTTCCCACATGCTTTGCATAGGTCTGACGTAGCTAACCCCCAGACGTGTAGGTTGACTGATGTTGGTAATATGTCGTAGACTGCCTTTATCAGGAAATTCAATTTTTTAGGCTCCATATATCTGAAGTTGCCCCATGTGACAGCTCTCTCTTTTGCACTCTCCCACCTGGTCCATGCGCCTTGTTTACTTTGTCTTAGCAATATGCCTGACTTCCCCAAGTTGATGAATTTCCTTCAAAATCATAATCCTTTTATTTAACCTGGATTCTTTAGACCACCAACGCTGTGGGTGAAGATATAGCCCTGATCTTCCCTTTGCCACAGTTCCAATTATTTCCTTCATCTTGAGGGATGATTCTGTGTTTTCTACAGCTTGTTGTGCCTTCCATTTTCGACCAGTTATTACGGAAGACTGGGCGTTCTTCACTAGTGTGTCACGAGAGTCACGTAGCATTTGGAAAAGTTGCACTTTACCTAATTTGAATTTCTCAACAAGTGACATCATCGGAAGTTTTAGCTTCGTTGATGAACTGTCATCATCATGTCGCACAATTAGCACGGATATCTATGACAATCTCTTGCGAACCTTCTCTATCATTCATTGCACCTGGGAGGTCCTCTGCGGAGCAACCAGCGTCCTCGCATATTTGGTCAATGTAGGTCCTTGCTGGGCGTCCCACACCTGCATGTCCATGTGTTGGTTTCCACTGGAGAACGTCGCTTATGAGATCGTCCTTGCTTCTCCAGCAGTGTCCTACATGCCTTGTCCGTCTCACTCGAATAGTTTGTGGGATGGGGGGCAAGTGACCGTACAGCTGCCTCCTCGTGGGGTGCTGCTTCCACGACTTGTTCAAGACTGCACGCAGCATTCTTGTGCAGCTTCCATCTAGCTTATTCTCAAGACGCTTCGTTAGTGTCCAAGTGGTGCAGCCATATAGCAGCACTGATACAACCACAGCTTGGAAGAACTGTCGCTTTAGATTGTCAGGGAGATCGGACCTCCATATGACTGATAATTTGTTTGTGGCCGACCATGCCTTTGCTTTTCGTGTATTAACATCGCTCCCTGTGGATGAGATATTACTACCTAGGTACGTGAATTGTTCTACTGGCTTGAGAGGCGTGCCGTTAAGTGTGGAGATGTTTCCTTTCTTTTTTGAAGCTTATGAACTCTGTTTTACTGGAGTTCACATAGAGGCCGATATTTTCTGCTGCCTCCTCCAAGCTATGTAGTAGTGACTCAGCCTGTGCAAGGTCATCAGCATAGTCTGCTTCTGTGACTGTTTGTGCGGGATATCGCCTGCTACTTGCCTTTTCAGTGTGAAACCTTTTTCTTTTTATGGTATCTAATGATGTTCTGAGTACGTAGTCTAGGCATATCATAAATATATATTGCCAATGTATCTCCTTGTAGGACTCCAGTGGCAATGTCAAAGAAATCTGTGTCACCATCAGGTGAGCGTACCATCGCTTTAGTGTCTTTGTATAGCATCATTATAGCTGCAATCGTTTCTTTGGGGAGACCATATGCTAGTAGTATTTATTCCATTTTTCCTCTATGTATGGAATCAAATGCCTTGGAGAAATCTACGAATAGTAGCGTTACCTCTAGGTTCTTTGCTCGTACCCCTTCTAATAGTCAGGATCTGAGAGGTTGTGGATCGATTTCTGCGGAATCCGTTTTGGTTTCTCCTAAGGATTTTTTCTATTTCGGGTCGGATGCGATTAAGAATAAGGGCATTATATATATTGCTGCAATAGCAGTAAGAGTTATGCCTCTGTAATTTTTAGTGATTCCGAGATCTCCCTTTTGGGGAATGGAGGATGCAGCCTTTCGTCCATTTATCTATTCTATTTTGTCTATATACTGCATTGCATAGCCTAAGCAGTATGTATTGAACTTTCCTATCTTCCATACCTCTGGGGTATTCCGTCAAGTCCTGCTGCTTTTCTACCTTTTAGCTTCTTTAAAACTTGGTTGATTTCATCTATTGTGAAATCCCCCAGTTTGATATCTAGTTGTTTATCTACAATCTCTTGGGTATTGTTTTCTACGATTTTAGGTGGGTTCCCCAGAAGTTTCTGGAAGTGGTTTTTCCATTCTGGAGTCTATCTTTTTGGCTGGTTGCCTTTAGCTTTGATTTAGAGGTACTTTTCGTACCACTAATTTCATTTACTGTTTGCCACGCTAATCGCGACTGTCTGTCCTCCACCAATTGTCTTATTATTATTTGTATTTGTATGTATTCTATTTGTTCTTTTTTGTATTTTTGGCTAGTTCTATCTGGGCTTTCCTAAGGTTGTGTAGATTGGCATTAGTTGGGTTTGTTTTATTACGTTGGGCTGCTTTTTTTTATATTGTGATGAACTGTATAGTGCCACATTTGTTAAGGAATTAGGTACCCCCAAACATTTTTTTACATAATTACTGATTAAGTGCTCCATTGTTTCAATCTTTGTCAGTGATACCTCATATATCTGCATGAGCCATGATAATTTAGGAATTAATCCAAAATAAATGCACAATGATAAATAACAATCCTACATGCCACACACATTTAGAAAACAGCCTTACAATTTTATAAACTGTGATGTTATTAAGGTGTCAATATTTATATTTTCAGTTGTATGATTTCATCTGATAATTTGGTGTGTCATGATTCCACTTTGCTGAGTATCCAAACACTTGTATTGGCTGGAGGAGAAGACTTTGTTCCTACTTTATTAACAGTAAGTAGTCTTACAACTTTGTTGTTATCCACAGAAAACCCATATTAAGAAGGGTTTACTTCCCAAATTATTCTTATGTAAATCTGGTTTTTTTTTCTTATCCTACAATGGAAAATTTGATTTCTGATGATCATATGTCACTTCTTTGTTTTTACTTATAGTGTGAAAAATAAAACCAATCATTCTATAAAATAGTTTTCCTCAATGAACATGGATCCACAAAATGTTCATTAGTGACCAGAAAAGAAAAAAAAAAAATAAATACAAGTCATGGAAAAAAGATAATAATTTTGGATTCTATCTACAAAATTTTCTACTTTATATGGTTAAAAAAAAAAGATAAAGATTTGGTTTCGTTACCCTGACAGACAATATAAAGCTCCAGTTTAGCATTATACTTACATTATAAATTGAATGCCTTGCTAAAAAATTGGACATTTTCAAAAACTAATATGTTCCAGGGTCCAATTAGTAAGTACAGAAAACATGATGGTCATAGCCCTAGCCACCACTGAGTTCTATGACAACAGATATGGACAAAACAGTCTATGAATTATAGTATGATTCACATTTCTTGGGAAGTAATATATTCACTGCAGGAAAAAAAACATCTTATCATTTAATTACAAAGTAACAAGATTTTTTAGGATTTTTTTAGTTAATGTTGGATTTTGAAGTTATTTAATTGTTGCTCACTTCTTGATATTTTAACATTTATCCTCAGAAATTTATGATTTTCCATGGTTGGCGGCTGATGATTTCTTGATGTTTGGAATTATAGCATATCACTAGGTAATTCAAATGGATTCCAAACAATTTTGCAGAGAAAATTATAAGTTGATTGTATCACCTTGTTCATGTCAAAATCACTGATGAATGTCTGTGATCTTGACGTACTGATGTTATATACCCACTCAATATTGGGTATATAATCTGCAAGAGAGAGACAGTATGAGTAGAGATGGATGGGGTGGGGGCAGGGTTCCCACGCGTCCTGGAAAACCTGGAAAATAAAATGTACATTTTCCAGTACTGGAAAACCTGGAAAACGGGGGGGGGGGTAAAAATCCTGGAAAATATTTGTAATTTGTCCTGGAAAATTAGAATTATCTGAGGCAAAATTAATGTTATTGTTACACTTAACAAAATGTAACTAGTAAAATAACAAGGACAGTGTTTTTTTGTTTTTATTTTTAACGCTCACCGAATCTACCCAAGAATTCCCAAATTAGTCATGAATATTCATTAAACAGTAAAATGATTCTGATTGGCTGGGGTACTTGTTGATTTCATTTCGATAATAGCACTTGTGTAAAAAATCTGACTGAAAATGAACAATTAAAAATGATGATAATAATAATACGCAGTAACGTAATTATCGTGGCTCCTACTTCGTCGCTCATATCTTTTCCAAAGTGTATGAACGACTTTTCGTCTCACGTAGTCTAACTCCCTCTGCATAGAATAAACAAACACCGTAAAAATGTAATCTCTTTATTCCTCTCACCAGAAGGTGTAAAAAACTGAAATAGAAAAGAAAAACAGGTTTATAGAACGAGCCACAACACAGGGGATGGTACAATGTCTGAACAAGGCAATGGATGGGTGTTAATAGAAAAACTGAGGCATTCATAGATAAAGACAGTGAAATAATTATGATGTACAATAACACCACCAAACAGGCTTAGAAGTTAAGAAAGGTTAGACGAGGGGCAGAGTCTATGAGAGAAAGTTAATCGAGCGACAAGGAGTGAACATTACAAAATCTTTCTTAGTGTACAAGGTTCAACGAAACGTCAAATAATATAGTCCGATACACAAGGTAAAAGTCTATTACAAAGTTTAATAGAAGGTACTGAGAGTCAAGTGACGTACCTGTTCTCTTTAAGGAAGAACACAGAAAAGGAATTGAACGCGTGTGGATAAGCCTTGAATTTACCGCTGAATAATGCTAGCCGGAAAAGGGCGGTGAAAATGCAAGAATAGTCCCGTTTAGGAAAAAAACACACAGTTGGTCTAAGGGACGTAACTCTTAACGCAGGATCATAAATACAGACCGAGACAGTAATACTAACATTTAAGATTACATGAAATTAATGTTAATTCAAAAAGCTTTTATTAAACATTTTTTGAAGCTCTGAAAAGTGAAAGTTTTCCTAAGACAAACGCTGATTTCATTTTAATCTAGGGTGGTTGGTGTGGTGAGAGGCTAAATGACCATATTACTGGGGTGTTACTGTTTTTAGTAAAAAAAAATGTTCACTTGGTAGGATGGGAGGAACGAATTAATCCAAAAAATCTTTTAGCTGCGTGGTGCAAATACACATTCAAAATATAGTTTTATTACTAAATAAATTTGTTTTTGCAATTGAAATTTTCTTTAAAATTTAAAGTTCAGATATAACCATAACTCACCAGCCAAAGCCAAATTGTAAGGCTTCAAGCATATGGCCTTGAAAAAAGATTTTCAGGGTTTTTCATCAAATGTCAATTTCATCTCAGTTAAAGTGACTGTCCTCTTTTTATGATGTAAATCTCTTCTGGAAAATATTGGTAATTTTAACGTTTGTCTCCCTGGACTCAAGGTACCATCAATTTTTCATTGTGAAATTTACACCCACCAACAATGAAACTTGCATAAAGGTTAATATTATCTTGAAAATTTTTTGTCCATTCAAAAGAAGAAACATTAAACAGACTCCTGATGATTAAAAAAAAAAAAAATTCAGTTTATGGAAATAATGAAAATTATGAAAGAAAAAACAAGTTTACATTTTTGCACAGTTAAACAATTGAAATTTACATAGCCAAAACAAGTTATTACGATTTTTTTTTTTTTTAAATGAAAAATAAATTAATGGTCCGATTTTCATGAAAAATTTTCAGGATTGCTTACCTTTTGATGAAAATATGTCTGAAATAGTTTTTTATTCTAATATATTAGGGGAAATATTTTTTACAAAGGTCTACCCCACCCCTATTTTATTTATGAAGATATGAAAAAATGAACTGACGAAAAACGATTTATACTTTTTTCTATAAAGATAAGATTTTTATAAGTTTCTATATGGGAGTTTTTTAGTAAAAGAACCATGAGACAAAATTCTGCTAAAAAATATCAAAGAAAATTGACACTTGTAAAAAAAGGACTGTTTTATTTATTTTTTCAAGATAAGCAAGAGTAATTTTTCCCCAATCGGATAATTTGATATTTGAATTAACTGTTTTTGTAATAACTTTTATGTTCATTTTTTTTTTTTTTTTGTGAGATTAAAAAAAATATTACATTTTGGTGGTACCTACCGGACACTGGGCCAGAGCTCGAGGCCTCAGCAGAAGCGTACTTTTAGTGATAGCAGGAAGCACGATGCTGCATGATTCTTTGGCTTTGTGTACTGTCATGAATAGTTTCGGTTAGGTCCGAGGTCATAGATATCTATCGGTAGCGTGGAGTCAACTCATCAATAGGCGTTAGTCTTAGAGATAAGGTAGCAGTAGTTACCTGACTGAACTGGTTGATCCTGGCCGTTGACCCATTCTGGGTTCCTCCACCCAGCATCTTGTGATATACGCCGTTGACCTATGGAGCTTCTTCCACCGGCATCTCACATCCACCATGCTGCTACCCATGGTTTTGTTTTACAAGCCATTGTGGCAAGTTGATTCTTCAGAAGCAGAAGGACGGAGGAGAGAGAAAAAAAGGGGGGGAGGCTAGTTTATCTAAGTTTTATAAGTCCACGTATCCCCTCCTGGAAAAGGATTTAACTTGGGGAGCGTGGATTTTTTTTTTTCTCATTCATTTTATATTGAGACTGTAACAGTTACTTTCTATATATTATATTTTGAATGTTACAGTCTTTAAAAAATTAATTTAACACAAAAATATAAAAATTAAACTTATTCTGTTTTGGCTGTCCAATGGAAATCAAAACGTGTGATGTCTTCAAAAATCCAAAGAAATCTATTTTTTTATAATGAATTAAACATTAAGGTGGGGGTCAATTAATGAAGAAGAGAGAGAGAGGACAGGATGACTGACGGGGAATTTCGGAGAATGTTTTAGTTAAGCTACCGAAAAGTTTATAGATATATTAATCTAATATATAAAGGAGAGATTTGGTATGTATGTGTCGACGTATAACTCCGAAACGGGAGGTCACTCCGGATTCAAAATCTTGCATACACTTGATATGTGTCTAACTAAGAAACACTCCAAATTTAGTTATTGAGTTTACTGATTAAGGATATAATAATTAATTAAACAAAAATCAAATGATTTTTTAGAAAGAAATTCTTATAGCTGCTGGCTGCTGATATTCCAGCTACATCAGCACGCACATCAAACCCTGCCCCCACCCTGCTGCCTCTATTTCCGCGTTGTTGAATGTGTTTGCAGAAGCTTGCGTACTGATTTTTTTCCAGTTTACCTTAAGAAGAAAGAAAGAATATCAGTTTCCAGTCATGGACTAAAATTTTAACGTAAAATAAAAATTGTTTTTTTTTGTTTTTGTCCAAAATCTTTAAAACATTTATTTGTATAATCTTTTCTAAATATTTAAAAAATATTTGCTTTTCAACTTCGTATGTTTTTGAGACTAACTTTAAAGTAAAACTCAAATCTTTGCTCCACAAGTTTACGGTTACATTTTTAAATAAGATTTTAAATGTCAACAATAAAACATCATCACCAGTATAGGGTTGTATAAATGTAAATAAAAAAAAAACATGAAAACGTTTTTATCAATATTTTTACGAATACTTTAATATTTCTTAGAATAAAATATATCCATTTTTAATCTTTGTTAATTTTTGTTGTTCAAATGAAATAAATAAATTTACAAATGTTACATTTTATTTCTACGACTCAAACAAGCAATTAAAAACTGAATTTACGATTTTACGAATATTATTCTCAATATTGTAAACAAACAAACAAAAAATCGAAATTATTAGCGCTTAAAAAGGGGGGGGGGTCATTTAACACAATGAAAAACTTGAATAAAGGTTAATATTATCTTCAAAAATTATGAAATTCACACAAAACATTATTTACTTATTATGTTACTATTTTAAATAAGTAAATAGTTTATGTGAATTCGTTTACGTTATTACGAAATTCTTTTTTTGTCAAACAGTTAAAAGAATGATAAAGAAATATCTAAAATAAAACATACATATAGTTGTCGAAAGTTTTTTTAGTAACAGTTAACATAACATAGGTAGATCCAAATTGGGTCTAAATACGTTTTGACAAAGTGACTTTAGCCCCCCCTCCAAAAATAAATTTACCAAAATCAGAGGGAATTATCGGATTTAACTAATTTTTCAGTGTTTATTCATCAAATGAACGATCTTTATAATAAATTACTTATTTTAGTTCAAAACTTTCTCATTTTTTTAGGTCACTTAATTTTGAACCCTCCCTTATGTTGGGGCATAACATTTTTATGTTTATAGTTTACTAATTACAGTATTAAATAAAGAAGGGCTGACTTCTGATTTTTAGCTTTGGAAAATTTAAAAGGGAAAGTTTTTTGGTTTAATTAACATTGAAATTAATTATTGAATCGATCATTTGAGAACAGTTGTTTGTGTTTGTATGCAATGGTTAATTTTGATTAAACTTAGTATATTACAGTCTATGAATCTCTCTCGGTT